>OX387430.1:38391677-39591677 GCA_947563755.1 Lochmaea crataegi | reverse complement strand
GGGACCGCCGCCTGTCTCGAAGTATGCTAGGGTAGTGATTCCGAGGCGGGGGTAACGGCGAGTTTGAGGTGGGTTTGGTTGGTAGGCATCTCCTTGGGGATGAGTCCAACACTGTTTGGGTCCTGGACCCATTCGAACATGAGTTTCCCATCTCGGCCCGAAAAAAAAAAAGTGTGCTTTTCATAATTTTATATTATCAAGTCCTATAAGACCATCAAAGATCCCATGAAAATTAAAAAGATGAAACTTGAAATTATCATTTTTATTAAATTCAGAAAATATTGGAATGATTGCACAATTTTGTTGACTTGATGTCTGAAATGCTGATGAAACAGTAAAAGGTTCTCTGAAAATTTTATCTTTAAAAAATTTTTCAGCAAGTTCCGGTTTCAGAAAAGATTTTGTTGCACCGGTATCTATAAGTAGTTTAATATGGGGATTGGAGATTTGAATGAAAGGTAATTCTTTTTTGTCTGTGGAAATATTAAGTTCTATTAAGTCATTTCGTATGCAATTTGAGTTTCCTGAAAATTTTCAGAATTGTCTTCATTTACATATTCAAAATTTTCGTCGTAATTTGTTTCGTCAAAATTTGAATTATCATTTTCTATTCGTTCAGAGAAAGTTTCTGCGTTAAATAACTCTTCAGAATGGAAATTAGGTTTCTGGTTGAAATTTTGGAAATTATTGGTGTTTCGGAATTGAGGTGTGGTGTTTCTTGTTGAAACAGACATAGGTACGGGTCTACGTTGAACATTATTTGGATTTGGTTTCCAAACATTTGGAGGTTTACCAAAAACTTGTGAATTTGTTGGATATCTAGGATTTGGTGAATTTGGGTTACGTTGAATTTGTATTGGTCCTCTGGGAAATTGAGGTGAACAATTATTTGTCATTTGAGACATTCTTGGTTGAAAATGTTGTTGGGGTGTTTGTTGAAAATTCTGTTGGGTTGTTTGTTGAAAATTTCGTTGGGGTGTTTGTTGAAAATGTTGAAATTGGCTTGGGATATTGGGTTGGTTAGGATATTTCCGAACAGCATTATTAAAATTAACATTACCAAAATTTTGATTTTTCTGATAGTATTTAATATTATCCTCCTCTCTAATAAATTGAATCGCTTGTTCTAATGTATTGGGTCTCATGGCACGAATAATAGACCCTAATGGTTCCTTTAAACCAGCTAAAAATGACTTAAGCGCCTGTTTAATGAAAAAATTTCTTTTTGACTCACGTTCTGCATTTTCATAGTGTAAATCTATATAATTACAAATTGAATTAAGCAAACTTAAAATTCTTTCCTGAAATACGTAAGGAGACTCACCATTACGTTGTCTTATATTAACTAAATCTTGATTCAAACCATTCTCGTCTCTATGGTCACCAAAATTTAAAATTAAAGCATTTTGTATATCATTCCAAGTTTTAGCGCCAGTTATAGCGACTATTTCCTCGGTGAAACAGTAACTTTTGTTTCTTATATTAACGTTAAAGTGGTAGTAGGCATTTCGAGGGAATTATTGATTTTTACTTGTGACATGCGCTTCTGTGGTTCTGCGCTAAGACAGAGAGGAAGTTGTAAAAGCAGGCTGGGTGGTCTCTCTGAATCTGTCGCTAAGAAAGGGCGAAATAAAATTCCTTTGAAGCCGCAGATATATTGAAGAATTATAATTTGTAAACAATAAATGATTGTTAAATAAATGGTTTAAACGATAATTCTTATCTCTGCGGTTTTTATTTTGGTTTTCTATATGGTTTTTTATGGGGTTTTTCCGAGGCTGATACAAGGCCTGTATCTACAATTTACCCATATCTGATAGTTTCTAAGAGGTTACTACAAAGCCTGAGGTGCATCTTAGGGTTCCCGTGTGAAGCTTAGTACACAGCTTGCCTGAAGTTACCGGAAGATTTAGCTAACTTAGCAGAAGACTTATATACCTACAGGTTACCCACAACCATCGAGGGACCTCAAACATAAGCGTCACTACAGATAAGTAGCTTAAGAGCGGATAGTGTTTTTATTTGTATGGCATTTATATTGTTCCCATATCTTTCCTAGTATTAAATAACACTAACTTAACTAACACCAACTAAAAGCAGTCAAGATAAATTTTGTTTTCTTTGTATAACTATGGTATTTTTTGTATCACTATTCATCACTATTTTCATTAGACTTAGTAATCATTGAGACTGTCTTTCATTTTTAATTTCAACTACCTACCTGCAGTAACAAGTAAACTTCAAAATAGCTACTACCTAGAGTCTTTGTAGGTCTTTTCAAAGTTTTTGAGAAAACTTTGTGGCGCCCATGGTATTTACTTACAAGATATTATTACAATAGCTCTAAAGCATGTTATCCGATTAGACTATTCTCTGCAATTTACTCTAGGTTCATAAGAACCCACGTTTATAACTTCAACCCTGAGAAGTGAACAAAAATATTTTTTTTTGGCTCATATTTTTGGTACTCAACATCTTTTTGAGGGTCTCATATCTCTAAACATCATTTAGTGGTGCATATTTTGACGCCCAACGTTTTAAAAGTAGCTATAACTTTTCTTTGTCTTAACTTAGCTTTTCTCTTATTTTATACATATTTTTTGATTTCTTTCTCTTGCTTAATAGGGAAAATTACAAATATTTTTAGGTTTGCTTGATTACGCAGTAGGTGAAAAATATTTGATAGCTAAAATTATACACATTGTAAAGGGAAAAAGTGAATGCCAGTTGAATTTATTTAGAATTTTACTACTATCTAGTATCTACATTCAGGTATCGGTGAGTTTTTCATAAACCAAGTTTCTAGTATGGTATAACCCGTTGAATTTAAGTTTCAAAATTTATATCTTTACCTTTCTATGAAAATCTTATATATCTTATATAATCTTAATATCTTAAATAAGGTGAATGATTTAGTATCGAAACGAAATTGTTTTCTAATTGCTGTGGATTGCTCTTCCAGTTTTTTTTTGCAACGTTCAGGGATTGATTGATTTTTAACTTTTCTTTTAATAATTTATCGAATTAGAACATAAAAATGTCTTTGACTTATAAATTGAAGGTCAAATATTTATTAAGCCATGAATTGGAACACGAATTGGCTTATAGAAATGCTGAGGTATTACCAACAGTGGCGGAGAATAGAAAATTGTTAAGGGGTATTTTAGCTCAAGAAGCATCCGGCCGTAGCTCTATTGTTTTAGGGGATGTTCACTTACATTTTTAAAAAGAAGTTAGCAGTATCGAGGTAACTTTAATAGATTTGAATACAAAAATTTCTGAATTTGTTGGATCAGATAGGGATTATGGATATCAAAGATTGGTATGTAGACTAGCTCATGTAAATAATCGGGTTTCGCAATTGTCTTGTAACAATGAGGTTGAAGAAAATACCAAAAAGCAATATGCCACTCAAATTTTATTGTTAGAAGGTGAACTTGATAGTAGATTACCGGGCAATATTCCGGCTCATTCAACTCCGGTGAGTCAGAATCAAAGTTTTGCTTTTTCTAAACCGGTACCTATTTATAAATGGGGAATACATTTTTCAGGAGTTTCTGAAAATGAGTCGCTGGCAGGATTTTTAGAACGTGTAGAGTGTTTAAAGATTTCTCGGGGTGTTATTGACAATGAACTTTTTTCTAGTGCAGCTGATCTCTTCACAGATCAAGCATTTTATTGGTACTTAAATAACAGAAGTCAATTTCAAAACTGGTCAGAGTTAGTTTCCAAATTAAAGTCAGACTTTTTACCTTATAATTATCAGGAAGATTTGTTGGATGAAATCAAAAATAGAAAGCAATATCACAATGAGAAAGTAACTTTATATATTAATTCGATGTGTAGTCTCTTCAATCGTTTAGAAATAAAACAGGATGAATCTTCTAAAATAAGAATAATTAAGAGAAATTTACTTTCTGATTATGTACAGCCACTGGCTTTATTAGATATTAAGAGTATTGAAGAATTAACTGATAAATGTAAAAAGTTAGAAGAATCTTTTACCTATTCACATCAATCATCAAATACCAGTCATGATTTGAGAAAACCAAAAATATATCTAGAACCCCAATTGAATAATACCTTTACCTCATCTTATCGGCCTAGAAATTACAATAATTCTAGACAAGTGTCTACAGTAACTTCACATAAGGTTTGCTGGAATTGTGATCACACTGGTCATACTTATAGTCAATGTAAATTACGTAGGAATTTCTTTTGTTTTGGCTGTGGCCATCCTGGTGTCGTTAAATCCAAATGTCCCAAATGTTCAAAAAACGGAGAAGGTGGTCGAGTAGCTACCCTGTGTTCTCGTACCGTAGATTCAGTTCAAGCAGGGACGTCTTCAACCAAAGGCAAGAGAAACAAAAACAGTACAGAGCCACAAAATTCCAACAACAGTCAATAAATCACAGTAGTTACTTTTATCTGAATTCTAATCATGGTATGAATAATACATTACCTGATTTTCCTTTTGATACCTTACTTTATTTTGATAAAGATGATTGGAATGCATGGTTAGAAATTGTGGGTAGTTTTTACAAAAAACCTACAAATTTAATATCTGTCAAAGCTCCAAATTCTGACAATCTTTGTGTAGACTCATTATTGTATACGAAGGCACAGGATAATAGACCATATGTTGACATTTCCTTTTTTGATAGAACTTTTTCTTGTTTAATTGATACCGGTAGTAATTTGAGTTTATTAGGTTCTCTTGGTATAGATAGTATCTCTAACTTATCTTTACCTATTGAAAAGGGTGATTACCTGGTTTCCACAGCTGATGGGAAACTTCATGAGGTAGTAGGATTTATCGAAACATATGTCACAGAAGATAAAATATCTCGGATTATAAAATTATTTCTTTTACCTACAGTAAAGCGTTCAGTGATACTTGGCATGGATTTTTTAGAAACCTTTAATATTAAAATTGATTTTTCAAAATTTACTATGAACGTCAATACCTTATCGTTAGCTGTCATTAATACTGTGCAGGATTTTTCAAATTCATCTTTGGATGAAAAAACACAACTCAATAAAGTGATTGAAAATTTTAAACTTATCAGTCCTAAGGATCAATTAGGTAGAACACATCTCTTAGAACATTTTATCGATACGGGAGATTCTCCGGCATTTAAAGTCAATCAATATCCGTTACCTCAAGCGTTACAGGTACCTTAGAAAAGAAAGTTGATGAATTATTTAAACTAGGTGTGATTGAAGAGAGTAGGTCACCTTATCGTTCTCCTATTTGCTTAACTGAGAAATCTGATCATACTTATAGAGTTTGTTTTGATGGTCGCAAACTTAATAGTTTAACAGTTAATAAAGATTCCTATGTATTGCCAAATATTGAGGTTATTCTGAGTCAACTTAGGGATACTAGATACATCTCTAGCATTGATTTGCGACATGCATTTTACCAAATACCTTTAGAAAAATCTTCTCGTCCAAAAACTGCATTTTCTGTCCGAGGCAAAGGATTATTTCAATTTACTTGTACTCCTTTTGGTTTAGTTTCTGCTCCAGCCTCTATGTGTCGTTTAATGGATATGGTCATAGGACCTTCTTCAGAGCCATTTTGCTTTTATTATCTTGATGATATTATAGTTTGTACTTCCACAATTGAAAAACATCTAGAAATTTTGAATAAAGTTTTTGAAAAATTAAGGGAGGCTAACTTGACTATTAATATAAATAAATGTCATTTCTGTCGTCCTTCTCTTAAGTATCTTGGATACTCTTTAGATGAACATGGATTAGGTATAGACCGCGAAAAAACCAGTTCAATTTGTAACTATCCCGTTCCGAGAACTACTACTCAAGTTCGTAGGTTTTTAGGAATTGTATCTTATTATCGCCGCTTCTTAAAAAATTACTCTACTTTATCTGCACCTATCTCTGACCTCCTAACGAATAGAAAAAAACATCATCCAATTACGTGGACTCCGGGGGCACAAAAGGCTTTTGATGATATTGAAATTGCTTTGACTACTGAGTACTTAGTGGTCCAGATTTTAATAAACATTTCTATCTAATGTGCGATGCTAGTGATGTTGGCGTTGGTAGCGCACTTTTTCAAATTGAAGATGGTCTAGAACACCCAGTCGCTTATATGAGTAAGAAACTTACTAAGGGACAAAAGAAATTTCCAACCACAGAGAAAGAAGCACTTGCTGTTCTCTTAGGTATAGAACATTTTCGATATTATCTCCTTGGAATGCATTTTACGGTTATAACTGATCACTCCTCTCTTATCTGGTTGAACAATATGAAAAAACCATCACCACGTTTAGCTAGGTGGATTTTACAATTGTCTCAATATAATTTTTCGATCGTACATCGTCGAGCTACCGGAACAGTACCTGAAGATTTTTTGTCTAGAATACCTGAAATTAACGTATTAGATTTATCTTTGTTAAAACCTGACCGTTGGTATAGGGACATGATTACAAAAATTCAAGATAATCCTGATAATTATCCTAACTTTAGAGTGGAGAATAATGTGCTTTATAAACATGTCTATAACAAATATTCTCACATTAGTAATCTTACTGATTGGAAAATTGTCGTTCCTACCGAGAATAGGTCGGAATTATTGGCTAAATTTCATGATGATCCAACTGCAGCTCACTTTGGAGTCTATAAAACGTTAGAAAGAATTTCCGAATTGTACTATTGGCCCAACATGAGAAAATATGTCCAAAGGTATGTCGGACATTGTAAGATTTGTGCTGCTTGTAAGCCCACAAATTTACCACAAGCTGGACTCATGGGACAATATCGTAATATTTCTTTTCCCTTTCAGTTAATTTCTTGTGATTTGATTGGACCTTATCCCAGATCTCGTCAAGGAAATCAATTTGCTCTGGTAGTTGTAGATTGGTTTACTGAATTTACGTTTATTCATACCTTACAGAGGGCAACAGCTCCCGCTATAGTAAAATTTTTAGAGAATAATATCTTTTTGATTTTTGGAGTACCGCAAATAGTAGCTGTAGACAATGGTAAACAGTTCACTAGTCACCTCTTTAAAGATTCAATGACTAAATATGATGTTCAAAGTATTTGGTATACCTCTAACTTTACACCTCAGGCGAATCATACCGAAAGAGTTAATAAATCTATCGTCACAGCTTTACGTTCTTATTGTTTTTCTGATCATAGGACATGGGATGTAGAGATTCATAAAGTTGCACAAGCTATACGCTTATCTAAACATGAAGTTACTGAATGTCCTCCCTCTTTCCTTGTGTTTGCTCGAAACGTACCTGTCTCTGGTTCTTTTTATGGAAAAATTGTGGATAATCCCATTAATCAACCTACAATTTCAGATAAAATTCATAGAATACAGGATACACGGGAGATGCCTAAAATTTTAGATGTGAGAAAGCGCCTCTACAAGGCATATTCACAAACCAGTAAACCATACAATCTTCGTAAAAGAGATGTAAAATTTCATGTGGGTGATCATGTTTGGAAAAAGAATTATCCCAAGTCTGATGAAGCTCAATATATATCTGCCAAATTTATGCCTTAGTATATTCACTGTATTGTACATCGTGTTATATCTCCTTTGATTTATGAACTTAAGGACCTAAATGGTAAAAATGTCGGTCGTTGGCACGTAAAGGACCTTAAAGAAAATATCTTATCTACTGTTGACTCAAATGACGAAACTGATGACGAGTCTAGTATCAGTTGCGAAAGCTCTAATGATTAATTATCTGCTAGTTATGATTTTCTATTTTTTAAACTAAGTTAAATGATAAACATAGTTATTAGTATTTTTTTAATATGACCCAGTATTATATGTCTAATACTTGTTAAGGTGGTTATTAATTTGGGGATAATAATTTTGGAATACTGTGTTGAGAAACTAAATTTAGGTGTTCCATATTATCATTCTATGAATTGTGGTTGAATACTAACTAATATATGGTTAGTATTATACCTTATTTTTATGCTAGATGTTGCATATACTCTGGCAATATTATCTTCACCTTTACCCTTTAATTACTTTATCTTATCTATGTCTTAGTTGACATATATCGCTTACTTTACCTTATGTCTTAAGTGACATATATCTTATCTTATGTCTTAATTGACATATATCGTACCTTATGTCTTAAGTGACATATATCTTACCGTATGTCTCGAATGACATATATCTTACCTTATGTCTTGAGTGACATATACCTTATCTTATGTCTTAGATGACATTTCTCTTGTCTTGTTGGACAATTACCTTATATTTAGCTCTAAACTTATCGTTGGTACCTGTTAGTATCTTTATCTAGAGCTAAATTATCTTAGTACACGATACAGTGTATTATTGTAATATATTGTATAGAGTAGTTAGGTCTCTTATCATAATCGTTTCCTGTATATATGTATATAGCATGATTTTGAGTAAGTTCAGTTCTACATAAGAGATTGTTCCTTTGAATTAGTACTCAAAATCAAACCCATGGTTTCTTTATATTAGTTAAATAAATAACTTATTAGTAGATTAGAATATCTTTTAATTTCTTATTTTGAATCTTCAACAAGCAGATAATTATATTATTTAGTTCAGTACCTTATGTCTTTTTTGTAGACAAGTATCTTTATCTTCACCTCACTATTTCTCTAAATGGGTTAAGCAGAAATTAAGTTATATATCATTCCTTTTGATTTTTTTTGAAAAGAAGAATACTATAAATAAGTTCAGAAATTAATACCACATCTCAGAATATGACATCGTTTTGTAAACATGTTAATGTAGGATTAATTGTCTCTTCCAAGTTTAGTAGTTAACGTATTTGTGGTAATACCTTTACTATTGCTTAAATTTCTTTGAATTTGAATCTTTTAATGATCCCAATAGTTCATTTTTGTAGATTACGCTATACCTCACCACCGATTATGCCATCTTGGTTTACCAGATGTTAGTGCAGGATTGATTGTCTGTTCCAATTTTAGTACCGTATTTTTAGTGTAACTAACTATTTCTACATTTTTAAGTTTTTGGTCTTTGGGACAATTATTGAACCAGTTTTTCTTGTATGAGTTTTACATGGATGGACACGCCAGATTTAAGGGAACCATCGCCTCCGAGGGTCTAGGGTGTTACGATTACTTGAGAAATTGGGAAGGTAAAACTTCACAGGATTGAGTCGCAGTGTAATGAATTCAGAGAACCATTCAATATATCTTTCTGGACGTTGTTCCATTTCACTTAGTATTTAAGTTTTGTTGGATATCTTATTAAGGTGTAATGTTGGGGTGAAGGATCTTACCGGATTATAACTACCAGGGAAGTTAACCACGATGCTGACGAACATCTTACGCGAGGTCCTTCCAAGGGTGGTTATAGTTCTGGTTGGTTTTTCTCACCAATATTTTAACCTTGACTAAAGATGATATCGGAAGACATTGGTGTCTTTGTTTTCTTTTTTTTTTCTTTCATGTGCAGGTTAGGTTAGTGTTCGGCGTATATTAATCTTGCGGGGGGTTTTCTGGTTGTTATAAAAAAAAATTCTTTCACTGAAATTTTTTTTCCGGCTATTAGGGGGATGGAACAGTAACTTTTGTTTCTTATATTAACGTTAAAGTGGTAGGCATTTCGAGGGAATTATTGATTTTTACTTGTGACCTGCGCTTCTGTGGTTCTGCGCTAAGACAGAGAGGAAGTTGTAAAAGCAGGCTGGGTGGTCTCTCTGAATCTGTCGCTAAGAAAGGGCGAAATAAAATTCCTTTGAAGCCGCAGAGATATTGAAGAATTATAATTTGTAAACAATAAATGAGGTGCATCTTAGGGTTCCTGTGTGAAGCTTAGTACACAGCTTGCCTCAAGTTACCGGAAGATTTAGCTAACTTAGCAGAAGACTTATATACCTACAGGTTACCCACAACCATCGAGGGACCTCAAACATAAGCGTCACTACAGATAAGTAGCTTAAGAGCGGATAGTGTTTTTATTTGTATGGCATTTATATTGTTCCCATATCTTTCCTAGTATTAAATAACACTAACTTAACTAACACCAACTAAAAGCAGTCAAGATAATTTTTGTTTTCTTTGTATAACTATGGTATTTTTTGTATCACTATTCATCACTATTTTCATTAGACTTAGTAATCATTGAGACTGTCTTTTATTTTTAATTTCAACTACCTACCTGCAGTAACAAGTAAGCTTCAAAATAGCTACTACCTAGAGTCTTTGTAGGTGTTTTCAAAGTTTTTGAGAAAACTTTGTGGCGCCCATGGTATTTACTTACAAGATATTATTACAATAGCTCTTAATCATGTTATCCGATTAGACTATTCTCTGCAATTTACTCTAGTTTCATAAGAACCCACGTTTATAACTTCAACCCTGAGAAGTGAACAAAAATATTTTTTTTGGCTCATATTTTTGGTGCTCAACATCTTTTTGAGGGTCTCATATCTCTAAACATCATTTGGTGGTGCATCGGCTTTACCTTCTAATTTATTTAATATGCCAATAAGAAGTAATGTATTTTGAAAACTATCGATATTTTCACTATCTAAATAGTGACGTAAAATTGATTCGGAAGCATTTATGAAACGATGCAATTTATTAATGTTCCCATCAAAATTTGGGATAATTGACAAATTTTTAATGTCTAAAACTGGAGGTGCCATTATAGCTAAATGCTTAAAATTATCAATTAAATCTAACTCTTCACAATTGTCGATTTCGCTTAAGGATTCGTCGTTAGAAGAGGAGTCTGACATAAAAAAAATTCTTACCACTTACCACATATGTGCTCTTTTTATTGCTAGACCTTCTCTATTATCCGTCCTTGGCTTCCTTGATGGATTCCTTGGGAACTGGAACTTGAAGTTGATTCTGGTTTTCGTCCAAAGAGTTGAAACTCACGGTTTTTCTACGATAGATTTCCTGACGAAAATCCTACTGACTGCGCCACTTAAGTTTCTTTATTGAAAAACTTAATTTTTAAAAACACTTTATTACTTTAAGCACAAACCAAAACAAACTATTCGTGGATTTAAATATAATTTTAATGTTACGACAATGAATATAAAAATCAGACTGATAAAATGTAATAAAAAACATATAAGGAAATATTGTGTGAATTGTCAAATAGCAAAATAAGCATTTCTCCTTTTACTCATATCCGGGTGTTGGGATCAATTATTATAACATAGATAGTTATAAGGGTCAATGGCCATAACTCGCGTAACATCTATAAATAGTAGTGTTAACAATACATCGTTTTACTCGTAGAGATGGTAAGCAATAAGTTCTGAACAGTTCTAAAGTTCTGAAACTACCAGTGTAGATAAATATTACCCATACATTTTAATAAAAATATAACAAGTTCTGTATGGTATTATTTGTGTTAATTCGATGAAAATGTGGGTTTCACGAGTTGCAAATCAATTGCAGCGATGAAAAAATATCATTTGGAGGGAGAATATTCCGAAGGAAGGCGGACAATATAATCGACAGAAGCTAAAATTTATTCCCCGAGCAATGAATGAATCTGAAATGAGTATTTCTATTATCACTCGCCACTCTTAATGTGATTATTCAGTGAATTTAATCCCTTTCTCACACAGCACGGTAGGTTGTTAGAATCTGCGACCTTTGCTCTGTGTATTGCTATCCTTGTTTTGGAATGAAAGAATCGATGTGTGTTTTCAGTATAGCGACTTATTCATCTAGTCTGTTTATTGATCAAAGGAAACTCGATAATTTTGCACAATCACTCGAGTACTTAAGAAATCGATTATTCACTATCAATCACTCAGATATTCAGACATCATAATTCATGACATAAGCTTTGGTTTGTAGAACAGTCCATTTGCTTACTGTATTTCGTCCAGCAGGAATATCTTCATATCATTTTCTGTTCAACTTCCAAGCGGGATTCATAGTGAGAAAAAGTCGTTTTCTTTTTGTTCCAACCCGCTCTTCTATTAATTTTTTGTACAGTCGAATTGAACACAAATCAGGACTGATTTTATTGTTTATCCCGTAACCGCAGACAAGGGGTCATTTTGACTCCTGGCCTATAGAGAGGAGTGCGCTACTCCCCCCTACTATTAGGTATCGGCATTATCATCTCAGTAACTTCCTAACAGTAGGAATGGAGAACTATCAATAGTCCCGACTATCGACATTTACCGATAGTGCTATAATTACTATCGATTATTATCGATAATTTTCGATAGTTTTACATCGGTAAAGTTGATATCTGACATCTATCACTCTGTTGTTTATATATAATTGTCAAAAATTGTCAAAAATTGTCAAAAATTGTCAAAAATTGTCAAAAATTGTCAAAAATTGTCAAAAATTGTCAAAAATTGTCAAAAATTGTCAAAAATTGTCAAAAATTGTCAAAAATTGTCAAAAATTGTCAAAAATTGTCAAAAATTGTCAAAAATTGTCAAAAATTGTCAAAAATTGTCAAAAATTGTCAAAAATTGTCAAAAATTGTCAAAAATTGTCAAAAATGGTCAATAATTGTCAAAATTGGTCAATAATTTGTTACACTTCGTTTCCTTCTTATAGACAACCCTATATACGTATCGAGGAAATTTGGTAGGCAACCATATCTTCGACCTTTTAGAGCTGGTCGATTGGTCAAACGAAGATTATTCGTGGTTGTGGTGGGGCTTAGGTTGGTAACCCTGCGTTGAGGAAGGTTGTAATGGGGGGGTTCTTTAGGTTTTTCCGTTTTACCTGTTGGAGGAATAAGTCGTTTTTGAAGAAAAAAAGTTGATCCTGTGCATTGTGGCGGTGTTGGAGTTAGGAGTTGTTAAGCCACCCTTATAAGGGAAGTAAGCCAGGACAGCTAACTAATTTTTTTTGAGATTCGATATTGAAGTTTTTGGAAAGAAAAATTGACTCGAAAAACCGTTGTTACGGATTAAAAAAGAAAAGAAGGACTTCCATTCCGCCTTATCCGATAAGCGACCCTCACAAGAACACGAGGTAACTATTTCCAGTGCGATATTATTTTCTCGACGAACTTTTCGTTATGGTTCAGGGGCTCAGGTCCGAAAAACATGTTCAGTGATGATATTTTATTTTCTTATTTTAGGGTTCTAGTAGTAGTGATTTCTTCAATGGGAAACAGTTTTTTTGGTGTGGCTCTTTTTGCTGAGTTACATTCCTGCCGGTTGTAGTTTTTTTTGTTTGTTACTGAGGGGTTCTTCTGAAGTCTCTTCCGGGAGTTTTCCCTTTCCACGAGACGTCATCGATTACCTTTGGGAGAGGAGGTTTCCTTTTTGGGCTGGACCAAATTGCCGGCCGATTGACGTTTCCTTGGACGGATACCATTAGTAAACGGGGAGCAGGTTCATTTTTTTTTAATATTAAAAGATAACGTGTTTAATTTTTGAATACTGTAACTTTTGTTTTATTTCATATTCAATTATAAGCTCGTAACAAGAAGCGTCTTGGCCAAGATTTTGTAAGTTTTTTTTATACATATTATTTAACCTATGTAGGTATGTAAGTAAAGTGTTACCAAGTTTTTTTGTTTGAGACTGGTGTGTGCGAGAGGTGTGAAGTGGAGGATGATGTGGGACATGTGTTTAGATGCTGGAGGAACGAGGAAGTGCTGAAGAAGTTGGAGAGGAAACTAGGGGAGGCGGTGTACTGGGAAAACATGGTGGAGATAATGTTGAGGGGGGAGGAGGAATGGATGGAGGTGAGTGGAGTAGTAGAGAGCATGGTAAGGGGAAGAGAAGGACTCGATATGGCATGAGAGGCAGGAGTGATAGGAGGGAGAAGATGACAGTGTGAGCGGAGAGTGTGCGAGGGACCGCCGCCTGTCTCGAAGTATGCTAGGGTAGTGATTCCGAGGCGGGGGTAACGGCGAGTTTGAGGTGGGTTTGGTTGGTAGGCATCTCCTTGGGGATGAGTCCAACACTGTTTGGGTCCTGGACCCATTCGAACATGAGTTTCCCATCTCGGCCCGAAAAAAAAAAAAAAAAAGTTTTTTTGTTTCATAGGAAAACTTCAGGTAATTTAATCTGGATTGTTATTTGGTTTTGTGGGGTTGAGCTATTCCAAATAGGTCAAACTTTTAAATATATATATATATATATATATACATTGATATGGATTTTATTGACACAAGACACAATATTTAGTTTCACTTGTAACAACCATTCTCCTACCAGTAGTAGAATTTGTGGGTAATTTAACATTAATTTGGTTCTTTTTTGTTTTTTTTTGTTTTTGTAATATTTATTTTATCGATAGATTAAATTATAATATTTTCTTTTGAGGGAGGTCTATCTCTTTTCCCCTATTTTTCTGATTTTTCAGGGGAAAGTGCACATCGAGTTGAGGCTTGGGTAAAATCAGATGGCGCCCTAATTAAGAACTTTGAATATTGATCCAACTTTTCTAGTGAACCACACCCGTCTTCACTGTAAGCTAGCCAGAGCCTAAGGTTGCCACCAGACAGCCGAGAGAAAAAAATACAGTTTTTTTCCCTGTCCTCTTAGCTTAGGGGTTTTATAGAATATTTGGGGGAGGAACAGGAGGGGAAAAATAAAGAAAAAAAAATTGTATCAATAATTGAATTTACTGTTTGGACCCTTACTTTGTGGAATCTACTCATATTAATGTTATAAATGAAACTAACTGTTTCTAATTAATTTCACTATTTAATTAGAAAATTTATGAAAATTATTAAAGGATATTGATAATTATTTCGATATTGACATATCATCGTCAGAATGACAGAAGTTACATTTTATGTGATACCTACTTGATGTTTAATATTTTGGCTAGAACAAATGGTAAGTGACCTATCTTGTGATTGACTTAATATATATGAATAGAAAAAAGAAGAAGATATGATTTTACAAATATTAAAGCTTAGGTATTGTTAGCCCTATGGGGATATCCTGGATATCTTTTTCCATTTAAGATCAGTATAACTGTGCAATGATATAGAAAACCAAGGAAAACTATATCTGCTGATCTTTACAATAGTTACGAAGACAATTCATTAGTGGAGAGCTCCCTAGATTTATCTCTTCATTGACAACTTCATATTGTGGGTCTCATGTTCAAAATAAAGGTTTTCCAATGGGAAGCCCTATATCACCAATTTTAGCAAACATTTTTATGGACAGTTTAGAAAGAAAAATCTTTGAATGTAACATTCCAAAAAATATATTATTTTGGTATAGGTATGTAGATGACATATTAGCTTGTTTTGTAGGTAGTGAACGACAATTAGATATATTGTTCAATCATATTAATAATTTACAACCAAAAATTAAATTTACATTAGAAGTTGATGAAAATAACTCAATCAATTTTCTTGATATTAAAATTCAAAGAGTCAATAATATACTTGATTTTTCAATTTACAGAAAACCAACACTTACTGATGTGACTATACCATATAGTTCCAATCCTCCCATGTCACATAAATTAGCAGCATATAATTCAATGATACATAGAGCATTTTCAGTTCCTATGAACAAATAGAAATTAATATAATTAAACAAATAGCCACATCCAACGGTTATCCATTACATATAATAAATAAATTAATTAATAAAAAAGAGGAAAGAGTGGCATTACAATTAATATTTCCTGAAAAAAACTAGGGAAATACAAAATTACAAAACCATCTCATATGCTGGTAATATTTCTAATAATATTTCAAAGATAATATCTTGTTCAACAAATACAGCAATTTCTTTTAAAACAGAAAACAATGTGAGTAAAAAATTGTTAAATATAAAAACAAAAATACTCCCATTAAAAAAGTCTGGAATATATAAACTTAAATGTCCAGAATGTAATGCTGTCTATATTGGTCAAACAATTCGAAATTTTGAAATTAGATACAATGAACACTCACGAGCATACAGATTAAAACAGCCAGATAAATCACATTACGCAAAACACCTTCTTGACACAAAACATTCATTAACACCTAACACAGAACTAGAAGTTCTGCATATTTGTGATAAGAAACAAGAACTAAATTTCCTTGAAGAACTAGAAATAAGAAGACACTTAAGAGACCCACAATATGAAGTTGTCAATGTACAGATAAATCTAGGGAGCTCTCCACTAATAAATTGTCTTCTTAAGTAACTATTGTAAAGATCAGCAGATATAGTTTTCCTTGGTTTCCTATATCATTGCACAGTTATACTGATCTTAAATGGGAAAAAGATATCCAGGATATCCCCATAGGGCTAACAATACCTAAGCTTTAATATTTGTAAAATCATATCTTCTTCTTTTTTCTATTCATATATATTAAGTCAATCACAAGATAGGTCACTTACCATTTGGTCTAGCCAAAATATAAAACATCAAGTAGGTATCACATGAAATGTAACTTCTGTCATTCTGACGATGATATGTCAATATCGAAATAATTATCAATATCCTTTAATAATTTTCATAAATTTTTTAATTAAATAGTGGAATTAATTAGAAACAGTTAGTTTCATTTATAACATTAGTATCAATAATTGTTGAAATTTGGAAAAATGACCAAAAATTTTGAAAGAATGATCAATAATCGTCAAAAATTTTTAAAAATGGTTAAAAACGGTCTAAAATGGTCGAATATGATTACAAATTGTGGAAAATGAACAATAATTGTAGAAATTTTCGATAAATTGTCAAAAATGGTCAATTATTGTCAAAAATTGTCAAAAATGGTCTAATTGTTAAAATTGGGAAAAATGGTACAAAATTTTGAAAAAATGGTCAATAATTGTCAAAAAATTTCAAAAATGGTTAAAAACGGTCTGAAATGGTCAAATTTTTGAAAAATTATCAAAAATGGTCAATAATTGTCAAAATTGGTTAATAATTGTCAAAAATGGTCGAAAATTGTCAAAAATTTTGAAAAATGATCAAAACTGTGAAAATTCTGGAAAATGGTTAAAAACGGTCTAAAATGGTCGAATATGATCACAAATTGTGAAAAATGATCAATAATTGTAGAAATTTCGAGAAATTGTGTTAAGATTTTGAAAAATGATCAAAATTTTTGAAAAATTGTCAAAAATGGTCAATTATAGTCAAAAATGGTCTATAATTGTTAAAATTTGGAAAAATGGTACAAAATTTTGAAAAAATGGTCAATAATTGTCAAAAATTCTCAAAAATGGTTAAAAACGGTCTGAAATGGTCAAATTTTCGAAAAATTATCAACAATGGTCAATAATTGTCAAAAACTGTCAAAATTGGTTGATAATTGTCAAAAATGGTCAAAAATTGTCAAAAATTAAAAAAAAATGGTCAATAATTGTTAAGATTTTGAAAAATGGTCAATAATTGTCAAAAAATTTCAAAATTGGCTAATAATTGTCAAAAATGGTCAATAATAATTGTTAAAATTTTGAAAAATGGTCAATAATTTTCCAAATTTTTGAAATATTGTCAAAAATGGTCTATAATTTTCAAAACTGTCAAAAATGGTCTATAATTGTTAAAATTTGGAAAAATGGTCCAACATTTTAAAAAAATGGTTAAAAACGGTCTGAAATGGTAAAATTTTTGAAAAATTGTCAAAAATGGTCAATAATTGTCAAAAACTGTCAAAATTGGTTAATAATTGTCAAAAATGGTCGAAAATGGTCAAAAATTTTGAAAAATGATCAAAATTGTAAACTTTTTGAAAAATGGTCAAAAATTGTCAAATTTTTGTAAAAATGGACAATACTTGTCAAAATTTTGAAAAATGGTCAATAATTGTCAAAAACTGTCAAAATTGGCCAATAATTGTCAAAAATGGTCAATAATTGTTAAGAATCGTCAAAAATGGTCTAATATGAAAAAAAATGCTTACAATATTCCGAGGGTCGTGAACCTTACCGGATCCGTCTTGGATTCTGACAGTTTAAAATAATGACTGTAATCACACGCAATACACTCTCTCTCTCTCCTCCCGTCTTTCTCTCTTCCTTCTCTCTTTCTCTCTCTCTCATCTCATCTCTCTCCCTCCCATCTCTCTCTCATTTTTCTTTCTCTTCCTCTCATCTCTCTCTCCCTCATATTTCCTTATCTCTTTTCCATATCTCTCTCTCCCTGTCTCCCATCTCTCTCTCTCACTCATCTTTCTTTCTTTCTTTCCCATCTCTCGCTCTTTCTTATCTCTCTTTCTCTCTCATTTCACTCCCATCTTTCTTTCTCTCTCTCATTTTTCTTTCTCTCTTTCCCACCCCCTCTCTTTCTCTCTCTCACCTTTATCTCCTATCTCTCTCCCTCATCTCTCTCTTCTTCCATATCTCTCTCTGTCTCCCCCTCTCTCTCCCATCCCTTTCTATCCCATCCCATCTCTCTCCCTCTTTCTATCATTTTTCTTTCTCTCTTCCCTATCTGTCTCTCTTTCCATCTATCTCTATCTATCTCGTCTTTTTCTCTCTATTTGTCCTATTTCTTGAACGTATTTTTATTCCATATCAGCTTTCAAAATATATTCTTCACCTAATTATAGTTCAAGTATCGATAGTAACGACAACTATCGATTTTTTTCGATAGTCAAAAATATCGATAGTTATCGATAAACTATCGATAGTTCTCCAATCCTAACACTCAGTAACGAGTCGAAAGCCAAGAGGACTTGTTCGTGCTAAAAGTTGTTGAGCGGCAAAAGGTTTGTAAACATCGGCAGAGGTCAAAAATACGCCACGTCGTTGTTAAGGTAACTATTTAGATTTATCGATGAAATCGTTTTTGTCAGATTTTTATTGTAGTAATCATGGCAGATGATCAACCTGGACCTTCTAGGAAAAGGGTAAAATGGGAAGACAAAAATTATGAAGAAACCTTGCTAAAATGGGCCAATGAAGAGGATTCTGAGACAAGTGATATTGATTCGGATGACGATTTTATTTCCCGTGACCACAACAGTGATTCGGAAATAGATCTAGACGAAGATATTGAAGGAGATTTAGTTGAACCACAGCTTGCATCATTTTATTTTATATGTTCGCATTTCGAACATTCGTGCTTAATTTTATTTTGTATGTTCGCATTTCGAACATTCGCGTTTAGTTTTATTTTATTTCCGTCAGCGGTGACTTGACGTTTCTCGACCGTGCATGAGCCGCGATCGATGCGCTTCCTCTCAAAATCTCGACGGAAAACGTGGGAACTAATGATTTTGACAAGCAAAAAAAAATGATGGCCGCGGCGTGCAAGCCGATGTAATAGAAATTACGTATTGTATTTTGGCAATTGATGCCCAGAAATTGGATAAGTGTAATAAATGGTAGTTCTGTTGATAACCCTTTTTATTTATGGAACCCCCGGAAAAGACAACAAAAAATATTGGTTGTCAAATCCCCAATTTGAAAGAAATCGCGTCAATGGAGACGATCCTTGAAAATTAAAGGGAAATCGCTTTCCATAATGGTCCTTCTTCGAGCCGGATATTGCTGATATTGTGTAGGAAAATCGCCATATTCTCTCCTGGATATTTTTTTGTACCCATTGCATCCTTGGAAGTTCCACTAGCCTGTAAGGTAAACTATGCATGTTTTCTAATGAGAATTTGAACATTATTGTGTTCGACAACGTAAGAACTCTCTCACTCAATTCAAAGAACATTTTTGAAGTTGAAAAAGCATTTAAATTGCTGCTTTTATTTTATAAACGTTTTATTTGTGTTTGAAAAATGACGAACTGAATTAACAGTTATTTATGCAAATGTTTGTGAATTTTCTCGTATATGTATTTTTTTAAAGCCAAGAATATTCATCTTTGTTCATTTACATATTCTTCCTAACTCATTCATTGCATTTTCGTTCACTGAAATTTTAAATATAGTAATTGACTGACATGGATATTCTTAAAAAGTCTAGGAAGCACGCTCGATCGGCATTTACTCGATTAATCACTTGGTTGGATCGTAATCTCGATACTACAAATGATGTTTTTCAAATTCAAACTCGCGAAAAGGCCTTAACGGACGCCTTTGTTAATTTAGAAAAAATTGAAAATGACATAATTGACCTCGAGTGCGATGATGCTAGTGAGCTTCCTAGCGCTAATGAATTTGATAGTACGGCAGAAAGGTATTTGGACTATCTCTCTAAAGTGCAGAGAAGAATCCAAACCCTTTCCGAATGTACCACTCGCACAAAAAATGACAATTCTCAAGTTATTATTAATAATAACTCCTCGACTCATATTGCAAAATTACCTCAATTGAAAATACCTGAATTTAACGGCGATATCACGAAATGGTCATCATTTTTCGAACTGTTCACATCGCTCGTTGCGAATAACTCCGCTCTTTCCGATGTCGAAAAACTGGTATATTTGAAAGCTTCATTAAAAAATGAACCCCTAGATTTAATTAACGCATTGGAACTTATAAATGATAATTTTCGTGTCGCAATAGATATTTTGTTTGAAAGATATAATGACAATCTCGCAATTATTAATTCGCATTTTAACTCAATTATTGATTACCCAAACCTATCGAAAGGCAATGCTCAATGTTTACGTGAATTTATTACTCATATGAAACAGCACATAAAATCGTTAAATAATTTAAATATTGACACTGAACATTTAATGATGATAAATACTCTCGTAAGAAAATTAGATTTCGCCACAAAACGGGAATATGAGTCTCAAAGGGACAAGTCCGTATTACCCACGATCGATGAATTTTTTCGTATTGTTGAAGAAAGATGCAAGGTACTTTTTTCAATTTTACCTCAAACTATGAAAAAGGAAAAGACTCAGTTGAAAAATTTTGTTTCTTATTATTCAAATAACTTTGAAACTAATTCTCATACTCTGCCATTAAAATGTATTTTTTGTAATGATAAATCGCACAAAATTTATAGGTGCAACAAATTTCTGGACATACCTCATAATCAGAAATTGGAATTTGTGCATTCAAATAATTTGTGTACAAACTGCTTTGGTACTCGGCATAGGACTACCAATTGCCCATCTAAACGTTGCTTCACTTGTTCTAAACCCCATCATTCTTCATTGTGCTTAAAGAAGCCACCTCAGACCAATTCTTGGCAAAATAACTCGTATGGTTCAGCCAATTCTCGGCAAAACGACTCAAGCACTTCGGCCAATGCTCGGCAAAACAATTTAGATGATTTGGCTACTTCTCAACCGCATTGCGCTAATAGTGCAATAGCAAGCTGGCAATCTCGACGAAATTCGCACGCGAGCATTTCCAGGCAAAATTCTGATCAAGGATCCGCAACACGAAGGCCTTTAAGCCCTCGCACCAATTCTTGTACACAGGAGAATGAATTGCCTGAGAATTCGCGTAGCTCATCATACACTGCCACATCATATAGCATGTCAACTTTGTCTCGAGAAAACAATGATGTTTTATTAGCAACTGCCCTGGTCACGGTTTATTCCAAAAATGGCACTCCCATTCAAGCAAGATGTATCCTTGACAATGGTTCTCAAAACTCGTTTATTTCTGAGCACCTTTTGAACAAAATAGATGCTAAAGTTTATAATAGAAGATTGCAAATTTCTGGAATTACGCAAAATTCTTTGGTCTCAAATACTATGGCTCAATTTAAAATATTCTCTAATGTCCTTGAAAATGTGTCCTTTGATTTAACTTGTGTGGTATTACAAAATATCAGTTGTAATTTGCCTCAATGTCCAATTGCTCCAGAATCAATTTCCATCCCTTATCCTCTCGAATTAGCAGATCCCCAATTCTTTAAGCCATCTCAAATAGATTTGTTGTTAGGCTCAGATATATATTATGATCTACTTTCTGATGGTCTCATAAGATTTGGAAAACATCGACCGGTACTACAAAATACTATGTTAGGATGGGTGATCGCAGGCAATGTTCCACAATCCTCTGGTTCTAAAAGTGTTTCGTTTTTGGTCAATGCGCTTGAAACTTCATTCGATTCTCCCTCTCTTGATGATTTGCTCAACAAATTTTGGGAATTAGAAGAGTTTCCCCCGCATAAATTATCAACCCCTGAAGAAGATCTTGCTGAACAGGACTTCAAACAAAATGTAAAAATTTTGGAAGATGGATCTTTTCAAGTTAACTTACCACTAATCTCTCCTAATGCTGTCACAAAACTTGGTGACTCCTTTCAAATAGCGAAAAAACGATTTTTAAATCTTGAAAAAAGGTTCCAGAAAGAACCCATTCTTTTTTCTCATTACCGAAAATTTATTAATAAATATGTAGCTCTGAATCATGCGCGCTACGTGCCTCTCTCTTTTCATAATGCTCTCAATCATAATAAATATTTTCTGCCTCATCATTGTATCGTAAAGGAAACAAATTCGAGTACTCCTCTCCGCGTAGTTTTTGATGCTAGTTGTAAGAGTTCTAGCGGCTATTCTCTTAATGATATAACCCTGAAAGGTTATCAAGTGCAGCCAGATTTGTTCGATATCATTTGTCGTTTTCGTCAGTTCTCTTTCGTGTTCACTGCAGATATCGAAAAAATGTATCGGCAGGTGAAGGTTAACCCCAGTCAAACATATTTGCAAAATATTCTTTGGAGGAATCAACCCTCTGATCCCATACAGTCCATTGAATTGACGACTGTGACATATGGGACAAAGCCCGCCAGCTTTCTCAGCACGCGCACGCTGAAAGAAGTTGTGTTGGTTAATGGAAAAAAATTTCCTCTCGCATCTCAAGCTATCCTTACTCAAACTTATGTCGACGACATTCTCTATGGCTCTAATGACATTGCAATACTTAAATCATCTCACGAGGAACTCAATGCTCTCTTAAATAGCTCTGGTTTTCGATTGCACAAATGGTGCTCGAACTCCCCCGAATTTTTAGAACTAATCTCTGAATCTTCTCGATCTATCTCTTACGATGTGCAACTTGAAAATGTTTCCAACAAGGTTTTGGGCCTTTCATGGCAACCTTGTCAAGATGTGTTTACAATTTCTCTACCAAAATCAACTCATTGCGAACCCATCACGAAACGAAAAGCTCTCTCGATCATATCCCAAATGTTTGACCCACTAGGATTAATTGGCCCAGTCATATTAATTGGAAAAATTTTTATGCAGTCCCTTTGGAAGGCAAATTTGAATTGGGATGATCCTTTACCCCCATCTCTCGCTCATGATTGGCATTCGTTTATTGTAAACATCCCAACCCTAAATAATTTGAAGATACCTCGACACATTTTTCTCAAAAAGAGAATCTCACATGTTGAGCTTCATGGATTTGCCGATAGCAGCTGCAAGGCATACGCTGCCTGTGTTTATTTTCGAACTGTTTATTATGACAATACCGTCACTTGTAATTTAATTGCCTCTAAATCTCGAATCGCGCCTTTGCGTCCCAACCTCACTATACCTCGTCTTGAACTGCAAGCTATGCTCTTGTTATCAAGGCTAACTCAAAAAATTGTCGACGTCTTCGAAGGTATTGTGTTTTTTTCAGTTAATCTGTGATCAGATTCACAGATCTCTCTATGTTGGATCAACTCTCACCCTTCTCGTTGGTCAGTGTTTGTGGCCAACAGAGTTTCCCAAATACAGGAGCTCACAAAAAATTGGAAATGGCGTTTTATTCCATCAACAGACAATGCCGCTGATCCTTTGTCTCGTGGTCTATTGGCCAAGGATATTATATCCTCCAAACTATGGTGGCACGGTCCATCGCTTTTGCTGGATTCTTCGCTAGAACTCTCAAACCGTGATAAAAAATTTGATATGGTTGATCTACCTGAACAAAAAAGGACGAACCTCAAGGTTACATGCCCAGCCCTGGATCCGACGGTAATCTTTTGGGAAGAACTTTTTTTAAAATTTTCGAAATTTTCTCGCCTGCTCAATACTGTGGCATATTGTCTCAGGTGGTTTCACAATTCTAAATCCCCCCACGACAAACTAGTCGGACCTTTGAATGCGAATGAAAAACATTTAGCAAAAACCCTGATCATTAAAAATATACAGTCCACAAAGTTCTTCAATGAGATATCTGAGTTGAAAGCAGGAAAACCCCTTTCAAACAAAAATATCACCTCTTTAAAACCTTTTCTAAATCAAGATGGATTCTTGTGCGTCGGTGGAAGGTTGACAAATTCCGACGTTCCCGAGTGTCAAAAACATCCGATTCTTCTCCCTCCCAAGGATCTTGTATTGTCCATGATTCTCGCACACGAGCACAACCGCCTTGGTCATGCTGGCTCTCAAACAGTGTTGGCTAACATTAGGTTACAATACTGGCCCCTTAACGCTCTTCGTGAGATAAAAAGAATAATTCGAAACTGCAACAATCGTTTCCGTTTCCAACTGCAGCCATCTCAACAAATAATGGCTGATCTGCCGAAAGACCGAGTCTCCATATCTCGCCCTTTCCAAAAGGTGGGAGTGGATTTCGGCGGCCCCATAATGGTTAAGACTTCCAAGCTAAGGAAGGCCCCCCTCTCAAAATGCTATATTGCGCTATTCGTTTGCATGGCTACCAAGGCCATACACTTAGAGTTAGTTTCCTCACTCTCAACCGAAGCTTTTCTAATGACGTTAAGACGGTTCATATCTCGAAGAGGTAATCCATCCGTTATTTTTAGCGACAACGCTACACATTTTTCGGGTTCACGTAATGAACTTCGAGAACTTTACTTGTACTTTAAAGGTTCTGATGTGTCAGATGTAATAAAAACATTCGCATCGGAAAATTCCATTGATTGGAAATTCATACCCCCTCTCAGCCCTCATTGGGGAGGCGTTTGGGAATCCCAAATAAAGGTGGCTAAAAGTCATCTCAAACGCCAAATTGGAAATTCGAATCTGACTTTTGAGGAATTGACCACGGTTTTGACCCAAATCGAGGCGATTCTGAATTCGCGTCCACTGTGTCCCATCTCAAATGACCCCTCCGACCTGGAATGTTTAACTCCTGGCCACTTTTTAATTGGGACCAGCCTCACTTCCTACCCGGAACCCAGTTTTGCCCATATCCCTGAAAATCGATTAAGCTTATATCAAAAATGCTCCCGTATTCAACAGACTTTCTGGAAAAGATGGTCTGTGGAATACTTGAATACCCTGCAAAATCGACCTAAGTGGTTGCACCCTCGGAAAAATTTAGAAGTAAATGATCTTGTTTTGCTCAAAGAGGATGGTGTACTTCCTCTGCAATGGCCTAGAGCCAGAATTGTGGAAATTCTGCCTGGTGCGGATGGTAAAGTCCGAGCCGTTAAAATTAAAACTCTCCGTGGTGAATATGTATGTCCTATTTCAAAATTGTTTCTTTTGCCCCAAACATTATAATTACAATTTGGCTTAGTTTAGTTTAGAGCCGGTTCGCTCAAGGCCGGGGAATATGTTCGGATTTCGAACATTCGTAGTTAATTTTATTTTATATGTTCGCATTTCGAACATTCGTGCTTAATTTTAATTTGTATGTTCGCATTTCGAACATTCGCGTTTAGTTTTATTTTATTTCCGTCAGCGGTGACTTGACGTTTCTCGACCGTGCATGAGCCGCGATCGATGCGCTTCCTCTCAAAATCTCGACGGAAAACGTGGGAACTAATGATTTTGACAAGCAAAAAAAAATGATGGCCGCGGCGTGCAAGCCGATGTAATAGAAATTACGTATTGTATTTTGGCAATTGATGCCCAGAAATTGGATAAGTGTAATAAATGGTAGTTCTGTTGATAACCCTTTTTATTTATGGAACCCCCGGAAAAGACAACAAAAAATATTGGTTGTCAAATCCCAAATTTGAAAGAAATCGCGTCAATGGAGACGATCCTTGAAAATTAAAGGGAAATCGCTTTCCAGGTCGCATAATTATTTTTATGGCAAAAATAGGTATTAGTGGTCTAAAAAACAACGTCAAAGTAAAAATTCCCGAACACTACAACATAACATAGTTATTAGATGTCCAGGTTTAAAAAATGCTCCTTTTGAAGAAGCCAATACGGAAAAAGCATTGAATCTTCTTGACGAAATCATCAATATCATTCTTCGTTGGTCGAATGACAGATTGGCCGTCCTGAGAGCAAAATACAAAACTCCCAATAAAATCGATATTCGAAATTTGGATGTTGTAGAATTAAAGGCATTCCTGGGACTGTTGCTTTTAACTCCGATTTTTAAATAAAACCACGAAGACAGTCGATCAATATTTGCAACTATGGCTCCCGGGTAGGGATATATTCAGATGTGTGACCAATTTTAATCGATTTGCAACAATTTTCTTATGCCTGAGGTTTGACGATCCTCGTACAAGATTAGAAAGAAAAAAGATAGATCCTACTGCACCCATTTCAGAAGTATTTAATACAATCATTCGAAACTGCCAAAAGTATTACAGTATTGGAAGTAATGTCTGCGTAGATGAGATGCTGGTATCATTCAGAGGTGGGTTAAAATTTAAAAGGTATATGCCCAAAAAACCATGTAAGTATGGATGGCTTAAAAGTCATGGCTATGACAGATGCTAGAACTGGATATCTATATAATGCATATATCTACTGTGGAAATAATTCTGAAGGGTTTGATTTATCTGCTGAAGAAACTAAGTTTTCAAAACCAACACAAGCTGTTTTAAAGTTGGAGAAAACTATTTATGGAACTAATAGAAATATCACAGCGGATAATTGGTTCTCTTCGATAGAACTAGTAAACATTTTGAAAACCAAGAAACTTACATATGTTGGAACGATGAAATAAAACAAGAGAAAGATTCCCGTACAGTTCTTAGCAAATAAAAACAGGAGTATAAATTCAAGAGAATATGGGTATACACGAAATATAACTATATTGTCTCATGTTCCAAATAAGAATATGGCTGTACTGATTGACTTATCCATGCACCATGATGAAGGTCATGACATTACGCAAGGTGAGCCAGGGGTTATCGTCTTTTATAATACCTCTAAAGTTGGCGTTGATATGACTGATGAAAAATGTGGTGTAAGCTCATCAGTCGCTGGCCTATGACCATTTTCTTTAGACTTTTAGACATTTCATCAGTGAACTCTTTCATAATTTACAAGTCTTTCAGAGCATGTTCAAACTTATCCCGACATGGATTTATAAAGGATGTGGCGATGAAATCAATTACCCCTGAATTAAAGCGCAGACGACAAAATCCGCACGTTCATCGGCATATGTAAAAATGTGCATTAGCAGAATTCTTCAAGTACCAGAGCCCGTCGAAGCAGCAGAAGATGCATTATTGGCAAGTAGAAAAAACTGTAGAAGGTGCCCTGCAATCAAGAGACGAAAAACATCCCATTTCTGCATTCTGTGCAAAATACCAATTTATATGCAGTGTCCGAGGAGGGTTTGCATAGACTGCGCAGTGTCAAAATATATGCCAAAATGACCTTGTGCAGGTTTTTGAAGCTTGCTTCTTATTGCATGACATAGGACTTTTGGGAACGCTAGTGAACTCGTGAAACGTGTAATGTTAAGAAAAAGCGATCGTCACGCATCAGTGTTGCCAGATTCCTGAAAAGGCTAGTGAACTCGTGAAACGTGTGATGTTACGAAAAAGCGTTCGTCACGCTCATTCTTCGTCTAACTCTCTCCCCTCTCTTCCTCAGCCGCCTTCTTCTTCTCTCTTTCGTAGGCTACACAGCGGCACGCCTCTCTCTCGCTCTCTCTCTCTCTCATACACGCCGGTACGAGGGATTCCCAAACGGTCGGAAGAGAGACAGAGAGAGAGAGAGTATCGCGCGTATTGCCAAATATTTTAAAATTTTGAAAAATTGTCAAAAATTTTGAAATATGATCAAAAACTGTAAAAATTTTGAAAAAATGGTTAATAATTGCCAAATATTCTCAAAAATTGTCGAAAACTCGGAAAAATAGTCAAAAACTGTCAAAATTTTGAAAAAATGGTCAATAATTGTCAGAAACTGTCAAAAATGGTCAATAATTGTTAAAATTTAGAAAAATGGTAAAAAATTGTTAGAAATTTGAAAAAATTGTCAATAATAATAAAAAATGTCAAAAATGGTCAATAATTGTTGAGAATTGTCAAAATTATTGAAAAATGGACAAAATTTTCGAAAAATGGACAAAATTTTCGAAAAATGGTCAAAATTTTCGAAAAATGGTCAAAATTTTCGAAAAATTGTCAAAAATGGTCAAAAATTGTCAAAATTTTCAAAACATGGTCAAAATTTTGAAAACATGGTCAATAATTATAAAAAACTGTCAATAATTGTTAAAAATTGTAATGGTAATGGTAAAATTTTTTGAAAAATTGTCAAAAATGATTAATAATTGACAAAACTGTCAAAATTGGTAAATAATTGTCAAAAATGGTCAATAATTGTTGAAATTTGAAAAAATAATCAAGAATTGACGAAAATTTTGAAAAAATGGTCATTAATTGTCAAAAATTGTCAAAATCTTTGAAAAATGGTCAAAAATTCACAAAAATGGTCATTCTATTGTGCATAAGAAGCAAGCTTCTGTCGGCGGTCCGACAAATTATGTTCCATTATTTTTTATATGTTTATAATAATCTGCTCTTATGTTTTTTCAAGTTAGAATTGTTGTTTTTGTTTGTGTTGTTCTATGGGTTCTATTATATATAACTACGCATTATTGTCGTTTAAAAAAATACACCTTTTCATTTTACACGTAATACAATATACTAAATAATATTACCAATTCATAAAATTTCATAGAGCTGTTAGTTAAACTTGTTTTAAACAGGAGTCATTCTGACCTCACATCTGTTATAACGTATCAATAATAAGATGTCTGTGGTTACCGTAACCCCTTTTAAAGTTACAAGGCTCCGGTAGCTTTTCGTCTGGCGAGCAGTGGTCGTAGGGTCTTATTAATCACAAGAATTACAGGGCTAGAGCGCCACTCGTTTTTTGGTATACTTTCAAAAACAAGAAATTAGTTTCATTTCTTTTACGATAACTTACTTTGAACTCGTCTCAACTTAGCTTGTATAAGAGAATAATACTTTAGAATAAAATAAAAAACAAAACCTCACTATATGGTTTTTTAATCGACAAAATGCAGTGTAGCTATCGCTGATAAACAATTAAAAATTATATTTGGTAGGTGCACTGAATGTACATAAGAAAAGAACCCCTAAATACAGCTGTATTTAAGTTCACAGTTGGTGAACAATTTATTATGATTAAAACTATATACCGCATTTACCTTCTATACTCAGCTTTACAAAAAAAATAACAGTTTATCAAAGAATTAACGTACAGACTTTCGCTTCATTGAGAGACTTAGCGATTAGAGTATCAAAATTTGAAGTTACACAATTTTTATCATTGAGATAATTAGAAAATAATATGTATCACTGCATTACAACAAAAAAAAAAGGTAGCATTACTAAAAAATAGTACTTTAGTACGCTGATGTGCTTCTTCGGTGGCGACTTAGAAAATCTGAACGAACTCACCCACGTGTGAAAATGGCTTTACACCTTCTGCCCATACTTAACGAAATGAATATTATAGTTTCGTTTCCTCCGGAATTTCCTCCCGCGACGGTCTCAGGCAGATAATCAAGGTGTCGGGATCTTGGAAATTCAACTCTTTCAACACATCCCAGAACATGTGGTTGCCTCCAAAATGGCTGCCCCAATGTCGAAAAACCGCTGCTACAATTTAAGAGGTCGGCGAATCTCCTTGTTACAGGAAAACCACTTTTATCAGTCCTCACTGACTGGTAACATGTGCTAAACAATGCCAGCAAAAAAACCAAAAAGACCACCAGTCCCCTCATCTTGTCGATGTTGAATTAACGCGAAAATAGTCGAACTGCAAGTTTTTTGTAAACCTCAACGGCCAATCAAGCTGTGATAATCCCTACAATACCTTCGTATTCTCGGCTGACCAATAGATTATCTCCAATCCAGCTAACGAACTCCGAACTCAACCGAGCCGGCTTAGTGAATTTCAGATTTACGTAGTACTCAACCTGTTTGGTGAAGTGTCAACGTCAACCTAAATGACAACTGTCATTGTGGATGACATCCAAAAATCAAAACAAAATCCAATAAGGCGTTTGCAATTAAATTATTGACAAACAAAGATGAAAATCAACTATAAAGTTCATTTATCTTATGTCTGAAACCATCATAAAACATTGTTTACTCAGTGTGTGAAGTACTGTCCTTCAAAAGGTAACCTCATTCCCATATCAACATTGGATTGAACGAAATATCGAAATGGTCTTATCACTATCGACTACTGGTAAGTAAACACTACATTTATTTTTATTTATATATTTAATTGAAGTTTTAATTTTTAGGAACTTGTGTAGCTGTAAATTAAACTACTGTTGAAGGTGCAATCATGTGTGATTATTAATAACAATACTTTGTGTACATAATCTAGTGATTGTTTAAGCTGAATATTGATTTAAAATAAAATATATTTCAAAGTAGACAAACATTCATTTTTCAATGCTTAAGGTTGGTCTGAATGTTACAATTAGCCATATCAATGAAGCGCATGGTTTTCCCCTCCTTGAGTCGTCTTAGTAAACACAGAATCGTAAACAATCCTCCGTGTTTTTTCACCAAAGCTATTTTCTCCTTCTTCAAAGAACGAAATTGAGCACTTGTGACCTTTTCCACCACGCCAACCTAATTCAGAAGCAAAAACATAAAATAACAACATCTGCAAACCATCTGGGGTGTTTTCGTCACAACCTCGAACCATAATTTGGAATTCATCGTAATACAGAAAAATTGCACTTTTATTTCTCTTCTCTGGATCTGTTTGTCATAGTTTTCTCTTGGCATTTTCTGGCTGCTTTGAGCTCAATGTTAGTGAAAGGGTTGAAATTGTTGTTGTATTCAGTGAAATATTTTTCCATTAGTAATTCAGCGGTTGCTATCCAAACCGTTTCAACAGTAAATTCTTGGTGGCTACTCATCGCCATCCTACTTACGCATATTGAATGCCCAGTCCGGTGATATTTTGCTAATACAATAAATGTGTTTTGTGTTATTTAGTTCATTTTCCAACACATTTTCTTCAATAGCTTGTGATGAAGTCCGACCGAAAGAAGACGATTTTAATGAATAATATTTTTGACATTACTTGTCAAACCGTCGTTACTTATAAATTGTCGCTGTGTTATCAAAGAGTACATTGGAATTTTCAAGGATTCGAACTGTGCAATAATCGCAGGGCTCTTCCGCTTGCTACAATACAATTATTGCTGTAATTTTGCGATAATTGCACTCCATTTATATGGAATTTTTGACAGGATGGAAATATTGGCATTAAGTTTGGTCTTAAATTACTAGTCGATCCACGATCAGATATCACTTTTTTACAAACATTACATGTAGCAAATTTTTCTTAAATGATTCCAGACAACCGATCGTTTTTTCGCACCTGTCCGTATGATGGGCAACGAATGCGTTTCCCCAGGGGATCTAAACTACAAACCTCCGGAGTGGGATAATAATTGCACCGTACCTAATGTGAATGTTAATGTTTTTCGAACGTTTTGCGATGATACCGACTTTTGTAATCCAAACCCAACTTTCTATTCGTTTACAGGGGAAATTTCTAGTACACTGGACGTTGCGATAGGTAATAACATTGATGTTATTCCAGTAATACGAACTCTAAATGAACCATCATCAGACTTTCATCCAATACAAGTCATAGTGAAAATTAATTACAAAGTAAACACAATAAACAAGACGTATTATGACTTGAAAACTACCAACTGGGCTCTCTATAGGAAGCTCTTATTTAACAACATAAAATTAATAGACAAAATTGAAGCAAAAGACGAACTTGTCTCACTACTCTCTGGATTTCAGATGAATATAATAGCAGTACGAGTCGCGACTACCAAAAAAGGTGACATCATACAATAAAACGAAGAAGTTACCTGACTATAAAATAAAACAAGGAAAGCCTAGTAAAGGACACGTGACAAAATGTACAGACCTTCAAGAAGAGACTAACACTATTACGCAACAAAAACTGGAATAACTATCTCGAAAATCTCGACCCTGTAACCGAAAATCTCTGGGGTATCATGAACATAATTAAGAAGGGAATTAAAATAACGGAACCATCATAATGGACGGAGAAGACATGATACGAGCGTTCGGAGAACAATTCGAATCAAATTTTCAAATAATACACAAAACAAGGAAATGTTGAGGGAATTTTAAAACCTAACAACCCTTACCACGTGGAATCTTCCCATAATTATTGAATAAAATCATTAAATAACAAATTCCGCAACATAAATATAACATATACTACTCAACCGGTCCCACGAATAACATGTGCATAGTGAGTCTTTTTTATATTTTTTTAGTTCCTTATGGTTTTATAATATTGAGTCTATGATAATTTTGAAAACTATGTAAAAGTTCAATAGTATTATTAAAGGTGGGGCGACGACTCGATTCAATTGAGTATTGTGCATATTGTGTTCCACCTGATTTTTGTAAAAAAGGTATTTGTCATTTGTTAAAGAAGATACAATATTACGGAATGCAATATAATATTTCCTGCAATTTATACCTTTTATTTGACCACCGGACGTCATCATATCAGTCACTTCCAGTCCATTGTCAATTATCTCAACTCACACATAGTGCCACGATCGCCACCTTCCCGTTAGTGACCCTTTCTCAGTGATCCAGATTCAATTCTTGAATAAATATGTATGTTTATTTCATTCAAGCCAAATATTATTATTAATGATCAAACAATTGTCTTGTGTAATTGTTGTCTGTAGGACTGTTCACAATTGGAAAACAATCCATGGGGAAAGGCGTATGAGATAGCGGTGAAGACCATGGGTGGAAATAGGAACCAGGTGCTAGAGGAAGATTGGGAGAAGGAGATTATAGGCAAATTGTTCACAGGGGGAGAAGGAGGAATTGGAGGCAGGATTCTAGAAGTGCAGGATACTAGGGGGGTACGGAAAATGAGGGGGATAAGGCCGGTAGAGAAGTAGGAAGTAGAGGAGGGGGAAGGAACATCAAATTAAGGGTGATATGATGAAGAGGCTGTTGGATGTCAATGGGAAGTACTTCTGGGAGCTATTCAACAGGGTGCTAAGGGAGTAAGAGTTTCCAGAAGGATGGAAGGTGGCCAGGGTGATACTGCTGAAGAAGGCGGGTAGAGAGGGGAAGCGAGCGAGGGAATTCAGGCCCATCAGCCTGCCGTGTGGTATAGGTAAATTGATGAAGGGGATAATAAAGGATAGGATTGAGAAGGAAGTTGGTAGGAATGGGGGTTTTAGGATAAACCAGCACGGGTTTGCGAAGGGAAAATCATGTATCTCGGCGCTGGACAGGGTAATGGGCTTGGCGGAAAGGGCTAGGGAGGGTAGCTGGAGGAACAAGAAATTGGCCCTACTCGTGTTCTTCGACGTCGGGTACGCGTTTAATAGCGTCAGCAAACGGGCATTATTGAGCGCGTTGATGAGAATTGGAGTGGAGGAGGGTTTGGTTAACCTGGTGGAGGAGTACCTGACGGGACGTGTGATAGTAGACACTAGAAAGAGGACGTATGATATGGAGGCTGGAGTGCCCCAGGGCTCGGTTATTGGACCGACGCTATGGAAGTGTGTGTGTGTTTATGAGGTTTGTATGTGAAGAGGGATGTGAGATCACGGTGTATGCGGACGATGTGTGTCTGGTATGTACGGCAAAGGTAGAGGCAGAGATAGAAAGAAAGGCGGAGAGAATGTGTAGGAAGATTGTGGAGAAGATAGAGCGGTGCGGACTAGAAGTGGCGGAAGATAAGACGGTGGGGCTGCTAGTGAAGGGACAGAGCAAGACGAGGGAAGTGGTGGTGATGGTGAAGAGAAGGAGAATTTGGATGGAGGAGTCTGTGAAATACCTAGGGGTTTGGTTGGATGGTCAATTATCCCCCAGAACACACATGTTAAAGGCGACAGAGAAGGGAAAAGCGAGGGCAGCATGGCTGGGGAGATTGATGTGTAATGTGAAGGGGCTGGGAGAGTGGAAGAGGAGGATAATTGGTAGGACGGTAGAACAGAGTATGCTGTACGGTGCGGAGCTGTGAGGTGAAAGAGCAGGAGTGAATGCGAGGGTTGGACGTGATGGCTAGAGCCAGAAATAAACGCTAGAGGGGTGCGACCAGAGAGGAAGTACAGGAATGGATGTAGGAGGAAATGGAGAGATTGGATGGACCGGAAATTCGGGGAGGTGCACTATTTCTTGACACAGGTGTTCACTGGACATGGGTCTAGATAGTAGGGTACCTCCACAAGATTGGAAAAAGAGAGACTGGAGTGTGCGAGAGGTGTGAAGTGGAGGATGATGTGGGGCATGTGTTTAGATGCTGGAGGAACGAGGAAGTGCTGAAGAAGTTGAAGGGAGAACTAGGGGAGGCGGTGTATTGGGAGAACATGATGAAGATGTGTGTGTGGCGTAGTAGAGAGCATGGTTAGGGCGAGAGAAGGACTCGATATGGCATGAGAGGTAGGAGTGAAAGTTAGGGAGAAGACGACGGTGTGAGCGGAGAGTGTGCGAGGTACCGTCGCCCATCTCGAAGGAAAGTGATACCGAGGCGGGGTTAACGGCAAGTTTGAGGTGTGTTTGGTTGGTAGGCATTCCCTTGGGGATGAGTCCAACACTGTTTGGGTCCTGGACCCATTCGAACATGAGTTTCCCATCTCGGCCCGAAAAAAAAGGACTGTTCACAAGTTTTTTTTTCAAAATTTATTGACATTTCCATGATAGAATGAATTGAAGATAAACAATTGAATATTCCTTTCGTGCATCTAAAGTACAATTCAGCCAGCACCGGCCTTACATATTATCATAGTATCATATTTCGTGCCTATCTTCAGATTTTTATTTTTCATTCATAAATTTGGTACTTATAACATAGTAGAGTCTGTTAGTTTTAACTATTCTTCAATTAATATCTTCTCACTGTATTCCGTTTTCATTTATTTTTGTTCCAAGGTACTGGAAATGGTTAGCTTGCACCATTCTGCCTGTATCTATTCTTACATTTATTTCCTCTTTGTCGTCTCCAATTACCATAACTTTTGTTTTGTTTCTGTTTATTTTCATTCCCATGTCTACCATTTCTGCACTCAACACATTTATGTTCTCTTGTAGCTCTTCCTTGATTTTTACTCCTAATTCTCCCATCGCATCTGCTATTCTTTTTGATTTTTAGTATCCGTCTTCATACCTTGTGTATATAATAATAAACGACTTAAAACACTAATTTTTAATGTTTTGTGTACTTGATCCTCTATCCTGTTGTATTCCTAAAAGCTGACAGTCGGCTTCTAATAAAGTCAAATCTTTCTCGAATCTCAAGAATTTCGATGATAATTCCAAGTCTTTTATTAGTAATCCGACTTTGGCGCCTATAACGTGATAACTTACATTATTTTTTGGTCTCGGAGTTACGCAGTAGAATTTCCAACCGAAGTCAATGTATAGATCATCATTTACTATGTGAAAAAATTTTCTAGACACCACTTTTCCCTCAGGATCTCTGTTTGTTACTATTCGGGACTCCTTTCATATTTTCAAATTTCTCAAATGCATATCCTGATGTTTTTGTAGATTTTTCCGTAGTGGAATCTGTTGAACACAATCTATTGCATGGAGGTAGTGAATTTATTTTAGGTCGCGTTTTATACATCAATTTCATTCTGTTCACCGTCCTAGCAAACATTGTAATAAAAAAATTGGACGAATAAAAACTAAATACAAAATTATAATATAACCTCAAAAGTTCTTGTTCTTTTTGATTTTTAGTATCCGTTCTTTATACCTTGTATCACTACATTATTAAGTCTTTTCTTATTTTCCAATCTATCAAGTCTGTCTTCCATCTTCAAGACTATTTTACCCATTTATACATTATTATTATTTAGGTTTTCATTTTCGGTTTTCAGTTTTAATATTTCCTACTTATATTCTTTCTGATTTATCCTCATTTGTTTTACTTCTTTCGATAGTTCGCTCATAGATTCTTTCCAATTTTTTTCATCATTCCCATCAAATATTCTATGCTTTCTCGGATGATTTCCTGTCGATTCTGCTTTTCTTGAACTCATCATCATGTTGGTCTTCCTCATCTTCCCAATCACTTTTCCTTTTCTTGACAAGTTCATCTTCACTCTCCATTTTCATTCTTTATTCTTTCCAGTGGTCTCGATGTGCTGATTGTCTGACCACTGATATATTTCTTTTTCTTTTGGGTTTTGTTATTGGATGAATTTGTCGTTTTTATGTTTTATTTTCATAACTTTTTTACCTGGTTACTGGCTTTTTAAATCAATAATTTGGGCTTTCTTACTTGTTTTTGATGCTGTTTGCTGGTTTCCTATTATCCAAATGAACTTTGGCGTTTTACACACTAGATTACTATCAGTCCATAGTACGGCCCTAGTTGAATATTAAGACAACCTCCAGGACAAGTCTAGTAATGAGACAGCTTTTCGCGAAGCCACTTTTCGTTAAATTAAGTACCTTGAAATACAGTCTTTATTTATACTGGCAAAAATTGAATCATTGTTTTAATTTTTTTACTTTTAATTACTTAATAACTCGGCTATAAGAAATAAGGGGGAACGTTTTTGGGTAAAATGTGAGTTTTCACCTTTTTTATTATTGACTTAACCCAAAATTCTACAAGGCCGCCCTTAACTATCAGCTGCTCTCGCTTCGCTACACTCGCTCGTGTATTTAATAGACTCGGGCTGTTAAAGCTAAATATATATATATTGAAAAATATTGATTGGTCCAGTCTAATACACATGTTAAAATACACAAAAATTAGTAAACAAAAACCAAATACCTTTTTTTTCAATTAAGAAGATGATCTGGACTTCTACAGCATAATATGGTGGTTGCCGGCTGGTTAACAAAATGTAGTGTGTAGTTATAGTATATTGTGTCACGAGGGCAGAAAGTAAGCTTTAACAGCCCGAGTCTATTAAATACACGAGCGAGTGTAGCGAAGCGAGAGCAGCTGATAGTTAAGGGCGGCCTTGTAGAATTTTGGGTTAAGTCAATAATAAAAAAGGTGAAAACTCACATTTTACCCAAAAACGTTCCCCCTTATTTCTTATAGCCGAGTTATTAAGTAATTAAAAGTAAAAAAATTAAAACAATGATTCAATTTTTGCCAGTATAAATAAAGACTGTATTTCAAGGTACTTAATTTAACGAAAAGTGGCTTCGCGAAAAGCTGTCTCATTACTAGACTTGTCCTGGAGGTTGTCTTAATATTCAACTAGGGCCGTACTATGGACTGATAGTAATCTAGTGTGTAAAACGCCAAAGTTCATTTGGATAATAGGAAACCAGCAAACAGCATCAAAAACAAGTAAGAAAGCCCAAATTATTGATTTAAAAAGCCAGTAACCAGGTAAAAAAGTTATGAAAATAAAACATAAAAACGACAAATTCATCCAATAACAAAACCCAAAAGAAAAAGAAATATATCAGTGGTCAGACAATCAGCACATCGAGACCACTGGAAAGAATAAAGAATGAAAATGGAGAGTGAAGATGAACTTGTCAAGAAAAGGAAAAGTGATTGGGAAGATGAGGAAGACCAACATGATGATGAGTTCAAGAAAAGCAGAATCGACAGGAAATCATCCGAGAAAGCATAGAATATTTGATGGGAATGATGAAAAAAATTGGAAAGAATCTATGAGCGAACTATCGAAAGAAGTAAAACAAATGAGGATAAATCAGAAAGAATATAAGTAGGAAATATTAAAACTGAAAACCGAAAATGAAAACCTAAATAATAATAATGTATAAATGGGTAAAATAGTCTTGAAGATGGAAGACAGACTTGATAGATTGGAAAATAAGAAAAGACTTAATAATGTAGTGATACAAGGTATAAAGAACGGATACTAAAAATCAAAAAGAACAAGAACTTTTGAGGTTATATTCATGGGTAAAATGCTCAATTAGTTTCTTTTTTTATTTTATTATTTAATATATTCTCAGGCCGGTCCTGTGTCCTTGCCTTTAAATAATAGGAACTATCCAACTGTGAAACAGTTTTGCCAACTTAATAGGAAGAAAACTCTTTATATTAGAAATTTATGAAATATTATTTAATTTATTTTTTAATGAACGGCGTATTTATATAGAAGTGATAAGTAAATACATAAGAAACAATTCAAAACACTTATCTAAATGATATTTCGCTCAACGTTCACACTAAATGAAGTTCTTATATCTAATAAATATATGAAAATTATGCAACTCTCTTAACATGTAACACTAATAAACAAAGACAAAATAGAACATCTGTTTTTAACAGATTTTATATACAAATTTGACGATATTGTAATCGTAACGAAGATCAATAAATATTAAGTTCTGGATTTGATCACACGCACGTAAGTTTAATAATTTAACTTATAGTTTATGAAATACCTTTTTATCTTGTATTATTTTTAAGATTTTCTATGTTTTAGACCTTTCTGGGCCTTGGAGTCTCTCGTAGAAGTGGCTTCAATATGGCTTTGGGGTCGGCTTGAGAAGATTTTCAGTTTTGTTTACCTCTCGGAACCTTCACTCATGGTTTGTTTAAAGAATTTTATATTTACAGATATTATTCAACCTCTGTTTTCAACAGGAACTTGATAAGGAAAGGTTAGAAACACAAATCACTTTATAGTTTCACTTTTAATACAACGTAGTCTAATTTTAAATAAATTTTTAAACATGAAAAAGCTTATACTTCACAATTCTGTATATTTTTTGTAACTAACCGTTTTCTAATCAATAGCAACCAAATATCAAATTTTTCTATCTTTTCAAAATCCATATGTCTCTTTATTTTTAAGTTTTTCTATATTTGCTGACCAATCAAATTCATTTAATGATTTTGATTTCTGTTATTTGACTTGATTGTTTTATAATTTGATCTTTTTCTGATATGAAAGTTGATTTTTAATATCTCCAAATTATTTATTATTGTTTTTATCTTTTAGTTCAAAAATTTTAAAATTATTTGACATCTGTTTTAATTCCAGTTGTCATCTCCTTTCTTCCGTTCGAGTTGACAAATCTAGATTCACACTTTGTTAGATATGTGCATAAGTGTACTTCTTCTATTTTTACTAGTGTCAGATTTTATAACCTAACTAATAATTTTTAATTTTCAGGTTCCTTCTTTTTAGATTTATGATGAGCCAAGAAACTTTTGCAAAGCTTTTGAAAATTCTGAAACTATGTGATAGGATTTCAATAAATTAGAGAAAAGTTATACAGATTTCCGTTTAAAGTTTGGGTTGTAAATATTTGTCAGGTGATTTGTTTATATTTTATTTAGTTTTTATACTGAAATAACCCTTGTTTGGTGTATGTGTTGTATGATTTCACTTTCCATATCAAAATCCCCTAAATTTTGCATTTATCAAACATTTCATTAGAAAATTTTTATGAATGCAAATTTTACTTAAATTTTTTTTTATTTATTTACTAATAAATTTCTTTTTGTTTTAGGTCGCTGTTGTGAGAATTAACCTTTATCAAGATTCTTTAATCCTGTGTTGCAGTATTTTCTTAAATTGATTAACTTATAATAACCTAATACTAATTTATTTACAATTTAATTTACACATTGTGTGTATTTTTTATTTAATTATTGTTCGTCCATTGTTCTATCAATGGTGATATTTGTACAGATCATGAATGTTGAATATTCCTCTGATTCCTTCTCCTTCCATGTATTTTAAAACATAACTGTTCACTCCATTCTCGTTGTCTATTATGTATGGTCCTTCGAAAGGAAGTTTTAATTTGGCACATGTACCTCTATTTCTATCTGATACTCTTAGAGCACGAACTATTACTAAGTCTCCTTTTTTAAATTTTGTTTTTATTTTTATTCTTTTATTTATTCTACTTAAATATTTGTTAGCGTTGTTTTGTAGATTTTTGTTTACTCTTTCCAAAACTTCTTCATAATTTTTATTTGTTTCTATTTCCCATAATCTTTCAGGTATTATTTTTTTAATTAGATATACTGGACTTTCCATTGTTACAGTATTGGGTTTGTTATTTAAATAATTTTGAATTTCCTCAATATGATCTTCCCAATTTTCATGATTTTGATTTTGTAAAGCAATTCTCAAAAATTTAATTACCTCTCTGATGTATCTTTCTGAGGGGTTTGCAGGTGGATGCCGAATACTTGTAGTTTTTAAGTTTATGTGATTGTCATTGCAGAATTTTTTGAATCTATTATTTACAAAATATGTTGCATTGTCTACTATGCATTTTTCAGGTTTTATAACCTCTTTCATGTATTCTGACAATTTTTCCATCACGACTTTACATTTTGTAGTTTTAGTAGGGTACAGTTTTACGAATTTTGAAAATAAATCAACGACAATTAATATATGAGAGTTCTCCTGTCTACTACGAATTAAATTGCTAAGAAAATCCATTGCAACTATTTCACCACATTTTGTTGTCAATATTGTTTGTGCAATGTTTTCGTTTCTTCTATTTTTGCTTTTCCCTAATTGGCATATATGACAGATTTTAGTACATTGTTTTGCAAGATTTTGGTCCCCCTTACTAATGTAATTCTCCCTAAATAGTATCCACAATTTTCTAGATCCTATGTGACCATTTTTTGTATGCAAACTTTTTAATATTTTCTTTGCTAAATTTTCTGTTATTACAAATGCTTCTACCTCCCCATTTTTCTTTATTAATATGTTGTCTCTTAAATATCCCCTTTGTTTTTCTTTTTCTGGTAAATTTTCTTGATCTTCAATTATTTTGTTTAAAGAAAATATCCCCTCTAAATCTTTCATAATATTTACCCCAATTTTAACTATTCTTTTATTTATGTTATTTTCCCCCTTACTTTCTCTACTTAGAGCATCTGCCACGACATTTGTTCTACCTGGAATATATTTTATTTCAAAATTATATTCCTGTAAAATTAATCCCCATCTATGTACTCTACTATTGCCAAATCTATTTTTCAAAATTGTTGTTAGTGAGGAATGATCTGTTTCTATTATGAATTTTGCCCCTAGTAAATAAAATCTAAATTTTGTGATACAGAAAATTATGCTTGCTAATTCTAATTCTGATACCCCATAATTTTGTTCATAGTTTTTTGTGACCCTTGATACAAAACATATGGGTACTTCCATATTGTTTTGTACTTGCAACAAAACACCTGCAAATCTTTCTTTGGATGCATCAGTTCGCAATATAAAAGGTAGATCATAGTTTGGATGATACACTTTCAATTGTTTTTGAAAAACTTCTTTTAGTTCATTGAAAGCTATTTATCTCTCTTGTGTCCATTTCCACCTAATATCCTTTTTAAGTAGCTCTATTAGAGGTATTTGTTGTTTACTTAAATCCGGTATCAGATGTTTGAAATAATTCATCATCCCTAAAAATCCTCGAAGAGTTTTTAAGTTTGATGGTCTCTTATAATTTATTATGGCTTTTATCCTTTCCTCATCCATAGTCATTCCATTTTCATCAATTTTATACCCTAGAAAGCATATTTCTTTCTGGTAAAATTTACACTTGCTTTGGTTTATTTTTAAACCTGCTTCATCCAATTCTTTTAAAATTATTTCTATATGTCTTAAATGTTCTTCCTCATCATGTGAGAAAATTAATATATCGTCTACATAATGTAAAGCAAAGTCTTCAAATTTATTTAATATTTGGTGTAATGCTCTAACCAAGGCTGAACAAGCACTTTGTATACCATACATAAGAAACAATTCAAAACACTTATCTAAATGATCTTTCGCTCAACGTTCACACTAAATGAAGTTCTTATATCTAATAAATATATGAAAATTATGCAACTCTCTTAACATGTAACACTAATAAACAAAGACAAAATAGAACATCTGTTTTTAACAGATTTTATATACAAATTTGACGATATTGTAATCGTAAAGAAGATCAATAAATATTAAGTTCTGGATTTGATCACACGCACGTAAGTTTATTAATTCAACTTATAGTTTATGAAATACCTTTTTATCTTGTATTATTTTTAAGATTTTCTATGCTTTAGACCTTTCTAGGCCTTGGAGTCTCTCGTAGAAGTGGCTTCAATATGGCTTCGGGGTCGGCTTGAGAAGATTTTCAGTTTTGTTTACCTCTCGGAACCTTCACTCATGGTTTGTTTAAAGAATTTTATATTTACAGATATTATTCAACCTCTGTTTTTAACAGGAACTTGATAAGGAAAGGTTAGAAACATAAATCACTTTATAGTTTCACTTTTAATACAACGTATTCTAATTTTGAATAAATTTTTAAACATGAAAAAGCTTATACTTCACAATTCTGTATATTTTTTGTAACTAACCGTTTTCTAATCAATAGCAACCAAATATCAAATTTTTCTATCTTTTCAAAATCCATATGTCTCTTTATTTTTAAGTTTTTCTATATTTGCTGACCAATCAAATTCATTTAATGATTTTGATTTCTGTTATTTGACTTGATTGTTTTATAATTTGATCTTTTTCTGATATGAAAGTTGATTTTTAATATCTCCAAATTATTTATTATTGTTTTTATCTTTTAGTTAAAAATTTTTAAAATTATTTGACATCTGTTTTAATTTCAGTTGTCATCTCCTTTCTTCCGTTCGAGTTGACAAATCTAGATTCACACTTTGTTAGATATGTTCATAAGTGTACTTCTTCTATTTTTACTAGTTTCAGATTTTATAACCTAACTAATAATTTTTAATTTTCAGGTTCTTTCTTTTTAGATTTATGATGAGCCAAGAAACTTTTGCGAAGCTTTTGAAAATTCTGAAACTATGTGATAGGATTTCAATAAATTAGAGAAAAGTTATGCAGATTTCCGTTTAAAGTTTGGGTTGTAAATATTTGTCAGGTGATTTGTTTATATTTTATTTAGATTTTATACTGAAATAACCCTTGTTTGGTGTATGTGTTGTATGATTTCACTTTCCATATCAATATATATATATATATATATATATATATATATATTGTATTGATATATTATATGTAGGTTAGGTTACATTAGATCTATGAAATTTGATGTGTAAAATATGTCATTTGTGGTTATGATTAATGTCACAATGAAAGACATTTTTTTTAATACTAATCGGGGGATAAAATAAAATTTGAATGTGGGTAGTGATGGTAATGATTATTTATAAGAAGATTGATAGAAATTTTTTTGAAAAGCAAAGATATAATATGAAAATATATAATATGGTAATGATTAATAATAATAGAATATGAATAGAATTTTTTTTGAAAAGTAGAAATATAATATAAAAATATATAACCGAAAATTAGGAAGATTGGACTAAAATTTATAAAGCAAAATTGTAGAAAATTGAAAAATTTTATACCATCATAATAATTATTATTCGATTTGGAAAGGAGGAGAATATTTTTGACAGGCAGAGGATTTAATATAAATTAAAATAACCGATTGAAAATTAAAAATATTGGATTGAAAAAAAGATTTAAAGCGGTGAAAATTCGGATGATATATACAAATGGAAAAAGAAATTGTACTGCAAATGGCATATTTGGTTTTTATTGAAATTATTTAGGAAGATTTGACATTATAAACCAGGGAAGTAATATTACAACATTTGTTGCTTGTATTATAAGTTTAGTTTCCGTAAATTAAAAATTTTGGATGTTTTATAGATGTGATTTAGTTAAAAAGTTATAAGACGGGGTCATTTCATTAAACCGATTTGTTTGATAATTTAAAAGTTTGTATTTGTGAATGAGGTTGTTCAATGAAATAATTAAATATAGAACCCAACCTGAGTAGGAGATTTTTTTTTAATTTAATATATAATAATAAAATAGGACAATTGTAAATATCAATATAAAATGGCGCCCAACGTGGGGCTTTGTAGAATTTAGATTTTAGTTTTCAGGACTAATTATAGTAATAGTCTTTGTAAAAGGAGATAATTATTATTATTAATTGATCATTTGAAGATAAATTAAAAAAAATATATATCAATAAATAAAATGAATACCAGGAGTAAATGTTTAATGGATAATTCTAAAGAGATGAATGACGACAGTGAAGAGAATGAATGTGTTAAAGTAGACTATGTACAAGAAGAGGGACAAATAGTAGAAACAAATAAATTACAAGAAAATACATTGGAGGGGAAGGTAGATGTAACAAATGTGGTTGAATCAAGAAAGATGAGCAAAGAAGTTAATGTAATGGATATGCTAAATAAGTTGATGGAAAATATGAAACAAGGACAAGATGAATTAAAAAACAAAATAAAACAAGGACAAAGCAAACTGGAACAAATTGAAAACAAAATAGAACAAGGATTAACCAAAACAGAAAAAAAAATACAGGAAATGGAGACGACATTAGAAAAGAAATTTGAAGAAAGGCAGAAAAAGTTGGAGAGAAATATAGAACTTCAAATTATGAATGATTTTGAGCAAATAAGAAAAGAGTTGGTGAACAAACAAGAAAAAGTTAAAATCGAAGTTATAAAAATAATGAACATAGAGATGATTTTAAGACATGAATTGGTTCCGAAACAAAAAGAAATACAAACCCAGACAAAAAAATTAAAAATGGGAAACTTAGAGAAAATAAGAGAATCAAACATTGATTATGAAGAAGGTATTGACAATATTCGTAATCAAACTAAGGAAACAGAAGAAAGTATTATAAAATATCGGCAAACAATGGTAATCAAGGTGAAATATATAAAGCAACAGATCCAAGAACATGATGATAAAATAAAAATAATGGAACAAAAAGTAGATAATGATGAGTCACAAAGTAAACTAGTGAAATATCAAGAAACAAAAAGAAAATTGTACGAAATAAGAAAAGAAATGTTTATAGGGAAGGAAAATGATTGCAGGAATTGGAAAAAGAAGAAAAAAATATGGCAAAACGATAATATCTTGGCATAATGGGAAAAATAGAAATATGAAACATAGGATGAAACAAACAAATAATCAGAGTGGAAGTTATTTGAATGAAAGAATAAATGAAAATAAGTTTGGGGGAAATTATCTTACTGGAAGTAATTTTAATAGGGGGGACAAAAAAAATATAAATCTAAGAAACTATAAAATAGAAATTAGAATAGTTATAATGGTAATAGAAGGAAATTTTAATACAGTTAATAATAATATTTCAAATTTTAGATAGAATGAAACAAGAAGTCAGCAGGTTTCTGTAAGAACTAGTGCTAAACCATATAAACAAACAAATTAAAAAAAGGATGGAATCCAAATACATGTTCAATCCAGTAATGAAAATAATAAAGAATTTTGATTAAGAAGCCTCCGAAAATTACAATAAGGATTTGATAACAAAACATTTAAAAATGTAGATAGAAAATGAATTAAATATTAGCAATTAATGTGCAATAATAACAGAATGAAATGATGAATAAAAAAAAAATTAAAACAGGATAGGATATTAGTGTGGATAATATGGAGTTCTGATAATGGTATGGTTAATAGGGAATATAGGAATTATAAAAATGGAATGGATAGTTAATAGGAGAATAATGATATGAGATTGGTAATTAATGGTAGATACGAAGAAGTGTTAGATAGTACAAAAAAGGAGTAATAGATGTGAATAATATAGTAGTTGGAATAATGATATGAAAATATAGATAAAAGAGGGAGATAATAAGAAAGAACTAGTTTATTTCGAGGGATTTTCAATATCAGAAATAATTATAAATTTGAGGAGCAAGAATAAAAATTTGCATGTGTTCTTAGCAGGAATCTGTTGAAGAAAATTGTGTTAATTGTTTTGTTATGTTGAAGAAAATTGAGTTAATTGTTTTGTTATGTTAAAGAAAATTAATTTTTATGTTGAAAGATAGAATAAGATGTTATTGTAATTGTTATATAAAAAAAGTTATAAGTTAGATAAGTTATAGTTGTGAAAATAATGTTTTCAAATTCAAAATTGTGACATACAGTGTGTGTCAAATATTTTAATTTGGAAAACATTAATTTCGGGGGAATTGTATTGATATATTATATGTAGGTTAGGTTACTTTAGATCTATGAAATTTGATGTGTAAAATATGTCATTTGTGGTTATGATTAATGTCACAATGAAAGACATTTTTTTTTAATAGTTATAGGGGGATAAAATAAAATTTGAATGTGGGTAGTGATGGTAATGATTATTTATAAGAAGATTGATAGAAATTTTTTTGAAAAGCAAAGATATAATATGAAAATATATAATATGGTAATGATTATTAATAACAGAATATGAATAGAATTTTTTTTTGAAAAGCAGAAATATAATATAAAAATATATAACCGAAAATTAGGAAGATTGGACTAAAATGTATAAAGCAAAATTGTAGAAAATTGAAAAATTTTATACCACCATAATAATTATTATTCGATTTGGAAAGGAGGAGGTAGAATATTTTTGACAGGCAGAGATATAATATAAATTAAAATAACCGATTGAAAATTAAAAATATTGGATTGAAAAAAAGATTTAAAGCGGTGAACATTCGGATGATATATACAAATGGAAAAAGAAATTGTACTGCAAATGGCATATTTGGTTTTTATTGAAATTATTTAGGAAGATTTGACATTATAAACCAGGGAAGTAATATTACAACACTTCTTGCTTGTATTATAAGTTTTGTTTCCGTAAATTAAAAATTTTGGATGTTTTATAGATGTGATTTAGTTAAAAAGTTATAAGAGGGGGTCATTTCATTAAACCGATTTGTTTGATAATTTAAAAGTTTGTATTTGTGAATGAGATTGTTCAATGAAATAATTAAATATAGAACCCAACCTGAGAAAGAGATTTTTTTTTTAAATTTAATATATAATAATAAAATAGGACAATTGTGAATATCAATATAATATATATATATATATATAAATTTTTCTGAAAATTTCTCAGTTAACAAAATTGACCATCTACAGTACTCATAATGATCATCACGCACAAATCATCAATGTTTCAATATCGTGTATCTCGTTGAAAATAAATTATTATTGTTAATAAAGCTAACTGATGAACTTGTAATGAAAAACAGCCTCCTTCAATATTGGTTATTTAATTGTTATGGAAAAATCTTCACATAAATTTATCCAATCGGGCGGTGTGAAATTTTAACCAAAATATATCATAATTAATACAGAATTAAAATCACTCCGAATTTCCGAGTTAATAAATTCGTGTACCTAAAACTTTAACAAAAGAGTAATTTATCAGAGAATCTCTTGTTTTAGTCCATTGTATAATCCGGAAGTTATCTATTTTGTATATTGTTACGGCCCGAATCGGCCTAATACATCCGGGATTATATTATTTGAGGAGAGGATTCTGGATAACATAGCTTAAAGTTACTTATCGTATACTGTAATCCCTTTGTAGATAATATTTTTCAGTTGTTATATATGTTCGTCCGCTAGGATATATCCAGCAATATTAATTAGAAATGGGTATGGTTTATTAACGATGAAAAGACGATAACGTTGCAAAACAAAATTTTGTGACGTTGCCAAACTTTAGTTTTTTCCTTTAGGTACTAGAAAACTAAAAGAGTCAATCTGTCAGTTATTTTTTTCAATAGCCTGTAACAAATAAAAGGCTTGAAAAATAGTCTCAGATTTATTTATTATAAGTATTTATTTATGTGAAAAATATGGAATACCATACAAGAAATAGACAATCTACCAAATTTACAACTTCTGAATAATACTTGTGGAGTTATAAATAAATATGTATACTCAATTTATATCTTCTGGAGCTCTATAATCCAACCAAGGAGGTCCACGAAAAATATCTATGAAGTACTGACTTTATTTCATCACCACCCACTGTCCCAAGTTTTCACCTCCTATCTCTGGGATACCCTGTATATTTTAACATAAGGCAAGGTGCGATCAAATACCCCATTCAATTTCAAGTATTATTATCTACAGAGACTACAAGGATAACCATTTCGGTAGTTCCCAATTTCATACAGCTTATTTTCAGTGTAATAGTCCACCCGTTTTATTTCATTTCTCATCAGCTCTTAGCTGTTAAATTGTTTGTTTCTCCTGTATATTTGAACATAAACCCTCAACCTCAAATGAGATATATTCATTTTGTGATTAAGGATTCCAATAATCATATACAGGGTGAAAGTTTTTATGCAACTTTTTTCTAGTTTGAATGTATTAGTTAATGAAGTGGTAGTATTGTAACATTTCACAAAAATATGAGACAAATTAAACTTACTGTTAAAAAGTCACATTTTATCCAAAAATCACACTTCGCCCTGTGTATTGATGAACAACGGCTGTAGACACTATCAAATGTCCAAAGGAGTATGGACTCTCTACTTACCCTGTGCAATAACCAGATGGAAAAATATTAGGATGATAAGGATAAAGAATAGTGTAAAAACAGTTAATCGAAATTGAACTGATAAACTCCGGAAATTATTATTCTCATCACAATCTCAGAAGTTATCTGCTGGAAAATGCCGTAAGCAAAATTTTATCTATGCATGGATTAAGTGCCGCCACCAGTGGCGGAGCTGGAATCATAAATAACTTTTTCCGCTTATAACACAGCAGTTGAGGAAGTAAATTTTAGAGTATGTCATTTAAGGCATATAATATCGTTACTGCTGTTATTGACGAAGGTGGGAGGATATAGGCCATTATATGCGATTAGACACTATACTTTCCTCACAACTTATTAAGCCGGACTTGAAAGACACTTGTACGTGACCAATATTTGTTATTGCTATGGCCTGTGAGTGATTTACTTGTAAATTATACACGTCGTGTGATTGTCCTTCTTGTTAATATTTTCTTGGTTATTCACAGAGCTGATATAATTACCAAGTATAGTTTTGCAAACTAATCTGAAGCTGTGGAAGAAATACAGTTGAAAATATTTGATATTGCCACGTTTAACTATGAAAAAGTACAGAGTATGTAGAAATAATTATTTGAGAATAGACTTTTGATTATTAACAATATATTAATAATGATTATACGCTAGTAATTTTATGTGATTGTTTCATAGGATTTTGTTTCAACTATCGCATGTCGCGTTACAGCCGGCCGCGGAGTAGAGGTAAAGTGTGAAGTGAAAGGCGCAAGGTCAGTATGGCGGCGCCGCCCATGGCTCGCATTAGCTGACCGTGAAGTATTTATATTCTCACTCATTCTTGCTAGTGCTCCGCGGTATTTGTGTATTTTACCACCTTTTATTTAACTCGCTTTCTTGTATGTCGGGTGGAACTTTGTGCATGATTTTAAACTTATTTTCCGATGGGTTAGAGGCTGAGCTAAGCCGGAAGTGTATGAATACAAAAAATGTACCCAATAAGGAAGAGAAAGGTTGCTAGGGTTTATACGTGAGATTTTCCAAACCATGGAGAAGTTAAACCGTCGATATTTGATCAACTGCTTTTGGGCTAAAAACTGCATTCTGATCATTAGCGGAGATTCCTGCATTTCTGCCAATACTGCATGATTGGGTGGTGATGTCAACTTCCAAACTAATTTCAAGGGAAGGGGGGAGAAAACGGACAGGAGAGGGGAAATCCTGGAGGAAGTGTTGACATCCAACGGGCTGGCGGTGCTGAATGATGGACTACTGCCCACCTTCGTGAGGGGTGACGGGGGTTCGTCATTCATTGATATAACAGCATGTGAGATGAATGGCTAAGGGAAAAAGTGAGTAGTTGGAGGATGCTGGAGGATAATGAAAGCTTGAGCTTTCATAGGTATGTGGAGAAAGGAATTATTGGAAGAGTGGGGATGGAGGTGAACGATGGCCGAGGCAGAGAGTACGAGGAAGAAAGTAAGAGAAAAGATAGAAAGGGGACTTGGACATGATGTAGATGAATTGTATAATGTGTTACGGGGCTGTAAAAGAGAGGTAAAGAAGGGCAATAGGCCTGAGCGGAGGACTAATTACTGGTTGAATGAGGAAATAGAGGAGCTGTGGAGGAAGTGTAAGAAAGAACGGAGACGGATGCTGAGGGAAAGAGGAAGGATAGAGGGAAGAGGGGGATACATGGAGAAGAAGAAGGAACTGGAGCGTAGGATGGAGAGGGAAAAGAGAGGGAAGTGGGAAGAGTTACTGGGAGAACTGGAAAACAATCCATTGGGAAAGGAGTATGAGATAGAGGTGAAGATGATGGATGGAAATAGGAATGAGGTGCTAGAGGAAGATTGGGAGGAGATTATAGGGAAATTGTTCACAGGGGGACAAGGAGGAGTGGGGGGCAGGATTTGGGGGAGGGGTAGAGAAAATTAGGGAGATAAGGCCGGTAGAGATGTGGGACGTAGAGGAGAAGGGGAGAAACATTAAAGTAAGGAAAGCCCCAGGGAGAGATGACCTGAGGGGTGATATGATGGAAAGGCTATTAGATGACAATGGGGAGTACTTCTAGGCGCTATTTAACAGGGTGCTGAGGGAGGAAGAGTTTCCGGAAGGATGGAAGATGTCCAGGGTGATACTGCTGAAGACGGCGGGTAGAGAGGGGGAGCGGGCGGGGTACTACAGGCCATTTAGCCTGCTGTGTGGTATGGGTAAATTTATGGAGGGGATAATAAAGGATATGATTGAGGAGGAAGTTGGTAGGAATGGGGGTTTTGGGAGATACCTGCACTGGTTTGCAAAGGGGAAAACATGCATCTCGGCGCTGGGCAGGATAATGAGTTTGGTGGAACGGGCTAGGGAGGGCAACTGGAGGAATAGGAGCTTGGCTCTACTCGTGTTCTTCGTCGGGAACGCGTTCAACAGTGTCAGCAAACTGGCGGTGTTGAGAGCGTTGCTGAGGCTTGGAGAGGGGGAGGAGTTGGTCAACCTGGTGGAGGACTACCTGACGGGGCGTGCGATAGTAGAATCTAGAGGGAGGAAGTATGAGACGGAGGCTGGAGTGCTCCAGGGCTTGGTTCTTGGGCCGACGCTCTGGAAGTGTGTGTTTGATGAGGTTTGTGGGATAGTATGTGAAGAGGAATGTGAGATTACGATGTGTGTCTGGTATGTATGTCAAAAGGAGAGGCCGAGATAGGAAGGAAGGCGGAGAGAATGTGTAGGAAGATTATGGAGAAGATAGAGCGGTACGGACTGAAAGTGGCGGAAGATAAGGTGGTGGGGTCGCTAGTGAAGAGACGGAGCAAGACGAGGGAAGTGGGGGGTGATGGTGAAGGGAAGGAAAATTCGTATGGAGGTGACTGTGAAATACGTAAGGGTGTGCTTGGAAAGCCAATTATCCTTGAAAACTCACATGTTCAAGGCGGCATTGAAGGGGAAAATGAGGGCAGTATGGCTGGGGAGATTGATGTGTAATGTGAAAGGGCCGGGAGAGTGGAAGAGGAGGGTTTATTTGGTAGGTCGGTAGATCAGAGTATGTTGTACGGTGCGGAGGTGTGGGGAGGAAGAGTGGGGGTGAATGCGAGGGTTAGGCCACTCCTGCGGGTGCAGAGAGGGATACTGCTGAGAGTGGTGCAGGGCTACAGGACTTTGGGTGTACTGGCAGCAGCGATGCTGGCAAGGTTCTAGAGCCAGGAATAAACGCTGGAGGTTGTTACCTTGATTAAAAGGTCCTGTTAATCTCAGGGTGGGATTCGAAATAAAAAACTGATACAGATGTAATGTTGATTTAATATAAAATATTGTTGGTTGTTATGTGACTACTCAAAAAATCACAAGGCCTTGCCTAAAAAGTGGTAACGCTAAAATCTCCCTAAAGTAGTTCCGCTGTACCTCACGATTTATATGAAGTTGGCTTTCACAAATTATTTAGGTTAATATTAATAGCAGCATGGGATGATTTATAAAAAAAGAAAAGTTTTACACTATCCAATCTTACCTTAGGGGTGGTTGGATACAGAATTATATTATGAACTACCTTGTATGCATACATTGGCTTACAAACTCTAGTGATTGTGCAATTGTTATTAACTAATATACAAGTTGTCCTCAACAGAGGGTGAAGACCCCAGGAAACTAAGTTCCTCAGTAGGTATGGCAAAATACTCTACTCACAATACTTTTTCATAAAGATAATTGTTATTTCCGCCAAATGTGTTTTCTACTCAAACCCGTGGATTCCTTGTTAAGAGTAAGGTATGAAGGTTACCTGTTTACAATCGGGTGCTCTGGTGTGTCCCTCCAAAAGAACTGCTGGTGGCTTACTACATCTTGTAGGTAGAGGTGTATCCGATATGATGACTGGGTGTAGATGATGTCGATGCAGGAACGAAATGAAGATATCGATGTATGAAATAAAGCCAAAGAAAGAAGATAGATCGAAGAAAAGAAAGAAAGAAAGGAAGAGAGGAAGAGACCTAAAAAGGAGCTTGTGTAAGTATTTGGTAATAATAATTAAATGTTATGAGGGTTGAGTATAGTACACTGACAAATTAAACTCACCGTAGAAGTTGTGTGGCCTCAAAGTGGTTTCGCCTACGGATGTGGAAACAGGAACTTAAGCTGAGCGAAAATAAATATCCACTTATACAGAGTGGTAGAGCTCCAACAGGATCACTCTAATAAAATCTAAGCTCACTTAAATATATTTGCAAAAATTAGCAAAATTGCTAAACCATGTGGTCTATCACGAACCTCACATGGAAGAAAAAAGAAAACCCATCTCCTATCTACGTATGGATGGTCTTAGAAAAAAAGGTATGTTCTTTTCATTTACTTCTTTATTACCAAAGTACTTAACACCAGAGATAAGCTCTGATAACAGAAATTAAAAGCAGAAACTATCAATTGATAAGGAAGGTCAATGATCTTTAATCAGTAGATCTATGAATAGAAAAGTGACATTATGATGAAAGATTGAAATCACTTTGAGAAGATTTATTTTTAAGATTGACAGATATGACAAGATTGTCATCTACTTTGTACACCATGTAAACAAAATAACCTTTAAGCCTTTTACATTTTCCAATTACTAACTTTTATGATCTGGTGATCATCCTATGTTCAAATAAGATATTCTGTAAATTTAGAATATAAATATTTGACCTATTATATCTCATACTGTTCTAAAAAATAAGTGGTAAATACTTATTTATTATTTTTTTTTTTTAGGTGCCCTTCATGGAGACGCTTGAGAAAATTGAAAGGATTCCTGAGACATTAATTGTATTAATCCTACTTAAAACAATCAGGATCTGTTTTTAATAAAATAGCAGTTGGTAGGTACAGAGTTTATTTTTGGATGTTTGAAAGAGAGGCACAAATAATTCTTTGTCCCGTAACAAGGTATGCGACCAGAGAGGAAGTACAGAGATGGATGGAGGAGGAAATGGAGAGAAGGTGGGAGACGTATGAGGGCGCGCTGAAAGGTGCGATTGGGAATAGGAGAGATTGGATGGACCGGAAATTTGGAGAAGTGAACTACTTTTTGACACGTGTTCATTGGACATGGGTAGATATTAGGGTACCTCCACAAGATTGGAAAAAGAGAGACTGGAGAGTACGAGAGGTATGAAGTGGAGAATGATGTGGGCATGTGTTTAGATGCTGCAGGAACGAGGAAGTGCTTGAGAAGATGGAGAGGAAACTAGGGGAGGCGGTGTATTGGGAGAACATAGTGGACGTAATATTGAGGGGGGAGGAGGAATGAATGGAGGTGAGTGGCGTAGTAGAGAGCATGGTTAGGGGGAGAGAGGGCCTTGATATGGCATGAGAGGTAGGAGTGATAGTTAGGGAGCGGAGAGTGTGCTAGGGACCGCCGCCCGTCTTGAAGTATTCTAGGGTAGTGATTCCGAGGCGGAAGTAACGGCGAGTTTGTTGGTAGGCATCCCCTTGGGGATGAGTCCTGTTTTGGTCCCGGACCCATTCGAACATGAGTTTCCCATCTCGACCCGAGAAGAAAAATAATTTCAAGAGAATTCCATCAATGATCATCCTGTGTATAACTTGTAAAACATTAGTCATACTAGACTCTCTGCCCCCATTTTCTTTTAAGAAACTGCGGAGCAGATTAATCCCCTTTCCATACTCTTTCTTTGTATACTGCATGTAACTGATCCAAAGAAACTTTTTATCCAATAATAAGAATTTGCTGTTCTATTATAAGAGCCCTAGTTGTTTTAAAATGAAGTCCTGTAAAACAAACTCAACAAGATTTTTTGATTGAAATGGAGAAACCGTTATTTGAGAACCATCCATTTGGTATCGGTATAAACAAGTCGTTTACACACTGCTGGAAGGTACTATGGAGAAAATAATAATAGCCTAGATCATTTGCATATTAAATTGTTTCAATTTTATCATTTCCTAATTCATGCAGGTCTGCTGTATACATATTAAATAGAAGTGGGCTCAAAACAGACCCTTGAGGTAAACCGTTATAAACAGGACCATGTAGCACGAATAAATATTCTTCTGTTTACAAATGAATCAATTATATTGTGATATCAACTATTTAATGTTCAAATTAATTGTTCCAACCCTTACTACGCGGAATATTTCCATAATTATCCAATTAAATCAAGTAATAACAATTTCCACTACAGAAATATATTGTTTTGGAGTTTGTTATTCATCGATTTTATATGATTATTATTTTATGTTCAATGATTGCTATTATAGTCTACCTCATTTCTAGTATAAATTTATTATTTCAAGAACAATGATTCAACAAATATAATTTTGGAGGTAGAATGAATTCTATGATTATTGATTTAATTCATTTAAATTAAACGAATGATCATCGTTGCATGAAATGTTATTTTAGAAATTTTTCTACCTCCCCATTTTTCTTTATTAATATGTTGTCTCTTAAATATCCCCTTTGTTTTTCTTTTTCTGGTAAATTTTCTTGATCTTCAATTATTTTGTTTAAAGAAAATATCCCCTCTAAATCTTTCATAATATTTACCCCAATTTTAACTATTCTTTTATTTATGTTATTTTCCCCCTTACTTTCTCTACTTAGAGCATCTGCCACGACATTTGTTCTACCTGGAATATATTTTATTTCAAAATTATATTCCTGTAAAATTAATCCCCATCTATGTACTCTACTATTGCCAAATCTATTTTTCAAAATTGTTGTTAGTGAGGAATGATCTGTTTCTATTATGAATTTTGCCCCTAGTAAATAAAATCTAAATTTTGTGATACAGAAAATTATGCTTGCTAATTCTAATTCTGATACCCCATAATTTTGTTCATAGTTTTTTGTGACCCTTGATACAAAACATATGGGTACTTCCATATTGTTTTGTACTTGCAACAAAACACCTGCAAATCTTTCTTTGGATGCATCAGTTCGCAATATAAAAGGTAGATCATAGTTTGGATGATACACTTTCAATTGTTTTTGAAAAACTTCTTTTAGTTCATTGAAAGCTATTTATCTCTCTTGTGTCCATTTCCACCTAATATCCTTTTTAAGTAGCTCTATTAGAGGTATTTGTTGTTTACTTAAATCCGGTATCAGATGTTTGAAATAATTCATCATCCCTAAAAATCCTCGAAGAGTTTTTAAGTTTGATGGTCTCTTATAATTTATTATGGCTTTTATCCTTTCCTCATCCATAGTCATTCCATTTTCATCAATTTTATACCCTAGAAAGCATATTTCTTTCTGGTAAAATTTACACTTGCTTTGGTTTATTTTTAAACCTGCTTCATCCAATTCTTTTAAAATTATTTCTATATGTCTTAAATGTTCTTCCTCATCATGTGAGAAAATTAATATATCGTCTACATAATGTAAAGCAAAGTCTTCAAATTTATTTAATATTTGGTGTAATGCTCTAACCAAGGCTGAACAAGCACTTTGTATACCATACATAAGAAACAATTCAAAACACTTATCTAAATGATCTTTCGCTCAACGTTCACACTAAATGAAGTTCTTATATCTAATAAATATATGAAAATTATGCAACTCTCTTAACATGTAACACTAATAAACAAAGACAAAATAGAACATCTGTTTTTAACAGATTTTATATACAAATTTGACGATATTGTAATCGTAAAGAAGATCAATAAATATTAAGTTCTGGATTTGATCACACGCACGTAAGTTTATTAATTCAACTTATAGTTTATGAAATACCTTTTTATCTTGTATTATTTTTGAGATTTTCTATGCTTTAGACCTTTCTAGGCCTTGGAGTCTCTCGTAGAAGTGGCTTCAATATGGCTTCGGGGTCGGCTTGAGAAGATTTTCAGTTTTGTTTACCTCTCGGAACCTTCACTCATGGTTTGTTTAAAGAATTTTATATTTACAGATATTATTCAACCTCTGTTTTTAACAGGAACTTGATAAGGAAAGGTTAGAAACATAAATCACTTTATAGTTTCACTTTTAATACAACGTATTCTAATTTTAAATAAATTTTTAAACATGAAAAAGCTTATACTTCACAATTCTGTATATTTTTTGTAACTAACCGTTTTCTAATCAATAGCAACCAAATATCAAATTTTTCTATCTTTTCAAAATCCATATGTCTCTTTATTTTTAAGTTTTTCTATATTTGCTGACCAATCAAATTCATTTAATGATTTTGATTTCTGTTATTTGACTTGATTGTTTTATAATTTGATCTTTTTCTGATATGAAAGTTGATTTTTAATATCTCCAAATTATTTATTATTGTTTTTATCTTTTAGTTAAAAATTTTTAAAATTATTTGACATCTGTTTTAATTTCAGTTGTCATCTCCTTTCTTCCGTTCGAGTTGACAAATCTAGATTCACACTTTGTTAGATATGTTCATAAGTGTACTTCTTCTATTTTTACTAGTTTCAGATTTTATAACCTAACTAATAATTTTTAATTTTCAGGTTCTTTCTTTTTAGATTTATGATGAGCCAAGAAACTTTTGCGAAGCTTTTGAAAATTCTGAAACTATGTGATAGGATTTCAATAAATTAGAGAAAAGTTATGCAGATTTCCGTTTAAAGTTTGGGTTGTAAATATTTGTCAGGTGATTTGTTTATATTTTATTTAGATTTTATACTGAAATAACCCTTGTTTGGTGTATGTGTTGTATGATTTCACTTTCCATATCAATATATATATATATATATATATATATATATATATATATATATATATTGTATTGATATATTATATGTAGGTTAGGTTACATTAGATCTATGAAATTTGATGTGTAAAATATGTCATTTGTGGTTATGATTAATGTCACAATGAAAGACATTTTTTTTAATACTAATCGGGGGATAAAATAAAATTTGAATGTGGGTAGTGATGGTAATGATTATTTATAAGAAGATTGATAGAAATTTTTTTGAAAAGCAAAGATATAATATGAAAATATATAATATGGTAATGATTAATAATAATAGAATATGAATAGAATTTTTTTTGAAAAGTAGAAATATAATATAAAAATATATAACCGAAAATTAGGAAGATTGGACTAAAATTTATAAAGCAAAATTGTAGAAAATTGAAAAATTTTATACCATCATAATAATTATTATTCGATTTGGAAAGGAGGAGAATATTTTTGACAGGCAGAGGATTTAATATAAATTAAAATAACCGATTGAAAATTAAAAATATTGGATTGAAAAAAAGATTTAAAGCGGTGAAAATTCGGATGATATATACAAATGGAAAAAGAAATTGTACTGCAAATGGCATATTTGGTTTTTATTGAAATTATTTAGGAAGATTTGACATTATAAACCAGGGAAGTATTATTACAACATTTGTTGCTTGTATTATAAGTTTAGTTTCCGTAAATTAAAAATTTTGGATGTTTTATAGATGTGATTTAGTTAAAAAGTTATAAGACGGGGTCATTTCATTAAACCGATTTGTTTGATAATTTAAAAGTTTGTATTTGTGAATGAGGTTGTTCAATGAAATAATTAAATATAGAACCCAACCTGAGTAGGAGATTTTTTTTTAATTTAATATATAATAATAAAATAGGACAATTGTAAATATCAATATAAAATGGCGCCCAACGTGGGGCTTTGTAGAATTTAGATTTTAGTTTTCAGGACTAATTATAGTAATAGTCTTTGTAAAAGGAGATAATTATTATTATTAATTGATCATTTGAAGATAAATTAAAAAAAATATATATCAATAAATAAAATGAATACCAGGAGTAAATGTTTAATGGATAATTCTAAAGAGATGAATGACGACAGTGAAGAGAATGAATGTGTTAAAGTAGACTATGTACAAGAAGAGGGACAAATAGTAGAAACAAATAAATTACAAGAAAATACATTGGAGGGGAAGGTAGATGTAACAAATGTGGTTGAATCAAGAAAGATGAGCAAAGAAGTTAATGTAATGGATATGCTAAATAAGTTGATGGAAAATATGAAACAAGGACAAGATGAATCAAAAAACAAAATAAAACAAGGACAAAGCAAACTGGAACAAATTGAAAACAAAATAGAACAAGGATTAACCAAAACAGAAAAAAAAATACAGGAAATGGAGACGACATTAGAAAAGAAATTTGAAGAAGGGCAGAAAAAGTTGGAGAGAAATATAGAACTTCAAATTATGAATGATTTTGAGCAAATAAGAAAAGAGTTGGTGAACAAACAAGAAAAAGTTAAAATCGAAGTTATAAAAATAATGAACATAGAGATGATTTTAAGACATGAATTGGTTCCGAAACAAAAAGAAATACAAACCCAGACAAAAAAATTAAAAATGGGAAACTTAGAGAAAATAAGAGAATCAAACATTGATTATGAAGAAGGTATTGACAATATTCGTAATCAAACTAAGGAAACAGAAGAAAGTATTATAAAATATCGGCAAACAATGGTAATCAAGGTGAAATATATAAAGCAACAGATCCAAGAACATGATGATAAAATAAAAATAATGGAACAAAAAGTAGATAATGATGAGTCACAAAGTAAACTAGTGAAATATCAAGAAACAAAAAGAAAATTGTACGAAATAAGAAAAGAAATGTTTATAGGGAAGGAAAATGATTGCAGGAATTGGAAAAAGAAGAAAAAAATATGGCAAAACGATAATATCTTGGCATAATGGGAAAAATAGAAATATGAAACATAGGATGAAACAAACAAATAATCAGAGTGGAAGTTATTTGAATGAAAGAATAAATGAAAATAAGTTTGGGGGAAATTATCTTACTGGAAGTAATTTTAATAGGGGGGACAAAAAAAATATAAATCTAAGAAACTATAAAATAGAAATTAGAATAGTTATAATGGTAATAGAAGGAAATTTTAATACAGTTAATAATAATATTTCAAATTTTAGATAGAATGAAACAAGAAGTCAGCAGGTTTCTGTAAGAACTAGTGCTAAACCATATAAACAAACAAATTAAAAAAAGGATGGAATCCAAATACATGTTCAATCCAGTAATGAAAATAATAAAGAATTTTGATTAAGAAGCCTCCGAAAATTACAATAAGGATTTGATAACAAAACATTTAAAAATGTAGATAGAAAATGAATTAAATATTAGCAATTAATGGGCAATAATAACAGAATGAAATGATGAATAAAAAAAAAATTAAAACAGGATAGGATATTAGTGTGGATAATATGGAGTTCTGATAATGGTATGGTTAATAGGGAATATAGGAATTATAAAAATGGAATGGATAGTTAATAGGAGAATAATGATATGAGATTGGTAATTAATGGTAGATACGAAGAAGTGTTAGATAGTACAAAAAAGGAGTAATAGATGTGAATAATATAGTAGTTGGAATAATGATATGAAAATATAGATAAAAGAGGGAGATAATAAGAAAGAACTAGTTTATTTCGAGGGATTTTCAATATCAGAAATAATTATAAATTTGAGGAGCAAGAATAAAAATTTGCATGTGTTCTTAGCAGGAATCTGTTGAAGAAAATTGTGTTAATTGTTTTGTTATGTTGAAGAAAATTGAGTTAATTGTTTTGTTATGTTAAAGAAAATTAATTTTTATGTTGAAAGATAGAATAAGATGTTATTGTAATTGTTATATAAAAAAAGTTATAAGTTAGATAAGTTATAGTTGTGAAAATAATGTTTTCAAATTCAAAATTGTGACATACAGTGTGTGTCAAATATTTTAATTTGGAAAACATTAATTTCGGGGGAATTGTATTGATATATTATATGTAGGTTAGGTTACTTTAGATCTATGAAATTTGATGTGTAAAATATGTCATTTGTGGTTATGATTAATGTCACAATGAAAGACATTTTTTTTTAATAGTTATAGGGGGATAAAATAAAATTTGAATGTGGGTAGTGATGGTAATGATTATTTATAAGAAGATTGATAGAAATTTTTTTGAAAAGCAAAGATATAATATGAAAATATATAATATGGTAATGATTATTAATAATAGAATATGAAAAGAATTTTTTTTTGAAAAGCAGAAATATAATATAAAAATATATAACCGAAAATTAGGAAGATTGGACTAAAATGTATAAAGCAAAATTGTAGAAAATTGAAAAATTTTATACCACCATAATAATTATTATTCGATTTGGAAAGGAGGAGGTAGAATATTTTTGACAGGCAGAGATATAATATAAATTAAAATAACCGATTGAAAATTAAAAATATTGGATTGAAAAAAAGATTTAAAGCGGTGAACATTCGGATGATATATACAAATGGAAAAAGAAATTGTACTGCAAATGGCATATTTGGTTTTTATTGAAATTATTTAGGAAGATTTGACATTATAAACCAGGGAAGTAATATTACAACACTTCTTGCTTGTATTATAAGTTTAGTTTCCGTAAATTAAAAATTTAGGATGTTTTATAGATGTGATTTAGTTAAAAAGTTATAAGAGGGGGTCATTTCATTAAACCGATTTGTTTGATAATTTAAAAGTTTGTATTTGTGAATGAGATTGTTCAATGAAATAATTAAATATAGAACCCAACCTGAGAAAGAGATTTTTTTTTTAAATTTAATATATAATAATAAAATAGGACAATTGTGAATATCAATATAATATATATATATATATATATATATATATAAATTTTTCTGAAAATTTCTCAGTTAACAAAATTGACCATCTACAGTACTCATAATGATCATCACGCACAAATCATCAATGTTTCAATATCGTGTATCTCGTTGAAAATAAATTATTATTGTTAATAAAGCTAACTGATGAACTTGTAATGAAAAACAGCCTCCTTCAATATTGGTTATTTAATTGTTATGGAAAAATCTTCACATAAATTTATCCAATCGGGCGGTGTGAAATTTTAACCAAAATATATCATAATTAATACAGAATTAAAATCACTCCGAATTTCCGAGTTAATAAATTCGTGTACCTAAAACTTTAACAAAAGAGTAATTTATCAGAGAATCTCTTGTTTTAGTCCATTGTATAATCCGGAAGTTATCTATTTTGTATATTGTTACGGCCCGAATCGGCCTAATACATCCGGGATTATATTATTTGAGGAGAGGATTCTGGATAACATAGCTTAAAGTTACTTATCGTATACTGTAATCCCTTTGTAGATAATATTTTTCAGTTGTTATATATGTTCGTCCGCTAGGATATATCCAGCAATATTAATTAGAAATGGGTATGGTTTATTAACGATGAAAAGACGATAACGTTGCAAAACAAAATTTTGTGACGTTGCCAAACTTTAGTTTTTTCCTTTAGGTACTAGAAAACTAAAAGAGTCAATCTGTCAGTTATTTTTTTCAATAGCCTGTAACAAATAAAAGGCTTGAAAAATAGTCTCAGATTTATTTATTATAAGTATTTATTTATGTGAAAAATATGGAATACCATACAAGAAATAGACAATCTACCAAATTTACAACTTCTGAATAATACTTGTGGAGTTATAAATAAATATGTATACTCAATTTATATCTTCTGGAGCTCTATAATCCAACCAAGGAGGTCCACGAAAAATATCTATGAAGTACTGACTTTATTTCATCACCACCCACTGTCCCAAGTTTTCACCTCCTATCTCTGGGATACCCTGTATATTTTAACATAAGGCAAGGTGCGATCAAATACCCCATTCAATTTCAAGTATTATTATCTACAGAGACTACAAGGATAACCATTTCGGTAGTTCCCAATTTCATACAGCTTATTTTCAGTGTAATAGTCCACCCGTTTTATTTCATTTCTCATCAGCTCTTAGCTGTTAAATTGTTTGTTTCTCCTGTATATTTGAACATAAACCCTCAACCTCAAATGAGATATATTCATTTTGTGATTAAGGATTCCAATAATCATATACAGGGTGAAAGTTTTTATGCAACTTTTTTCTAGTTTGAATGTATTAGTTAATGAAGTGGTAGTATTGTAACAGTTCACAAAAATATGAGACAAATTAAACTTACTGTTAAAAAGTCACATTTTATCCAAAAATCACACTTCGCCCTGTGTATTGATGAACAACGGCTGTAGACACTATCAAATGTCCAAAGGAGTATGGACTCTCTACTTACCCTGTGCAATAACCAGATGGAAAAATATTAGGATGATAAGGATAAAGAATAGTGTAAAAACAGTTAATCGAAATTGAACTGATAAACTCCGGAAATTATTATTCTCATCACAATCTCAGAAGTTATCTGCTGGAAAATGCCGTAAGCAAAATTTTATCTATGCATGGATTAAGTGCCGCCACCAGTGGCGGAGCTGGAATCATAAATAACTTTTTCCGCTTATAACACAGCAGTTGAGGAAGTAAATTTTAGAGTATGTCATTTAAGGCATATAATATCGTTACTGCTGTTATTGACGAAGGTGGGAGGATATAGGCCATTATATGCGATTAGACACTATACTTTCCTCACAACTTATTAAGCCGGACTTGAAAGACACTTGTACGTGACCAATATTTGTTATTGCTATGGCCTGTGAGTGATTTACTTGTAAATTATACACGTCGTGTGATTGTCCTTCTTGTTAATATTTTCTTGGTTATTCACAGAGCTGATATAATTACCAAGTATAGTTTTGCAAACTAATCTGAAGCTGTGGAAGAAATACAGTTGAAAATATTTGATATTGCCACGTTTAACTATGAAAAAGTACAGAGTATGTAGAAATAATTATTTGAAAATAGACTTTTGATTATTAACAATATATTAATAATGATTATACGCTAGTAATTTTATGTGATTGTTTCATAGGATTTTGTTTCAACTATCGCATGTCGCGTTACAGCCGGCCGCGGAGTAGAGGTAAAGTGTGAAGTGAAAGGCGCAAGGTCAGTATGGCGGCGCCGCCCATGGCTCGCATTAGCTGACCGTGAAGTATTTATATTCTCACTCATTCTTGCTAGTGCTCCGCGGTATTTGTGTATTTTACCACCTTTTATTTAACTCGCTTTCTTGTATGTCGGGTGGAACTTTGTGCATGATTTTAAACTTATTTTCCGATGGGTTAGAGGCTGAGCTAAGCCGGAAGTGTATGAATACAAAAAATGTACCCAATAAGGAAGAGAAAGGTTGCTAGGGTTTATACGTGAGATTTTCCAAACCATGGAGAAGTTAAACCGTCGATATTTGATCAACTGCTTTTGGGCTAAAAACTGCATTCTGATCATTAGCGGAGATTCCTGCATTTCTGCCAATACTGCATGATTGGGTGGTGATGTCAACTTCCAAACTAATTTCAAGGGAAGGGGGGAGAAAACGGACAGGAGAGGGGAAATCCTGGAGGAAGTGTTGACATCCAACGGGCTGGCGGTGCTGAATGATGGACTACTGCCCACCTTCGTGAGGGGTGACGGGGGTTCGTCATTCATTGATATAACAGCATGTGAGATGAATGGCTAAGGGAAAAAGTGAGTAGTTGGAGGATGCTGGAGGATAATGAAAGCTTGAGCTTTCATAGGTATGTGGAGAAAGGAATTATTGGAAGAGTGGGGATGGAGGTGAACGATGGCCGAGGCAGAGAGTACGAGGAAGAAAGTAAGAGAAAAGATAGAAAGGGGACTTGGACATGATGTAGATGAATTGTATAATGTGTTACGGGGCTGTAAAAGAGAGGTAAAGAAGGGCAATAGGCCTGAGCGGAGGACTAATTACTGGTTGAATGAGGAAATAGAGGAGCTGTGGAGGAAGTGTAAGAAAGAACGGAGACGGATGCTGAGGGAAAGAGGAAGGATAGAGGGAAGAGGGGGATACATGGAGAAGAAGAAGGAACTGGAGCGTAGGATGGAGAGGGAAAAGAGAGGGAAGTGGGAAGAGTTACTGGGAGAACTGGAAAACAATCCATTGGGAAAGGAGTATGAGATAGAGGTGAAGATGATGGATGGAAATAGGAATGAGGTGCTAGAGGAAGATTGGGAGGAGATTATAGGGAAATTGTTCACAGGGGGAAAAGGAGGAGTGGGGGGCAGGATTTGGGGGAGGGGTAGAGAAAATTAGGGAGATAAGGCCGGTAGAGATGTGGGACGTAGAGGAGAAGGGGAGAAACATTAAAGTAAGGAAAGCCCCAGGGAGAGATGACCTGAGGGGTGATATGATGGAAAGGCTGTTAGATGACAATGGGGAGTACTTCTAGGCGCTATTTAACAGGGTGCTGAGGGAGGAAGAGTTTCCGGAAGGATGGAAGATGTCCAGGGTGATACTGCTGAAGACGGCGGGTAGAGAGGGGGAGCGGGCGGGGTACTACAGGCCATTCAGCCTGCTGTGTGGTATGGGTAAATTTATGGAGGGGATAATAAAGGATATGATTGAGGAGGAAGTTGGTAGGAATGGGGGTTTTAGGAGATACCTGCACTGGTTTGCAAAGGGGAAAACATGCATCTCGGCGCTGGGCAGGATAATGAGTTTGGTGGAACGGGCTAGGGAGGGCAACTGGAGGAATAGGAGCTTGGCTCTACTCGTGTTCTTCGACGTCGGGAACGCGTTCAACAGTGTCAGCAAACTGGCGGTGTTGAGAGCGTTGCTGAGGCTTGGAGAGGGGGAGGAGTTGGTCAACCTGGTGGAGGACTACCTGACGGGGCGTGCGATAGTAGAATCTAGAGGGAGGAAGTATGAGACGGAGGCTGGAGTGCTCCAGGGCTTGGTTCTTGGGCCGACGCTCTGGAAGTGTGTGTTTGATGAGGTTTGTGGGATAGTATGTGAAGAGGAATGTGAGATTACGATGTGTGTCTGGTATGTATGTCAAAAGGAGAGGCCGAGATAGGAAGGAAGGCGGAGAGAATGTGTAGGAAGATTATGGAGAAGATAGAGCGGTACGGACTGAAAGTGGCGGAAGATAAGGTGGTGGGGTCGCTAGTGAAGAGACGGAGCAAGACGAGGGAAGTGGGGGGTGATGGTGAAGGGAAGGAAAATTCGTATGGAGGTGACTGTGAAATACGTAAGGGTGTGCTTGGAAAGCCAATTATCCTTGAAAACTCACATGTTCAAGGCGGCATTGAAGGGGAAAATGAGGGCAGTATGGCTGGGGAGATTGATGTGTAATGTGAAAGGGCCGGGAGAGTGGAAGAGGAGGGTTTATTTGGTAGGTCGGTAGATCAGAGTATGTTGTACGGTGCGGAGGTGTGGGGAGGAAGAGTGGGGGTGAATGCGAGGGTTAGGCCACTCCTGCGGGTGCAGAGAGGGATACTGCTGAGAGTGGTGCAGGGCACAGGACTTTGGGTGTACTGGCAGCAGCGATGCTGGCAAGGTTCTAGAGCCAGGAATAAACGCTGGAGGTTGTTACCTTGATTAAAAGGTCCTGTTAATCTCAGGGTGGGATTCGAAATAAAAAACTGATACAGATGTAATGTTGATTTAATATAAAATATTGTTGGTTGTTATGTGACTACTCAAAAAATCACAAGGCCTTGCCTAAAAAGTGGTAACGCTAAAAACTCCCTAAAGTAGTTCCGCTGTACCTCACAATTTATATGAAGTTGGCTTTCACAAATTATTTAGGTTAATATTAATAGCAGCATGGGATGATTTATAAAAAAAGAAAAGTTTTACACTATCCAATCTTACCTTAGGGGTGGTTGGATACAGAATTATATTATGAACTACCTTGTATGCATACATTGGCTTACAAACTCTAGTGATTGTGCAATTGTTATTAACTAATATACAAGTTGTCCTCAACAGAGGGTGAAGACCCCAGGAAACTAAGCTCCTCAGTAGGTATGGCAAAATACTCTACTCACAATACTTTTTCATAAAGATAATTGTTATTTCCGCCAAATGTGTTTTCTACTCAAACCCGTGGATTCCTTGTTAAGAGTAAGGTATGAAGGTTACCTGTTTACAATCGGGTGCTCTGGTGTGTCCCTCCAAAAGAACTGCTGGTGACTTACTACATCTTGTAGGTAGAGGTGTATCCGATATGATGACTGGGTGTAGATGATGTCGATGCAGGAACGAAATGAAGATATCGATGTATGAAATAAAGCCAAAGAAAGAAGATAGATCGAAGAAAAGAAAGAAAGAAAGGAAGAGAGGAAGAGACCTAAAAAGGAGCTTGTGTAAGTATTTGGTAATAATAATTAAATGTTATGAGGGTTGAGTATAGTACACTGACAAATTAAACTCACCGTAGAAGTTGTGTGGCCTCAAAGTGGTTTCGCCTACGGATGTGGAAACAGGAACTTAAGCTGAGCGAAAATAAATATCCACTTATACAGAGTGGTAGAGCTCCAACAGGATCACTCTAATAAAATCTAAGCTCACTTAAATATATTTGCAAAAATTAGCAAAATTGCTAAACCATGTGGTCTATCACGAACCTCACATGGAAGAAAAAAGAAAACCCATCTCCTATCTACGTATGGATGGTCTTAGAAAAAAAGGTATGTTCTTTTCATTCACTTCTTTATTACCAAAGTACTTAACACCAGAGATAAGCTCTGATAACAGAAATTAAAAGAAGAAACTATCAATTGATAAGGAAGGTCAATGATCTTTAATCAGTAGATCTATGAATAGAAAAGTGACATTATGATGAAAGATTGAAATCACTTTGAGAAGATTTATTTTTAAGATTGACAGATATGACAAGATTGTCATCTACTTTGTACACCATGTAAACAAAATAACCTTTAAGCCTTTTACATTTTCCAATTACTAACTTTTATGATCTGGTGATCATCCTATGTTCAAATAAGATATTCTGTAAATTTAGAATATAAATATTTGACCTATTATATCTCATACTGTTCTAAAAAATAAGTGGTAAATACTTATTTATTATTTTTTTTTTTTTTAGGTGCCCTTCATGGAGACGCTTGAGAAAATTGAAAGGATTCCTGAGACATTAATTGTATTAATCCTACTTAAAACAATCAGGATCTGTTTTTAATAAAATAGCAGTTGGTAGGTACAGAGTTTATTTTTGGATGTTTGAAAGAGAGGCACAAATAATTCTTTGTCCCGTAACAAGGTATGCGACCAGAGAGGAAGTACAGAGATGGATGGAGGAGGAAATGGAGAGAAGGTGGGAGACGTATGAGGGCGCGCTGAAAGGTGCGATTGGGAATAGGAGAGATTGGATGGACCGGAAATTTGGAGAAGTGAACTACTTTTTGACACGTGTTCATTGGACATGGGTAGATATTAGGGTACCTCCACAAGATTGGAAAAAGAGAGACTGGAGAGTACGAGAGGTATGAAGTGGAGAATGATGTGGGCATGTGTTTAGATGCTGCAGGAACGAGGAAGTGCTTAAGAAGATGGAGAGGAAACTAGGGGAGGCGGTGTATTGGGAGAACATAGTGGACGTAATATTGAGGGGGGAGGAGGAATGAATGGAGGTGAGTGGCGTAGTAGAGAGCATGGTTAGGGGGAGAGAGGGCCTTGATATGGCATGAGAGGTAGGAGTGATAGTTAGGGAGCGGAGAGTGTGCTAGGGACCGCCGCCCGTCTTGAAGTATTCTAGGGTAGTGATTCCGAGGCGGAAGTAACGGCGAGTTTGTTGGTAGGCATCCCCTTGGGGATGAGTCCTGTTTTGGTCCCGGACCCATTCGAACATGAGTTTCCCATCTCGACCCGAGAAGAAAAATAATTTCAAGAGAATTCCATCAATGATCATCCTGTGTATAACTTGTAAAACATTAGTCATACTAGACTCTCTGCCCCCATTTTCTTTTGAGAAACTGCGGAGCAGATTAATCCCCTTTCCATACTCTTTCTTTGTATACTGCATGTAACTGATCCAAAGAAACTTTTTATCCAATAATAAGAATTTGCTGTTCTATTATAAGAGCCCTAGTTGTTTTAAAATGAAGTCCTGTAAAACAAACTCAACAAGATTTTTTGATTGAAATGGAGAAACCGTTATTTGAGAACCATCCATTTGGTATCGGTATAAACAAGTCGTTTACACACTGCTGGAAGGTACTATGGAGAAAATAATAATAGCCTAGATCATTTGCATATTAAATTGTTTCAATTTTATCATTTCCTAATTCATGCAGGTCTGCTGTATACATATTAAATAGAAGTGGGCTCAAAACAGACCCTTGAGGTAAACCGTTATAAACAGGACCATGTAGCACGAATAAATATTCTTCTGTTTACAAATGAATCAATTATATTGTGATATCAACTATTTAATGTTCAAATTAATTGTTCCAACCCTTACTACGCGGAATATTTCCATAATTATCCAATTAAATCAAGTAATAACAATTTCCACTACAGAAATATATTGTTTTGGAGTTTGTTATTCATCGATTTTATATGATTATTATTTTATGTTCAATGATTGCTATTATAGTCTACCTCATTTCTAGTATAAATTTATTATTTCAAGAACAATGATTCAACAAATATAATTTTGGAGGTAGAATGAATTCTATGATTATTGATTTAATTCATTTAAATTAAACGAATGATCATCGTTGCATGAAATGTTATTTTAGAAATTTTACGTTCTGTCGTTAAAATCATTCGAATACTGAAATGTTATCCCGGAAAATGAAGAGAATTGTTCATTTTATAATCAGTATCAGCAGAGTTTCCATCTTTGTGAAATATAGAAAATACACTACTGAAAAGAACTTGTTGATTTTCATATTTTATAATTTAATATTTTCACTATTTATTAAAATGTTGTTTTTGCAGTATTATTGACTAAATACATTATACACGGTGTCCAACAGCTAAAACGAATTCGAAAGGGAAGTCAGCAGCGCAAAAATTCATAAAATTCTTATGAATAAAATAAAACGAAATGACGAATCTGTTCAATAATTTGTCCTTAAGATAAAGTAAATTTGAAGCAGAGTGAGCATAGAAAAAGAAATATATCCAAACAATAAACTGTGATGTTATAAATAACCTCACAAAGAATAAACTTCACACTTCAACGAAAAAAAAGCAGAAACTACTGAAGTTACAAAAATATATTGTGACATTATATAAACACACCCTGTATATTAACAAAGAAATATAATAAAAAATTAATGAAATTGAACTTATCTTATTATCACTTTTACATAGTTATGAAACCCTAGAATATTTGATATGATAACAATTCAAAGAATAAGAATTTAATCGTTCAAATAACTATCTTAAAAAGCTTAGGTCCAGACTATCACACTGGAGATTAATATTGACAATTTGATGAAAGAATTTAGAATTTTTTTTCTTTAATTATAAACAATGGGGTCAATCAAATACCAATTTTTAATTCACAGGGATTGAAATTAAAGTGATGTAGTCACAAGAAAATTTGACAGATATGAAATGAAATAAGAAAAATTTTCTAATAAGGGTTTTAGTTGATAATTTTAATAGTAAATGTTGATATTATCATTAAAGTAATGATATAATGTTCAGAAAGATACCAATTGCAATAAAAAGGCATAACCTCAACATTGATATTTAATAGATAGAAGAAATCGTAAATTAGCATGAAAAATACAGTGCTTTAAAGTCATTTCGCGTGTGTTTAACGGAATATAGTGCTTTACACAACGTCAATATAGACAAATATTAAAATCCTCTAAAAAGCAATAAAACGCGATAGGAACGCGAGTGAGAGTTTACTTTAGTTATAGGATGTTGTTATCCTTAATTTAGTATAGTTTTTGCATATCCTGAAGGCATATTGAGAAATTTGGGGAAATTTTGACCATAAAAGTGAGGTTATAGAACCCAAATTTATTAGTTTAGTGTCATAAAAGTCGTCGTTCAGAGAGGCTTCTCTCTGATATTCAATTGTTTCCAGTTTCCAATTTTATTTACCTAAAAAAAAAGATTTTTCTAATCAAGTAAGACATAACCTAACTTTGACAGTTATCAAAAACAATCATGAAGTGACAGCTTGGTGTTTACAAAAATGTTGTAAACCAAAAATAATATCCAGAATTATATACCGAATATTACTCATCAAGTAATGCAATATCAATATTTCCAAAAACATATTCATTCCCACATAAATAAAAATGCAGAATTAAATCCAGATTCATTGGTCCATGATATAGTCATTACAAGGTATTGAGGAAATGAGACCACTTTCTCAATTTGGAGTAATTTACTAACGATTCCAAAAATCTTATTAATATCTCCAGGCGTGTTCTTTGAGAAACACATTATCATCAGTTATTGTTGCTGAAAGAAATCAAGGTTGAACTACTAATGTTTAATTAATTCTAAATAGAATCGCATTGATTGTTTAATGCGACCCAAAGGTTAGTGATCAACTATTATTAATAACTATATTAAAATTGTTTGATTAATAATATAACTTTAGTGCAATACTTACTCCAAGGACTTTCCCAAATTTCGTTGACGACATCTCAGTCGTGGAATTTTTAATAATAGCAATATCCTTACTATTTATTCTTTTAATCATAACTATTTTCATATAGATACACCTCGTGGTTTTGAACATTTAGTGGGAACTAAACGAGAAAGTTTGTCATCAGTCAACGTCACGACCAGTAAACAGTGTTGCCAACTTTAGTTCTCCGAATATTGAAATTGTAGATTTGTAGTTTGTTGAAAATTTTATTTACTTTACTTGTTATGCGTTGATTTTCAAAGAAACATATTTATCGTTATTAAAACTGTTTAATACAAATCCAATAATTTAATAAGAAAGTTCAAAAGTTTGTGAGGATTAAACCGCACGTCCTTTGATGGCGAATCTTGCTAGACTGAGTTAGCTGAGCGTAACAAATCAACAAATATTACATTTTCTTTTGGTTTACACTTTTTATCAAAATTAAGACACATTTCAAACATTAATAAGTTAAAATATTAACACTCAACGAAGAGAAACAGAACATTCATAATATAGGCAGCACGTTGTACACACACGTAGAGAATTTGAACCAACGTGAGGCATTTAGAAGATTGTAAAATTACATTATAATACATACTCTCTTGCCAAACGCAAACTACCGATACTAGATGTGATTTCATGTCCATATAACCTAATTCACCTTCATCCAACAGTTACTAACACCCTTTGAAAATAAAGATTTACGACAAAGACCTGTTTTTTATTGCCATCACAAGCGTTTATTTGATTACTAAAAGATCTTCACATCACCTAGTGGGCTTTAATAAAAAATGACATTGTTGACAGTTAAAAATCATGGTTATTGTTGTTATAAATGGTAAAATAATTCTAGTTTTTGATCAAAATGTCTAATTTATTCTTATGAAGAATATGCTGATATGGATTTAATCTATGGTGAGGTGAAGTTTAACGCTAGTGCAGCCGAGCGAAGATATGCGGAACGATTTTCTATTAGATGACCTTTCAATCGATTAACTTTCACGGCTCTCCACCAATGCCTGAGATAAACCGGCTCAGTAGTACTCAAAAGTACTGAAACCCGGATGTTACAACGGAGTACGAAGATGATATATCGGACAAAATAGAATACTCGTATTCTAAAATTTCTAAATCCTCCATATGGAATATTATTCATAAAGGAAACCTCTAACCCTTCCACTTTCAAAAAGTGCATGCGATGCTAGATGGCGATTTCCCCGCTCGAGTACTTCCCATTTACATAATGCACATCATTATACCTTCATTGGTGAAAATCTGCATGCCATAAAAAAAGACAAAACTAAGCATCATCAAAGATCAAGTATAAATGCCTGGATAGGTGTAATCGGCAATCAACTACTGGGACCAGTAGAGTAACCTTGCCGTTTAACAGTACAGGATTACCTCAACTTCCTTCAAAATAATTCAGCTGATTTAATGGAGGACGTTCCTCTTAAGACACGCAAAAAACTATGGTTAATGCACGATGGTTGTTTTACATATTTTAGTCAAGTAGTTCCTCAATATCTTGACACTACGTATGAAAATCGATGGATTGGACGAGGAGGGCCAGTCAATTAGCGGGCAAAATCGCCTGATTTTAATCCATACGATTTTTTGTTTTTGGAGATACTCAAAATTATAACTTATAGGGCGAAATCGTATTCTGTGGGAAATACTAGATGGAGCATGTAATGTAATTCAAAATGATCCCAGAATTAATTCACACGTTAGTCAATCCTTACAGAAACGATTGGATATATGTCATTCAACAAACAATCATCTAGAAAATGTGAAATTTGTCAAAGCACTGATACAAAAAAAATTCACCCGTTGTTCCCCCTACGTTGAAAAGTTGTGATGGCAATAGAAAACGTGGGTTTTTTGGTAAAAAATGTATCACTGCAGTGTTGTACCGGGTTAAGAGAGGTAACCCGCTGTAGCTCAGAAACTATTCATCGTACAGCGTAGAGAAAGAAGTCTGTATTATAAACTCGCAAACGAGAAACTGCTGTTTTTTCAAGTGACCTACTCCACCGCTAGAGGGCGTAGTACACAATAATACAAAAACATCATATTTCCATAATAAATGTACCGTTATAGCACCGTACACGTTAGTTAGTGTACGGTGGTTATAGTACCACAAAATTTGAATATTCGTAGTCATTAGATCATTTTACATAAGTGTGCTCCAGTACTTTTTCTTCTATATTGTAAAATAACTGGTAGAGGTGAGTCTGAAAGCTGACCCAATAAAAACGGTTATAACTTTTGTTCCGTTTTATGGATTTTGACAAACTATCATTTGAAAGGGAATTCAATACCTGAATAAATATTATTATCATCGTTCCATTCCAGTAGTTCTTAACGTTTACTAGGTGGCGATGTTATATTTTTTAACCATTTTTTAACAGGAAAGAGGATGGATTTGAAAAAAAATGCTGAAAACCGCATCTCAATATCTATTTTCTAAGCGAAGATACGAGAAAAAATGGGTAGACTGAGGGATCGAGTTTTATTCGGTATCCGCCAAAATAAACAGTACCGAAACAGAAAGTGCTGTGGAGTTGTTTATGTAATATGGATTTGTCATATTTGACTTAATTGTCATTAGTTGATATATTAATAGTACGCTGCAGTTAAATTTGATTTAAAAATGGTTCTAACAACGGAAGAAAAAGTGTTTTTGGTAGAGCATTATTTTCGTTCATACGGAAAATAGAATAATTTCTCGGGGAACAGATTTCGAATATCCTTCTCATTCACCTGATCTGACGCCACCTGACGCATACATTTGGGGCATAATGAAGGACAAAATATTTCTCTCGGAAAATCCGCCGGCGAATATTGCCGAACTACGGGAAAGAATACAAAATATTTTTTGGCAGTTACATCAACCACTTTTTATAAATATGTTTATTGACTTACAAAATCGATATGAAGCTTGTTTGCGTCGAAATGGTGAACATTTTGAACACTTACATTACAGAAATTAAAAATTAATTTTTATTTTTATTTTCGGTACTGTTCATTTTGGCGGATACTATACTTAAGTAAATTGAAAATTTCACGTAATGTAGTAATCCAGATCCAGATGTCATAAATTGTTGACAACTCAAATATAAAATTGATGTAGAGTGAATTTATGAACCTGTAACGGTTAGTAATTTAAAAATACGTATTGCCTTGCACAAATAGCGAAGCTTATAATATGTTAAAAGGGTATTTTGACTGTTTTGAGAATGCTCCGATTGCAGCATATTCATTAGGACAACATTTTTGCAGAAAAGCATTGGAAAATTTGACAAAACGTTTAAAACAAACCTGAAAGAAATTCTAGACGACGGCAAAGAAACAATACAGAAATAGATGAAATCAATATCTTAGGATACATTGCTGCAGATCCACAAGTAAGTGTAAGGAAACTAGTTTGCGAGTTAGGAATTTCTAGGTATTGTGTTCACTCTATTTTGAAAAGAAATCGTTTTCATGTATCTTTTCATCAAGTATCAAAAGCTACAGATTACGTATCTTCGCTTAGAAAATAGATATTGAGATTCGGTTCTTACCATTTTTTTTTATTTCATCTTCTTTCAAGTAAATGATTGAAAAATATATCATCGCATTTGGAGATTCCCAACAAAGTTGAACACAAAACAATTGTCCAATCACCGCCACCTAGCGACCGTTGAATTCACTGAAATAAAACGATGATATAATATTTTATTATGCATTAAATTCCCTTTCAAATGATACTAAGTTTGTCAAAATCCATATAGTTATAACAGTTTTATTGAGTTAGCTTTCCCACTCACCCCTACCAGTTATTTTACAAGATAAAGGGAAAAGTAATGTAGCAAACTTACCTAAAATGATCTGATGATTACGGATATTTAAATTTTCTGGTACTATAACGGTACATTTATTATAGAAAAATTATGTTTTTATGTTGTTTTTGAGTGAAGTACGCCCTCTATCGGAGTAGGAAACTTGAAAATAATTTCCAGCAGCGGTTTTTTTTGCTTCAAAATCCAACGGCGTCATCTTGAAAGGATGCTAGCTCCCTAAAGAGGAACTTTTGGATAAAGGTGAAGTAGGTAAGATGGACATATGCACACAAATTGCTTAACACCAATTTTTAAAGTAACCTCCAATTGAGGAGCTCGCGTGCAAAACCGGATATATCTTTTCAAAACTTTTCAGGAGATGGAAAAAACGTCCTACATGTTCATTTATTTTCCGAGACAGTTCAAAAGTAATGATGTTAAGCAACTGATTTACGTATATTTTTTGAAAAAAAAAGTTATCACTCAGGCATTATCAGCAAAAAAACATTGGAATTATCTGGTTCTGCATACAAATAAAGTGAATTTTGTACATGAAAATAATTTATTTTTCTAACTGAACAGAACAAGTTGATTAAGATCATAAAATATGCCAAAAAAACGAACTAAAACATAATTTGATTGGAGTAACACTCAAAAAAATTATATATAGTATTGCACTCTCTTCTTCCAGACAATCGCATGCCTCACCTTGATCTTCTTCGGTTTTATTATTCTCCGAAATCTCTATGTTTTCTCCTTCGTTATTGCCTAATTCGCCAATCTTCCCCAAAATGCTATTTCATCAAGTGGATCAAACTTTTTTTCTTTTTATCTGGAATAGAGTTACCCAATAGTTACCTATTTAGCTCGATATTGTCTTCGGATATTCCTTTCTTGACCATCGACTCCCAAGTAGTTGTGTCGGCTGATGATGTGAAACGATAGAATTGAAACTTGTTCACTTTAATAGTAGGTTCATAATTTTTTTTATTAACACATTTTTTTATGTGAATCTTTTTGCAATCTGAAATTCCCTTTATTAGCTTGTACACCGTTTCCAGCTCTTCAACATCATACATCTGCCAGTCTGTTCCCAGTGATTTGACCGAACCTACTTCGGAATAAATTTCTGTGTATCTTTCTTTGGATGTAACTACAGGATGCCCTCCTCAAAATCTTCTCCACCCTACCGAAAGCTCGGTCCGCAGTAAGGAAGCTGTGTCCTCGTACCATAAAAGTTATTATTACTTTCTTCAAATTTTCTGGGGAAAGCCAGTACACAACAGGGTGTGAATGATATCGAGTTCTTATTCTGGCCCCCACATCCGCCACAGAATAGTCTGAGAAGGTGTATTCCTTTGTAATTCAAACTTTGAAGATGGTGTAACAATGCAGAACCGATTTGAGTGGCCCCTTTGCCAACCAGATTTTCAGTCCAGACATAGAATTTCGGATCACGAGACGTCATAGGAACGCAGCATAAGGCATAGAAGCTAATCTGATGAGAATAGAACGCATCCTTGATTGGTATACGGGGTAGCAGTTGTACTTGCTGGAGGTCGAAACAAAAGATTATAGTGTTATCAGGCTTTTCCTTGGCGAGTTCATAGAAAGTGTTTGCCCTTTTTCTGTGAACTCGATACTCGATAATAAGGTTTTGTCTTCTCTGTGGGTCTCTTGTATGTCTCACTTGCTCCTTCAACCTGGTACACATACAACACACTGTGATGCCTTTTGGGCCAATATAATAATATAATAATAAATATTTAAAATAAGAATTAAATTCCCTTGATCTTATTTCAACAAAACGTTCGAACATTTCATTATTATATCAATATAAATTGAGAAGGTTATTGAATAGAAAGTCAAGTTCAAAGCGTGAAGTAAGACAAAACATTACTATGTTCATTTGTTTTATTTGAACTTGACCGGTTATATAAATATGAATTCAATATTTACTATAGGAGAAGTTGATTTAGAATAAGTCATGAAGAACATTCTATATAGTTGAATGGTCAGAGATCAGTAATCTTCAACCATTAAAGTATGCCATACGGCTAGGTACTTATGTATATCATAGTAAGTGGTGTAATGTATTACAGTAAATAAATCAAACATATCCCAGTGCTAGAAGTAGTTGTTTCATTCCCTTGAGATTATCCTCCAAGTGACCCGCAACACCACCGATTCAGAGGCCTTTCCACACCCTTAGTCTACCAACGTATCCATTGGAGACGCATCCATTACAACACATCTGACGTAGGGGATGAGAACCCGATATTGAAATAATTCAAGAAGATGTTTCTAAACATATCGTAGGTTATTATTTGATATTCTGATTTGCATTGCCTGATATATAATTGTACAGCTTTGCCACCGAGAGACTTGCAGCAGGGTATATGCGTTTGTACTTTTTTCTGTTGTAGTGGCTTTTTTTACCACGCAAGTTACCAATAAACTGTCGCACTTTTCTCATTTGGAACTCCTCCTTCCGCCAAAATCTTCGCAATTGTGTCTGTGTTGATTGACTGCTAAAACAGCAGCGAAGAAATTTTTGCAAACTCTAATCATAGTTTTATCTGTTTTTAACATGTAACAAATTGTGGCGTTCCTTGCTTTCATTTCTTGATTGTGTCGCCATCGTCTAGGTACCATAAAGGCGGAAACACATTATTATCACATCACGTGAGTTTACATGCTTTCACACCAAACGTGAATTCATGTTTATGTAGAAGCAATCACATTACCATCACGTCACTTCACTTTGCTTAACCCAAAAATGTGCCAAATAAACAATAATAATGGCGATGACAGTTCATCTTCATCTTCCGCGTTTGAAGAAGACTTGTAAAATGCATGTGCTTTACTTATGGCTGCTGATAATATTAAAACTAGACAATGGGTTCATGACGTTAATTTGAGAAGAGAGAAACAAGGCGAATTTCATAATTTGTTTCAGGAATTATTACAGAGTGATGAAGATCGCTTTAAAATGTATTCTCTTATGACAGAGTATTGTAAAGTACCTCACGTAAACGCACTTTTTCTATTAAAAATTCTTCCATTTTGACAGCATTCACGTTTTCACGCCTCACAAAATTGATGTTTAAACAGAAAATTTGAGCGCGACATGTCATGTAATGTCATGTGATTTCACGTGTATCTCCAACGTGACAATAGTGTGTTCGTTCTTAATGTGTGTATATGGAAAAAGCCGCCTCAACAAATTTATTGTTCATGTATGTTCACGTGAAATCACGTGACGTGGTAATAATGTGTTTCCGCCTTAACACTCATATAGTTGCATAAAATCATAACCTGGCGGACTTTCTCGTTGTTTTCATAAAACTTTGTCCTATGCGTCAGAAAATCACGCATACTCACTTTACGGCATTCATAGGTTTTACCATCATGACTACAAGGACGTGGAAAATCTTCTAATGTAGGGTCGGGATTTATATACCTATAATATATCCTAACGTTACTTTTGCTTTTTACGCGCTTCCCTTCTCTTCTCGCCTTTTTCTCCATTCCTACTCCATCATTTCCTTCACTTACACTAATATCGTCCTCCATAATTGACAATTTTCAACTCAAAACACCAAACACTCTACTTTCTTTCTTCAAATCCTGCAGGACTGAAGACACGTGGCATCACATCTTAACATCAGTAATGAACCGACTTCGAAGGCGAACTAAAAAATCGTATCGTTCTCGGCACGAACAGGATTGGATATATCCGCTTTTGTTCACAAAATTTGGATATAACCGGTTTTGCTCGAAAAGTCGAATTTTAATGCGGATTTTCCAGGAGATATATACGGATTTGGTCAAAAACGGATGCATGGGTCGATAGATCTCACGACTTAGAACCCGAAACCAACAAGTGGATAGATCCGGTTTTGCACGCGAGCTCGTCAATTGTGCTGTTGAACATATCACTGTAATGTGTTTTGTACAAATACACCAAAATTCTACACTGCCTATTCCTAGCAAACATCGAGCAATGACAGTTCTCTGCTTGGAAGAATTACGATGATGTTATCCTCCAACCTGGAAGATGAATACCGTTGTTGTCCTGATTTTCCATTATGTGACCCAGAACAGATTCTATCCGAAATATTGTGTTTAGTCTTTTGGGTTGAACATGGAGAAGGGAGGATGAAGGCACGCGACATCACTTCAACTATTTACACTATATTACAATTTATACAATCTTTACACTTATTACAAAGATTGGCAAGAGCTTCAGTTCTAGGTACAAAACCATAAACTTGGAATTATAAAAATATTTAACAATTACTTTACTTCTTGCTTTGCAACTGGTCTTGAAGAAGTGGCTAGGGCGCTAGCTGCCCAAGGTCAAAACGACTAGTGACAAATGACAGTTTTAGGCAACGTAGCCACACTCAAATTCATACAATGCAAGTACAAAACTTACAGTGTTGGATATTGTATTCAACATGCTCGGGGCCTTGGGTTTCACAAGAAACTCCAAAGCTACGATTAATTAAAATTCTTAGAAGTATGAAAATAAATACTGAAAGGAAGTTTTAAGGCATACGTAATGCGACAAATAAATATGCCCAATGCATTTATACTGGTATGTCTCAACCTTTTAACATTTTGAATAACTATTTACGATTTCTACAAAGTAAAACTAAGTTGTGGATAAAAATTCACATATTTGAAATGATTAAAAATAAAAGTATAAACATATTTACATTTTGTCATGTCCATCTTTATTTTCGCTCATTTTAACTGCCCATAACTTCTAAACGGTTTCAGATAGAAACATGCGGTTTTCACCAAAATGTTTCATTTTAGCACAAGTTTTGTTTAAAAAAGTTGAGTTTTTTTTATTCGTTTTGCCTACGTCACAACAAAAAGGCGGATGTTTGACAATTTTTTTGTTGACTTTTGTTATTGGAACACCCAGTATATTTTTTTGTAGTTTGAAAGAACCGGCCTTTACCTATATTCTTCAGTGCAAAATTTTTTAAAATCGGTTAACGTGTGACTAAGCAAAGTCAACAAAAAAATTGTCAATTATCCGCCATTTTTGTTGTGACGTAGGCAAAACGAATAAAAATAATTTTTTTAAACAAAACTTGTGCTAAAATGAAACATTTTAGTGAAAACCGCATGTTTCTATCCCAAACCGTTTAGAAGTTATGGGCAGTTAAACTGAGGGAAAATAAAGATGGACACCCGGTATACAATAATTAAACAGGCAATATGGCAAGCTTAATAATGGATCTTAAATAAGTTCCATTTTTAGTTTTGACTTTGACAACTCTCACTTTGTTGACTTTGCCAGGGATTACCCGTACTATTCTTGCGATAGACCATTTCAATGAAGGCACATTATCCTCTTTTAACCACACTAGCATTCCTTCCTATACATTAGGAACATCATTGCGCCACTTGGGCCTAGATTGGAGCTGTGCAAGATAACTTTTATGACAGTTTTGCCAAAAATTTTGCTGCATTTGGCAACATTGTTGCCAAAATCTTAAACGATTTTGGGGAATAGCAGTAACATCAGGTTCAGGGAAACTAGTTATTGGACGGCCAATAATAAAATGACTTGGCCTTAGATAAGACAAATCAGAAGGATCCTCAGACATTTCAGTTATTGGTCTTGAATTAAGGATACCCTCAATTTGGACTACAACAGTGTTGAGTTCTTCGTATGTTAATTGGGATTCCCCTACGACTCTCTTTAGATGGTACTCGGCGCTTTTTACCCCAACCTCCCACAAGCCACAAAATACTGGGAAGTAACTAGGAATGAACTTAAATTTGATTTTTTTATCTAAAAAGAACTTATCTATTTTTTCCTTATTTTCTAATTTTTCTTGAAGTATGTAGTATCCATGAATTTTATTTTTTCCCCTTTAAAGGTTGCTCCATTATCGCAAAACACCTGAGAAGGCTCACCCCCACGTTAGATGAACCTTTTAAAGGCAGCTACGAAATTTTCTGTAGTTAAGTCAGACAAAAGGTCTAGGTGTATCGCCTTTACGGAGAAAAAAACAAATAAGGCTATGCATGTCTTAGTTATTATGGCCTTTCTTATCCTAGATTGTTTTATATAGAGAGGACCACAGAAATCCACACCTACATTCTGAAACGGTCTAGCCTGTGAAACTCTGCCCTCTGGCAAAGAACCCATAAGTTGCTGAGAACAGCGAGCTTTTGCTCTAAAACAAACCAAACATTTGTGAAGAATCTTTTTAACCTCCTCAACACCACTAATAAGCCTTACTTCATGATTTTTTACCTGCAATTCTTTTGTTAATTGTGGTCTTTAGTTATTCTTTAATGGTAATCAGATCGATTGAAAAAAAATTCAAGTAACATTGTTCCCCAATGTATAAATTTTTCATCCCAAAAATGTAACCTCCAACTGCTTGACTTGTTATCTCTAATCATTTACCAATATGGCTTTGAAATCCCCATTTCTCTCAACATTTCTCCATTTAAATTGGAGAAAATAAAATCCTGTTTTGTCCTTGTATACTGTAACAGAATCGTTCACATGATTCCAAAAAATATCGATGTGGATTAGGAATTGCTTTTCACATACACTCAAGCTTATCCTTAGGGACGACTAGACTGAGGGCCGAAATCTAATTAATCATTCATTCTATTTAAGCATTAGTGATCGGTGACACTTCCGTTGAAAGCAAATACTGTGAACCACCCTTCTAAACGTTTGTCTTTTATTACTCGTGAAATTCGGTAATACATTAGAACAAAATAGATTCAGTCACATCATTTACCATACCATCACCATATTTATTTATTATACATATTGTTATGATCTTTTTTGTGGGTGATGTGATTTTATTTATTTTTTATTTTATGTTATTATTATTATTTTGTTCACCTTTTCAATTTTAAGTAACCCCTTGTTTACTTTAATTTGTATATCCGGATAGCTATTGAAAAAGGGTTTCGACTCTTTATCTCAGTTTGTGGTTCCCTCAAATTAATTTAACGATGAAGAATAATTTAATTGATTCTTTTTAATATTTCAATATAATGAATGTTTGAATTTATAATGAGAATATGAAAAAGAATTATAATAGAAATTTTAACCTTTATAATCCTCTTTATTAAAAATGTTTATATTCCGCTGCAACTAAATACTCTCCTTTTTCTTCCTTTTTGTATTGTAATTAATAAATTTATTCTGGTAGTTTCTAGTTTGAATTTCTAATAATTACTTGTCACATTCCCCTCGTAACACAAACAAGAATCGGAATAATCGCTTTAGATTTGTGTCATGCGCATAAACACTGTAAATGATTCTATTGAACTGAAATGGCTGGCAACGTTATGAACATGTGTCTCTTGAAAAGAAATATCATTGAATGGCTTTGAATTATTAATTTTAATAAGGTAAGCTCCCTTTTTTTTATAACTACTAATATCAACAATTTTAACAAAATATCAAATAAAAAATACGCAATTAGCAAATAAATGTTTTTACTATGTGAAATATTTATAGGTTACTTCTTTTTAGGAACAACGTGTGAAAGAATATTCACTCCTCTGATGTGTGGGATATAAAATAACATCAAATCTGCATGCTGGTGTCATATACACTACTGTAGAAAGTAAATTGAACTTCCTCTGGAATAAATTGTGCTTACCGTATTCTGGTTGATAATAAATGGATGTTATCTCTTACAAGGTTAGTACTTCTTAACTTTTCCACTTCTCTGGTTTGATTTTTCAGGCTTTTCAATTTTAATTTTCAATTTTTATCTTCACCATCAAAATTATTGAACTTCCTCCTTCCTCGTTACAAAATCAACAACATTCGATTTTTTTCTTATTTTCCTCTCACCAGACGACTTTTCGTTCTAATAAATTATTCAAGAGTTATCTTTATTGATTTCTATTGATGTTAAAGGTACTTTCACATGTTTTAATACCATGTCCTCTATGAACGACACTTTTTTTTATCGGTTGATTCTATCCGCGATTATTCACAAAATTTTAAATTAATGACATAAATCTATTTGGATTACAATATTTTCACACTATGTTTAAATAGTGTGTCAATTCCAACATTATTTATTGTGGTTTATGAAGATAATTCTGTGTTTTTATTATTTGACTTTATTTCTGTTTTTATTCGATTCATTTATTAATTTTATTTGATTCTTTCTAAAATAATTTCAATACAGGGTGTTTCAAACTAATTAATGTTAAGATATTCTGTTACTAACTAATAATAATTGATTTTTTAAGCAAAACTTTCTTCATTTCCAGGTTATTCACCTACAATTGGACCTACCAATTTTTAAATCATCACAATATATACTTATATTAATTCTTATGACTGTTGAAACATTTCGTACAAGTTGTATATACAGGGTGGGGCAATCTTCTGACAACGGAGGATTACATCGTTGTGGTACGAGATAAAACTGTAAGGTTTTGTGTGAGCTAATACAGTTACTGAGGGCACATTTTGAAAATACTTTCGATTCTACAGGGTGTTCCAAAACCACGTAGCAGCACAAACTTACATTTTTTTAAATGAAACGTTGTTCAAGAATCGAAAAGATCTCACCGAGAGCGTTACAAAAATATAGCATTCCAATATATTATATGGGTGTTTTAAAAAGATATGGCGAATTATTGGAAAAAAAGACCCCCTCTTCAACACTCTGCTAAACAGTAAATCAAAATAAATCAACAGGTCTGTGTATTCAATTGTCATTCACATATCATTGGCTGTACTCAGTATTAATTACTTTTTTTATCTGTGGCTTCTTTAATACAGGGTGAAACAAAACGCAAATCAAGCAATATCTCAAAATTTTCAAATGAATCACCCTATAGGTCTGTTTACAATTTGTTAGTACAATTAATAATCTTTCAAACGATATAGTACATTTAGGGTATAAGTTGATGGAAAACCGTAAATATTTTATGATAATGGTCAAAAACAAGTATTTTACGTACACAAATTAAATGGTATTAAATTTTTACATGCAACGTCTGAGGCATAAATTTTAATCGTAATGTTGGATGCATCTAAAATATCTTTCACTTTTACTCTAACCATTAGAGGAAGGAAAGACTTAATCGGAATTATGTTGGAAGCAATATTTTTGTTTACTGTGAGTAGGCTAATGTCATTATAGTACTAATAAATATAAAAGCAGTTTGCAGTCTTTACGAAATAATTAAGTCATCACAAACAGTATATCTTAGTTATGTAAGATGCAAGATTGTATTTATTTTCCAACTTTTTCTATTTTTTGAAAACTAACAATTATGGAAACCAACATTATAAAAACACTTACGTTTACATAAATAAACATTGACATTTCATAAAAAGTATAGTTTATGCTAAGTGTTCAAAATGGCGACCATTTACTTCCATACACTTCTCAATCCTTTTCAAAAACGAGGATCTTACTCTTTCCAACATAGCTGGAGTTATTGTGGAAAATGCGTTACGAATCCTTTCTTTCATGTCTTCTCTGGTAGTAGGTTTTGTTTAATACACAAGTTGCTTGATGTATCCCCATAAAAAGAAATCCATCGGTGTGAGATCTGGAGATCAAGGAGGCCACGAAATTGGTCCACCACGTCCTATCCACCTGTCGGTAAAATGTCTGTTTCACCACCGACGTACACAACGAACGTAATGTACAGATGCTCCATCTTGTTGGAACCACAAGTTAACTCTTGTGTTTAAATCAACTTCCTCCAATAATTCTCCCAAATGTTTTTTTAGAAAATTGTAATACCTTCTTCCAGTGAGGCTACCTTCAAAAAAGTATGGCCCTACAACTGTATCTCCTACGATTCCTCCCCATACATTTATGGACCATTTAGTTTGGGTCGTTGTACGAAACAAATGTGGATTACTTTCCGAATAAAAATGAAAATTAGGGCGGTTGACGAGGAGGAGGTTCTTCCTATTGTTCGTCTACTAATGTCTAATTCAGAACTAAGTTTTCTAGTACTTGTATTAGGATTCCCAACCAAATTAGTCATTACTAAAAATTCGTTGTCCTCATTGAAAACACGTCTTGGAAGAGCATGAGGTTGATAGGAAACATTACCTGATGTCTCGAATCTCTCCTTAAGTCTTAAGAAAGCTTTTTCATTTGGATGTCTTCGATTGGGATATCTTTCACGATATACTCTTGAAGCGAGTAAACAATTTTTTGAACATTCCCCTAACACGTAAATCATATTGATCATGTCTTCCTGCGGAAAATTCATTATAGTTATTTATTATTTAAACCTAACAACACAAACGAAGAATGCAGCAATATTTCTTTGACATTTATTAGTAGATACTATTTTGACAGTAGCTAGTAGCAGTAGTTATGTTCCGCCCTTTCTCAAACAAGCCTATGATAACAATTCTTGAAAGTGAAACATGCATAAACATAAAAATTTCGGTAATTCCAGGTACCTACGGCATTAACAAACATTTTATTTCAGTGAATTTATGACTCAGAAATGTTAAAATTTACAAGACGTTGCATGCAAAAATTTAATACCATTTAATTTGTATACGTAAAATACTTGTTTTTGACCATTATCATACAATATTTACGGGTTTCCATTAACTTATACCCTAAATGTACTAAATCCTTTGAAAGATTATTAATTGTACTAACAAATTGTAAAAAGACTTATAGGGTGATTCATTTAAAAATTTTGAGATATTGCTTGATTTGCGTTTTGTTTCACCCTGTATTAAAGAAGCCACAGATAAAAAAAGTAATTAATACTGAGTACAGCCAATAATATGTGAATGACAACTGAATACACAGACCTGTTGATTTATTTTGATTTACTGTTTAGCAGAGTGTTATAGAGGAGGTCTTTTTTGCCAATAATTGGCCATATCTTTTTAAAACACCCATATAATATATTGGAATGCTATATTTTTGTAACGCTCTCGGTGAGATCTTTTCGATTCTTGAACAAAATATAGTACGTTTTATTTAAAAAAATGTAAGTTTGTGCTACTACGTGGTTTTGGAACACCCTGTAGAATCGAAAGTATTTTCAAAATGTGCCCTCAGTAACTGTATTAGCTCACACAAAACCTTACAGTTTTATCTCGTACCACAACGATGTAATCCTCCGTTGTCAGAAGATTGCCCCACCCTGTATAATAACTATGCTGCTGAACAACTTCTGTGATTATGAATGTTCATTTATTGTTTATATTTCATATTATTTCATTATTTTTGTGAACATATTTTTAAATAAACATTATTATTATTTGGAATGTCGTAAAGTCGGCAAACGTCACTCATATTTCTCGAGCTGAGAAAATAATTTTAAACCAGTTTATTTCAAATAAAATTTAAATAACTAACAATACTGGACTTTTGATAGCTTTTTCCTTGAACAACAATAATTATATATAAAGTTTACAACATTGGATGGGCAAATAAGAACGACCGTCGGCAATATATGAAGTTCGGTTTGTAGTAGAGGTTTGGAAAAAAAACTTTCCAACAAAAATGGCCTCAAGAAAAATCTGAAAATTATTTACAGACTTATAGGTCCACCGCTATAGGAAGAACATTTAAAAAGCCAAACTTCACGAAACTAAATAAGACAGCATAACAAATCAATTACCGTACTTTTCAAAAAATTCTAAAAAAGTCTTACACCGGTATTCAGAAATATCAAATAACGGAGCCGTTACGATAACGGCCCCGTCAGGACAACGGATCCGTTAAATATTAGTTGGTATTCACAACTTAACCAGACGAGATATAACGGCACCGTTACAAAACGGGCGGACACACTATGGCAACGTTGTGTCGGTAACTAAATCTGTAATGTAAGTGTCAATCATACTTCAAAGTTTGTTTGATTTTGATACCTGTTATAGTTGTTTATACCAATACCTTATTTTATTTTTAAAGATTATAATATATTATATACGTGTGTTCCCAGTAAGTTGGATGAAATATTTTTCATGTTGTTGTTTTACATAGTTATTTTATAGTTATGGCCGGTAAACGAAATAAGAGTAAAAATTATACCGAACAAGAAAAAGAATTGTTTTTAAAAATCGTAGAATCGTAAGTATTTAAGGTGTTAAGGGAATTAGGATATAAAGGAAATTCCATCTAACATTGAGATAGAGAATCATTAGTCAATCATAAAACATTTAAAATTTTTGTTTTTATCCTTATTGCCAACACATAACCTACAACAAATTATACTTGAAGAATACGAGAATTTCATCAATTTACTACTTTTCAGTATTCAGATTTTGAATTAAATTAGTTTTATGTGTAAATATTACTATCCTCTGATAAAAAATACCTACGTTAAGGCAAACATGCCAAATATTGATAAATGCACCATAAAATATGAATGTCTCGGCAAGAGAATACCCATTTTTCTCCTAACCTAATCCTTTTTCCTAAATTCCTTAACTATACAGAAAAAAAGACACTGTGGAAAGCAAATTTACAAATGCTAGCACAATCAAGAGGAAAAGGGAAGCTTGGGAGACCATAACGAAGCAATTCAATGCTTGTGCTGAAGAGCCTAGAGATGTGAAGCAATTGAAAACTCTGTACGAAAATTGTAAAAGGAAAGCTAGGAAGGATGTTGCAGAAGAGAATGTAAGTCCTACTCAATAATTATTTATTATTTCCATAAGTATAAGTTTAAAATGATAATATATACTTCTGCAAGTTTAAAAAAGAAACTACTACTTTTTTGTTCTGTCAACAATTTTTATATTCTGCATATAGCTATATTGTTTGCATAAACTCCTTTGCGATAAGTAAATGTATTTGGGATCTTTTGTAGAGAGCACAATATGAACAAGCAGTGATCATGGAGATTGATGTTGAGGAGGATGATGCACAAGCTGCAATACAATTTGCAAAAGAAGAAGCTAAGCTTCTAAAGGTGAGAAAATTATATGTGACCAATACATTCCAAAAACATAATATTTTTTAGAATTAGTGCAAGACATTCTGCTCAATTTCTATGTGGTAAAATTTTGATCTGAAATCATAATATTGTTTTTTTCAACATTAACAATTTCAAAGTATATCAATATTTTGTAAATAAAATATTTTGTAGATAGGTACCAAAAATGTTTGGAATTGCTGACAATTCACTAAGAAATATGAGTTTATTATTCATTAAATACAATATTTCACAAAAATTTTTATAATTTATACAATTATTACAAATTATATGTATTTAAGTGAGAAGACACTTGTTTGTATAAATACATCTCAAATAAGTTTGTATTATCTTTTCCATTGTCTATGGTTCCAGAAAATCAATACTCATTTAATATAAATTTATGGAGGTATCAGTTGAAATTTTTTTAACAAATTTCTTTCATTTGCTTTATAGATAGAAATTTTGAAAACTGGGGGAGGTGGCTGTGTTCCGGAAATCAGCAACACTAGTCAGCAGATACTGAGCATAGTGGGAGGTAATATTAAACCAAATGCCAACATGTATGATTCCGCTGCTGACTATTACAATGGTAATGTATTGTCTTGATGAATATTCATTATGTATATACAAATTATTGTTTATAACTAAAATCTGCTCGAAGTTTATTTTAAAATAAACATTACTAATTAATTACCAATTTATGTTGCAGATGCTGAATACTCACCAATAATTATAAAAACAAATAATATTTGCCATCCATGATTTTTCTCTTGTATTGACGTACTATACACTTTTTTACTTTTCAGACATGGAGCCGATTTTAGTGACTGAAGTCACTTCTGTTAACCCTAGCCCTATCTCCATGCCCATTTCACCAGAACCAACCCCTTTGACTTTACCAGCCCCAAAGCCTGTATTCCGTGCCCGGCAGAATAAAATGAAAAGGTATATAAATACTAGTTCGGAGGCATTGAAAAAAAAAATATTTTAAACAAAAATTAAGGAACGCCCAGTATGAGGCAATGTCCCAAAAGTCATTATTCAAGCTACAAAGACAAAGCCTAATGTGGGAATTGAAAATTGAAAAGGAAAAATATGCCTTATTATTAAAAAATGAAAATTAAATAAAAAGAGTTTTATTTCGTTTACTTATGCAGGGTTTTATTTGTAAAAAATGTCAATATGTCAATAGAAAAGAATTGATTTCATAATACAGTTTCTGATAAAATGCAGTACTAGAAATGACTGAAAATTATTTTCAGGTGAAATAACCTCCAATAATGGCATTTCCAACTGTTCTGTTTACATTGCGTTGGCGAATGGGTGCAACACCATTATTTTCAACAACTTCCAGATATTCATCAGGATCATGTTGAAAAAAATCCCCAAGATCAATGGCTATATTGTGTAATACAGCACAAGCAACTATAACTGCTGCTGTGGTATCCACGTGCGTTCTTAAACCCACTGACAAGCAGGCAAATCTTCTCTTAAGAACTCCAAAACACCTCTCCACAGTATTTCTTGTGGCAATTTGGGCTCTGTTGTACTCTTCTTCAGCTGGAGTTCTTGGATTTAACACAGGTGTTAATAGATATGTTTTACATGGATATCCACTATCACCTAGGAGAAAATTGTTCCTACCATATCTTCCACGAGTCAAATCAACAACTAGAGGGCTATCATTTAATATAGTTGAATCGTGTTCTGAGCCGAGCCAACGTGATATTATGTGCCTTATTTTCAAATGTGCATCACACACTACTTGTATGTTTACAGAAAAGTATCCTTTTCGGTTGCGATACAGTTCTGCATCTCTTCCACCACGAGATAATATTTTTATATGTGTACAGTCCACAGCACCAATGACTCTGGGGAAATTTCTTATTGCATAAAATTGGGTACACACTTCTACAATTTCTTCCCGGGTCGATGGCATTTCAATTTCTTCTCGCCCTAACAGTGCAATATAGTGCGTAACTCTTTTAATTATTCGTGACACTGAGGGCTGCGAAATATTGACAATGTCTCCAATACAATTTTGAAATGCACCAGTTGCATAAAATCTCAATGCAAGAAGTAATTGAGCCATTGGTTCTATGGATCGGTTACCATGAACTTTTGGCTCCAGATGATTACCAATTCTATTTTAAATATTTAATACCATGTCTTTACGAAAACGAAATCTGGCCTTAAAATCAACATCGTCATATTTATCGAATACATTAATTCGAGGTCTTATGAATCGAATTCTTCGATATCTTGGTTCCTCTCGTCCATCACTGTTCTCCGATTAAGAAGATAGGTCTGTATCCATTATTGAAAGTGACTTTAGCGAGGAATCAAATAACTTATATTAATCTAAAATAAAATTAGTTTTAATTTCTTATTGTATTTAATTTGATAATTTTATTTCAAAGTCGTTCTTTAAAACATTTAAAAATGTTCAAATGAAATGTCAAATTTGAATAAAAATATTTTATGGAAAATGAAGATCTTATTTTAATGAAAAATAGATAGAAAGTTATTTTAAGTATTTTCAAGAGTAATCTCAAACAATATAAATAAAGCTTTTATTAGCAACAACTTTTCACAGTTTGACAATAATAACAATTTAACCAGTCGGTGAGCACTGATTATATTTCAGCTTGATTACGTCAAATATAACAGTGCCGTTAAATGAAAATTTGGTTTCTGAATACCATTTAGCATGAAACGGGTCCGTTATATCATATAACGGCTGGTTATATTGACGGCTCCGTTATAAGCATTTAACGGAGAGAACTGTCAAAAATAACGCCACCGTTAAAATGTAACGGTCCCGTTATATTTTAATCGAGTGTTCTGAATACGGGTGTTAGTCTATATTAATTGTTTTTTTAATAATACTATAATTGTTTTTGTTTTGCGTGATGGGTAAATTTTGTAGAATTAGACCTTTGAAGTTTTTTATCCAATCTCACCCTCTAGCGGTGGACTTACAAGTTTGTGAATAGTTTCCAGGCTTTCTCCGAGGCAATTTTACTTATGAAATCTTTTTTCCGAAGCTGTTAAGCAATCCTATTCTGAGACATGGCAGATGGCCGTATTTATTTTCCTACCCGATACAGCACAAGTAAGACTACTGAAACTGAATTCTTAAAGTTCTTAAAGTTATGTATTCGTATTCATTTTATACTTTTTTGGGAGTCAAAGACCATTAAACCTCCGTCCTGAAATGTTGACATATTTTACGAAGTGAAAATGCTGTTGGTTTCGGTACTGGCAGTTTAAGCCGAAAAGTTTCATTAGCGGGGTCTCTGTGTTGGTAGAATTTCATTATTTTTTTCATTTTATTCCGTAATTTCAATATACCACTTATAAAATAGAAAAGGATCGAAGAAAAGGAAATATACAGGCTGATCATTTTCAGTGGTACCAGCATTGTAATTTTGGAAATCGTTATGAGATAGGTTGAATGAAAGTTAAGTTGCCATTTTATGTGTTTTATTTCCAGAGTTATACGAGGAAAACAAAAAATGTTAATTTTTCATTATTGGCTGTAACACATTTATTTTTAAAAATTGGGAAGGAAAATTTTATTTGGCTTGATAGTGGCTAGCTTAGTGAGTAGTTTTTTCTGCGATGTTTCGTGTCTTATATGAAATTATTAACATTTTCCTCAAATACGGACGTGTATTTTTTATCTAAATTTTGTGCAGTACTTAGAATGCCAAGTACAACGATGTAACATATGGCGCAACGCTGGTTTAAGGCCTTTTGGATTGTTGCATTTGCCGGTGTCCAGTACCTCTCGTTTGGCTGGGATACACCAGTTTTATTTGAATAAAGCACACTTTTAACTGTTTTATGCACAATTTATATTTGTTTACAATAAAACAAAGAAAGAAATTAAACAATATTTGGGTTTTACAGTAGTTTATAAAAATAGATAATATTTCGTCGAAATCTCAACCCTTTCTTTCTGTTATGGCCGATTGTCGCCTTTTCGGCGCCGTTGTACGGTAGTCAAGCTTTTCGGAGTGGTCCTTAATTGATTATTTATGACGGCGGTAGCGACATTTAAAGGTAACGACGAAAATATTTGATATCGGCGCTAACAACATAGTTAACCATTTTTGACTTTCATCTTCAATAAAAACCGAGCAAGTAGTGAAATGGTTACGCTCTCGGCTTGCATTCGGAAGGACCGGGGTTCAAATCCCAGGTCTGCCTGACCTGCTATAAGTTTTTTCAGAGGTTTTCTCGTAGCAACAGGCGAATGATGGGTCAGTAACACACGTTTCGGGCACCTACCACCGTTTCCTCCACTCCCATCCCCTGAACCAAACAATCCTTATTCCTTCCAATGTTGGCTGAAGAGGCTCCGGAAAGCCTACAGCGGCCCGCTCCCCTCGAGAGGAGGGAAAATGAAGGACTATCCTTCCTTCCTTCAATAAAAGTCAACAAAATGCTCAATTTTATTTTTTTAGAATAGGGACCTGCAGTATTTCTCTGATATATACTATTCGGTGAACTTACACGGTTTTTGGATTAAGTAAATAAGCAACTATTGCAATACTGGTACCACTTAAAATGTAGTTTTCAGGAGAAAAAATGTGAAAAAATATATTTGGAACCGTTCTGCAGTATGTATTGTATAAATCCCTATAATGAAAACCAGGTTGAGAAACCAATTGCAACGTCACATGAGTGATATAATATTTTCTACATAATTTAATCCTGTCCTGTCATGCTTGTGTCATATTGAATAGGCCTTTTCAGTAGATGCATAAATCTCAATGTATTAGTTTTTATGTAATAAGGATCAAAAAGACGATCATTATGGTACAAGTCGTGAATGTTATTGAGCGAGGCCGAGTCTGATAGAACGACGTGTGCCATAATGATTGCTTATGATTCATATTACATACAAAATTTTATCTGATGGCATTTATAATAATACATATTCGGAAAATTAAAAACTGAATTTTTGACATGTCACAATGACAACTATTTTTAAAGCAGTAGGTAGAAATGTGAAGTTCAAAATATTAGTAGGTTAGTGAGCTGTGCTTTGCCATTTCCTTGTCCAGTACCGGTTTACTTTTCGAGCAGGCACGTAGCTAAATTAACGGTCACTGGTTCACACTGTTATATGCTACGGTCTGAAAAATGGACCAGGCCTTGAGAAAAGTTAACCAAATCCGCGAAAAACAGCGCCTAGAGTCGGTTACTTTTCAGAAACAGCTCTAAAAAGTACACACGCCTGTGGCAACCAGTGAAAAAGTGCCCAGTAAACCCTAAACCTTTCCAACCATGCCAAAATCCAAGTCCAAACACAAACACATCAAACACGACGACACTTTTGAGGAATCTCCTCAACTTCCCTCCACTCCTAAAACCTCCAAAACTTCAACTTGCCAATCTTCTTCTAAAAAAGAGTCCGAGACACCCTCCAGCAGCACCAAACCCCGTCTTTTTTTCCACATGCCAACTCACCATTCCAAGACATGTATCTGTCTCCAGAGCAAACGTCCTTTTTCAAATCGCTCGAAAGCCAATTGAAATCTTTGAATTCAATAAAACTCACTCATAAGCAAGAATCTATGTACAAAACAATCGAAGACAAACTAGAGTACATAAAAAAAAAACCTCCCCAAATTAGGAGCTCTATCATACGCACAAGATGTCAAAACTCCTCCTTCTTCTACCCATTCTTCTCGATCTTCCCAGGCCTCATCAATCTACGAAGCAACAAAAACCCGCCAAAACGACGAAGTAGCTTCCAATCGGACCTCAGTTCGGACTTCTTGGTCGAAATCTTCATCTCAAACTTCTTCTCCACAAACAAGTCCGGTTCAAACCCTTAATCTACGAAACCTCCCACCCAAATTCTGCTTTCAGAAAGAACTTTTCGTTCTTCCAAACAGAAACGAAATTTTAAGAGGTGAAATCTCTTATTTGAAGGCCAACCCAAATTGCAGCGCCCTCCTAAAGATTCCAAAGAGCATCTGCCCCAAGAAACCCCAACTAAAAATTCAAAATGCCGTCGGAGACAACAAAGTTGCTTACCTCTCCATTCACAATCTTCCGCCGCCAGAAAAGAAACTTCAGACAACACTCACTCTCCAAACTTCTCCTCCGTCATCTCCAGGTTTGACAAAAATACCTGCGACGAAGAAATCTTTGATCTTCTCAAAGACCTTCAAATCAATTTCCAAAAATGCTGGAGGTTCTTCTCCAAAACCACCAACTCTACAACCTCCCTTATGAGAGTTATTACTAACTCTGAAATTCAACTTCACCAGGCACTCTCCAAAGGAATCTTCCTTTACGGCCTCAATCAAATTCCAACCAACTACCTCCCGTTCCGAAATATTGTACTCGTTGTACAAAATAAGGCCATTCCGTCACCGAATGTAAAGCCAAGCTTTACACCTGCCGAACTGTGGAAGTCACGAACACAGATCCTATAAATGTGACAAGGCAAAATAGCCTTGTTGCAGGAACTATTGCAACTTATGATCCTAAATGCCCAAAAAGGCAAACTTCCACCTCAAAACCCGAGGAAACAGACCCAATAACACTTCAAAAACCACCCATACCATTCGACTTCCCTTCGGAAGTTCAGAAAATCCTCGATATAACATGTGTTATCTTAATGAACGCAATCCCTTCCTTAAAAACGTTGCTATGATAATTGGACTGAGTGGAGCATGCTGAAGAAAGGAACTGACAAATATGATTTTTGAAAATGTTGTAGATGAAGGATCCGTTCTTAGAATTACTTTTCCGAATACAAAAACAAGGGTAATGCGAGAATTTTTTGTAACATCGGGGAATATCCCAGGATTGAATATGGTAGAGCTTGTCAGAAAAATGTGAAAATACGACCTTGCAACACCAACCATCGACGTCCAAGAGCTCTGTGGGCTTAATCACGGACTATAGACGATGCTGAAATCACAATCAATAAGTGTCGTTTAAAATTTTGATTTGCAGTTGGAGGTGAAGATGTCGATGTTATCACAACTTTAACATTTCCTTTACTTTACTTTACATATATATATATATATGTATATATATATATATATATATATATGTATATATATATATATATATATATATATATATATATATATATATATATATATATATATATATATATATATATATATATATATACATCCTTCTATCGTTAAAGCGTCCAGACAAAAATGTGCTTTATGGCGTCCGACGTTGTTTTCTGCAGATATAGTGTTAATTGAGCTGAATACTTTTTAATATAGATAAAGGATGGTTAAAATAAATGGAAAAAAGGACTTTGGCACGGAAAACACAACATTGCTGTATATTTTCCTAACATTATGGCGCCCTTTCAGTCGATGGACAATTGGGCGTCTCTTATATTCAGCATTACGTATATATGATAGCCTTTAGGGCGTCAATTTTGTTTTTGCGTTGTTGCCGCAGTAAGTACATATCTGCTATTTACAGAAAATAGGAGGACAAATAAGATATAATGTGATTATTGTAAGTAGGAGGGAACTATATTATGTTATTGCAATGAAATTTCAGAAGTATTCATTTAACAAGCTACAAATACTCAAAATATTGAAGACAGTGAACTTAAATAAATCTTCAAATGGACAATTTCTTCACAAAATTTTTCAATGAAATTTTATAAGTAGGTTCAGAACATAAAAACTAAGGCTGAGTTCGTAAATGATTAAAATCTGATTTACAGTTTTTCGGAAAATTCCATTTTCATGCAGTTTTCTCAATTTTCCACCCGAAATAATTTTTTTTAACGAATAACTGACAAATTTGTTGGAATCTTCGTATCAAAAAACCTCCTATACAAAATTTCTCCGAAATCGGAATCAAATTTTTTTTGGAAATTTCCTTCAGCTTCAATCCTGTATATTATCTACAATATAAAATGAAAGAATTCAAATTTAGTAGTTTTCTTAGTTTTTTTCAAGTAAAGTATTAGAAAACAAATTTTGGGTGAGGTGAAGTCATCTGGGTACATCAACTGGTTCAAATAATATTCTAATACATCAGTCGGAGCTAGATATCTCGTTTATCCTTAGTGCCACGAAACAACATTATTAACAAAAGAAGTAAGTAGATATCGTCAAGGACCAGATTTTAAAAATATTCATACATACAGTCTGCTCCAAAATTCAGTGACGAAACAAACACATATTTTTTATGTAACACCCTGTATTTCTTAATATCTTTCGATTCTCTTCAAAGAGCTGATTTCGAAAAACTATAGCACTTGAAGTCTAAATTCCAGGGTGTTGAAAATCACTTTTTTAACTTCAAAGATTTTTCAGCTAAAACAATTGATTATTTAAAAAAGAATGGATGTCCCTATATTTACTTGGGTTTAGTTGGGTTCTTCAATCAATTTTGGAACATCCTATATATTCATGAATACTTATAAAATCTGCCTCTTGGCGATATCGGCTACTTTTATGTTTCATACATCAATATTGTGTATAGGAAAAGGAATAACTTTTGACCCTTGTACTAATATTTCTGTTGTTAAAAAAAATTGAATTTTTTGTTATTAAACTAATGAAATTAAGTCATATCAACCTGTTGTTGGTTTTTCAATGAGTCTTTCAGTTGGTTCTTGCTGATTTGCCATTCCAAATGAAGTATTATATACAGGGTGGTCCGTAAGCAATGGTCCAAAGTGAAATGGGAGATTTTTGGCCAGAAACTATTACAATCTCTTGCAACTTGCTTTAATCAAATATTGATAATGGAAAAGATACAGGATGGCAAAGTTTAAATGTAAAAGATGTTTTTTCTCAGTAAATTGAAAGATTTTGGATATACAAACGTAAAAATTAAGAGATGGGGGTTTTAAGGCATGAGAAATCGTAATATGATATCCGTTTTGATGTATTTCCTAGAGGGCGCCAAATGAACTATGTTGTTGGTGTAACTGTGCGCTTAACTTTTTCATCGTTAACGCTATCTCTCTTTTTATTGAAAAATATTAAAACTACATCATTTGCGACAAAAATAAATATGTATCATTAGTCTCAAAAATTACTAGTTTTCGCATTTTAAAAACCCCCTACATAATTATTATTTTATTTATTAGCACAAATAACACCGTACACTAACTAACGTCGTTAGTTAGTGAACGATGCAAATAATAGCGTTAGTAGGCGCTGATGTCAGCAAATTTATCATCACAAGAATTAACATAGTAGGTGCCGATGTCAACAATACTCCTGTCAGTTAATCATTCGTGTTTTGACAGTTAATCTCATTACACTCTTGAAGTACGAAACTATTTAAACACCTTGTTTCCTGAAAGCTGGATTGGTCGTGGTAGTCCCTTTCCTTGGCCAACACGCAGTCCAGAATATAACCCTTTGGAGTTCAGTATATGGGGCAAAATGAAGGAAATAGTTCACAGAAACCCTATAAATAGTCGAGTTCAACTTTGGCAAGAAATCAGAGCAGCAACAAATTTTTTTACGCCAATGACATTGTTTAATATTAGGCGATCTTTCATGAAACGCATGGATAAATGTATCGAGATGAATGGCGGACATATTGAACAATTACTGTGAAATAATATTTAAATTTTGTAGTTGTATTTTTCAATAAATTGTTCTTTTTTCTCTTGATTAAAATTCATCAAATTTTTACGTTTGTATATCCAAAATCTTTCAATTTACTGAGAAAAAACATTTTTGACATTTCAACTTTGCCACCCTGTATCTTTTTTATTATCAATATTTTATTGAGGCAAGTTGCGTCAGATTGTAATATTTTCAGGCCAAGATTCTTCCATTTCACTTTGGACCATTACTTACGGACCACCCTGTATATATATTTTTATTGTTTAAAAGTATATTTTGCAAATTTTTTAAATTTCATTCAACTATTCGAGAGCTATAAGACCGAGGCAGGAATAAATGCGGAACATAACACCCTCTATGCTACAAAGTGTTAGAGTAGACCTTAATGCCCGGTTAAGTCATGTCTACTGGTCATTGATGAACAAGCTGAACATTTATTGTAAATTTTCTTTTGTTTATTTTGGTAATTTAAAATCAAAAACTGACCTATTTGGGGAATTTTTAATAGTACTTTTTATTTAGCTTATAATAAATTTATGCGTTACTTGGACGCACCCTATATACAGGAACGTATCTAAGAAATTAAGATCTGGGAAGTAACTTGGGACTTCGATTTTAAATGAAAAAGAGATTCATTCATATCGTTTCATGTATAATTTACGTATATTGTTTCGCGTTTACGGCGTCCACTGACCATCCGCATACAACGTGCTAACTCTTTTTTTTAAAGAAAACTAAATATTTTTATGATCGAAGAATACGTACAAGTACATGCAATGGAAACGCACAAAGAAGTAAGAGATGAAGGCTGTAGTTCATTAAATTCGAATGATTTTGATTTTTGTATCCCTGCAGGATTTTTATTCAATCTGAATAACTTTGTAGTACCTATTGCAGGACTTTTAAGTTTCTCTGTGTATATGTAGATTTTATAGTAGAAAACTTTTTTTTGTATTGTGTAAAAATTTACTTTTTATTTGTCCCATATTCGACATTGTTTTATAATTACTACTTACTAGGTATTAAAACAATAAAATCTAGATTTATAACCTAATTAAAGTGGGTTTCTTTAACACGTTTTAGCTTCCAAATAAATTTAGGGGTAGTCAACATAATATAATATTGACATTATACTTGTCTTTTAGATGACCGAGAATAGTTTGTATATAATGTCCTACTCAATAATTAATTATACAGTGAACGTCTAAATTATGGAATATTATCATTGTTCCGAGAACCGTCGAGTTTTAAGGGAATTCCCGAAACAGGTCGATTTTTGTTGTACAATGCCCATGTTATAACGTACATGGAGTAGGGATGACGTAACCGGTGTAGGTGTAATGACGTAATCGTTAATTTTTTTAAATAGAAATCGGTATAATGTGAAACCTCATTTGAACGAGAATTTAATTATCTATTTAACGACATTACATTTTTAACCAAAATATTTTTTTAAGGGTACGAAAACAATTTTTTTTAATTTAAATTCAATCAAATTACAATTAATGCTTGAATCCATGACTTTCTGAAATACTTAATAAAGCAAAAATAAGTAAAAATAATAATGGACACGAAAAGTTCTCTCATAAACACTGAAACTTTTTGTCATATGTAATTCAAGCAAGTGATAGTGGCATAGTTACTGACATATTTATTGTCGTAAATGTTTTGATTTTGTGAATTGTTATCAGTTGTCAATTGTAATTTTTACTTTTGAATAGTGAATTATGGCTCACCTAAATGAATCACAACGCATAGAAATATTAATCCTTAGCGGATGCGGAGATGAAAAAAAGAACACAGAACGAGGTATGCAATTTATTCAACGCAAAATATCCCGACAGACTCATCAGTCAATCAACAGTAAGTAAAATGGTCCGAAAATTTGGAGAAACTAGGCACGTTAAACATATTCCAAACGCTGGGCGTCCTAAAATTGAAGACAATGTGAAACTTGATATTTTATTAAATGTACATGACAATCCTCACAGTAGTTCAACACAAATGGGTGAATATGCTGGAGTTTCCCAAAGATCGGTATTACACATTTTAAAAAAAGAAAAATACCATCCCTACAAAATTCAACTACATCAGGAGTTAAACGACGACGATCCCGATCGCCGGCTTCAATTTTCTGAAATTATGCAGGATTTATGTATCCCCAATCCACTTTTCATCAATCAAATCCTTTTTTCCGATGAAGCAACATTTTTTATACATCGTACCGTGAATCGTCAAAATTGCAGATATTGGAGTCAAGAAAACCCGTATTGGATGACTGAGGCACACACGCAATATCCTCAGAAAGTGAATGTATGAGGTTTGTTCCAACCAGCGTCAAAAACCGTCAGGATTCTGCGCAGTAACTTAAAAACGTTCCAACAAGACATACAAACGATAAGTTAACGATCAGTTTCTTGTTCCAACCAAAATTTAAAACGGTTTGAAAACTATCAGAACGGTTTACGGATTTTCTTCTGACCACTAATCTGGCGCATGCGAATCGCTGTGTTTTTATTTTACAGTTTCTTTCACGGTTTCATTGAATTGCAGCATAACCCTAAAGTGTGAATTGTGTTTGTATTCAGATATAATTAAAACTAGAACTTTTAAAGTGTGAATTGTGTTTGTATTTAGATATAATTAAAAAGCTTGGTTATATTCCTAATTTTGATCATAATAAAAATCGTGTAAGCCTTTGGATCAGCTGATTAACGATGCCAACACAAGCGCATGTACAGTACAGACTGAAGTTGTAAGATGTACCAACCAAAAACATAAATTGATCAGGGATCAGACTATTAAATAGACATGCGCGTTGAAAACGATTTGAAAATAGTTGGAAATCAGTTTGTGATTTGTGGTTGGAACAAACCTGTGGGCAGGGATCATCAATGACAGAATCATTGGCCCTTTTTTCTTTGAAGAAAATCTAACAGGAAGACGCTATTTAACTTTTTTGAGAAATCAACTTATACCTGTCCTTGCTAACATGTATCCAAATGCCAATAATCCAAATTTACCTAGTGAAAATATCTGGTTTCAACAAGATGGATCCCCTCCGCACTACGCACGTGAAGTACGTCAATTTTTAAATACCTAATTACTTTCCCGGGAGGTGGATCAGAAGACGAGGTTTTATAGAGTGGCCAGAAAGGTCGCCAGATCTAACACCTCTAGATTTTTTCCTGTGGGGTTACATAAAATCAAAAGTTTATGTCAATAGACCCCAAAACTTACAGGACTTGAAAGATAGAATTAGGCATGAAAAGAGTCTAATTACTCCAGAAGTCATCCGCAATGTACTTGATGAATGTGTCCGTACATTCGCATATTGTCAAGAAACCGATGGATGGCAGTTCGAACATTTAATTTAAAATAATTGTTATGCATAATTTGGTTACTTTAAAGTACATTATTAATTAAATCATTAGTTGAAATTTGGTTGAATTTAAATTAAAAAAATTGATTTCGTACTCTTAAAAAAATATTTTAGTTGAAAATGTAATGTCGTTAAATAAGGAATTAAATTCTCGTTCAAATGAGGTGTCACATTATACCGATTTCTATTTAAAAAAATTAACGATTACGTCACTACACCTACACCGGTGACGTCATCCCTACTCCATGTACGTTATAACATGGGTATTTTACAACAAAAATCGATCTGTTTCGGGATTTCCCTTAAAACTCGACGGTTCTCGAAATAATAATAATATTCCATAATTTAGCCGTTCACTGTAGAATACTATTAATAAAGAAATGCGACAGCTCACTGACCTTCCTACCTCATATCTAAACCTTTACTCACGTTAATGTATCCGACTTTCTTAATTTGGCGCTATTAGAGGAGAGTGGTTGACGTGACGCTCTAAAGACGAGAGCATGTATTTGAGAGAATACTCAGAGTTGAGTAATGTACCAGAAATGTATTTTTCTAACTGTTGCATTCAACAATATAAGCAATTTAACGTTCTACTGAAACGGCAGTGTTGTCAAATCTCGGGACGCTCTAAGCGCGAATAACTATCAAGATAAAATGTATACTCTATATACAACTTAATACTCCTAGCGTCTCTGCCGGAGAGTTGCGCGAACTAAATATATTCGGGAACCGTATATTTTCGTTCATTTCATGATCAAAAAAGCGTCCCCCAAAAATTTTGTTGGTAGGTTCGTGACGTAATTTCAAGTCCCTGGACAAATTATTACAAGGGGTGTGCATAGAGCGTCCGTATACGGACGCTGTATGCACTTGGACGCTCTATTGAATGCGATTTCAGAATGTATGGACGCTCTAACGATAGAAGGATATATATATATATATATATATATATATATATATATATATATATATACATCCTTCTATCGTTAAAGCGTCCAGACAAAAATGTGCTTTATGGCGTCCGACGTTGTTTTCAGCAGATATAGTGTTAATTGAGCTGAATACTTTTTAATATAGATAAAGGATGGTTGAAATAAATGGAAAAAAGGACTTTGGCACGGAAAATACAACATTGCTGTATAGTTTCTAAACATTATGGCGCCCTTTCAGTCGATGGACAATTGGGCGTCCCTTATATTCAGCATTACGTATATATGATAGCCTTTAGGGCGTCAATTTTGTTATTGCGTTGTTGCCGCAGTGAGTACATATCTGCTATTTACAGAAAATAGGAGGACAAATAAGATATAATGTGGTTATTGTAAGTAGGAGGGATCCATATTATGTTATTGCAATGAAATTTCAGAAGTATTCATTTAACAAGTTGCAAACACTCAAAATATTGAAGACAGTGAAATCTTCAAATGGACAATTTCTTCACAAAACTGCATTAATTTCAGAATTACATGATAGTTATTATTTTATATGGTGTTTGTTAGGTACTAGTTGAAGAATAGCTATTTATGTAGGAAGTTACAAAAAATATGATGTTTTGTGACATTTGTGATCATTCAGGACACCAGTATTGTCGGTGAAAAGTTTTAACCCTAGTTGTGAACTAATATTTTTCCTGCGAAGATAAATAATTTATTTTCTTAAAATTGTAGGTTACGGGAAAATACTATAAGGGAAGTGATGTGATGGAGTGATTTTGACGTTTCGAGATTCGAATGGATCTACACGTTTCATATTAGTCCAAAAAACCCATTTTTAAAAAATGTCGGTCGTTCAGTTGTCAACACGATAACTCAAAAACACTACCGAATTTTTCAAAGAAATTTTATAATTAGGTTCAGAACATAAAAACTGAGGCTAAGTTCGTAAATGATTAAAATCTGATTTACAGTTTTTCGGAAAATTCCATTTTCATGCAGTTTTCTCAATTTTCCACTCGAAATAATTTTTTTAACGAACAATTGACAAATTTGTTGGAATCTTCGTATCAAAAAACCTCCTATACAAAATTTCTCCGAAATCGGAATCAAAATTTTTTGGGAATTTCCTTCAGCTTTAATCCTGTATATTATCTACAATATAAAATGGAAGAATTCAAATGTAGTAAGTAATTGAGATGCATGTTAAACATTTTGCAGTCCTGACCCAAAAATTGTAAATTTTGGTTTATATTGAATGTATGGAAAAAATTACGCAGTATCATGTATTTTAATACGCGGAATCCATTTCTTGATGTAGTGTTATGAAATTTTTGTTAATAAAAAAATGTTTTCTTAGTTTTTTTTCAAGTAAAGTATTAAAGTATTTTGGGTGAAAACTAATAGCCTCGTGCATAAGGTGAAGGCATCTGGGTACATCAACTGGTTCAAATAATATTCTAATACATCAGTCGGAGCTAGATATCTCGTTTATCCTTAATGCCACGAAACAACATTATTAACAAAAGAAGTAAGTAGATATCGTCAAGGACCAGATTTTAAAAATATTCATACATACAGTCTGCTCCAAAATTCAGTGACGAAACAAACACATATTTTTTATGTAACACCCTGTATTTCTTAATATCTTTCGATTCACTTCGAAGAGCTGATTTCGAAAAACTATAGCACTTGGGGTCAAATGGTTATAGTTTCTAAATTCCAGGGTGTTGAAAATCACTTTTTTAACTTCAAAGATTTTTCAGCTAAAACAATTGATTATTTAAAAAAGAATGGATGTCCCTATATTTACTTGGGTTTAGTTGGGTTCTTCAATCAATTTTGGAACATCCTATATATTCATGAATACTTATAAAATCTGCCTCTTGGCGATATCGGCTACTTTTATGCTTCATACATCAATATTGTGTATAGGAAAAGGAATAACTTTTGGCCCTTGTACTAATATTTCTGTTGTTAAAAAAAATTGAATTTTTTGTTATTAATCTAATGAAATTATGTCATCTCAACCTGTTGTTGGTTTTCCAATAAGTCCTTCAGTTGGTTCTTGCTGATTTGCCATTACAAATGAAGTATTATATACAGGGTGGTCCGTAAGTAATGGTCCAAAGTGAAATGGCAGATATTTGGCCTGAAAATATTACAATCTCTTGCAACTTGCTTTAATCAAATATTGATAATGGAAAAGATTCAGGGTGGCAAAGTTTAAATGTAAAAGATGTTTTTTCTCAGTGAATTGAAAGATTTTGGATATACAAACGTAAAAATTAAGATAAGGGGGTTTTAAGGCATGAGAAATCGTAATATGATATCCGTTTTGATGTATTTTCTAGAGGGCGCCACATGAGCTATGTTGTTGGTGTAACTGTGCGCTTAACTTTTTCATCGTTAACGCTATCTCTCAAAAATTACTAGTTTTCGAGATATTCGCATTTTAAAAACCCCCTACATAATTTTTATTTTATTTATTAGCACAAATAACACCGTACACTAACTAACGTCGTTAGTTAGTGAACGGTGCAAATAATAGCGTTAGTAGACGCTTATGTCAGCAAATTTATCATCACAAGAATTAACATAGCAGGTGCCGATGTCAACAATACTCCTGTCAGTTAATCATCATTCGTGTTTTGACAGTTAATCTCATTACACTCTTGAAGTACGAAACTATTTAAACACCTTGTTTCCTGAACGCTGGATTGGTCGTGATAGTCCCTTTCCTTGGCCACCACGCAGTCCAGAATATAACCCCTTGGATATCAGTATATGGGGCACAATGAAGGAAATAGTTCACAGAAACGATAAAAAAGTTAAGTGCACAGTTACACCAACAACGTAGCTCATGTGGCGCCCTCTAAAAAATACATCAAAACGGATATGATATTATGATTTCTCAGGAACTAAAACCCCTATCTTCAAATTTTTACGTTTGTATATCCAAAATCTTTCAATTTACTGAGAAAAAACATTTTTGAGATTTCAATTTTGCCACCCTGTATCTTTTTTATTATCAATATTTTATTGAAGCAAGTTGCGTCAGATTGTAATATTTTCAGGCCAAGAATCTTCCATTTCACTTTGGACCATTACTTACGGACCACCCTGTATATATATTTTTATTGTTTAAAAGTATATTTTGCAATTTTTTTAAAATTTCATTCAACTATTCGAGAGCTATAAGACCGAGACAGGCAATAAATGCGGAACATAACACCCTCTATGCTATAAAGTGTTAGAGTAGACCTTAATGCCCGGTTAAGTCATGTCTATTGGTCAATGATGAACAAGTTGAACATTTATTGTAAATTTTCTTTTGTTTATTTTGGTAATTTAAAATAAAAAATTGACCTGTTTGGGGAATTTTTAATAGTACTTTTTATTTAGCTTATAATAAATTTATGCGTTACTTGGACGCACCCTATATACAGGAACGTATCTAAGAAATTAAGAACTGGGAAGTAACTTGGGACTTCGATTTTAAATGAAAAAGAGATTCATTCATATTGTTTCATGTATAATTTGCGTATATTGTTTCGCGTTTACGGCGTCCACTGACCATCCGCATACAACGTGCTAACTCTTTTTTTTTTAAGAAAACTAAATATTTTTATGATCGAAGAATACGTACAAGTACATGCAATAGAAACACACAAAGAAGTTAGAGATGAAGGCTGTATTTCATTAAATTCGAATGATTTTGATTTTTGTATCCCTGCAGGATTTTTTTTCAATCTGAATAACTTTGTAGTACCTATTGTAGGACTTTTAAGTTTCTCTGTGTATATGTAGATTTTATAGTAGAAAACTATTTTTTGTTCTGTGTAAAAATTTACTTTTTATTTGTCCCATATTCGACATTGTTTTATAATTACTACTTACTAGGTATTAAAACAATAAAATCTAGATTTATAACCTAATTAAAGTGGTTTTATTTAACACGTTTTAGCTTCCAAATAAATTTAGGGGTAGTCAACATAATATAATATTGACATTATACTTGTCTTTTAGATGACCGAGAATAGTTTGTATATAATGTCCTACTCAATAATTAATTATACAGCGAACGGCTAAATTATGGAATATTATCATTATTCCGAGAACCGTCGAGTTTTAAGGGAAATCCCGGAACAGGTCGATTTTTGTTGTAAAATGCCCATGTTATAACGTACATGGAGTAGGGATGTAGGTGTAATGACGTTATCGTTAATTTTTTTGATTAGAAATCGGTATAATGTGACACCTCATTTGAACGAGAATTTAATTATCTATTTAACGACATTACATTAATAACTAAAATATTTTTTAAGGGTACGAAAACAATTTTTTTAAATTTAAATTCAATCAAATTACAATTAATGCTTGAATCTATGACTTTCTGAAATACTTAAAAAAGCAAAAATAAGTAAAAATAATATTGGACACAAAAAGTTCTCTCATAAACACTGAAACTTTTTGTCATATGTTAATTCAAGCAAGTGATAGTGGCATAGTTACTGTAATATTTATTGTCGTAAATGTTTTGATTTTGTGAATTGTTATCAGTTGTCAATTGTAATTTTTACTTTTGAATAGTAAATTATGGCTCACCTAAATGAATCACAACGCATAGAAATATTAATCCTTAGCGGATGCGGAGATAAAAAAAGAACACAGAACGAGGTATGCAATTTATTCAACGCAAAATATCCCGTCAGACCCATCAGCCAATCAACAGTAAGTAAAATAGTTCGAAAATTTGGAGAAACTGGGCACGTTAAACATATTCCAAACGCTGGGCGTCCTAAAATTGAAGACAATGTGAAACTTGATATTTTATTAAATGTACATGACAATCCTCACAGTAGTTCAACACAAATGGGTGAATATGCTGGAGTTTCCCAAAGATCGGTATTACATATTTAAAAAAAATAAAAATACCATCCCTACAAAACTCTACTACATCAGGAATTAAACGACGACGATCCCGATCGCCGGCTTTTGAAATTATGCAGGATTTATGTATCCCCAATCCACTTTTCATCAATCAAATCCTCTTTTCCGATGAAGCAACATTTTTTATACATGGTACCGTGAATCGTCAAAATTGCAGATATTGGAGTCAAGGAAACCCGTATTGGATGACTGAGGCACACGCGCAATATCCTCAGAAAGTGAATGTATGGGCAGGGATCATCAATGACAGAATCATTGGCCCTTTTTTCTTTGAAGAAAATCTAACAGGAAGACGTTATTTAACTTTGTTGAGAAATCAACTTATACCTGTCCTTGCTAACATGTATCCAAATGCCAATAATCCAAATTTACCTAGTGAAAATATCTGGTTTCAACAAGATGGATCCCCTCCGCATTACGCACCTGAAGTACGTCAATTTTTAAATAATTACTTTCCCGGGAGGTGGATCGGAAGACGGGGGTTTATAGAGTGGCCATCAAGGTCGCCAGATCTAACACCTCTAGATTTTTTCCTGTGGGGTTACATAAAATCAAAAGTTTATGTCAATAGACCCCAAAACTTACAGGACTTGAAAGAAAGAATTAGGCATGAAAAGAGTCTAATTACTCCAGAAGTCATCCGCAATGTACTTGATGAATGTGTCCGTAGATTCGCATATTGTCAAGAAACCGATGGATGGCATTTCGAACATTTAATTTAAAATAATTGTTATGCATAATTTGGTTACTTTAAAGTACATTATTAATTAAATCATTAGTTGAAATTTGGTTGAATTTAAATTTAAAAAATTGTTTTCGTACTCTTAAAAAAATATTTTAGTTGAAAATGTGATGTCGTTGAATAAGGAATTAAATTCTCGTTCAAATGAGGTGTCACATGATACCGATTTCTATTTAAAAAAATTAACGATTACGTCACTACACCTACACCGGTGACGTCATCCCTACTCCATGTACGTTATAACATGGGTATTTTACAACAAAAATCGACCTGTTTCGGGATTTTCCTTAAAACTCGACGGTTCTCGAAATAATAATAATATTCCATAATTTAGCCGTTCACTGTAGAATACTATTAATAAAGAAATGCGACAGCTCACTGACCTTCCTACCTCATATCTAAACCTTTACTTACGTTAATGTATCGGACTCTCTTAATTCGGCGCTATTAGAAGAGAGTGGTTGACGTGACGCTCTAAAGACGAGAGCATGTATTTGAGAGAATACTCAGAGTTGAGTAATGTACCAGAAATGTATTTTTCTAACTGCTGCATTCAACAATATAAGCAATTTAACGTTCTACTGAAACGGCAGTGTTGTCAAATCTCGGGACGCTCTAAGCTCGAATAACTATCAAGATAAAATGTATACTCTATATACAACTTAATACTCCTAGCGACTCTGCCGGAGAGTTGCGCGAACTAAATATATTCGAGAACTGTATATTTTCGTTCATTTCATGATCAAAAAAGCGTCCCCCAAAAATTTTGTTGGTAGGTTCGTGACGTAATTTCAAGTCCCTGGACAAATTATTACAAGGGGTGTGCATAGAGCGTCCGTATACGGACGCTGTATGCACTTGGACGCTCTATTGAATGCGATTTCAGAATGTATGGACGCTTTAACGATAGAAGGATATATATATATATATATATATATATGTATATATATATATACATCCTTCTATCGTTAGAGCGTCCATACAAAAATGTGCTTTATAGCGTCCGACGTCGTTTTCTGCAGATATAGTGTTAATTGAGCTGAATACTTTTTAATATAGATAAAGGATGGTTAAAATAAATGGAAAAAAGGACTTTGGCACGGAAAACACAACATTGCTGTATATTTTCCTAACATTATGGCGCCCTTTCAGTCGATGGACAATTGGGCGTCTCTTATATTCAGCATTACGTATATATGATAGCCTTTAGGGCGTCAATTTTGTTATTGCGTTGTTGCCGCAGTAAGTACATATCTGCTATTTACAGAAAATAGGAGGACAAATAAGATATAATGTGGATATTGTAAGCAGGAGGAAACTATATTATGTTATTGCAATGAAATTTCAGAAGTATTCATTTAACAAGTTACAAATACTCAAAATATTGAAGACAGTGAACTTAAATAAATCTTCGAATGGACAATTTCTTCACAAAATTGCATTAATTTCAGAATTACATGATAGTTATTATTTTATATGGTGTTTGTTAGGTACTAGTTGAAGAATGGCTATTTATGTAGGAAGTTACAAAAAATATGATTTTTTGTGACATTTGTGATCATTCAGGACACGAGTATTGTCGGTGAAAAGTTTTAACCCTAGTTGTGAACTAATATTTTTCCTGCGTAGATAAATAATTTATTTCCTTAAAATTGTGGGTTACGGGAAAATACTCTAAGGGAAGTGATGTGATGGAGTGATTTGGACGTTTCGAGATTCGAATGGATCTACACGTTTCATATTAGTCCAAAAAACCCATTTTTAAAAAATGTCGGTCGGTCAGTTGTCAACACGATAACTCAAAAACACTACCGAAATTTTCAATGAAATTTTATAAGTAGGTTCAGAACATAAAAACTGAGGCTAAGTTCGTAAATGATTAAAATCTGATTTACAGTTTTTCGGAAAATTCCATTTTCATGCAGTTTTCTCAATTTTCCACTCGAAATAATTTTTTTAAAGAATAACTGACAAATTTGTTGGAATCTTCGTATCAAAAAACCTCCTATACAAAATTTCTCCGAAATCGGAATCAAAATTTCCTTCAGCTTTAATCCTGTATATTATCTACAATATAAAATGGAAGAATTCAAATGTTGTAAGTAATTGAGATGCATGTTACACATTTTGCAGTCCTGACCCAAAAATTGTAAATTTTGGTTTATATTGAATGTATGGAAAAAATTATGCAGTATCATGTATTTTAATACGAGGAATCCATTTCTTGATCTAGTTTTATGAAATTTCTGTTATTAATAAAATGTTTTCTTAGTTTTTTTCAAGTAAAGTATTACAAAACAAATTTTGGGTGAAAACTAATAGCCTCGTGCATAAGGTGAAGTCATCTGGGTACATCAACTGGTTCAAAAAATATTCTAATACATCAGTCGGAGCTAGATATCTCGTTTATCCTTAGTGCCACGAAACAACAACATCAACAAAAGAAGTAAGTAGATATCGTCAAGGACCAGATTTTAAAAATATTCATACATACAGTCTGCTCCAAAATTCAGTGACGAAACAAACACATATTTTTTATGTAACACCCTGTATTTCTTAATATCTTTCGATTCTCTTCGAAGAGCTGATTTCGAAAAACTATAGCACTTGGAGTCAAATGGTTATAGTTTCTAAATTCCAGGGTGTTGAAAATCACTTTTTTAACTTCAAAGATTTTTCAGCTAAAACAATTGATTATTTAAAAAAGAATGGATGTCCCTATATTTACTTGGGTTTAGTTGGGTTCTTCAATCAATTTTGGAACAACCTATATATTCATGAATACTTATAAAATCTGCCTCTTGGCGATATCGGCTACTTTTATGTTTCATACATCAATATTGTGTATAGGAAAAGGAATAACTTTTGACCCTTGTACTAATATTTCTGTTGTTAAAAAAATTTTTTTGTTATTAATCTAATGAAATTATGTCATATCAACCTGTTGTTGGTTTTCCAATGAGTCTTTCAGTTGGTTCTTGCTGATTTGCCATTCCAAATGAAGTATTATATACAGGGTGGTCCGTAAGCAATGATCCAAAGTGAAATGGGAGATTTTTGGCCTGAAAATATTACAATCTCTTGCAACTTGCTTTAATCAAATATTGATAATAGAAAAGATACAGGGTGGCAGAGTTTGAATGTAAAAGATGTTTTTTCTCAGTAAATTGAAAGATTTTGGATATACAAACGTAAAAATTAAGAGATGGGGGTTTTAAGGCATGAGAAATCGTAATATGATATCCGTTTTGATGTATTTTCTAGAGGGCGCCAAATGAGCTAAGTTGTTGGTGTAACTGTGCGCTTAACTTTTTCATCGTTAACGCTATCTCTCTTTTTATTGAAAAATATTAAAACTACATCATTTGCGACAAAAATAAATATGTATCATTAGTCTCAAAAATTACTAGTTTTCGCATTTTAAAAACCCCCTACATAATTATTATTTTATTTATTAGCACAAATAACACCGTACACTAACTAACGTCGTTAGTTAGTGAACGATGCAAATAATAGCGTTAGTAGGCGCTGATGTCAGCAAATTTATCATCACAAGAATTAACATAGTAGGTGCCGATGTCAACAATACTCCTGTCAGTTAATCATTCGTGTTTTGACAGTTAATCTCATTACACTCTTGAAGTACGAACACCTTGTTTCCTGAAAGCTGGATTGGTCGTGGTAGTCCCTTTCCTTGGCCAAAACGCAGTCCAGAATATAACCCTTTGGATTTCAGTATATGGGGCACAATGAGGGAAATAGTTCACAGAAACCCTATAAATAGTCGAGTTTACCTTTGGCAAGAAATCAGAGCAGCAACAAATTTTTTTACGCCAATGACATTGTTTAATATTAGGCGATCTTTCATGAAACGCATGGATAAATGTATCGAGATGAATGGCGGACATATTGAACAATTACTGTGAAATAATATTTAAATTTTGTTGTTGTATTTTTCAATAAATTTTCATTTTTTCTTTTGATTAAAAGTTATTGAGTTCATAATGGTTGCTTTATAAATATGTCAAAGTACTAATAAATAAAATGCAAATTACGTAGAGGGTTTTTAAGATGCGAATATCTTGAAAACTAGCAACCTTTGAGACTTATGATAGGTATACATTTTTTTCACAAAAATGATGTCATTTTAATATTTTTCAATGAAAAGCGAGATAGTGTTAACGATAAAAAAGTTAAGTGCACAGTTACACCAAGAACGTAGCTCATGTGGCTCCCTCTAAAAAATACATCAAAACGGATATGATATTATGATTTCTCAGGAACTAAAACCCCTATCATCAAATTTTTACGTTTGTATATCCAAAATCTTTCAATTTACTGAGAAAAAACATTTTTGACATTTCAACTTTGCCTCCCTGTATCTTTTTTATTGAAGCAAGTTGCGTCAGATTGTAATATTTTCAAGCCAAGAATCTTCCATTTCACTTTGGACCATTACTTACGGACCACCCTGTATATATATTTTTATTGTTTAAAAGTATATTTTGCAATTTTTTTTAATTTCATTCAACTATTCGAGAGCTATAAGACCGAGGCAGGAATAAATGCGGAACATAACACCCTCTATGCTACAAAGTGTTAGAGTAGACCTTAATGCCCGGTTAAGTCATGTCTACTGGTCAATGATGAACAAGCTGAACATTTATTGTAAATTTTCTTTTGTTTATTTTGGTAATTTAAAATCAAAAACTGACCTATTTGGGGAATTTTTAATAGTACTTTTTATTTAGCTTATAATAAATTTATGCGTTACTTGGACGCACCCTATGTACAGGAACGTATCTAAGAAATCAAGATCTGGGAAGTAACTTGGGACTTCGATTTTAAATGAAAAAGAGATTCATTCATATTGTTTCATGTATAATTTGCGTATATTGTTTCGCGTTTACGGCGTCCACTGACCATCTGCATACAACGTGCTAACTCTTTTTTTTTTAAGAAAGCTAAATATTTTTATGATCGAAGAATACGTACAAGTACATGCAATGGAAACGCACAAAGAAGTAAGAGATGAAGGCTGTAGTTCATTAAATTCGAATGATTTTGATTTTTGTATCCCTGCAGGATTTTTTTTCAATCTGAATAACTTTGTAGTACCTATTGTAGGACTTTTAAGTTTCTCTGTGTATATGTAGATTTTATAGTAGAAAACTTTTTTTTGTATTGTGTAAAAATTTACTTTTTATTTGTCCCATATTCGACATGGTTTTATAATTACTACTTACTAGGTATTAAAACAATAAAATCTAGATTTATAACCTAATTAAAGAGGGTTTCTTTAACACGTTTAGCTTCCAAATAAATTTAGGGGTAGTCAACATAATATAATATTGACATTATACTTGTCTTTTAGATGACCGAGAATAGTTTGTATATAATGCCCTACTCAATAATTAATTATACAGTGAACGTCTGAATTATGGAATATTATCATTGTTCCGAGAACCGTCGAGTTTTAAGGGAATTCCCGAAACAGGTCGATTTTTGTTGTACAATGCCCATGTTATAACGTACATGGAGTAGGGATGACGTAACCGGTGTAGGTGTAATGACGTAATCGTTAATTTTTTTAAATAGAAATCGGTATAATGTGACACCTCATTTGAACGAGAATTTAATTATCTATTTAACGACATTACATTTTTAACTAAAATATTTTTTTAAGGGTACGAAAACAATTTTTTTTAATTTAAATTCAATCAAATTACAATTAATGCTTGAATCCATGACTTTCTGAAATACTTAAAAAAGCAAAAATAAGTAAAAATAATAATGGACACGAAAAGTTCTCTCATAAACACTGAAACTTTTTGTCATATGTAATTCAAGCAAGTGATAGTGGCATAATTACTGTAATATTTATTGTCGTAAATGTTTTTATTTTGTGAATTGTTATCAGTTGTCAATTGTAATTTTTACTTTTGAATAGTGAATTATGGCTCACCTAAATGAATCACAACGCATAGAAATATTAATCCTTAGCGGATGCGGAGATAAAAAACAGAACACAGAACGAGGTTTGCAATTTATTCAACGCAAAATATCCCGTCAGACCCATCAGCCAATCAACAGTAAGTAAAATAGTCCGAAAATTTGGAGAAACTAGGCACGTTAAACAGATTCCAAACGCAGGGCGTCCTAAAATTGAAGACAATGTGAAACTTGATATTTCATTAAATGTACATGACAATCCTCACAGTAGTTCAACACAAATGGGTGAATATGCTGGAGTTTCCCAAAGATCGGTATTACATATTTAAAAAAAAGAAAAATACCTTCCCTACAAAATTCAACTACATCAGGGCTGCGTTCATAAACTTACTCCAGTGAGTAGAGAAGAGTATGATCACGTGATTAGAAAAGTATGTTTGATGGTTACTCGGAGTAACCGTTCAGAGGCTTCACCGGCCGAAGGCAAATCAAATGTCATTGTGTTGTGTATGAATTTGGGGTTATATTGTTCATTTCGAAAATAGAAATTAATTAACCATGGATGAGTTGAATATTAATAATCAAATAATATCAATTTATCAATAAAAATAACCTGGCAGTAATCTGAACTGAACTACTGTATAAGCCAAACTGTCATAACTGTCAGAGTATATAATACTCCATTAAAAAGCGGAGTATGCAGAGTTTACTCCGGGTAGGTTTCTGAACGTTTATAAAAGCATACTCTATACTGGTAGAGTAAATTTATGAACGCTTCGGAGTAAACTATCCTTACTCTGAGTAAGTTTATGAACGTAGCCCAGGAGTTAAACGACGACGATCCCGATCGCCGGCTTCAATTTTCTGAAATTATTCAGGATTTATGTATCCCCAATCCACTTTTCATCAATCAAATCCTTTTTTCCGATGAAGCAACATTTTTTATACATGGTACCGTAAATCGTCAAAATTGCAGATATTGGAGTCAAGAAAACCCGTATTGGATGACTAAGGCACACACGCAATATCCTCAGAAAGTGAATGTATGAGGTTTGTTCCAACCAGCGTCAGAAACCGTCAGGATTCTGCGCAGTAACTTAAATACGTTCCAACCAGACATACAAACGATTAGTTAACGATCAGTTTCTTGTTCCAACCAAAATTTAAAACGGTTTGAAAACTATCTGAACGGTTTACGGATTTTCTTCTGACCACTAATCTGGCGCATGCGAATCGCTTTGTTTTTATTTTACAGTTTCTTTCACTGTTTCATTGAATTGCAGCATAACCTTAAAGTGTGAATTGTTTTTGTATTTAGATATAATTAAAACTAGAACTTTTAAAGTGTGAATTGTGTTTGTATTTAGATATAATTAAAACTAGAACTTTTAAAGTGTGAATTGTGTTTGTATTTAGATATAATTAAAACTAGAACTTTTAAAGTGTGAATTGTGTTTGTATTTAGATATAATTAAAAAGCTTGGTTTTATTCCTAATTTTGATCATAATAAAAATCGTGTAAGCCTTTGGATCAGCTGATTAACGATGCCAACACAAGCGCATGTACAGTACAGACTGAAGTTGTAAGATGTTCCAACCAAAAACATAAATTGATCAGGGATCAGATTATTTGATAGACATGCGCGTTGAAAACGATTTGAAAATAGTTGGAAATCAGTTTGTGATTTGTGGTTGGAACAAACCTTAAATAATTACTTTCCCGGGAGGTGGATCAGAAGACGAGGTTTTATAGAGTGGCCAGAAAGGTCGCCAGATCTAACACCTCTAGATTTTTTCCTGTGGGGTTACATAAAATCAAAAGTTTATGTCAATAGACCCCAAAACTTACAGGACTTGAAAGATAGAATTAGGCATGAAAAGAGTCTAATTACTCCAGAAGTCATCCGCAATGTACTTGATGAATGTGTCCGTACATTCGCATATTGTCAAGAAACCGATGGATGGCAGTTCGTACATTTAATTTAAAATAATTGTTATGCATAATTTGGTTACTTTAAAGTACATTATTAATTAAATCATTAGTTGAAATTTGGTTGAATTTAAATTAAAAAAATTGATTTCGTACTCTTAAAAAATATTTTAGTTGAAAATGTAATGTCGTTAAATAAGGAATTAAATTCTCGTTCAAATGAGGTGTCACATTATACCGATTTCTATTTAAAAAAATTAACGATTACGTCACTACACCTACACCGGTGACGTCATCCCTACTCCATGTACGTTATAACATGGGTATTTTACAACAAAAATCGATCTGTTTCGGGATTTCCCTTAAGACTCGACGGTTCTCGAAATAATAATAATATTCCATAATTTAGCCGTTCACTGTAGAATACTATTAATAAAGAAATGCGCCAGCTCACTGACCTTCCTACCTCATATCTAAACCTTTACTCACGTTAATGTATCGGACTTTCTTAATTTGGCGCTATTAGAGGAGAGTGGTTGACGTGACGCTCTAAAGACGAGAGCATGTATTTGAGAGAATACTCAGAGTTGAGTAATGTACCAGAAATGTATTTTTCTAACTGTTGCATTCAACAATATAAGCAATTTAACGTTCTACTGAAACGGCAGTGTTGTCAAATCTCGGGACGCTCTAAGCGCGAATAACTATCAAGATAAAATGTATACTCTATATACAACTTAATACTCCTAGCGTCTCTGCCGGAGAGTTGCGCGAACTAAATATATTCGGGAACCGTATATTTTCGTTCATTTCATGATCAAAAAAGCGTCCCCCAAAAATTTTGTTGGTAGGTTCGTGACGTAATTTCAAGTCCCTGGACAAATTATTACAAGGGGTGTGCATAGAGCGTCCGTATACGGACGCTGTATGCACTTGGACGCTCTATTGAATGCGATTTCAGAATGTATGGACGCTTTAACGATAGAAGGATATATATATATATATATGTATATATATATATATATATATATATATATATATATATATACATATATATATATATCGATTGTGATTCCAGCAACGTCTTCAGTCCAGCATTCAGCTCACAGAGCGCTCGGACGGAGAATATCTTCCTTGTACTGATGATGCGCAAATACGCCGAAACCGGTTTATAAGTGATATTGTCCCTACCAGTTGCAAGCCAGAATGGTAGGTTAAATCTTGTAGATCATACCGACCCAGTTTAACTAAGAAGTGCAATTCAATGTCTGTAGGGGCATATAGTCCGAGAAGTAGTTGTTTCTTCTAGGTGAACGGTCATGTTTTTGAAAATATTTTCAAAACTTTGTGAGGTGTTAATAGTATAAAACTATTATTCGATATCTATCGAATCGGTTAGTGTTTATACAACTGTTTATTGCGGATTAACTCCAATCGAGAAAAGCTACCAGATTCACTTGAAAAGGAAAAGCTATCCAAGGACAAAGGAATACCGTATAGTGTGTGTAATTATTCCAAGTATATCTATGTGACAGTCTCTAGTGCTACACCTTCCTTTAGCAACAGGTAGACTGTGTCAGAAAAAAAGAAAAAATGAATAAATGTATCCAAGAAGTCTCTTTAACCCACGAAAAAATTCTTCCAAAATTTCAGCTCGGATATCACAATAATTGAGCTGGCACATTTGAAATACATTGTAAACATTTTTTTTTTCGAATTTTAGCTTGAATGTTCTTACAGAAGATCAAAAATTCTCTACAAAAAACTCCTCACGTTTTTTCCTTAACTTGATGGGAAAAAAGTTACAGTGCGTAGAGAAAGAGGCAAAAGATGAAAATGCCAATCATACCAAAATATTATTTTTGAAGCTTGCTTCTTATTGCACGACATAGGACGTTTGGGAAGGCTAGTGAACTCGTGAAACGAGTGATGTTACGAAAAAGCGTTCTTCACGCGGTGACTCATTAGAAAGAGAGAGAAAGAGAGAGAAAGAGAGAGACGCATTGAAATAACGCGCGATACTATATAACCAACGCTGCGGTAAAATTTTGAAAAATGGTCAAAAATTGTCAAAATTTTGAAAAAATGGTCAATAATTATAAAAAACTGTCAAAAATGGTCAATAATTGTTGAAGATTGTGAAAAATTTTGAATAATGGTCAATATTTTTGAAAACTTGTCAAAAATGGTCAATAATTGTCAGAAACTGTCAATAATTGTCAGAAACTGTCAATAATTGTTAAAATTTTTAAAAATGATCAAAAATTGTCAAAATTGGTCAATAATTGATAATTGTCAAAATTTTTGAAAAAGGGTCAAAATTTTCGAAAAATTGTCTAAAATGGTCAAAAATTTTGAAAAATGGTCAATAATTGTAAAAATTTTTGAAAAATGGTCAAAAATGGTCATTATATTGTGCATAAGAAGCAAGCTTCTGTCAGCGGTCCGACGACCGCTCACCTTTTTTTTTATTGATTTATAGGGACTTAGATCTATTCGAGAAAATTATTTTATCGACTGTGATATTCAAATATTGATATCTGTCTAAGCCAGATTCATAAGAGCAGTTTGGAACTAGATTCAATCACAGAGATTTAGATTCATTTTCGTTAAAAGAGAATTATTGAAAAATGCCAGATATTCCCAGTTTCACCAAAGTTCATGGTGAAACCATTCCAGATTTTGATAGTAACGAGAATGAGCTTCAATTTTTTTTGGAAGTAAAGACAGTATTGTGAATCATTTTTCAATAATACAGATCATGATAATCACCATAACATATTAATATTTGAAACTATCATAAATAAACTGAAAGGAACTACAAGAAAAGTCATTGATATTGGCAGATGTTATACAATGAATCAAATAAAACAACAGTTGACACAAAATTCCAGCGATCGCAGGGACGAAACTTGTTTGTCGCTTGATTTGAATAACCTAACGAAACTCATAAATTTCACGATAGATTAACGAAAGTTTTACATACTATTTCCAACTTTTTATCTTTGTTTATGAACGATATAAATATATGCGCATTTAAAGAGAACATGTGTAACTATCGAGCCTCACAGAGAAATATCTCTCATCTCCGGAAACAGTCGATAAATAATTCTCTGAATATAAATTCCACGAACCATTTGTTGTCTCTACGCCCTTCGGATCGTCACAGCATAATATTTTTGTAAGTATTCCTGCATTCGCAGGATTTAACGAAAACAACGAATTATGCATATGAATTCCATTGTATATTTTTTCGTTTATTTGGAGAGATTTTTTTCTTAATTGAGGTATAATTTCATTGCAGTTTCGCAAAATATGTGTTTGAATTTTTCGTGGTTGTTTTGTCGAATGAGAGGTGAAATAACAGGAATCTAATGGCGAATTCGACTGGCGGCACTAGTGCGCACTAAAAGCACTCTTTATTGGTGCTGGCTGTTCGAGTGACACAGTTCTGCACCGGTTTTGAAAATATTAGTTTTCGCCTCGGACATGCACCAAGATAGTGCGGTCCGGTGAGAAATCGGCTGGCTTGCACTCGGTGCGGTTTTTTAGAACTCAGTGCAAAATTTTAGAACTGTGCTGCTAGTACAGTTCTAGAGGGGCAAACATAACCAATAAATAGAAATGGAGTTGATGGCGGCACTTGAAGAATTTCTAAACACATCATCGAGCACCGGATGACGCTTGGGTCAATTTGACAAATCGGACCAACCTAAAATTAAGAATTACGTAGACGTCGTGAAGACCTATTCCGGTGATCAGGTAGGTGAATGTGGGTGCGATTTCATGATCCGATATTGTACCTACCTTCCTACCTACTTTAAATGCTATTCAATCATTAACATTCATTATTATACATTTTCACCAATAAAAGGTTCTTTTGTGTGATTGTATCCTCCAATATCAGATAAGTGTACATAACTCCCAGGCATAGAGGTAACATTCTTTATTAGGACATTGCAGGATTAGTGAATATGTGTAATAAAATTTATGAATTTGCATTTGCAGCAAGGTACCTAATAAACATTTTATTTAGTCAATAAATTTAAACTTTGAAATCTTTAGTTCAAAAAGCACTTTCGAGTGACCCATGCCACTTCTGAAAAATTATCTGCTAAATATGGAGAATCAGGAATATACAAATCAACAATAGGTCATGGAGGTTCTCCACCTATTAGTCCTGCAACCTCCGTATTATTCTTTTTATGGTAAGTTTTAATATTTTATTTTAGCTCTCAACAATTATATGATTGCTATGAATGACATGGTGACGATGACATGATGATTTTTAGGTTTGCTGGGAACAAATGTGCCCTTAGGGATGTAGCTGACCGTTTTGGGATAGCTGCATCTAGTGGTCATCCCACATGCACTAGAATTATGTTGTTTCTTTATGACCTGGCCCCAACTGTAATGAAATTTCCTGAAACCCCTGAAGAGAAAAACAAAATCTCTGAAGATTTTTTCAAGGTAAACTTGTTAGATCTTTTTAGCATTTAACCAGTAAATGACCATGACCATAAAAATAGAAAAACATATTCTTACTTACATTGAATACATACTAATTTGTTGTAAATGTTTGAAATTTAAATTTTTGTTTGTTTTTAGATTGCAGCATTTCCTGGAGTTTTAGGTTGCATAGATGGAACCTACATACCGATTCGTTGTCCTGCAGGGAAAATTAAATCAACTTATGTAAATAGACATGATTTACCCTGCAGGCTATATGTGATGCCAATAAAAGATTTTTGGATGTCTTTACAGGCACTCCTAGCAAAATCAACGATGCCAGGATATTTTCAATGTCATTTATTTCCCAAAAACTACCAGGTTTATGTGGGGATGAGTATCATCTTTTGGGGGACTCTAGCTACCCTTTAAGGCAATATTTAATTATTCCTTACAGAGACTATGGCACGTCGACAGAACAACAAATATCTTTCAATAAACGATTAAGTGCTACTAGGGTTACAATAGAAAATTCCTTCGCATTGCTAAAACAGCGTTGGCGCCAGTTAACTAATTTAGACTTCTTTAAGGTGGACAGAATGACAAACTTTATTATGGCCTGTTGCGCTTTACACAATTTATGCATTATTGACAATGATGAATGGCACATCACAGATGTTACTGAAATAACTGCTAATGATGTGACTGAAGAAGTTGAAAGGAATATGAACTTGCGCCATTTGGGAGAAGAAAAAAGAAACAACATATGTCAAATGTTGAATTAGGGAAATCGATAAGGAGAATAATGTAATACCTTCATGAATTATGTATGTATACATTTGTAAGTTACATGAGTAAAAAACACATTTTCGTAGTGATATATAGTTTTCTTTGCACTGCCCTAGAACCACCCATTTTTTATTGGCACATCTTATTTTGAATTTTTAAATATTTGGTGAAACACCTACTAATAAAAATATGTTCAAAGTAAATTCGAGTTTTACAAAAGTATCTTTATTTAATTAACAGACACAGAAAATTAAATTTCTACTGAAAAAACATAACTATAGAAATTCTACAGAGCATCACATAATGAGAAAATGAAAATTAAATTATCTTCTTCCCTTTGGTTCTAGTCATAAACAAAAAAAAACAATTCTTATAAATTCAGATTAGGGAAAAATGAACTAGGTAATTCACTTCTTCGCAGAAATAAAAATTTCCCTTAATAAATCAAGTTTTTCTTTGTGTCGTCTCTCTTTCTCCAATTCTTTTTGCCGAAAATGTTCTTCCCACTGTTTTTGTTTATCAGCTGCGATTCCCTTCAGAACCTCTGCAATAGTGGTTTTATGACCCTTTTGAACTTTTTCTTTATTAGTTATGGTCTTGCATTGGTCCTTCAGTATTTCTGGAGTGATCGAGTCATCTTGGGCTGCAATTTTCGAAATTTCTTCTTCAAACTCCACTTCCATTCTGACTTCACCACTTGAATTATTATTTTTAGTTGCTTTCTTGTTCCTTTTCATAATGGTTTTAAACCTATTTTCCACTTGTAGAGCTGTTTTTTTGATTTCAAACTTTGCTGTCAAATCATCACTTATTTTTTCACATATTTTTCTTTTTGTTTTAAATTTTTTCATGGGCCCTATATGTGGTAAATATTTATTTATTCATTTTAAACGGGCAGAGCCCAATTTACAAAATAATGGCAATATTATAATTTATAATTTTTTTTTAAAATTAACTAAATCACAAATGACAAGGTGTAACAATTAAAATACAATACAATAAAATTACAACATAATTTAAGTAACATTTACATTATATTCATCCAGCAGAGATTTTATTTGCTGGGAATCCCAGTTACAACTCTCTTCAAAACTTGTAGACGGTAGTGACTCTTCCTCCACAAAAGCAATCTCATCTGGAGGCTCTTGACTTTTTGTGAGACCATTTGCATTATCTTCCAAGGTAATTTTTTCTACAATCAGACTCGAGTCTAGACCACTATTACCTAATAGTGGATATGCTGATGATATTGTCATAACAGCCAGGGGAAAATTCGAAAATACCCTTCGTGACATCGTACAAAAGGGTCTGAACTATACAAATAGCTGGTGTAGGCAAGTCGGACTTAACATCAACCCCACCAAAACCATTTTAATAGCCTTCACTAAGAAAAGAAAGCTCAACCTCAAAACCATTAAACTTGATGGGAGCGAGGTTGAATGGAGACAAGAAGTCAAGTATCTAGGTTGACTCTAGACAGTAAACTCCTGTGGAACAAACACGAAAAGGATATTATATACAAAGCAAAAATGGCTCTAATGGTGTGAAGGAATCTGACAGGGAGAAATTGGGGGTGCAACCCAAAAATCCTGAGCTGGATGTACACTGCCATAGTGAGACCAATTATCACTTATGGAGCCATTGCGTGGAGTAGTAGAACTAACCTATTGACAACGAGAGATACCCTCTCCAAAATTCAAAGACTAGCCTGTATGTGCATTACAGGATCAATGAGAACATACCCAACGGCAGCCATGGAAGTTATTCTCAACCTCACACCACTACATATGGTGGTGGGAAGTGTTGCAGAAAGAACAAGATACAGACTAAGTAGAGAGGGAATCATTAAAAAAAACCACCTCCTTACTTCTTAGAAATCAGAAAACCTGGGACATGCCACAAGATGGTATGATGAAAAAGCATAACTTTTCAAAGAAATTCGTTACGGAATTAAGCAACAAGAAGGAATGGGATCCAAATACCATTACCAGACTTGGAAAAAATGCCATTCAATGGTACACAGATGGTTCAAAAGCAATAGATGGAACTGGGATAGGAGTGTACGGGCCAGGAACCAAACACTCTGAAAGCTTGGGAAAAACCACGAGTATCTTTCTAGCGAAAATTCACGCCATAGGAAAGTGTGCCCATTTCAATATTGATAAAGGATATAGAAGGCAAAGGATTACCATAATGTCGGATAGTCAAGCAGCCATTAAAGCACTGAGCTCTTGTGTTATCAGTTCCAAAATGGTGTGGGAATGCCCAGGCCAACTAAACGAACTAGGGGAGAACAATATAGTCACCTTACTGTGGATTCCAGGACACACAGGGATAGAAGGAAATGAAATAGCAGGTGAACTAGCAAAGAGGGGGACTGGAACACCCTTTTGGGGGCCGGAACCCTTTTGCGGTATCAGCTCCAATGTAATATTGGGAGAAATAGGCAAAGCCGAAGGAAAGAGAAGATCTGACCATTGGAAAGATCTAGTAGGACTTAGGCAATCAAAGATTCTTCTGGGTGACTACAACCTGTTGAGATCAAATGAATGCATAAGTCAAAGTAAAACTGCACTAAGAGTTTTAACAGGCATCCTTACGGGACATTGTCGCCTGAATGGGCACCTGAAGAAGCTCAAAATAGTGGAGGAAGAAGAATGTAGATTCTGTGATATGGAAGAAGAAACCTCCATCCACATACTTGCGAACTGCACAGCAATTCAGAATCCTAGGGCACAACACCTTGGAGATTACTGGATAGAAGAGGGACATTTACCTAAGTTAAAGCCTGCAGATATCCTAAAATTCCTCCGGGAAATAGGACTGAAGGAGCTACTAGTCTCTGAGACTTTCCTCAGGAACTAAGTAGAAGTAAGGGTGCACAATAGATCTTTTAGGTCTCAGTGAATGTCACCCCAATTTACATACATATATACATACCTAATAGCTCCTCAGAAATAAATAATGTGTCTGGGGTACCTACAACATTAAATCCAATAACTAAATTATGAAAAAGGTAGGTTTAATTTGTTTTTTTGTCACCATCCCTGCGTACAACATTGCACAATATTTTCCCTCGTGTATTTATTGGATTTCCATCCGGATCTGATAAAATATTTACTAACTGTACTTCTTCCATTTCATGTTACTTATAATTTCGTCCAGCAAAATATTTCAATACCGACTTTTTATAATTAATGCTCTTGCTTTCCAATATTGTTTTTTTACTTTATTATATATTATATTTATCAGTACTTTTTAGGTTACGTTTGTATTTGTAAATTATGAATTCAAATAAATATATTACTGTTTTGTCTTACTTCACGCTTTGAACTTGACTTTCTATTCAATAACCTTCTCACTCTTTATTTATATAATATTGAAACGTTTGAATGTTTTGTTGAAATAAGATCAAGGGAATTTAATTCTTATTTTGAATATTTATTATTATATTATTATATTGGGCCAAAAGGCATCACACGTTGATTTTAAAAATATAAAAAAAGATTGAGGTTTAATTTCCCAAAATAATTAACAAAGAGAATAAATTAGATTATCTAACAGCAAACATATCGAGAACTATGAAAGACTTAACGCAACCAAAAATCAACATTGAATTTTCGTGAATGAAGTCATTGTGGAATTCTCAATAATATGATAGTTGAAAAGTTACCTGAGGAAGCGAGTTCAAATAGGTAGATCTATATGATTGACTGAGGTATCAACGCACAGGCCAAACCCTTAAGGCTAGAAAATTTAAATCTCGCACACGTATTCCTTATATGATGGAGGCATCCACTTAGGAGGGATTTTCAAAAATTCAACCCCCAGGGGGTTAAATAGGGGATGAAAGTTTGTTTGAAACTTTTCATTCCATGGTCATATTTTCATGAAATTTCGTATGAATGGAGTACGGCAAAAATAATGAGTAACGTGTTTCAGGGTTTGCTGAAATTCAACTTCTAAGAGGGTAAAATAGGGGATAAAATATTCCTTGGCCATATTTGCTTGAAATTTCGTATGAATTGAGTAGGATAACCTGGTTAACAGTGAATCAGTGGTACACACTGAATCAGGCGACGATTATTCGAACTAACCAATGAAACTGCACTAGAGTTGGCAACGTTGTCGAGTCTTAGTGTGTCTTTGATCGAACCCACTATTTGAGAAGTTGTTGTAAGGGTTGCACATGTTTCGGCAAATTTTCTATTTTGGCGCGTAATAGTCAGCATTCCACGTAAGTAACATTTTTTTAATCTTAAAAAAATGAATGTATGCAAGACAATGATTGTATAATAGTTTTGAATGGATATATAGGTATGTGACTGTGTATATGAGTTAACTTTTTTTTACCAATTTTTCGCTTTGATCGCGCTAATCGATCTAGTATTTTATTGCTGTGTTCTTTTTATAGCATGCCACGGAAGAAAACCAGGAGAAAGATTGGAAAACACACATCTGCCAACATGGAACACGCTTTACAACTAATTCAAAACGGTTCCAGGATTCGCAATGTTTCAAAGCAATGTAATATTGCTTTCACGACACTTACGTGTACAAACAAAGAAATGCTGAGCCAAATATGGAAATACGTTTAGTTCCTAACTATGCAGTTCACAAAGTATTTTCTGACAGTCAGAAAAATATTTTGAACGAATATTTCAAGAGATGTGCCTTGTTATTCTACGGCCTTTCGGCAAAAGACTGTCGTCAAGTGGCTCACCAAATGGCAAAGCTTAATAATATTAAAATGCCTCATACTTGGAATATTAATGAAGTAGCAGGGGTTGACTGGCTCAGATGCTTTAGAGAACGTCTTGCTAGGGCTACAATTTCAACGAAGAGACTGTTAAAACATTTTTTAATAATTTGGAAAAAGTACTTCAGAGAAATCCTGTTTTTGCAGATGGTACCAGGATAATTAATTTAGACGAAACTGGAACAACTACTGTCCAGAAACCACAAAAATTATTGGACCCAAAGGACACAAAAATCCATGTAAGGTCACCAGTGCTGGAAAGGGAACATTATGCACAACCTGCTGTATAATTAGTGCTAGTGTTTCTGCACTCCCGCCTGGAATTATCTTTCCCCGTAAGAATATAAATCCCAGACTGGCAACTGGTACTCCTCCTGGCTCGTTAATTTTAGCGACACCGAGGGGTTGGATGAACAGTGAATTGTTTATCCAAGTGATGGAACATCTCATTAAATATAGTCACAGCACGCCAGACAACCCATCAATTTTAATCAAGGATGCATCCGCTAGATGTTGGGATCTTTGGTCCATTTAAGACGTACCATCACAACTCCATGGATTCTTGGTTAATGCGTCATCCAGGTTGCCCAGTAACAATATACATTGGTGAATTAATTGGAATTGCATTCACCAAGTCAATAATCATACAAAATATAACTGGAGCTTTTAGGAAGACAGGTATATTCACATTTGACAGGGATATATTCTCAAATGATTTTTTACCAAGCACAATAACCGATCGACCAAATCCAACACAGTTAATTTCAGACCAATCCTCAAATAAATGAAAAAATCATTTCCAAAAAGTTGTGTGTTCGGATGAGTCCGTCATTGTTCCTACTCAAAAGCCAATAAGATCCAACAGTGACTCCCTAATCACTATTCAAAATAACCACCAAGATCTCCTAAAAGAAGATTCAGTTGCTGGACCATCCAACGAAAATAATGCATTTATAACACCAGAACTATTCAGACCGGCTCTAAAGGCTGGACCTAGAGCTAACAAGAGAAAACCTCGGAAATTGGGTAGAAGTATGATAGCTACAGCTACTCCGGAGAAAAATAAAATTGCTGTAGCTCGAGAAGAAACAAATACATAGAAAGAAGCTGCAAAAAATAAGTCGACAAAGCATAAAGCTTTACAGAGTGAGTAAATGTGCTATGTGAGTTCTGGGACATGGCGGAAGCGCTAACATGGGAATCTCCATAAGGAAATCGCGAAAAAAGCCAAGGTCCATTCTGGCAAAATTGTGTCAAAAAGTATTTTGAGGTGTTTTGAAGTGTTTTGAAAACTTTTGAAGGGGCTTAAAGTAGGTTGTGACATGTTTAGAAGAAGGACGTAACGCATTCAGAGACATCTTCAGACCCCTTCAAAAGTCTTAAAAACACTTCAAAACACCCCAAAATACACCCCTCACTTTTTGAGACAATTTTGCCAGAATGGACCTTGTTTTTTTGCAATTTCCTTATGGAGATTCCCATGCTAGCGCCTCCGCCATGTCCCAGAACTCACATAACACCTTTACTAGAGTGATTCAGAAGAAGTCTGTGATGAGGTGGTCTACCAAGATACTGATGACGATGAAGAAAGGTTTGAAGACGAAAATGTGGATAATGAAATAATATTGACCGAAGAACGCCTGCGAAATCAATTATTGAGAAAAGTGGAAGTGGACAAACATGTTCTTGTTGTATTTTGTTCAAAGAAACAGAGAGTTTACTATGTAGCAATAGTTTTAGAAACACTAACAGATAAATTGGAATATAAAGTTAGTTTTTTCAGATTGAGTGTTAAATCTACACAACAATTCCGTATGCCTAACGTGCATGAAATCTCGTTTGTTCAAAAGCAGGATTTGAAGTTTATTCTTCCAGAGCCGTTGGTTAGTGGATCAATAAAGAGGAAGTCTTATTATAAATTTCCAGTTAACCTGTCGCGCTTGAACATACGTTGATTTACATAACATATTATTTTCATAATTGAGATCAGTTCATTTAGATGAGTAGGTACTTTGTACCATTATCTGTAGTAAATGATTACTTTGAAAACACGAAGAGGTTTAAGTTTGTAGCCAAAGATAGAATAAGAAAAATTATTAGGTTTTTTGTTATATTGGTTTGTATTTTCTTTCTAATTTTTTAAATATTACGTTAAGGCATACCATAATTATTACATTTTCCAATTAAAATGAAAATTATCACTAAATGATCCACTGTGAACCACCACACAATCCACTGTATCCCATCATGGTGCTCAATGGATCATTCTGCAGTCTTAAGAAAAAAAGAGATTTTTACATTTTGTGGTGAAGTATTATCCTGACGAGTATCATAATTTGGCACTATAATAAAAGAAGAAGTATTGGTTACATTTTTGCCATAATATACATAATAGTTGCTGAGATATCTGATTCGAAAAATTTCCTGATTCACTGTTAACCAGGTTACCCTACGACAAAAAAGTTACGTATTTCAGGGTTTTATGAAATTCAACCCCTAAGAGGGTAAAATATGAGATGAAAGTTTCAAATGAACACACAAGCTAAACCTTAGGGCTATAAACTCAAAATTTCGCACACTTATTCCTCTTATGTCGTAGGCATCCAATAGGGACGGATTTTTCAAAATTCAAAATATTCGTTTTGTATTATACCTACTGGGAGTGGAGAAAAGTAATGTTCTACAAGCAACTTACTTACACAAATGGTTACAAATTTTACGGTTTTTCAGGTATCAATAGACAAAGTATTCAACAGGAACGCGGCCAACGCTTAAGGGCAGACGTCGATTGTATGCGAATTATAAAAATGTTAATTTTGCTATTGATTGAATTTACTTTATAAAAGATTTGTTGTTGTTTGTTGTAAGTAGGTATTTCTGTTAATTACAACTTTTTTTTAATACAGTTACGTTAGTTGGTTAGATAGGTGTGTTAAATACATATCAATCCTAATAGGTAGGTACATTTAGTTTGTGGTAAGCTAGGAACTCAAAAACACTTTTACGTCTTGTGGCGCCATCTACTGGATTTCTGCGGAAGTTTTCATAGTGATAAAATAAAAATAAATAGTTTGCTGTTACTACTTAATATACCGGCAATATTGAATTTACTATATTTAATTTCATTTAAATAAAAGGAATTGGTATAAAATAAAATGCAAATGGAAGAATGTATTCTAAATAATGATAGTCAATGTTACAAAAGACATATTTGTTAACAAAAGTCAAATTCTATTCTTAAAATAACTTTTGGTGGAATTAAAAGTAACTTAGCCAAAATCTAATTCGAACACGTATAATTTTCTGTTTGTTCTCTAATTTTTGAGGGATTCATATTTTTATTTGAGTTTCTCTTTAGTTGTGTTGATAATTATCTATACCTATAAAATGCTCTGTCCTGTTTGACTGACTGACGGATCAACGCACAGCCTAAACCGCTGATCGTAGAGACCTGAAATTTGGAGGGTGTGTTCTTTGTATGACGTAGGCATCCGATAAAAAAGGATATTCCAAAATTCTACCCTTAAGAGGGTGAAAAACGGGGGCAAAGTTTGTATGGGACAACGTGATTCTTTGGTCCAATCTACTTCAAATTTTGCATAAACATTCTTTAATAGAATCGATGTATCATATTTCATTGAAACTGATGGCCTAGCGGGGTTAAAAAAAGTCGTGGGCAAAAGCTAGTCAAATGATGCTAATGCTAATTCCTCAAAATTGAAAATACCGAGTTAGTGGACTTCTCATTTCACACAATCAAACAAAGGTGAGTATTATAAATCTATACAAACAAATATCGTGCTTTAAGGATCACATAATTAAGAAACATAAATGGTCTCTGTGATATGTAGGTTGAGACGCAACCACTTCTTAACACCGCTATATGTATACAAAATAGATTTTTAAACAAATTCTTTGTGCGATTGTGAAAGAGTGGGAGCAAAACCCAGGTAAATGAACTTAATAACGATTTATATAATATTCCACAAGCTCCAATCAAAGATTCTTCTGGGTGACTACAGCGAGTTGAGACGAAATAAATGCAGAAGTCGAAGTAAAACTCACTTAGAGTTTTAACAGGGATCCTAACGGGACATTGTCGCCTGAATGGGCACCTGAAAAAGCTCGAAATAGCGGAGGAAGAAGAATGTTGATTCTGTGGCATGGAAGAAGAAACCAGATATCTTGAAATTACTCCGGAAAAAAGGACTAGAGAAGCAACTAGTCTCTGAGACTTTCCTCGGTAACTAAGTAGAAGTAAGGAGGCACAATAGATCTTTCAGGTCTCAGTGAATGTCACCCCAATATACATACATACATACAAGTAATTCACCATAGTCATCAACTATTTGGGTGATAACAAAAAAATGCCGATGCCACTTGAGATAAAAAGTAGAAAATATTAGTTGTAAATTATAGGAAAATTAACGAAAAAACTATTCCAGGTTCATACCCAACTCCTCGAATAGATTCAAATTTAGATAAATTAGGTAAATGGAAATTATTCTGAAACTTTATATTCATTGTCAGGATTTCATCGAATCGAAATGCATCCCGACGATATACAAAGAACGGTATTAATAGTAGAGAATCAGCTTTACGAATATTTAAGGAAGAGTTGCGACTCGAAAAATGCCCCAGCAATATCTCATAGAGTTATGGTCAATATACTTAGGGGTTCACAATAGGAAATGCTTTTAGTATTTCTCGATGATATAATTATTCACTCAACGTCATTACAAGAGCACAGGGTTAAAACTTGCAAAAATATTTTTCAACGACTACGTGAAAGTAATTTTAGGGTCCAATTGGACGATTGGGAATTTAAAAAAAAAGACTACCTATGTTGGGATACATTATCACCAGCGTAAATGTCACACAAAATTCAGATACGATCAAAGCTATTAAATTATAAAGCTACGGAGAAAATTAATGGGTTTTTGGGCCTTACCGGGTATACCTAATTTTGTACAACTTCGTGTCTAAAAAGGGTTCAAATATATAATTTACACCGGAATATATACAGTGGTTTGAAACATGTGAATAAATTTAAAGTAACGAAAATATCCTAATTTGACTCGAGAGTTTACGCCAATTACAGACGACAGCGGTAGGGCCAGTATTGTCTCAGGGCTCTGTGGGCCAAGACAGTCCTGTGGCTTATGCATGAAGGACGATAAATCAATCGGAAAAGAATTATAATCTTCGCATTGCATAAAAGAACCAAATTCCCATCTCACCAGGTGAAAACTCAAATAAGAAGAATTTGATTATCAAATCATAGATAGAGGAAGATTATTGATTCAAACATTCTCAAGATCCATTCAATATTTTTGATGAAATGCGAATAATAAAATATTGTTCGTAATGTAATTCGAATAATATAGTCTACTAGGAATGAGATCAAGTGAAGTGCACGCTCCAGGAACGGTTTTATTAAGGATAGTGCTTTTTTGCTTATTTCGGAAATGTTACTAAAACGAGTTTATTGTTACTTTTTTGTGAGATATTATTATTTTTGTATTAAGATATGTCTTAATCAGTTTTGTGTCTTTGCTTATTAAAGTGTGTATTGGTTAAAATTCTAATAATAAATCAAAAGAGATCCTCAATAAAAACTAATGATACTTTCTTGAAATTTCGCTTTTCGACATTGGTATCTAAATTTGACTACATTTGGCTGAAACGTTAAAACAAAAAAAATATTGTGGATTGATTTCCCAAAATAAATGATAAAAAGAGTAATGAACATACCACAAGGAACAAACATAACATATTGTTACGTGTGTATGGGGTAATGGGGGGATTCGACGCTCTACGCACTCTCCAAAATGGCTGTTCAATAATAGACAAGTTGTTGAATTAAACGAAGAAATATCATATTTTTTATTGAGAAACTAAATCTAACACAGTGGCAAATTATATATGATGTATTACCAACCCTTCCACACTTGGAGAATAGTAAAAATAATTGCTAAATTCAAGAAATCAGTTTGCAAGTGAAAAGTGTTCACAAAAAAACAATGGTTATCATATAAGTACAAAATCAATGATGAAAACTGGTTATCGACCAACAAGGTAAGTGGAAATTAATTTTAGTAAATTATTTATTCATAAGGGAAAACTAGAAACCTGTTTAGTCTATAAGCAAAAAGAAAAAAAATAGATAGATGTTTACAATCTAATAGTAATACATAAAAATATAAATACTACAGTAAATAAGGAATATGTCAAATCTTCTTCAATTGCTTATTTTAGTTTGAATGAATTTATTGTTTTTGTTTGTCTTTTTTATTATTTTTATGGCCTTTAAGTCACTATCTAGAGTTATTTTTTAGCTATAGCAAATCTTTTTAGAACAATATTGTTATTATTTAATAATTAACTTTCTTTTTCTTTTATGTTGTAGGAAGAAAGAATTAGGTACCTTATTTTTTTCTTGTTAGTCCTTCTTCTTTAGATGCTCAGGTAAATAGCATTTGATTACAATCTATTTTCTTTCCTTTTCACTTCAGGAAGAAAAATTTGTCGTATTTATTCAAATTGGTGAGATATTTAAAAGAAATCTTGTTGATTTCTCAGCACGTGAAGAATTTTAAATTTACCACACTTTTAAACTTCAAAATGTCCTCCTGTCAAAAGTCAAGGTAAGTTGACTCCCTACTTTATCGATATTGGAACTACTTTTTCTTAGACTTTATTGTGCAAGTAAAAAAACTGGAATGAGCCATCCTCTTGGACACAAGTCACTATGTTAAATTTTTTAATAAAATTTGTGTCAAAACTGATATACGAGGATGGTCAAAAGTTATTTTGGTATTTTTGATTTTCTGACACACACCCATAAAACATAATATTAAATGTACAAATCTTACATCTTAAAACCTCTCCTAGACATAGAAATCACACTTTAAAAATTTCCCATTGCCAAAATGATTTCTTTTAAATTTTCGAAAATTAAAGCATTTTGGTTATTCAAAACCTTTTATAACATGTCCTTGCACCCTTTAGTTGCAGTTTATGTGTTTCTTTTTTATTTACAAGTGTTACTATAGTTTATTTTTTTAGGTTCACAACTGAAGTCTTGGTGGATAAGAATTTTCGATTCTAGTGTTGGAGGTAGGACTTCTTAGACTTTGAATTGTTTCAGTAATTTATGAGAAGACTCCAAATAATGTGTTTCCACCCTTTTTTCTTACTATCCTCATCAATTAATATTTTTTTAAAATATGAAAAGATAATTTTGACAATCGTACCTAGTATAAAAACTGTAAGTATTATCAGTTACTTTACAATAAATCATACATAGGTGTTTTACTATTATATTATTTCATGATAACAATCCTTAATGCTTATAATCATCAATACTTTTTATCAAATTCAGTTGCTGCTTTTTGATAGATTTAAACTTTATTTTGAATGCTGTTGTACTTTCAATCCGTTACAATATATAGAAGATTTTATCAAAAAATTATCTATCGACAACAATAGCGGACAAACTATTAAACGAAATGCACTTCTCCACAATGAATTTATTGTAGGACATATTGACGATACCCCTCAAATAACTTATGCTGACAGAAAACATAATTTACGAAATCTGCCCAGGGTGTCTATTCTCTAAGAAGTGGGAGCTCCTAGGAGAGTAAACTCTTATAAAGTGCGCATGCGCTCTCTCTCAAAATTGCAAATACCGTATTTACTGAACCCAAGAGAGAGCTCACATACTCCTATGCGCCTATTCGACTGGGTAGAGTAGAGTGGACATGCGCATTGCACATCAACGAGCAAAATGTCAAAAAAAATTTGGCATTACGATTACCTAACTTCACTCTCTTCTGTTATCTTATTTTCGTTAGCAATTTTTCAAAACTAATAAAATAATGAGCCATCTATTTCTTTGCTATCCAAATCACAGGTCACCCAAAATCTATGGTTAAATCATTGTATAAAGATAGGGATAGTAGGTTAATCTTACGAGGATATCATTTGACGAGGTGGACGCCACCAATAGATGGCAGTGGGGAATTTGCATCCACGGCACGTCTTTTCTTACTGTACGTCGTAGCTTGAATTACGAATTTCCTTAGCTTTGGTCGCCGAATTACCCCAATAACAGATGGCGCCAAAATTATTCAGAATGTTATATACATCCATAAGAGCTGTGTTGCAAAGTTTCTTATTTTGGGTACCTATGGCAAAGTTGCAATTTGAAGTTCATTATATTATTAATATTGTATTGTGTTCGTTGTGTCATTGTTGTGTTTCGTTGGCTGTGCATTTGGATTATTGTTTCATTTGAGAATCTCTGAACGTTGATATATATTTCATTTTTAAGGTAAGTGGACATTATTACAATTAATATACCTACCTCTTCTTTTAGTAAAACCACAAAATCTACAAACTAAGAATTGACAATTATATTTAGAATTTTGGATACTGATTGGTTGCATTATTGAAATGGACCAATCAGCTTTTAAAAATTATTCATTTAACAATGAATTCTTAATTAAGTTGAGCTTAGTTAATCACCATAAATAATGTTACAAATTATAGTTTCTAGGATTCAAATTTTAATTCTTAATTTTTATAAGTATTCCTAGCTCAGTTGCGTTTATACATCAATACCTAATTTGGTTAATATATCTAAATTATATTAACAGGGCATTAGGTGTACCTATGAATGCTGCAGCTTACAATTTCCAAAAAAAAACTGTATATTTAGCGACCTACTTACTAAAATGTATTAATATGACAAATAATCACTTTTATCAATCAGCTCGTTGTGTGCTCAGTCAGTAGAGAATGAATAAATTCCATAATTTTATTATAATATGAATGTCGACATTTTTACCTGAATATAATTTAAATCTTCTTTTCGATATTTCAGAAATGGCTGGAAATAAATTTGTTTATATCAAGTGTGGACTAAGTAAGAGATCAGATCCTACAATTAAAATGTACGGATTTCCTGTGAATGACCCTACCAGATGTCAGAAATGGATCATACGGGTGAGTTATCCTTCCGACGATTATTTTTCAGGAGGAGAAAAAAATAGTGAATGTGAATAAATAAGTGTGTATGCAAATTTTCAAAACTAAACATAAGTATTTGATTATCGTCAAATAAAAGACAATTCGTCCAATAATTTTTTCTGATAATGAGCTTATTTGTTTTATGATTACATTGCATATCATACGAGTACAAGTATTTAACTAGTAGAAATTCCATATCCGATAAATCTTAAATGTATCAAAAGTACTTGAATCCTGCCTAAATTTAAATTTTACAACCACCTCTATGGTAAAGTAACAGAATGAAAAATTATTGAAAATATTTCAAACTTTATAGGTGAACACAACTAACCGAATAAGGGTTGGACATTAATATTCCACGAAAATTGAAATAATTGGAAATAGTATTTTTTTTAATTTATTTCATGTTTATGAACTAAGCACGTAATAATAAGGTATAGTGGATCTCTGTGTTTATAATTGCGAGTTACTTCGTCAATAAGATAAAAATTTTACCTGTTCAATAAATGTATACAGACTGTTTCTTTTATCATATATGGCTATAATACTATATTATAGGCCGTAATAGATTGACAAACTGTAACTATTATGGAGAACATTATAATCTGTTGAAAAATTTACCAAGATTTCCTCCATTCTCGAGTAATACTGGGAGAACTAAACAGGCTGCTTTTGGTTTTTTCAGAATAGAATTTTTAAATAAAAAAATATCAAAGAACAGCAAAGTTTTATTTGAACACGAATTTACTATATACATGTACCAACATAGCTTCGATACGACGTTTCGTGTCTTCACGAGGCTAACATATTTTTTTAAGATAGGGATATGCCTATTTATTGTAATTATTAGTCAATGTTAAATATTCAAATTAAGCGATATATCACACTTCAGATTTTTATGACGTTTTATCTCAAATAAGTAATATCATTAATGAGAACAATTCTTAAATACGTTCCTGTCGTAGTTATTTTGTAAACTTGTTTTGATTTTGCCAAAAAAATGTACCGAGAGCCTTACTTTGGACCTTACCTAATGTTTCGATATAAAATAAGACTTTTTTAACAAATATAATGTCCCTCCATAATACAGTTACCGTTTTGTCCATTTAATTGTCTTAGTAACTATTACAGTTTAGAATATAGTAATGTTACCATATTATGATATACAAGACTCATGCTTGATTTATCACCAAATGTGTGAATAAAATCATTTTGTTAAATTAGTAGCAGCAGTAAAATAAATATATTCAATTCAACAACAATGAGCACAGTTTTAAGTTTTCTATCATATATTATTATTGTGTTATCAATCCAATAAGTAGAAGGGTGATTCTGTTCTAACTGTGATTTTTTATTTCCTTCACTATTTGTTTTCACTGGCCCTTAATCAACAATCTATTAATGGAATTTCTGTGTTAATTAGATATTCATGATCATATTTCATCACTTTTTTTGTATAGTATTACTTGCAACTTACAGTAAATCTCTTAAATGTCAGTATACCGTGTCATGTGCATATCTAGAATTTTTCGATAAATTTCTTATTTTTTTTGTAGCAATAAATGATTCAAACTAATTATCCCATAAATTAAAATGTATATAAGTGTGTACAAAACAATAGATTAAACGATTTTTCCAAAGAATGTCTACTAAATTTACTTTGTGTCTGTACCGTGGATATGTGAGTCTCAGTACCTACCGTGGAACAAACAATTTGAAATTTGATTATCATTCTCCATGCTTTGAAGTTGTAGCAAAATCCTCACAGACTTTTATTTTTACAATAAAGTAGAGTAATAACATCGTACATCAACTAACAACAAGTAAATTCACTTCGTCGATTCAGTGGTTACCGAAAATTTCCTTACCCCTTCTATCGTCTGCTGAGTTCTGGCGAGTTTAAATCGAGAAAGTGTTGAATACAGGGGTAGCGCGCAGTGTTAATGTGATGCTGATCGGAACTTCGGAAATATAATTAAAGCTTTTTGTTTTCGTTTTTGTGAGCAGATCATGGTTTTTGCGTGAATATTAAAATATTTATACATATTTTTATTATAATTTTGTATTTAGTATAAATATTATAGTGACTTATTTCATTACAAAATGCCTGGAGTGATGTATTGTTCTGTTGATGGTTGTCGCAGTAAAGTGAAAGAGAGATCGGTTTTTAGATGCCCAAAAGACAAAATTAGGTAAGAGAAGAGGTAATTTAGTAGTATACAAGTAAACTTTTTTTATTTTCTATTTTATATTGCAGATGTGAAGCTTGGAAAAATGTTTTGGGTTTTAAAGGAAACCACCGATATGCCAATATAACGGTGGAACAATGTTATAATAGGATAAAAATTTGTAATTTGCATTTTACTGACAATAGTTTCACAAATGAATTGAAGAATCGAATTAACTGTCTCGCAATTCCTTCTTTATTATTACAAAGAACTGAAGGTGAGAAATTTTCTCTATGTGTTTATTGCTTTAATTTTAGTTACAAGTTGAACTAATTAATTATTGATTGAATTGGTTCTATTAAAATCTGAACATAAACGATGAAAGTGAAACTTTTGTTTTAGATAACGACGAATATATTGATGTTCCTATTAAAGCCTGCAGTGACGTTCCTATTAAAGTCTGCAGTGACGTTTCTATTCAAACAACTAGTGCTCAAATAGGTATGGTTAAATATATTTTTAAAAGACCTTAACAAAATGAATAAACTTACTTTATAGATATTGGAGTTCAGACGTGCCCAAAGCTTTCAGCTTCTACACCAAGGAAAAAGATATATAGAAAAAAAATTAGGAATCTCAAGAGAACCTCTGCCAGATTATCTAATTCCAAAAAGTCTCTAGAAACGAACATTAATTTTGAAGACGTTTTGCAATTCTTGAAAAAAACTATTCCAAAAAATCATACAACTTTCTAGAATGTCAGTTTCAGCTACTGAATAAAGCTCCAAAAGGAGCAAGATATACTGACGAATTTAAGCAATTTGCTTTGAGTGTTTACTTCTTAGGTCCGAAAGCTTACAGAAAAATGTCAACAGTTTGTACAATGCCTTCAATATCAACACTTCATCGTTTTCTTAGACGCTGGATTTTAAAACCGGGATTTAATGATTCAATTTTTAATTTAATGAAATCAAGATCCGAGCTGTTAGGTGAAAAGGAAAGAGATTGTGTTTTGTGTCTAGATGAAATGTCAATCAAATCCAATTTATTTTATAATATTTCTATTTACAAAATTGTTGGGTTTAAAGAAACTAACCAAAATAGTATGGACATCGCATCTAGTTTACTGGTAGTGATGGCTAGGTATAGCAACTAGCTGGAAACAGCCTGTTGCTTATTTTTTTTTATAAAAATTCGGCATCCGCCGATGATCTAAGAGACATATTATTTGAAAGTGTCAGAAAAATATCCAATGCAGGATTTAATGTTTTGGGAGTAATATCTGATCAAGGATCTAATTTTCAAAAACTGGTGAAAAGTTCGTTAAAGTTAACTGAGGACAATCCGGTATTTTTTGTGGATAGTATAAAAATTGTTTATTTATTTGACGTACCCCATCTTTTGAAATCGACAAGGAACAATTTCTTTAAATACAATTTCATAGTTAAAAATGGTGAAACCAACAAAGCCTATTTAGATACGATGTATAATTACGAGAAACAAAAAGAATTCAGATTGGCACCCAGACTTACTAATGAACATATCTACCCCAGCAGTTTTAAAAAGATGAAGGTAAAACTTGCTTCCCAAGTTTTTAGTCACTCTGTAGCCGTGGCATTAAGTACTTATATTGACTTTAAAATTCTACCAGCATCAGCCAGAACTACAGTTACTTTCATACAAAATATGAACGATCTCTTTGACATTCTAAACTCGTGTCATTTAAATAATTTCAATGCCTTTATGGGCACTGAAAAGCAAAACACTTTTCTTAGAGATATGCTCACAATGTTTAGCAGCCTTCAAGTTTCCAGTTCTAACGGAAAAAATGTTACTAAACAACTTAAATTTATATTTGGGTGGAAGTTGACAATTAAAGCTATTTTTATTTTGTGGGAAATGTTACACCAAACAAAAAATTACACTTTCTTATTAACGAGAAACCTTAACCAGGATTGTCTGGAAAATTTTTTTGGGCAAATCAGAAATTGTTGTGGTAATGCAAGAAACCCTACGCCAATCCAATTCTGCAGAGCGTTTAAAAAAATTACTTCTCTTAAATATTTAGATTACTCCGAAGGAGCAAACTGCATGCAAGATTTAAATGAAATTTTGCTTAATACAAAATCTGAATTGCTTAAAAGTACAGTTAGTTCTACGACTACAAATAATATCTATACTCCTCTAAAAGTGTTTACGACTGATTATAGAAATATAAAAAGTGTCGATGGAAATGCACTGGTATACGTTACTGGATACCTACTTAAAAAGTGTTTATTGCAGCATTCGTGTAACACTTGCTTAGAATTTATTAAGATAGATAATCTAGAAGGAGACGCTACCGTTTTTATGAAATATAAAGATTATAGTGTTTCATCCAACATTTGTAATTTGGTTGTGCCTCCCAAAAATTTTGTGGAACTCGTTATAGAATTGGAAAACATATTTATAAATAAATTTAATAAAATAGCCTCTGAATATGGTGTCGGTGTGAAGCTTAAAAATAGCTTTAAGAATGTTAAAATGTGGCATCCTTGTACAAATTTCCCAGTTGATTATTTTTATTCATTGTATACAAGATTACGTATTTATTATACATTAAAACTTGCTAATCGTAACATTAAAACAGAAAAATTACAGAAACAACACCCCAAACTAAGTATACTTAAACATTTGTAATAATTACTATGCTAAACATAACAATTTAATCAATAATATTCATTAGAAGCTTGTTCGATTACACCGTAGTTTGATTTAAAAGTTTTTAAATTTTATTTTAATATTCCTGTATTATAATGGTCACTGCAAATCAGTACATACACGTATTTAACCACACGTATGTCCCTCGTAATTGTTGTATTATGATAACGGGCGAGTATGGCGCCAGAGAGACGATGTGCCAAAAATTTCAAACGTTCCGACGCAAGTGAATCTACTTGTCGTTAGTTGATGTACGATGGTAATAATATGCATAAGCAAATAAAAAAAAATTAATTTTAAAGAACAAAAATTATTAATAAAAAAAATCATAGTTAGAACAGAATTACTCATAAATATTACACAATAAATAATATTTTCAATGATTATAATTTTCGGCAGTCTATTGTGAAACATTTAAGACCGGTCCTTAGTATTGGGTTAGTTGTGTATCCTTATCAGTAAGTGATAAAGCTGTCAAAAGGACGTCAGGTAGGTATTTTGCGTAGTAGTTCATAGAATAAATTTTTTTCTTTGATATAAAGAAATTTTTGTTTACTGGGCTTATCCAAATTTTCACGTTGACCGGTTACTTTCAACACCAGGCAAATAAATATAATATTTATATTAAATTCAGATCATTCAAATATCTTTTGTACGTATATATTTGTTTTTTTTTATTTCCGGTTTTGTTACGATTCTTGTGAATGGTCTTTTGTTTGATTTTAAAAACCCTTATTAAAGATAAGTATCAAAGTGTTTTTGCCATTGTTGTGTACCTACCAAGAAATTTCAATGATGAGTAGTTGTTTTTGGGAATGATGCACAGGTATGGGATTATCTCAATACAATTCGGGAAATTCCAAACAAGGGTTTTACTGTAGTTGTTTTTAGTTATGCTCGTTACAGAAATGAAATAAATTCAAGTTTTTAAACACAAAAAAATACTTACTTCACCATAACCATTACAATAAATAATATGTTTGTTTACGTTCATGTTCCTAATTTCAGGTAATGCTGTTTTGGCAGAGCTAAGCCAGAAATCGCTAAGAAATAAGCTGATTTGTAGCAAACATTTCAGTGAAAATATTAGTCAATCTAAAATATTGCCTATTACTGCTGTGCCATTCCGCTACATAAGTGATGAGGGTTCAAAAAGTGAATCGGTTATGGAAAGTTTGGATGAACAAATAATGCAATTGAATGTTTCCTCACTTCCACAAACATTCGAGAAGGGATGTTATTACCCCGATTTCTTCCAGAAACATTGACATGACTTTTTCTGATGGTTCTGTCAGTAACCATGAAGATGAACAGTGGTTGAAAGAGTTACAGAACCTTCCATCTTGTTCTACGGGAAGTGGAGATAGGAAGCAATCATTGCAAGAAGAAAATGTTGAGAAAAGAACTAACCAATGTTAGGAAAAAAAGTCAACAGCTCGAATACTCTATTGAGAGCTACAAAAAAAGGATTATGAAAACTCAACTCTCTGCGAACGTTTTGTATGGAGAAGCTACTTTAACGGATTTTACAAAATCTCTTGTAAATATGCAATTACGACATAAGATGAAATCCCCATGGTTACCATCTGAAAAAAAAACTGCCCTATCATTACTTTATTAAGGACCTGAGACATATAGATCCCAGGCAACACAGACCTCTCCGCGAGATCTCTGAGAGGTTATAATTAGGATATTATGCGAACTCCTATTGCGAGGTCCCGGTGATCGCTATGTGCTGTAGCTAAGCGAAATTCTCACTGGTGTCTCCAGGAGAAATCTCGGAGAGCTCACATTCAATTTTCCAGGTTTCATCTTATTGCGAGTTCCTAAAGTTATCTCGAATGTAACTGGAATAGGAAATTCTCGCTGCGAGTTCCTAAAGTTATCCTGAATGTAACCAGAACAAAAAATTCTCACTGCGAGTATATAGTATTTATCTATGCAGTTATGTTTACATTTACACGCGCCATTTAATTTTAGTTATAGTGGCGTCTGGCGATTAGGTAGGTACTATAATTACTGTTCTGTTTATTATAAAAATAAAGATATTATTATTTGTTTGCATAAATATATTTGTTTTGTGTGAATTTGACTGGAAAGGTAACAAGGTAAGTGCAGTTTTTCACAATATTCTCATTTTAAAAAGGGTGTATTTGTTGTGTAGGCCTACTAATTGTACCTACTGTTAATTTGGCCGCCATTTTAGATTCGTGCTGATACCCAGCAACCGCCAAAAAGGAATTTATTCGTTCAAATTATATAATAGTTTATTCATAGTTCCTAGGGGATTTAATTGGCGTATGGCGAAGGTGTACTGTATATTCAGTCCTAGAGGGAAGAGAAAATTCCACAGACTCACATTTTACTTGAATTAATTAAACGCTGCATGTTCTTCATTGCTAATTAGAATCCTATTTTGATATTTTTATAGAAATTTCAATGGAATTGCGCGGGATCTGGTCCCAAGGATCAACATGGACGCATGTTCGAGAACATTTTTACAAATTAACTAGGAATGAAATGCTCATGGAAGGGACAAAGAGGCAACATACGATTGGAAAATATGAACTTTATGTGTAAGTAAAGTTTCAGACTAGTTTATTTGCTTATTGGTACAGTATAATTTGTAATACTCTTATCCCATTCATTTTACCTATTATGATGACCATTTGTGTTGATTTGTTCATTTACAAAGTATGATGTTCACAGAGGAAAGTTAATTATTTAAAATTGGAGATAGATTGGTATGTTGTAAATGAATATTTTTTCGGTAATGATTATAAAACATTTCCATAAGAATTGTGGCGGATTTTTTGCTCTTCGCAATTTCCATTTATTTAATTTGTATTCTATAGAAAATAACTTAACACATAATTAATTGTGTTGTTTTGGTGTATGCATTTGTATTTTTCTAGATGTACTGAAACAGACATGGAAAACCACTGACAAAGAATTTGAGATATTTTCCCAAGATTGGTTGAGACACTGTTCACAAAGAAAAAAAAGGGAGGATTTAAAAAATAATTAAAGTTAGTCAATATGGAGAATGGTAAGTCAATGTTTCCTTTGTAAAGGTATTACTAAAGCTCATATTCAATAGATTCAAGCGTGATACCTGATATGAGCACAGTTTTACCTCACACAAACATGTGTTTTAATACCTTGACACCGTATTTTACTAGCACTGTTTCTGGGAAAGATTAAAACTATATTTTTCTATGGTATTATCCTACTTGAATACTAGTTGCGTTAGGATTAATTACTAGAACCAGTGCTAATTTTGACTAACCAAAGCTACCTTTGAATCTATATCCTTATATTCACAACTTTATGATTAAGCATGGCTACACAAGTAGGATTATACATATAGGACAATTAAGTATTGATCTTCTCCTAAAGATAATGACATAGTTAACAAAACTCGTGTCGCGGTAATGGAAAATTTGTTTTGGTGTTTGTTAAAACTGTGCTTACAATGATTATCGTGCCAAAGGTTCCAGTATTATATCCGAGATATCCAGTATGCCAAATCAAATTGTTTTTTTATATTGAAATCATAGCTATACAGAGTTGTGATGTTATTATTATAAATATGTGTTGGTGTGTAAACATTTCTTATTTTCAACCAACACTGAGGGGTATCCAAAGAGCAATGAAATATATATTTTTTGTATTAATATCCCGAATATTATGGTTTACTATTTGCTTTCAGGTCCACACCGAAGGTGATAGCTAGCAGCTCATTTCTTTTTATTTCTTTCTTTTCTTTTTTATGTATATTAAGTTTTTATAAATCTAGTTTTGATAATATCTAATAGAAAACAACTAATTCCTCGCCACAATGGCACACTGGGCATTGAGGATATTGTGAAATCTTGCTTTTAACCTGATCAAATCTGATGGTGTGAATTTGCATTCTCATTCAACTTTTCATTCAGTCTTGGTTGAGAAAGTTTTTCAATCGAATATCTGAAGTAAAATGCAGGTTTTTTCAGGTGAAAAGTTAGGGATTTACAATATCGGATGTCGATGTCCAGCATATGCCATAGTAACGGGGAAGTAGTTGTTTTCCATTAGATTTTACAAATAGTAACGTTTTTCCTAATTCTGAAATTATTTTTTTCAATTTAATAGTTTCCTTTTTCAATATAGAATATCTTACACTAGTCTCAATGCGAACTCTTGAAGACCACGCCAGAAGCATTGCATGCGAATATCGCAAAGTGCCCTCTCATGGATCTCACAAAAGGCTATATATATGAATTTCCTACAGAACTCGCCAGAGGCACTGCCTGCGATGATCACACCTGCGATGATCACACTGCGAGCTCACAGAGTCGTCGATATGAGCAATAAATGAGAATTTCCCAAAGTAGTAGTAACAAGATGTCACAGAGAACTCGCCAGGGTGTATTGTTCGGGAATTTCCACGTAAGATATCTCTAAGACTTCGCTGAGAATATCCCGGCGGCGGACATTTGGAGGAGATATAGAACTCTCAACAACCTCTCAGAGAGGTAACAAAAGTTGTCACAATTTCTTAAAAAGAGATCGCGGGGATATCTTTAGGACCTCTTTGTGTTGCCTGGGATATTTGCGACAAAAAGGATTTACCTTGCCACCAATATCAACAGTGAAATCATGGGTTGCCAATTTCCGATGCAAACCCGGATTCAATAAAAATTTTTTTATGAATCTTACTTTAAAGGCGGATACGATGCTGACTTACGAGAAGAAGTGTATTCTAATGTTCGACGAAATGATAAGTGTGCTTTGAAAACTCCAACATCATTGTTGAAAAATTTCACCATGATAGTACTTAATAGTTTCGACGAAAATATCGGCAAAATTTAAAATAATAAAATAATATTAAATTTGAGAAAGAAAATTGTTAGAAAAATAGAAAAATTTCTTTCCGAGTGGTATGCAACGAATGCAATCTGTGGTAGTCATAGGTAATATATTTTCAATTTATTGTTGCGGACTCAGACTTTCAAATATTGTAAAACTTTTTCAAGTTCAATAAAAACTAGACAGGCAAAGAAAAATAATAAACTATCAATCATTCAGCATAACTGAATAACCAATATATTTTGTATGTTCCTTGTGGTATATTCACTATTCTTTTTGCTATTTATTTTTGGAAATTAAACCACAATCTTTTTTATGTTTTTCTTACAACGTTTCGGTAGCAATCAGCTACCCGGTAGCAACCATCTACCCGTTATCAAGAATAATTAAGTTTTATAAAATTGTTGGTCCCTAGATGACATTAATGAAAAAATTCGAAAACTAGACTATCAATAATATTACAAAGTTGAAGACTGCAAAAAATTGTAAATTTTTTAAGGATGATGAAATATTTTTTGTAGATTGTGGTTTGATTTCCCATAATAAATAATAAATAACAAAAAGAATAATGAATCAACATTTTTATTTTGAGTAGGTATTTCAATAGTAAATGTGAATACTTGACCGAAGAATAGAGGTCACCGCGAGTAGATTCTACATATAGGTACTACATTTTTTGGGTTTTACGGTCTTTGTAATCGAGATACAGGTTGTTTAGTGGATTTTGCCCATTTCTTCCTAAGGTCAAAACTAATGAGCTACTCTGTATATTTTCTTGATAACACAAAGTTCCTATCATAGCCCAAACGAGTCGGGTACTGGTTATAAAAAAATAATTTACGAAAAACCAAAGAAAATTAGAACGTGAATAATGTGATGCGTTCCGAAGCAGCGCCCTGTATATCAAAGTTTGCAAAAAACATTTTACGAATTTGAAAAAGTTTTAAAACTACAATAGTTTACTTAATTTGTTGGCCCTTCGAATTTCCCACTAACAATTTGTACATTTGTACTTGTTTTTATGTTTTTGTGTATTAAGTAACTAAAGAAAGATATCTTATCATCTTCAAGTGATAAATTATGAAAATCAATAATTTTTAAGCGATTGAATTGTTACTACTAGGATTTGTGTATGTTGTCGTAGCTGTAAAGTGCACCAAGTATATATACAGGACCGTTCTACTTGTAGTTTCTGATCATTTTTTTAAACGCGCTGGACACTTTCGGTTTATAATTATTATAATTTTTGAATCAACAATTTTATAAAAAGTGTAGTTATTATTTACCTTATTTAATATTTCTGTTCGATATTTTCTAATAAATTCATTTACCAAAACTTTAGATGTTTTATTTTGTTATCTAATATGTCGAATGCGATGACCTCTCTTGGGAGGTAAGTACCTATGAAGATACTTTCCATGCGTCTTGCGACGGCAACCACTGACCAAAAATTAGTTGGGCTTACGTCAACAGTCAAAATTTTAATAATGGTTAACTTATTGCAAAGAAACTATTAGCCACCAATGTAGTGTAGACTGATCACTGAATATAAAACACAAAAAAATGTTGACCATATCAGATTTTTGGGATTTGCCGAATTCCGCAAAAACCTACCTGCGTCTTTAATCCTAGGTCGAGTTCCTCAAAAGGTCGCGGGAGGATTAGAATATGGCTAACAACTAAATGCCCGTTTTTTAACAATGTATACTCTCTTCAATAATTTTTCTTGTCCTTCTCGATAAATTACGAGAGCTTTTTTAACTTACGCGGCCATTTTTTCAACACACTGTATACATTCTTCAATCATTATTCTTGCCCTTCTCGATAAATTACGAGAGCTTCTGTGTACCTGAATACTCTATTTTTGGAAATCACTAAATTATATGGTCCCACGATAATCCCTCTTTCGGGTAGTTTCAGGTAGTTTTGCGGAATTCGACCCTAGCAAGATTTTTCTATTCAGAGCAAAAATATGTGATTCACACTACCGACCACCGACCTGTTAAAACCTTCAATGCCAAAAAATTAGCATCTACCTTTAGAATAATAAGCCGCAAATAGATCGACGAGGGCATTTCTTCATGAAAGGACCTATTGCACAATTTCATTATTCTACAATGTCATTAATTTTATTATTAGCACGATATAAATATATTTCATCTCATTATATTTAATGAATTAGTGTAGTTAGCACCTTTTTGAAGTTATTGTTTTTGATTTTATATATTTCTTGAGTCCCTACATATCAATACAGTAAGAAAGCGGAACAAAATCAAAAATATTTTCACCAGAATGGAAAGCAAAATGAATAAATTTTCAACTGTAACCTTAAAAAAGCATACAAAATAGCCGAGACTTATTTTTTCGTCTCCTTAAGAGATCATCAAAATACGAATGTTTACAAAAATATTCTTTTAATTAATTTACATTCACGAACGAAGTTCAGAAATCGCAAATTTTTACATTATTTCCGTCACCCAATGAAAGTATTATATTTTATCTACCTTTGTACGAGGATTCTTCTTTTTATCCCATCTTTTTAAAGTGATAAACAGATTAATGTTTATTTTCGAATCAAGATGAATACCTGCTATAACCATTGTATATGTATACAATGCTATAACATTATTATGAACATGATATTTCAAAATACGAAAATACGCGCTATATATCTATTATAGAATCCCATCAAGTTGGTGATTTATGTCACTTTCGTAATAAAAAGTAAAATCGGCAACAATGAATCGTCGGCCTTTGGTCATCATTAATTGTTCGGAATTCGACGATAAAGAAAACTTCACATTTAGTAGGGAACTTTTCAAAAATAATTTAGTTATTGAAAATAGTGCAGTTTATTTCAGAGGGCAGTAAGTTACGGGTCATTTTTATGAAGAACGAGCGTAAAAGTAACTAGATGGCGTGCAAAATTGCCTCAAATGGTTTTAACATTGCTACTGTTTTACTATCCCTATCTTTATACAATGGTTAAATAGTTTATTGAACAGTGATGAAGTAAGCATGTGAAAATCATGGTAACACTGCGTAGATACTAAGAGAGTAGCTGCACCGCCTTGAATACGATTAAGCGGTAGCATGTGAGCAGCGACAGAGAGAGTTAACTCTTAGGAGTAAGCTGTAACCCTTCGTAAGGGTTTATTCTTAAAAATACTATTTACAATAGATACGTAGATTTAACAGCTAGCCTAAAATAAATACTTCTGTTGTCTGGACTTCGTCGTAGGTAACGTGTTCTGACTGGGGAGTTTCGACAGAAAGAATACCTAAATGTTCGTACAGTGAAAGCAACGGAGTATCCCTAAGTCAATACGTTAGGGACGGGAAATTTATGAGAGTACGAAAATCAATACCTCCCACACTCTATTGGGTTTCTGGATACACGCTGAAGTCATTAACTTCAGCATGACGAAGTATCCCTTAGTCAGTACCTTAGGTATGGGAGATTCAGGAGAGAGCGAAAGGTATTGACTTTCGCTCACTAACGGTTTTCTAGAATTTCAAGTCAATACCTTCAGTACGGACAGGTTTATTCAAACAGGTGAATACCCTGTTGGACGGGGAGGAGGATAGTCGACAAGTCAGTACCTTGCCAACCGGAGAAGGAAGCCCACCGAGTCAATACCTCGCTAGACTGACTGCTACGATTCTTGGTCGTCCTTTTATATCTACACTGGCTAGAAAAAATCTGCTTTGTATCGAACCATAATCGTCTCTAGAACGGTGTATTCTGGGGAACATCGTTACAAAGCTCTCAGACGACAGATCTCTCGAGTTAGTGAAAAGGCACCCAGACAATAATAATGAAACTATACCCACCACTCACGAAAACCCAATACAAGAAGTACCTACATCTAAAACACCCATCAATAATTTTTCAAAATCAAATATTTCTCAAAGTTGTCTTTTATTCACCAGCAGCTTTAAAAGTCACTAGACTTTATGACAATAAAACTGGAAATTCTATTCAAATTCCAAAAACGATTTTCAAAGAATTCTCCACAACAAAAAAACTTTTTGCTATTAATATTGACTGGTTGAATCAAATTCTGAAATTGTTCGATATTGCCTGAAACATTTGAGAATTTTGCTTTCGAAGCTATTAGTGAACAAAGAATTATTCTATTTTTCAATTTGAGAATTTACTACTACTGTTAACACTTTCACGGACGCGTCTGCCATTACAGACACCCCTCAGAGGGGACGAATTAGATTCAGAAGAGGATCCTTTTGCAGGAGAGGAAGACCGAGACCCAGATTTTTGTCCCAGTTGTGAAGATGAAGATAACAGAGACGATACCATCAGTGCTTCAGAATCGGACGACAATTCAGTTGTGGATATGTATGAAAGGAATATTGAAGGTATTGTTGGGAGTGACATTGAAGGTAAGGTCCATCCATTTATGTCTGTTTTACAGGTACAATCAATGGTGATGACAAATATGGTGAAAATGATAAGTGAGAGGATATAACAGAACATATGAGTGAAAATACAGAATCGACAGAAAATGCTATTGAGAATCTTCCTGAAATAGGTGAGGTCGGTATTGTTGTAGGTGATATTGAAGGTAATCCTCAAAATATCAAAGAAAGTGATGAAAATGATGAGTGGGAGGAAACAACAAGCGAAATTCCAAATTTAAATTTTGATCAAATCTCTGCTGGCGTAAAACTGAATTTTGATCATCCTCCATCTCCTAATGAAGTTTTTAATTTTTTGTGGAAGAACTCGGAAAAATCAAGTAAATCTAAACGCCTGCATGTGCGTTTTACTAAATTTGAGAAAACGAACTGTGAAGAACTGTAAAAATTTCTTGGTACCTATATGTATACTTCAAGGTCAAATTCACTTTCCAACGATTTCCTTTGGACCCACTCTACTAGCATATTTTCCCATACAATGTCTGGAAGACGTTTTTAACAACTTCTTCGTTGTTCCAATTGCACAGCTGAAAACCAAAATACTGACAGGCTTAACAAAATAAAAGAACTGCTTAGAACATTGATTAAAAATTTTCAAAACGCTTATTCACCTGATGAGCCTGATGATCTTTGGACGAGTCTCTTCTCTTAGCTTCAAACAATATATAAAAGGCAAAAAGGCCAAATATGGCATCAAGTTCTATGAACTGTGTTCTCCTGACGGGTATGAACATAACATAGAAATATACAAAGGTAAATTAGCCTCGAATACAACCAATCCCAAAAATGTATCGAAACTTGAATCGTTGGTATTTAGACTAATAAGCCCCTTCTTAGACAAGGTATCCTCGTGATGGATAATTATTACAACAGTGTCCTCTTGTCTAAGAAACTTCTAAAACGAAGAACGCACAGGACTGGAACACTTCGATCTAACAGAAAGGGAAATCCAAAGACGGTTACCTCGAAAAAACTGAGAAGAGGTGAACACATTTGTCTGCGAAAGGGGAAAGTTTACGTATCCAAATAAAAAGACAAAAGAGAAGTCTTATGCATTTCGACAAAATTTCACCCAGGAATAGTTGAGACAAGAAATTCGTACGGAGCACCAGAAGAAGTTCATCAATATAATCTTCATATGTCTGGGGTCGATAGGTGTGACCAACTAACTCCTTACTATAGCTGCCCGAGGAAGTCTCTGAGATGGTACAAAAAAGTTATCTTCCATTTACTGGACATAACCATAGTAAATAGCTTCTTATTATATCGAAAGATAAATAAGTCCAACAAAAGCTTGTTGAGTTTTAGAGAATACATTATGAAAGGATTCCTCGGAATATCTCATGAAATAAAAGATGGTAGAAAACTAGTGTCAGAGGGAGCGGCAAATTGCCGCAGGACAAGAAATGCACCAGTAGAGCAAAAGAACCACTTGCTCGAGAAAATCCCTCCACCTAAAGAAAATTATAAAAGAAAAAAAAAACTACTTTCTAAGATGCAGAGAGTGATCGGCGAATGGGAAAAGAGGGCAAACCTCTTGGAGATGTAATGATTGTGATTCAAAACAGCCTCTTTGTGATGCAGAATGCTTCGAACAATTTCATTCCATTTAGTTTTGTTTTAGTTTTTTAAGGCTAAAAAAATTAGTTTCATTTTGTTTTGCACCTATTTAGTTTATTTTGTTTATTTTGTTTTGTACTATTTTAATTTACTCCGAGGATATGTTTGTGTTGTTATGTAAGCAATAAAAAAGTATATTTCTGAGTGTCAGGCAGCTCCCTTCAGTGAAAATATTTCGTCTGTACATGCAGGCAATTATCCCTTATAATGGAAAAACGTTGTTTCTGGGACAAGGTCTGCAATTGCAATCCGACTGGACTTTTTGGAGAGGTACATAAAAAATAAACCATACAAGAAATTTCCAGTGTGTACTCCTGAGTTCCCTAATTTGTCTGTCTGTGACCGCGAATGTGTTAAACATTATTAACAATAAGCTGTTGTAGTTCAATATTGTATGTGACACACCCGGAATTTGATGAATTTCATTTTTTAGTGAAAAACAGACAAAGCCAAAGGAATGCACAAAAATACAACAGCAATTAATCGTCATAAATCAAGTTGCCTGCCTAACGTCAATTAAAATATCAGTTTTCTGGCTTTGATTATATCACAGTATCACAGTAGTCCAAATAATTCACCCGCTTCAGCTTGATAAACGCTAGAGTTTATTAAGGTTAAGTTATAAATTACTGACCCCTTGACTTGAAGTCTAAAACATTTAAAGTAGTAATTAGGTTTGATAAAACTTATTGATTTATGTAGACATACTTTACTTTTCAGTTAGAGGTATATTTTCTTCATTTATCTACCATATTTTGGCTTAAGCAAAAACATACTAGTCCGTTTCTTATTGTCCGACAGCACGCGAAAAGGTCACAGATGCTAGTCAGGTAGTAAACCATAAGCGTCACCGTTCATCTAAGGAATTTATTTACTATTTAACTTTATACCCGATCTGATATACAAAGGTAATATAAATGTAAATTCGGTTAGTTAAAACAACTAACTGACCTTCATACATTTGTAGAGTACATACAGTTGAAACAATACATTATTTTTGAAATAATCTGGTAACGCAACTATTCTGACTGAATATTTCATTAATTATCTTGAGAATTTGGCGCAGGTCAATTCTTGGGAGACGTATTAACACGACTCTTGCGTAGAGTCTTTATGTGAACGGTTTTTATTCACTGCGCATGAGTCGTCCAGTTTCCAACCGTTTGTGACTGCTCTACGAACAGACCTAATGACTTCTTAAAAATTTTGCAGGTATATACGGCGAAACTTGGTCTCGCCCAAATTTGTATAATTTGTTTTGCTTAGAGTCGCTTACGTTCCGAAAGTGTTGAATGTGTTGTGAAAAATGTCTTCAAGTTTTATCCCAGTAAAGTGTAAGAGCGTGCTTAGCTTACAAAGGAAGACTGTAGTGTTAAATGTGCATGATGCTGTTGTACATCAAATGCCGGCTGCTACTGTTAGAAATATAGTTTCGACATGTTCCAATATGACAGGAGTTAGTGAATCTACTATTTACAGGCTTCTAAGAGAGAGAAAAAATGGAAATATATCCCCACCTAAGAAGTCAACTGGAAGAAAACCACTTGACCTTGATGAACATATGCAAAATACAATAAGACGAAAAGTACATGAATTATATTTTAAAAAAGAGATCCCAACCCTTGACATAATTCTAAGAATGGTGAAGGAGGACGAGAATTTGCCTGACATAGGGCGAAAAGCTTTGTGGAAAATATTACACAAATTAAATTTTACTTGGGAGAAGCAAAGTCGCAAATCAGTGCTAATCGACAACGAAGAAATAATATGTTGGAGACGCCAGTATTTACGAGATATCCGAAAATACAGACAGTTGGGAAGACAAATCTATTATCTAGATGAGACATGGCTCAATGAAGGACATTCAGAAAAAAAATATGGCAGGACAAAAGTATTCGAACCAGTCGTCAAGCTTTCATAGAAGGTTTATCTACTGGACTGAAAACTCCTATCGGTAAAGGTTGTAACATGTCTATCGACCTGTTTCGATTTTACAGAATAAATCCTTTTAATTAGCGCTCGTCGTCACTAGCCACATCCAATTATAGTTCTGTGATCCCAAACTCTTCTACCCCGAACGTAAGACAATTGACTTTTGCCAACGGACGCTTCCATTTTTTGCACACCGCCACGTTAAACACCCCTTTTTGTTAACGACCACCGAAGGGGACACATCTTTCGCTATCTTTCATATCTCAAGTACCTATCTTATGAATTTTGCTGTGGTAAGTCCAAAATCATAATCTATAGTTAATAAGCTTCTTCTAAAGTACTGTCTGATATAATTTTCGTATGCATTCTTTATTCTTTCACAGAGATAGACGAAATTAAATTCAACACGCGGTCATAAACTGTTCTTTTATACTAATATGGTAGTTTTAAACCAAATATTCTTTTATAATTCAGTGTTTACTTTTATACAAATATTTTCAAGCTTTTTCAGTTGCGAAATAACTCTTAATTATAAAATAACAGTTGTATAAACCGTTAACCTATAAAATATTCTTTCGTAACGCCAGTGCCGGTTTCAGATATTTCCTAAGCACGATATTTTTTCATATAACTAAATAAATAACTTTTTGCTATCATAAGTTTCTTTCGGATCATTAGTATATTTTTTTATTTAGCCGATAATTGCCATTTTTACTGTTTTAACATGGGACACATAATGTTGGAAAGCTTTCAGTAAATTAATTCAATTTTTTGACTTTCAAATAACTGCCTTCCTTTTGTTTAACCTGAAAAGCTGACCAACATAATGTGCCATTACATTCAAGTTCCTACATATCCCTGATCCACTTGTACTTCTAGGTAAGCACAGCCCCTAGGCTAGTATATAACTCAAGAATACAACCCTAGGCGAGAATATAAGCCAAGAATATAACCCTAGGCTAGTATATAACTCAAGAATATAACCCTAGGCTAGAATATAACGCTGAGGATATAAACCGAAGAATATAACCCCAAGAATATAGCCAAGGATACAGCCCTAGCTCAAACTACCGCCCTAGAACAGAACTCATCAGTTCGGATCAAGACCTGACTTCTTCTCCAGGAAACCACTTCATCTAAGCTAAGTACCTATAAAAGTACAAATTCCTCTATTAAATTCCGTTGTTCATTTCCTGTGGCAGAATAAATTGTAAATTTGTTTTTAATTCTTTTTTTATTAGAAATCCTCAACTATAAAAGTTGAGGGAGATACCGCCCGGGTCACTTTTCTTTATTAACTTTTATCTAAATTCTACAAGGCGTTTCTACCTTTTCCGCCTTAGTTTTCTTAGTATTTTTATCGTTAAAAAAGGTAGTGGCGCCCTCAATTTTCACAACCCTTCTGTTATCCTTGTGCAGCATAAACTTGGGGTCGAATCACCCTTGAGAGGAGTCTCTAGCCGGAGCCCTTCGAGCTGGTGCCCTGTTAGGTACAGCATTTACCGTTACAAATTGGCGCCTTTACCGTTACAAATTGGCGCCCAACTAAAAGCATACTTTTACCGTTACAAGGTCGCCGACTAATAATAACGCATATTAGATGCAATCAAGGGTTCGTTGAAGGTGGTTTACTGGAGTTTCAGTCAACATCAACCAAAGACTATCATGAAGAAATGACTGCAGATGTTTTTGAGGAGTATTTTACACAAATGGTCGAATTAATTCCAAATAATGCTGTAATCGTTATGGACAACGCCACTTATCATTCGCGATTAACAGAAAATCTTCCATCTACCTCTTGGAGAAAAGCTGATATTAGAAACTGGTTAATCGTAAAAGATATACCATTTGAAGATGATATGTTGAAAAAAGAACTTTTAAAGGTTGCTTCAGATCACAAGCTACAATTTAAAAAGTTTGTTATTGATGAAATAGCCAAGAATCGTGGGATAACAGTGCTCGTTTGCCGCCATACCATTGTGAATTAAATGCGATAGAGTTAATATTGGCCCAAATGAAAGGTTATGTAGCTAGACATAATAAAACATTTAAAATGAAAGATGTTCGTGAACTCATGAAGTATTCATTGACAACAATAACTGAAGAGAACTGGAGAGATGCCGTGAATCATGTAATTGAAGAGGAAGAGAAAATGTGGGTTTTAGAGAACCTCATAGAACAAACTATAGAACCGATAGTGATCTCTCTCGACGAGTCTTCGGATGATTCTTGTATGGCCGGCGAAGAGGATGATACTATAGATTGAATTTTATATTTCCTATAAATGGTATGTTTACTTTACTCAATATACATTAATTCATTGTCAATAAATTTGAATTATGAAAATTAAACTATATTTTGTTTAATTAATTTAATTTAATAAAAATGAAAATGTAACTTGTTAATAGGCCTAAACGAATGAATTTTATTTCAACTGTAATGTTGACCGAATCTAATTAAATAAGCAAAATGAACTAATATCGTAATCTCCGCCACTGCCGCAATGTTTATCGTTTATCTGGCATTGTTCAGTTTTATTACCATATTGAATTTTGAGCTGAAACAGGGATGTACAGATAACCAACCAGATACCTACTTGTTTTGCATTAGAATTTTAGTATTTACTTGTAAAATTCTTAGGATCACTCTGTAAGAGATAATTTTCTATTTGAATATTTAATGAGGCTACTGTGCTGTCAGACATTAAGAAATAAACTATAGTTAGAAATCTTCTGTGTAAGATGGCATTCGAATAATTTCTAAACATCTACTTATAATATATTAGCTGTTTGTCGCCATGTATTTTGACTGTTGAATCCGAGTGTTTGATCTTGCTTTGTTTAGGTTAGTTTGGTATTGTGGTACTATTATTTCTCAAATTTATTTGAATAATATTTAATAATTGAATAGATGACGCTTTTACTTGATGAAGATCCATACTAAACGATGAAATAAAACAATTTAATTTGTTTAAATCTTCAAACTAGTTTGAAAAAGCTTCTGTGTAGCGAAACGCGTCACTAATTCAATTTGAACGTTAGTTCAAAATAAAATGAAGATTTAAACAAATTAAATTGTTTTATTTCATCGGTTAATATTTAATACACTATTACTTCTCTCCATTTTTTACAAAGTTGAATTATTTGTTGGATGACATTGACAATTGGCCGTGACAGTCGTGTCTTGGATAAAAGCGTTCGTTCGTCATGCCGTGAAGTATCTAGTAACGCTGAGTGTGGTTGTATTTATGTTTAGCATCTGCTCTGTGACTTAAGAGTCCACAGACAACTTAGTTTGTCGCGCCGATGTCGGTATAGATAGAGCAATGCTCTGTGACTCAAAGAGTTCACAGACAACTTGGTTGTCGCGCCGATGTTGTCGGCAGAGATAGAGCGTTTGCTCTGTGACTTTACGAGTCCATAGACAAATGTTGTCGCTTCGTTATTTGGAATTGCTAGAGCGTTTGATCGATGCTACTCAGAAATGTAGGTTATTTTACTCGCGAATGCGTATTGTCTTATATAGAGGGAAGTGTAGCACTTGATGACCTGATCTGTGCGGAACTCGCTCAGTGTAGTTCGGATGTATGTTTCGGGTAGGTTTCTCTATGGTAGTATTCGGTACGGAAGTTGAGTTGAAGAAGTGTCCGGTGTGTGCTTTTCTACTAGATAGTTTAGTTTCCGAAAGTGCATCTGAATTTTGTTAATGACTGAAAAGTCATCCTTTGCTGGGTTTTATAGGTTCTCGTTCTGAATTAGTTGTGGAATATACGGTTAAGTACTTTGTTCTACGGGGGTTCGTATTGTTGGAGAATTCCGTCCAGTTCTGGAAGCCGTTTTCACAAACCCTTATAGGGGATATATTGCACTAAAACCATTGTGAGTATTTTCTCTACCTCCTGATTTCGCATCACTATGTAGTTATCACTACTTAAAGGAAACCGCCAACGTTGAAGTTTTGGAATTGGAGGTGTGCCACATGTTTTTGTTGGTTCATTATTTGTTGGTTGCCTTGCAGTAAGGAAAATTCTGAGTATTGGACCCTTTTTGGAAAAGTTATGTCTTGATAGATTTGTAGTATTTTGTAGTTAGAACAGTTGGTGGTAAAATACTTCCTGTTGATTGTAAATGTTTGATTAAGAAGGCTGTAAGACGGTCTATTCTGTTACCATGTGTATATTTTGTTTTTCTTCGCCCGCTTTAGTCTAACGAATACTATAATTCGTGGGTGGTTCTTCAAACCTACCCTGGCTATGACCAAAGCCATTTACTTTAGATGTTTATCATATACTTATTATTTGATTTAAATTCAGTGTAGTATACTGTTGCTGACACTGTTGATTGTAAATAGGTCTAATGACTACTTTGGGGCTAGGATTCAGTTAATTTGGGGCTAGGATTCAGTTAATTTGGGGCTGATTTTGATCAGTACATTACTTGTAAATTCTTATGAAGTAGCTTCTGGCATACGCCGAGACAAGCTTAACTTGTTGAGGTGTAGTGCTACAAGTAGAATTTGTTCCTGTATAGGCTCAGTTTCTAGCTGATACCTGTTTTAATTTTTAAGGGTTCAACTGAGGGGCCAGGGGATACTTAACTCCCTCCGGATACACACTTCGGGATGTTTGGAGTCTACCTGGTAGCTAGATAGTGTTGTCTTCTGCTGTGACTGCTACTTTTCCACAACTACGTGAAGAAGACCTTATTGAGGGTAACCCGGTATCGGCGCTCTCCTAATTTAAGTTACTTATTTTTTTCCCCTAACCGCAGAATGGTTTGAGGTTGAATAGGCTTTATGCCATTATGTATATATAGGTAGTTCCTTATTCATTTATATTTTCATATAATTTATTGTAATGGTGGAAATTAATATCTTGCGGTAAATTTTCATAATTTTATCCACTTGCGCATGCGTCTTTGCCTTGGTACCAACGCCTTGACTACGGTGTCGGCTTATATGGAATTTATTTTATAAACTATACACTACTTTTCAGGTTCGTTCATAGAAAATATAATTAATACGTTCTTATTCAATCACTACTGGTTCACTTGAACAGCCATAACAATTTCACACTACGTAGGTCAATTAACTGGTATAGTTTGGAATTTTATTGTTAATTATTTGACTCTTGATGTGTAACAGATGTTCACACTATTTTTTTAAGTGGGGGGAATTTACTTGGGTTTTCAGTAGTTATTAATTGTAACACACCCCTTTTGAGGGTATTGAATGTTTTTCATTGCGTAATTATAAGGAATATAAGCTGAGGTTTGCCTTTTATTTTCATCCCTTGTCTTACTGAGTTATCGGGGGAAATTAGTCGTGGTAGGCCAAAGTGGAAAACTCAGTTGGCGCCCACACAAGTTGTCTACTTTTTTTGTCCGAAAGATCAAGAAGAGGGATCCACCCCTAACCCCGTTCTGAGCGACGTCGAAGGCATAAGGTTTTCACCGGAGCAACTGAAACTCATGTGACCGAGTAGACAAAGTAATTGATAATCTTGCATTTTTTTGTGGCATTTAAATTTTATAAATAAATTCACATTTGTGGTAGAGCTCAATTCTCAAGGTTATAGGATAATCCTCACTGGATGACTGAAGGTAATACTCAACACCATCAGAAAACGAATGTCTCGGCGGGAATACTTAATGGTCCTTATTTTTTTGAAGAAGATCCTACAGGGGAACGTTATCTGCAATTTCTGCGAACAGGGGTTAGACCAGTCATTGCCAATATGTTTCCAAACGCCAACAATCCTAACTTACCAGATGATTGTATCTGGTTACAACAAGATGGTGCACCCCCACATTATGCACGTGATGTTCGCGAGTTTTTGAACCAGTCTTTTCCATGGAGGTGGTTGGTAGATGGGGACCAATAGAGTGGCCACCAAGACTACAGATCTCAATCCTCTGGATTTTTTCTATAAACTTATTCAAAATCAAAGGTAAACCGCAAAATCTACAGGGGTTATAAGACCGAATTAGAGACGACGTTATTCGTAATGTGCAAGAAGTATGTGTTCGTCGATTTGCTTATTATCAAGGGACCGCTGGATGCCATTCAAAGCATTTTTATTTTAGCTGAAAAGTATCATGTGTTAATTGATTCAATATTGCAGTTCGTTTATCGGAAAATTATTCTCTGATTAAATTAAATTACTTTTCATTTTCCCTGTATAAGCATTAGTCAGTTAAGTTTAATACTGCTAAATACATTATTAAAAGACCTTTCAAATGAGGTATCACAAGAACCACATTTCAATTTAAAAAAATCAACAATTACGTCACCGTGTCAAAACTGGTGATGTCACCATGCTCGCACATTATTAAAAAAAATCAGCATTTAAAATAAAAAAATCTTTGGATTTTTAGCTAAAATAAATTGTTTGCAAAATATTGAGTTTGTTCCATAATTTAGCCGCGCTCTGTATAAACAATTGTGAATTTTGTCAAAAAATGAAATACGACAGAAATCCTCCAAAACCAAAATTTTAGTTTTTGGATCACTCTTTGACAATTACATTCAGACTAACGGAGCTCATCAAGGATCAGTATTACGTGTTACCTTATTTATTGTAGCTATTAATGATATAGTGCAAAATATAAAATCTCCATACCCGCGGTATCGTGTCAAATTCAAGTTAACAGAATGGCGAGCTGTACCGTGTGTAATATTACATGAACCATTTGGAGCCACTTTTGACCCCCTAATAACTCAAAAACTATTTCACTTAAACATGTCAAACTAGGCTCATATATTAAGACTTGCGAGATAAATATGTCCTCCAAATTTCATAAACACAACAGTTATTTAGATATTAACGTCCAAAAATCGTCATTTTTATCACTGACTGACCTATAAACCAAAACTCTAACCCAGTTCCAGATGACCTAGAAAGTTCTAATTTGGTATCCAGATTGGTAGTTGGGAATACAAAGGAATAAATCAGAAACTAGTGAATTTTTGTCATTTTATTATCATTTTTCAATTAATTGATTCTATTAGGAACACTTACTTATAGTAAGAATGTAAGAAATACCAATCAAAATTGATGACAGCCGGTTTTTATGTGGATTTGAAGGTCTTTACGAGTGGAATACCACCCTCAATTTTTTTTTTATCCAAATCAGTTTTAGTACTTATAACTAATAAGAGTATAGTCGACTTTCGTATTTATTACGTTTTTAACTGGATTTAGTATTCATTATTATTTCAATATTTAGCATCAATACATCAATAGTGTGAGATCATTACTTATAAATAATCGAATAATACGTACTTCACTCGTGAAGCATCAATTCACCAACACCTCACCTTGACTATAAACAATCAAAATATACCAACTGTTAATAAAGTCCAATATCTAGGAATGATATTTGACAAGAAATTAAACTGGAAATTCCACGTGGAACAACTAAAAGCATCATGTCTTCCAGGAATGAACATGAAAAAAATGTTATCGAACGTCAATTGGGATAGCGACCGAAAAACGCTCTACACATTTATTAAATCACGCATAGATTATAGATCAATAATCTATGCATCAGCCAGCATAAGGACACTGAATAAATCGGATGTCATACAGCGCACGGCACTGTGTCTCACAACCGGAGCACTTTGCACAAGGGGACGCAATCATAGCCGAGTTGGAAGAATTGCCCCTGGAATATCGCAAAGTCTCTCATACACCATTCGAGTATCCTCCAGTGAAATACACCCTTCCCACCTTATTAATTTCTCAAATACATTCAAGTCTCTCTCCATCAATCATTCTTATATGTCACCTCCATTTTATGAAAGAATTAATGGAATATGTTCAAGATACCAACTATCACTCCCACCAGTAATGCCCCATCGTAGAAACAATTCACCTCCTCCTTGGCTGTCACATTAACCAAACTGTAATACTCAACGTCTGAAGTTAAACAAACATTAATATCCTATACAGTTAATTCTGAACAATTTCCAAGCTATCTTTAGCAGTTACCAAGAATATGAGCATATTACACTGACGGATCAAAAACGGGCAGAGGTACTTCCGCAGCAGTAGTAACGAGTGACGGAATTATGGGTTACAGATTACCAGAAATATTCACCATTAATTCGGCAGAATTATATTTTATAGAAAGTCCAACCCCAAAAATTCTATTAATAGCAGATTCCTTCAATATGATAGTTAACATAAAGCAATGGTATCCAACTAATACTTCAGTGTTACAGATCAAAGAGCATCTACAAAGACTGTAACGACCCTTTACATTGTAGGCCAATTTGTAGCCTAAATGTATCCGGTAGAAGAACAGGGAAGATAAAAGGAGTAAGATGAAATCGACATTATCTATCGGAGGAAGATAATAAACGGTAAAAAGATAGTTTCCGACTGAAAGCCTTGCTAATCACCGTAGAAAATCGGCTGGACGTCGATAATAAACTCTTTCATTGATCTCGGGGTATGGATATTCGCCTAAATTAGGATGTGTTGGACACTCATCATTAGAAAAAGAGCCGGTAAAGTAATAAAAGATAGTCTGGACGCCAACTTGTTTTTTTTATTTTCTTAAACAAGTAAAGAGAGGTGTTTACATATTTCAGGTGATATGTGAATTCACCTATGAAGCCTTTCAACGTACAACTCACATTATCAAACTGCACTTTTTTAACATGTTGCTTTACAATATGTCTGAACTGCTTGGAGCCTATCCACTCTCGGAGGCTACCAATTAACTACTCTGCTAAAATAGCACGAAAAAGCGTAAGGAATATGTTGCTGGTAGTATGACTGATTGTGATTCGTTGATTTTGAAAATAGAGGCGGGGCGAAAGGTTTAAACGATAAATTTTGTTCTAGAAAATTGAAGTAGTGTCGTGTGCAAAACTGTTTGTTTTGAACACCTGCGAGAAGGGGAGAATTGTTTTGAATTTCCTTTTTTTATGGACGCAAAGCGTAGAAATGGGGTTTACAAAATATTATGTTTATCGACAAGGGCGTCGATGAAGGGTTTAAAAAGAAATTATTTGGAACTTATAATGAAAAATAATACGAAACATAACGATAGATATTCTATCGTTACATGACTTCATAAGTTAGGAAAAACAATCAAATTTATTTGGGTTTCCTCACATCTGGGTATATCTGCAAATGAACGTGCTGACGAAATAGCCGAATAACACTCCGCGAATCCAGTGCCAGCAACGGACTTGAAAGCGAAGCTTGGCATTACAAATTAAGGGCGGTCAAAACTTCGACACTAACATGTCGAGCATCTACGAGGAGATTAAAAACCATTCTTGCTTGATTGAGAATAGGTCAAACAAGATGCACCCATGAGTATTTAATCATCCAATAATCCTCCAAGGTGTAAAGTGTGCAACATACAGTTCAGTGTCCAACATTTCCTAATAGAGTGTCCTAAATATAACAAAGAAAGACAAATACTCACCTCTGTGAAAAGTGCAAAATTGGAAATGTACCTTAAAGACACAAATATGTCTTCTCCAATTTAAAAATCTTTGTTTATAATCAATAATGTACCACTGTTAATAAACCACGCAGATGTCTTTTTAATAAAAGGTCAAAAAATCTTCATCATTATTGCTAGATTTATTATATAATTTGGTGGGAGTAACTGCAATAAAGCTAAGACTTTTAGGAACTTTTTAACTCATCACGGTGAACCTAAAATGTTGGTCGGTGATAGGGGAATCGAGTTAAAAAGTTATATTATCGAAAACTTTGCAAAACATAAAATCGAACTTTTACTATGCCACTTAATCCAAACTCGAATTGCATCATTAACGAATTTACTCAACTCTCGTTGAACACGAATTATTCGAGAAACACATAAAAATCTTAATAGGTATCTTAGACCAAATGCATCATGCAATTTTAGGATATAATACTATGTTCAATAGATATAATATCAGGTCATTCGAATACAAATAATCCTTTCAGTATTGATCTCAATCAATAATGGTATTCCAATTATATAACCAAACATGAAAAAGCTACAGCCGGAATTGATTAAACATTAAACGTATACATGATAAATCAAAAAAGTCGACATGAATTGTTGACGTTGATAAATCATCAGACAAATCCACGGAATGAAAATAGTCACTCGTTTACAGCCAGATCATCAAAACAAAATAAAAGAATCAAAGTAAAAAGACAAAAATTAGTTATTACCACTTCCGATAAAAATGATTTGAGAAGATCTCCCGCTAATCAAAAAATTGTACTACTGAAGAATCCTCCTCTTGCTGGTAACATCCAGTCAGAAAAAAGAAATGAAAATTACAAGTTTGATCCAGGCACACTTCCTTACAAATTAGGAAGTGGTAGATTACGATGTTTCCACGATTCTTTTCGCCACTACTTTTATCTAAACCCTATTGAAACCAATTTACGTACTATAACGAATCAATTTGAAAGTACATTGCAAGTAATTTTTATTGAAGATGAAAATGAAAAAAAATTAAATTTTGTACATTGTAGTAAGAGAGTAAACAGAGGAAGTATAACCAATTTAGGAACGATATTCAAAAGTATATCCAGTAATTAAGACGCAGATGACGATAAACGTTACGAAAATGCTATTCGTCGGCTGAGATGCAAAACCGTGTAAGTCCGCAAATTTCTGAAATTGGGATTTTTATACAGAAATTTTAGAAGTGCTCCATCTATCAACAAGTTCTAAAACCAAAGAGATACACATTTTTTTCTCAATTTGGAGAAATTAAAGTCTACTGTCCACTTTAATGAAAAGTGATTGAGGTTGAAGTGCAATGCGAGGTAGCTCCACATAATGTAAGTATTTTTTGTTTTTACTGAAATATGTATTGAAAATAAAGTATCCTACAGCTTTTTATAAACATTATGCCTTATAATTCTAATAAATGAAGCGTCTCGTTACTTTTATTTTCAGTAGTAATAACCCAAGGACATTGATAATTGTTCGAAAAAATTTTATAACAGATTTCGAAAGCTTGTTGCCAATATGCAACAAGCTTGAGAAAGTTGTTATAAAATTTTTGAGCATTTATCAATGTTCGAGGGTTATTCGAATGGAAATTTTTTTGCTAATTATAGAAAAAAATACACAGTATATGCTTCTATATTTTGATTAATGTTCTCGTCAGTATTATGACAAAATCGTGACATTTTAAAATATTAAATATTTGAAACGTCAAAATCGAAATAAATCAAAATGTATCCATGGCAACGTAGATTCTAGTAGATATCCAATGAAATCAGTTAATTTGAGGTCATTTGATTGAACACAACCAATCAGAACAACATAACACTGAAAAAAGACCATGGGCTTTGACAATTTTTTAAAAATTTCAACATATTTGGCAATTATCGACCATTTTTTCAAAATTTGGACAATTTTTGACAGTTTTTTTCAAATTTTAATGATTATTGACCATTTTTGACAATTATTGACCAATTTTGACAGTTTTGACAATTATTGACCAATTTTGACAATTATTGATCATTTTTGACAGTTTTTCAAAAATTTTGACCATTTTAGACAATTCTTCCAAATTTTAACAATTATTGACCATTTTTGACAATTTTTGAGCATTTTTGATAGGTTCTGACAATTATTGACCATTTTTGATCATCTTTCAAAAATTTTGCCAATTTTTGACAATTATTGACTATTTTTCCAAATTTTTGACAATTTTTGAAAATATTTGGCAATTATTAACCAGTTTTTCAGAATTTTAACAGTTTTGACCATTTTTGACGATTTTTCAAAATTCTTGACAATTTTTGACCATATTTAAAAAATTTTGACAATTTTTCAAAAATTTTAATAATTATTGACCATTTTTGACAGTTTTTGACGAATTTTGACAATTATTATTGACCGTCTTTGACAATTGTTGACCATTTTTGACAATTTTTCAAAAATTTTAACATATTTGGCAATTATTGTCCATTTTTTTAAATTTTGACAATTTTTGACCAATTTTAAAAATTTTAACAATTATTGATCCTTTTGGACCATTTTTGACAATTTTTAACGAATTTTGATTGGTTTTGACAATTATTGATCGTCTTTGACAATGATTGACCATTTTTGACAATCTTTTAAAATTTTTCGACAATTATTGACCATTTTTGACAGTTGTTGACAATTTTTGAAAATATTTGGCAATTATTAACGATTTTTTCACAGTTTCACAGTTTTTACCATTTTTGATCATTTTTCCAAATTTTTGACCATATCTAAAATTTTTTGACAATTTTTCAAAAATTGTAATATACTTGGCAATTATCAAACATTTTTTCAAAATTTTGACAATTTTTGACCATTTTTGGCCACTATCTTTAATTTAACAACACGAGATGTTACATGTTTCCTTTGGCACGAGGCCAATGGTGGTCTTGAGGCCAATGTATTTGCTTCGATACTGTGCAACTTCCTAGAGATGGAAATTGATAAGAGACCAACTATAAAGTAAATCACAATTTTCTCTGACAGTTGCGGATATCAAAACAAAAACAACACTTTGGCAAACGCTCTTCTCTGGTTTAGCAGGAAAAATGGTGTACCAGTTCTGCAAAAATTTCTCGAAAAGGGGCATACACAAAAGGAGGTAGATAGTGCACATTCATTAATTGAGAGAAAACTGAAAGGTAGACCCATTTATCTTCCTACAGCTTATGTGAACGTCTGCATCTAAGCCAGACGAAAACAAACTTCCAATGTGCAGCACTTGGAATGGATGGATGCATGGATGTAATAAAATATTATTCTTCTATTCGACCTGGAACAAGACCAGGAGACCCTACAATTTCTGATGTTGTCGCCATTAAGTGTGAAAGGGATATTCAATATAAACTTAGGTTTACAGGCGAATGGATGACATTGCCAAAAACAATTACAATATCCGACCAAACAGTTTCACCCGCCCTTTACAAGAAATGCCTTAAAATAAAAAAATAAAAGTATCAGGACTTACAAGAACTAAAAAAAGTGATTCCAGAGCAAGGGTGGCAATTCTATGACAAATTGGAGACATAAAGTTCATTTTTTTTAGTTAGTTAAAGATGGTTAATTTCTAGATAGGTATAAGGTTTTTGTTCCGTAGTTTTATGTTAAAAAAAATAAAACATTTTTATTGAGTCGTTTTATTTTTGTGAGTAAAAAACATGTAACTCTGAATACATTGCGGCTATTTTTATTAAAAAAAATTGAATTGAGCTAAAAACCCTTTAGATTATATCTAAAGAGGAGCTTTTTGGCTAATTTATCAATATTGCTTGACAAAGTGATTCGAGTTCACCAAAAAGATAAGTTTTCTTCGTCTTCTATAAAATTTGTCAAAACGAAGTTAGACGGTTTTGCATCTCAGCCGACGCTTTGCCTCATTATGTTCCAACCGAAAAGTTATAGCATGTATACTCCAAAAACAAAAACCACTAACAGTACATACTACAAAAAATTATCTCGATCAAATACAAACAGCACTCAAAAATTTAAACAGAAATATTAAATAATATAGAACTCTTTTGCTTTTGCTGAATTAGATACATTAAACTACAATGTTTTAAAGTTTGAAGATATAGAATTTATTATAAAATTATTACTAAAATATCATCCAGATACTACCTTAATTTTTAAAAATGATTCTTAAATTGTACATAAGTCTTGAGACATTTTAACCGTCGAATCCTACTATTCTAAGGACAATCATTTTTTCAATTCACTTTTCTTCAAACAAACCTGAAACTTACACTTATTTCCACCTGTATTGTATACCTACGAAAAACAACACAATCCTTATTCCACCTAAACCTTATCTGGCAATGCAAGATAACCAGTACGTATACGAAGATGAAAAATGTCAAACCCCACATGAGCTTCACTTTTTCCACAACAAAAATTAATGAAAGCTGCCGAATCCGACTACTGCATCCAAAAGTTGCTGCAGCTAGAGACCAAGGAGCACTCAAACATGTGCCTATAATAGTTGAAAACGAAGTCATGCAAAACAATGAACTCAGCACATTACATCGTAGTCATCCCAGAAGAAACAAAAGTGGGGATTATTTGTTCGGAGAACGATTCGACATCGCTTAAGGGTACCTATTTTATTGAACCAACATTAAGCATTTTCCAAAAACCAAGTAAAAATTTTTAGCACTGCCAGAAAAAAAATAGAGAATACCGAACTATTTCACTAGAGAAGAAAACCGAGTTCAAGAAGCGACTTTAATAAATATTTCATATAACTACGCCACTCTACCTAATACTTGCACCCATTTTTTTGTTGGCTTGCTCAGATCAAAATCCAGATCAAAATTTAGATCAGAACGTCAACCTACAAAGAAATTACCCCCAAACCAAAATCGAGGATAAAAAATATCCCAATGGAAGAATACGAAAAATCAATCCAAACTCTTTATGGATCTCTTCAGGAATGGAGGAATTACCTAATCCCTTCCTGTTTGGTACTATACCATTCCTGGATATTCATGGGACTGTATGTTAAAATATACTAAATGCGAATTAGAACTATTACAGGATGTTGATATGATACTGTTTGTTGAAAATGCAATCCGGGGAGGAATAAGTCAATGCTGCTGTCGATATTCCGAAGCTAACAATAAATATATGAGGGAATGTGATAATTCGAAGCCGGACAAGTTTATACTTCATCTGGATATCAATGCCATGTACGGATGGGCAATGTGTCAACCACTTCCATGTGGAAATTTTGAGTGGGTTGACACAAACATTAATGTGACATACCTGACGATAGTCCTGAAGGATACATTTTGGATGTGGATTTGGATTATCCGGAGGATCTGCATGACATTCATGAACATTTTCCTCGTGTAATTATTTTCACTGATATACTGTGCAATTCTTAGAACCTCTACGAACAGCTGAGGAAAGTGCAAGAGTAATTTGTGGGATTTGGGCCTAGGTTTATTAATATTTTATCAAAAGAGAAAATATTGTTACGACATCCTCTTTATATTTCATTTGACAATTCTCCTCAAAACTATCACAAAATAAATTACTATGGTTACTCTACCCCTAAAGTTCCAACATACTGCGGCCCCAGAATTGACATGGTAGATCAAATACCTTGAATAACTCTGGTATCTCGAGGGAGTTTTTAGTTTTCTTCCGAAACGTGTTTTCATTATTTTCTTTTGATTTTCAGTGGGTGGCTCATCCTTCCTAGATAAGTTTTCGTTCTCTTCAGAATTTGATTTACTCGAAAAAAACAACTCCAATGGATATAAAAGCTGTAGTGGTCGAATTCACCCTTACTCGTCCGTTCCTTTATATAATTCCTCAACCTTTCCCAAAGGCCAAGTAATCCATTTTCAATTATCTGAACCAATTAACACTACTTCTCCTATTATCGTTTCTTCTGCATCCTACATTTATCAGCTCCGCAAGGTTTTCTTTCTGAAACCTTCCTCTTAATGATTTTCTTAAATTTTGTAGAAACTTGAAACGATTATTGAAAAAAATATTATCCACGATATCTAGATCAACAACCTCGTCAGAAACGCTGTGATGGTTTTAAAAACTGATGGGGTTAGAACCTTCCACTCATCAACATCAGAAACATAAGTTAGCGGCCTCATGTTAATCACCGCTTCAATATCACACTTAACCGTATATAGCTCGATGAAGTGAAGCGAGGCCTTTCCTGATTGCCGACGAAGCAGCTCCTTTATTACTCGAACTAACCGTTCCCACCACCCACCCATTGTAATTTTTTATTGGTTCGTTTGAGATTTTCACCTCTTGTCTCCCTTATTTTCATTTCTCTTATATTTTTTATCATAAAATCACATCGGTTTCTGTATTTACAAACTTAATCACGAATGTTCTCTTAATTATCTATTTCTCCACTAATATCTTCTGTACTGTTTTCTTCTTCAGTGAATATTATTTCTTTAATGCTGATGTTCAACTCAAACACGCGTTCTGCTTCAACCATAATTTATTGCAAGAATCGTTTGGATCCACCTCTCTTATTTTCTTAAAAACCTTTTGTAGTGACCCCTCAATTGTTTCTCTTTCTAGCTTCAGGCTTTGCATTTTCATTTATTCAATCCCAAGCTTAAACAGTTTTAAATTATTTCCAGAACCCTAAATCCTTTGCATTTTCATTCCCGAATACATTGCTTTTTGTACATTTTTATTTAGTCTGATTCAAACATTTGAAATTTTGAGTGGTTCAGCTATTTATTCAACGAAATAAAAGGTTTTTAAATATCTTCTGTATGTTCCTTGTGGTGTATTCATTACTTTTTTGTTAATTATTATTATTAATCAAATCACAATCTTTTTTATATTTATAAATTCAACGTTTCGGTAGCGTTCCAGCTACCGTTATCAAGAACGATGAAGATCTTCAAATTATGGTCCCTGTCTGACACTAACGAATGTCTCGTCGATACCAATACAATATGTTATATTCCTGTTGCGAAATTTGCTATTTATTGATTTTATTTAATAATGTAGCAGTATATTCTAAAAGTTGAGAAGTGAGTTTCCTTTATTTATAGCCTCTTCAGCGATGTGCGATGTCTTAGAATGTTGATACAGTTCATGTGTACGTGAAAAGTACAATGTAATAAACTTCTTCAGTAAAATAAAGTAACTCCTTCCATTAGTGAAAAGCTTAAAGCTCGCTCTCCAATAATTTTCAACAGCTAAAAGCTAACTCAAGTATAATTCGTATTTAGTGCCTCCGTTATTATCTGATTGGACATGAAACCAATTTATTGTAAGTAAATAAATATTTCTATTAACCAACAGCATCTCTTGGCGCTTATTGTACGATTGCCGGTAAGCCGCGGTGTTGCGTAGTTCAGTCTCACAGCGTATGTTTCTTACTCTCAGGTTTGTCCGAGGGAATATACTGTTATGATTTTTTTGTGGGTGATGTGTTTTTATTTTGTTTCAATTTTATGTTATTATTATTATTAGTTTGTTCACCTTTTCAATTTTAAGAAAACCCTTGTATACTTACTTTATTCTTTAATGTGTATATCCGGGACCGTTCAGTTGGGCCAAAATACCCGCTATAATCCGTTGCTGAAGATGGGTCAATATAATCCTATAGGTCTGTTGGGCCAATTTTTGAAAAGGTAAAAAATAATACAAATCCACTAAATAGTAATTTATTCCAAAGAAGTAGGTAAAAATTTGTTCGATAAACATTTAATAAAATTAAAACGATACAAACAGTTACTCTTATATTTTATAATTGTATCATTGATAAAATCTTGCCTTTTTTGGTATACCTAACCTAACCCATTTGCGGTTCACACATATCCAACGTATCTCACCTCACTTTAATGTATTTGCTTTAGAAAATTTAAATTTATCCATAACCAATAACTTTCAACCTCTCTCACTAAACATTAAATACACTGGGAGTGATTCCATCTCAATCAAAGACTGAATTAATGAAAACTGACTCTTAAACTAGAAATATTTATTGTTAACAATTTGTTGAAACAGGTACCTATCCTACCTAACATTGCATTAAAAGATTATTAAGGGTGCAGGTAGTTAATCTCTCGATTCCATATTCTAGGCCCAACTGAACGGTAGGATTAGGAACTACCTAATTTTTTGGCCCAACTGACATATTACCGTATCTCCAGCTAGCTATTGAAAAAGGGTTCGACTCTTTATCTCAGTTTGCGCTTCCCTCAAATTAATTTTACGATGAAGAATAATTTTATTGATTTTTTTTTAAATTTTAATATAATGAATTTATAATAAGAACATGAAAAAGTATTTCAATTGAAATTTTAACCTTTATAATACTCTTTATTAAATTTTTTATATTCCGCTGCAACTAAATACTCTCATTTTTCTTCTTTTTTGTATTGTAATCAATAAATGTATTCTGGTAATTTCTAATAATTACTTGTCGCATTTCCCTCGTAACACAAACAGGAATCGGAAGAATCGCTTTAGATTTTTATCATGCGCATAAACACTGTAACTGATTCTATTGAATTAAAATGGCTGTGCAATGTTATGGACAAGTGTCTCTCGAAAAGGAGTATTATTGCGTTGCTCTGGATTATTTATTCTAATAATAACTACTAATATCAACAATCTTAACTAAATATCAAATAAGATATACGCAATTGGTAAATAAATGTGAAATATTTATAGGTTACTGCTTTTTAGGAACAACGTGTGAAAGGATATTCACTCATCTGCTGTGTGGGATATGAATTTACATCAAATCTGCATGTTGATGTCATATATACTACTGTAGAAAGTAAGTTAAACTTTCTCCAGAGCAAATTGTGTCTGGTTTCCTTTGAATACCAGGGACGCTGTCTCCAGTCGAGTTTAAATATGTGAAATTTATCTTACCGCTTTCTGGTTGATAATAAATGGATTTTATCTCTTACAAGGTTAGTACTTCTTAACTTTGCCACTTCTCTGGTTTGATTTTGCCAGGCTTTCAATTTTAATTTCAATCTTCACCAACAAAATAATTGTAGCTCCTCCTTCCTCGTTACAAAATCAACAACAACAATTGTTTTCTCATTTATCTTCCACCAGACGACTTTCTGTTCCGATAAATTATTTTAGAGTTATTTTAATTGATTTTTATTGATGTTGACACTAAAGTCCAAACATAGAAAGTAATGTTTTTTTTATTGTTCTCTCCAAAAACCGGTTAAGGGGGATATAAAATAATAACTAAATTTTTTTGAGATTTCTCCTAGTTTTTTTCTTAAATTTGGAGAAAAGTAGACCCAAAAATACCGTCAGGAAACAACAACGGAGACAAAATATTACTTTATAGTTGAAAAGTCAAAACAGCAAATCAATCATTTTATTACAGATAAGCAGAAAATCATTCATTATATACAGAAGTGTGACAAAAATTATATATCATGGAATTCAGCGAAGCAATTTTTTTTCAATTACAGCACAAAACACTCCACAAGTGGAACATTTGGAATGCGGTCTCCATTGTATACACTTGCTGCTGCACATTCCACATCGCCCTTTGGTTTTTTCGAAAACAACCCAATGTGATCCAAGATTTCCAAGCCGAATATCTTCATGAACACCATAGTTATATTTTCGGCGTTTGGTTATTGAACTCTTTCGTTTCCTAGAGGAATATGCAATAAACCCCGAAGCAATTGCTCTTCTAAATTCAAATGTGGACATCTTTTCATGAAGCATATTATAAATAATGTTGGCATTGATAAAAGCCATATCAAGGAAGCCCCAAAAGAGACGGTGCCACCATTTTCTCGACCTTCGGTTCATCCCATACGTACCTCTCAGTTGATCTGCTCTGTTCACTCCTCCCATATGCTTGTTATAATCGGCTACTATAGACGGACATTTTACATCTGCCCGTGAACCATCTTTTTGTGTTCTTTTCACTGTGACTTCCTTTGTATCGTGAAAATTGGATGCAAAATGCACCACACGATTGTCCATCCATTTGAAGACCCTGACATCTGTTGTGGACCCTCGAAAGTCTGAAGTCTTCAAATCCTTGTCTTCGACCATGGTCTTTGGGAACCCTATTCTCTTTTGTTGAATTGTACCACGCGCTAAAACTTTCGAAGTTGTTCTAACTGGGACATAAAATGATTATCGGCATAGACAATTTTATTCTTCTCCCAATCAGGTTTTGTAAGAGATAATATAACACGTTCACCAAGGCCAAAATCTTGAAACTCTTGTTTTACTTGTTCATTTTTACCTTGATACACTTCAAAGTCTGAAATGTATGCACTTTGATCTGCCTGGCACCAAATTTTGTAACCCCTTTTCATTGGTTTTTTTGTACATTGTATTGCTTCAAAGTACTACGTCCTTTGAACAATATCATACTTTCATCGATACTAACTCTACGTGTTGTTCGATAGCATTTTCGAAAATTTTGATTCAAGGTTGTTGCCATTGATCTTAGTTTATTTATTTTATCTGTATTGCCACGTGGAAGAACGCTGTTGTCGTTACAATGAAGAAATCTCAAGATATCTTCAAATCTATTTTGTGACATACAGTTGGTTATTATTGATAAACCTAGGTCGGGACTTCCGTTCCAATATTGTTTCCATGCTGGCAAACGATGATACGCCATCAAAAAATTTATTCCGATGAAAGAAATCAGTTCATCTTTGGTCAGCCCTAAATTTTTGTTATTTTGCGTAGAATAAAGGTAGCTCTGGAAAACTATATTGTCGATAACATCTCCCAGTATACGCAAATAGGCGTCAGTAGGACTAGAACAATCACTAAACTCATCTTCTACTGGACCACATGAAAAGTTATACTCTGGCAATAATTCCTCCCTGTGCTCTTTTTTCCATTTTCGTCAGTCTTGTTTACTTGATTGTTTTCCACTTTTACCCCTATTTTTTGTCTGACTTGTATTATTAGTACATGTATCCATTTTGGTTTCGTCATCATTTGGTCTAAGATTTTTTGATTCTAACCTAAATGAACGGCGATTGATATCTTCGTTATTTGACGTTGATGGTGCAAAACTAATATTTTCGATCTGAGAATCGTTTACTGAATTATATTCTGCTTCAGTTTGATTATCATCGGCTGATAACACCTCATTTTCAAAAAAAATATCCACGTTATCATCATTATCGTCTTCTATGTCTGTTAGTATACTATTATCCAAAGGTAAATCCTCCAATAAAATTTCATCCGCAATCTTTTGTAGCTCTATATCAGTCAGCTGCCTTTTATAACACCATTTGATTGTTTTATCGGACAGTGTATATTTATTCCTGACGGTATTTTTCAGACCTCTGGAAAAAAGAGGGTTAGCTAAGTTGAAAATTATTTTATATTTACAAATTTGCGAAAAAACAGTTGAAATGATCATTATACATAACTACTAACCTGCAGAATACTGAATTTATTCGAATTTAGTTCACAATTCGTTTATCTAAGGAGCACGTCGTACTGCAATAAACACCTGTTGATAAACTGACCGAAAACGTACACAATATCAAAGATTACAAAAAATATATAAGATTGTTCACTCGTACGAATTCTATCGATCAAAGGATTCATACCGCTGGTTACTGTCTGGTGACTTATGGGTTGGCGCCATGCTACATGTATGTCGCTTAATCCTTACTTTCATTTAATTTTGCATATTATACGGGTTGTCGCCTATTGAGCGCTGGTATTTTAGAATTAGTTGTTCGTGTTTATGTTTTATAGATATTTTAAATTTATCAATTAATTATTGCAATAGGGAAAAAATAATATTCATATTTCTCTCTTCAATAGCAAAACTTATAAAATAAATATTTTGTGATATTTGTTAATAGTCTTAGTTGTATACATAATAAATGGTAGTTTATCACTTTCCCACGAATTCTGAATGCAGTCTTGATTTTAAGTACTTATAATGTAAACAATGATAAAAATATAGAGAAGCAATTAAGGGCCAGAAATGTGCCTACAATCTCTAGAAACTTTGTAGAAGTATTTTATTTAGTTTTTCGGGAAACTTTCCGGAAGTAAAATTTCTTGTTCGCATTATTTTAACTCCTGTCTTCCAAAAGTAACATTAATAATAATATAATTGTGGTTTTAAAATGCCTGTGTGTTGTGCTGTGATCGGTTGTTCCAGCAAGGTGGGAAAACCAGAAATATCCTTTTATCGTTGTCCCAAAGACGTTGAGAGGTGGGTATTAAATTAGTTATTATCAAATACGGAATTCAACTTTTTCAAAACTATTGTAACAAAGATATTTGATAATAAAAAATTAGTTAGTTATTTAGTACTTAAAGGTACTGGGTATTCATAGAAATTTGAAAATTCACATATCTAATTTATTAATAAATATATCCTGCAGCTGCATAATATGTTTTTACTGTTTTAACCTTGTGAATCTAAAAAATACGGAGTGTCTAATTTAAAGATCAAAATTGTTTTAGTGGTCCTATTATTCTGGTGGCCAATAAGTATGTATAATTTAATTTGTGATATTCTGTATTAATAACCGCTAGATCATCAATAAGCATCACAAAATTACTAAAATGTTGAATAAAATCTGTCAATTGATTCATTTTAAAAATTTTAATGTATTTTTTACTTATACCTAAACTTTCCTTTTCAAATTCATATCCTGAACTTTTTTCGAAATAATTAACATTTAAAAACATTATATAAAAAAAACCTTTAATAAATCATCCTATTTGAATATATATTTCTCAAGTTACCCTTGTATAGCTTGGAATAAAATATACTCTTCTAATTCCCTGGTACCTAGCGGTGTCGTAATTTACAACAAAAGGGAGCCGTAAATATGATTTATGAGTGCGGCGATCGTTTAAAACACTAAGAAGAATCAGACCGCCTTCAAGTGAACTATCTTATATATATTTTGTAATCTTTGACAATATATACTTTCTTGCCTAGCGCAATCATTCTAACTCGTTGAGAGATCGGTAACGTACAGAACCGTCAGGCATTTATCAACGCTAATTTCTAGTTAGTTCATAAGTTCATCAAATATTCGTTGGTAACTAAAAGTACCGTCGAGCACTGAAGGGTTAAAGGTACTTTCACATGTTTTAATACCATGTCCTCTATGAACTACACTTTTTTTTTAATTATCCGCGATTATTCACTGTCATTTCACAAAATTTTAAATAAATGACATAAATCTGTTTGAATTACATTTTCACACTATGTACAAATAGTGTGTCAATTCTAACATTATTCATTTAGGTTTATAAATTCTGTGTTTTTATTATTTGACTTTATTTCTGATTTTATTCGATTCATTTAATAATTTTAATTGATTCTTTCTAAAATAATTTCAATACAGGGTCTTTCAAACTAATTAATGTTGAGATATTCTGTTACTAACTGATAATAATTGATTTATTAAGCAAAACTTTCAGGTTATTCACCTACAATTGGACCTACCAATTTTTAAATCATCACAATACATATTCAAATTGAACTGTGGAGCTAACCGTATTTATGTACTGTTTGTGTTTTGTGTTTGTTATGTACTGTTTGTGTTTTGTATTTGTTATGTACTGTTTGTGTTGTGGCATCTGTTAATAAACAGTCGCAAATTCATCCAGTTGTTTATATGCGTTCTCTAGAGAGCAACTGAAATTTAGGATGGTCTTTCGAATGACTTTGCTCACTGTACCTCATTGTTATTCTGTCAAGCTATTTATGTTTCTTGCAAACCACTATCTCTCTATTTTGATAATCACAATATACAGTTCATTACTCGTGTCCTACCATCCAGCTTGCTAATTTTCATACAGTATACGCCGTCCTTTCCAATGTCGATCCGAACCCAAATTAAGGGTATTGAAATATGAAATCCACGAATTACGTTCTGTATTCTAGTAGATAACCCCTCTCATCTGATATCTATATTGAATATAAAAAAAATTAGACTGCCATTTCGTGGCGGTGACCATCTTGCATTAACAATGATTCTGAGAGTACCTAATGGACTGTCTAAGCTCTGATGTCACAGTAGAAGGGAGAGCCTATGAACCTTTACAAACAAATCTAAAACGCGACTTAAGTTTCTTTATTGAAAAACTTTATTTTTAAAAAACAATTTATTACTTTAAGCACAAACAAAAACAAACTATTCGTGGATTCAAATATAATTTTAATGTTACGACAATGAATATAAAAATCAGACTGATAAAATGTAATAAAAAACATATAAAGAAATATTGTGTAAATTGTCAAATAGCAAAATAAGCATTTCTCCTTTTACTCATATCCGGGTGTTGGGTTCAATTATTATAACATAGATAGTTATAAGGGTCAATGGCCATAACTCCTCCCTTCTAAGATTCTGGCATGTTTCATGGAGTGAAAAATGCCCTAGGACTTGCCTCCGGTTTCTCTTCTAATTTTACTTCTTCTGTCGGTACATCTTCTTTGGTGGGTGGATTACTTCTCTTGATTTTTCTTTTTACGATATGGCTAACTACTATCCAAAGAATACTAACTACTACTAAAATATAAATTACTATATTACTATAATTAATAGAAGTCTTTTGTAAATGTTTTAACACTATAGGTTGGATTTCACTTTGTTTATTAAGAAGTTTGTGAATTTTATCTAAGGGAACTGTTTCCAAAGAGATCTCTGGAACGTCTTCTTCTTTTTCATTATAGGTAACTCTCAATTCGCGAAGTAGTAACGGCTGGCCTCGTGAAGTCAGTTGTTGATTGATATACTGTTGTTTTTCTACCAGAAATTTACACTGATATGGAACAGATATCAAAAAATTTCCCTTCAGAGTGGAAAAATCGGTACTTGTACATATTGTTTTAATTTTAGTTTGGTTAGCGAAAATGGCTATATAATGTGACTCATCAATTGCCTGGATTACATTTTTCGAAATTTTGATAGGAATACTTTGGCAGTTTTTTGGATTTGACTGAAGCTGAAGTAACTGGAAAATGCAATCTTCTTCTTCGGCTCCTACAGACAGACTTCCATCGGGACAATAATAGTTTGGCTTTAGGTCTAGGCAGGGCAACGAGTGATATTGGTAATAATTTTCGTTCATGGTCAGAAAGGTGTTACGAGGTATGATAGTTGTGTAGTTTGTTGTAGGGATAGAAAAAAGATGATAATATGAAAAGGTTTCAGGATAAACAATAGGAAAGTGAATAGCGAAAACGATTTTTGTATCAGAGTAGTAGGCTTCAATTTTTAAAATTTCATAATATCTATGCGTGTCATTGCTTATATTTGGAAAAATTATTTCATTTATAGAGTGATACTTTAAAACTGTATTAATTATAGAATCCATTTCATTTATATCTACTATACTATTGTGTAAAACTCCTAATCTAGCAAAAGTTACAGCATTTTCTATCTGACTTAAGAGATGTACAATAATATTTAAGTTTACATTTAATTGATCTAAAACATTTCGAGTTTGCATGTAATCGTTAAATTGAAATATTAATGTACTGAGTGAATTACGTATTGTCTGTATTCCAGAAAATATTGTTTCTTGATTGCTCTGTATAAGTGATACTGTATCATTAAAATTTCCAATAATGTCAGTTGTAAGTGAAATTTGCTGATTAAGTTTTTGCACGATTTCTTTTTCATTATTTTGTAAGTCAAATATTGCTTGATCATAGTACGTTGCGTCATTTGCATCAAGATTACCTGAGATACTTTTAATTACTGAACCTAATCCATTAATGAGACCTCTTTTTACTCTAGATAATGGCATTAGAGAGTGGAATTTTTGTTTAGCCGATCTTACTTGATAAAGAAGGGCACGATCAAAATATTCGAGCTCTTGAAAATAAGGGTGGCTAAGCCCTGATTGAATCGCTAATGATACGTTATTATATGCATTTTTTAAAGTTTCAATTTCTTTACCTATAGGAGATAAATCGTAATAATGAAGAAAGGTGTGAACACTTGCTTTTAATTTTGCTGTGCCTAATTTATACGGAAGGATGCCAGGATTATTATTTAAGTTAGTGATCAGGATCTCTTGACCCTTTACTAGTGGAAGGAATAGGACTGAAAGGACTAGTAGCGCCCTGTAACAATTTTTTCTGATTAGCTTTTGGTCTTTTAAGATTTTGCTTATGTAAAAGTTTATTTTTATTTGTTTTTAATTTTATCCCCTTGTCAGAGAGGGTTGTTGTTTTATAAAATTTTGGGTTAAGTTTGTTCCTAATTTGTGTTGTATTCTTTTTATATATGTCAGTGCCAGGTTCGTACTGTAATGGGTCATGTCGGTTTTGATTGTGGTAGGTTATGGTCGCCTCTTTTTGGGAAGTCAATGTCTCATTTAATTTTTTGTAAATTTCCTTCGTAACTTGTCGATGTTCTTGAACGTAGTTATTAATAAGGGTTTGATCAAGGTTTATATCAAATAATTCTTTTGATTCAAAATGTCCATTTAGTATATCGATTGGCTTTTGTTTCGTTACAGAGTGTATCGAATTATTATAGCCTAAAATAGCATAGGTCATGTCATTGAGAATATTTATTTTACCGTCATTTTTTGCTCTAATAATGCGCAAATGCTCGATAATAGTAGAGTGAAAACGTTCAATTGCACCTTTTGACTGTGTACTATTTGAGGTAACATAGTGGGTTTTTACTTTATGGATATCTAGGAATTCTTGCACAATTGAATTTTTGAGTTCAGTGCCATTGTCCATTACAACTAAAGTCGGGACACCGTGGTGAGACATAAATGTTAAAAACGCTCTTGTGATTTCTACCCCGTTTAATGCCGGCAATGGATATGCTTGGCCGTATTTTGAGAATGTATCGATTATTGTTAAAAAATTTTGTCCTTGGGCAGAAAGAGTGTCGCAAAATATGATTTCGAGTGGTTTTGAGGGTGTTGGACTTATCATTAACTTCTGCTTCGGTGGGTTTCTGTCATATTTGTTTGTTTGGCAAATATCACATTTATTAATAAAGTCTGTAATTGAATTTACTGTTTGGACCCTTACTTTGTGGAATCTACTCATATTAACATTAATAAAGTCTGTAATGTCATTTTTCATTTTAGGCCAAAAATATGTACGTTTTATTCTTGTTTCGGTTTCAAGTATTCCACGGTGGTTATTTTTATCCTCGTGAAATAGTCTAATAGTTTCGTGTTGTTCGTCCTTGTCGGTTATGTCTGTTAATATTTCATTACATTGTATTAGTTTATAAGCAGAATTTTTGAAAGTTGTCCGTAATATTTCTAATACCTGAGGGATGTAATCGTTACGTTGAAAATGCACACCATAAGTAAATTTTGGATTAATATAATTTTTGAAAACATTTATAACGTCCTTTTTAAAATCTTTAATTGAAATTTGCAAATGAAGCCGTTTTTTGTTAGAAAATACTTGTTCTATTTTTGGTTTTGTGGGAGAGTGTAAAACAAAATTAAATATTATTTGATGGTCAAAAGAGTTAAGACATTTTTCGGAAATTTTCATACCTAAAATAGGGTCCTCTTCACTTGTGTGAACGGTGTCGTTATCGTCATCGTTTGTTATTATTGGGGGTTCGCCTACGTTTACAATTATGGATTCGTTATCTTGGTCTTCGTCTCGTTGGTTTTTGAGAACAGAATCGTCAAAGTTTTCAGTGTAAAAGTCAATTAGCTCGTTTGTATGTATTTCAACCCGAGAAAGTGCGTCTACGTTAGAATTCGCAGAGCCTTTTTTATACTCAATTTCGTAATCAAATTCTTCGAGTTTAAGCCTCCACCTTACAAGTCGAGAATTTGGTTCTTTCAGATTCATTAACCACTTAAGAGGTTTGTGATCAGAATATATTTTGAATTTTCTCCCAAACAAATATGGCCTAAAGTATTTTGTAGCCCATACAATAGCTAAAAGTTCACGTCCCGCCTATTTGGATACAATTCTAGCAGAAATTTTGGTAGAACAACGTGGTAAAGATGATTTTTCAATATTCAACAAAACAAAAATTATGCTAGAAGATAGTAGGAGCATGAAGGAAGAAAAAGTTTGCCACCTGCAAAAAGTTCTTCATGGCTGAAAACAATCTGGTCGACAATGGAGTATAAAATTAAATACAGAGCTGGAAGCTCTTGGTTTTATTAGATCAGAAGCTGATCTTTGTATATTATAGAGTATGTAAGTTTTGAAATAATTTATTTTTAAAAATATGTTTTGATAAGCTAACAAATTGAATAGTTTGAAATGGAAATAATATCGGCATATCTGTAGAGTCGAAAATAATAAAAAGAAACATAGCTTAATTTTTATAAATGAAATAAATAAAGAGATATTGACAATGAATTGTGAGAATTGTTTTAAAAAAGACAATAAAAGTGTACCTTGAAATCGAGAATAGACATAACATTAGATGGGATTATTTTATTGATCAATGTACCTGCATATAAATTTATTGAAAATTGTTAAATATTACATTTAGTTATTCAGAATTGTCTTAGAGCCGTATTACACAGCAAAGAATTATGCCGAAAATTACTCTGAAATTTACCAAGAAAATTCTGTCAGAAATTTCTCCTAAAATTTTATAACATTTTCTTAAAATCTGTATTACACAGGCAATAAATCTTCCAAAAATTTTCGGAGTAATTCATACGATACTCATGCGCAGTCGGGTTATTTTGTTACAGCTGATGTATGCAAACAGTAAACAAACATACTTTCATTAACCTAATTTTATTTATTTTCAATAATAAGATTCATTTTCTTCTCAAAAATAGTGAACAAGAAAAAACTTGTAATGTTAGATGTTGCAGAAATTTGTTGTTTGTTCGTTTATAAATTATCTAAAAGCAAATTAAAGAGTGTAATGTCAAGCAATCCGATTATGTGGTTCAGCGCCGCTTCTCGCGCACTTTATAAAATTTTGTCTAGAGAATATAGAACATGTTTTATATTTTTACTCCGAAAATTTTCGCAAGAATTTTTGGTCGTGTCATACAGCATATTTTATTGACGAAAATTTTCGTGGTAAATTTCAGAGTAATTTTCGGCATAATTCTTTGCTGTGTAATACAGCTCTTAGTATTTCAAATAGTGTAAAGTATATCTGGAAGTTTATGAGAAATTTGGTCTCTAATACAAAACATGGAAAAACGTCAAGTTTGACGCTACCAGGGAAACGGGTTTTTTATGATAGAACGAAAATTAAATTGGATAAAAGATTTTTAAAATTTTACTCTACATTATGAAATTTGGAAATTGAACTGGTCCGGGAGTCCAGGAGTTGAAATTGAAGGAGAGTGCGTGTAAATGTACGCAGCACATTTTTGAAATTTAATTTTTGTTAAATTCATAGTTTTCAGGGAATAGGTCGAAATTTAAAAAAAAATAATTAAAATTTTCCCATCATCCTAAATAAAATTTAAGATATTATTATATGCTATGTTAAAAATATTAATTTCTCAGTTATTCGAATAATTTTGTTGAATATAATTGCTCTGACAGACTGAAATAGATATATTCTCAGTGTTGATTTTTTTAATATTCTTTCTCCACAGTTTGATCCACAAATCGTTCGACTCACGTATTACAACCATTAGAGCTGAGGTATATTATATTTAATTGGAATATTCTGAAAATAAAAAAAAATTGTATATATAAAATAAAATGATAATAATAATGAATAGATAATTTTTAATGCATATAATATAAACAATAAAGAAATAAATGAAAACAATACATACAAAAATTTGCACCACCAACATGGGGCTCTTGAAAAACACCGAACCTTTTTCTTCCTGGAAGAGTGAATTAACCGTAGAAGGAAGATTTATGTCCTCGAGATCCGGAAAAGTGAGGAAGATGGAAAAGGATACAATAGAACAGCTTCTGAAAAGCATAATAGTGACACAAACTAATATGGAGGAGGAGATAGAGAGAGGTCAAGAGAATATGAAAGAAGAGATAAAGAAAGGTCAAGATGGAATAAAAGAAAAATTAAAGGAAGAAATTGGACACATTCGAAGACAAATAGATGTAGAGGTGAAGCAGATGGAATCAAATTTAAAATTAGAAATAGAGGGCTTGAAACAAACACAAGAAGCATCAAAAATAGATATCGAAGAAGAATGTGAAAGGAATAGAAGGTGTATGGAAATTAATTTGGAACAGGAAAAGAAGAAGATAAAAAATCAAAATTTTTCCGAATTGAACTTAGCAATTATAGAATTGCAACTGAAGAAAATATTATTTTTTTGAAGGAACATTCTGTGGTTTATTCACGATAAAAAGACGATGGGTTGCAAAACAATATTTTGTGACATTGCTGAACTAGAGCTTTTTTTCTTTCCTTCAAGGAAACTAGAAAAGTCAATTTGACATTCCTTCTTTTTCATTGGCCTGTTTCGTGATGCATGAATCGAAAGTGTTCATTTACAAATAGAAGGCTTGGATAATAGTCTCAGATTTATTTAATATGAGTATTTATTTATGTGGAAAATGTGGATAAGATATAACCATTCATTCTATATGAAAATAGATCATATTTCATTAACAAAACCTCACCTAACTTTAAAAACATTCAATCTTCTACATTTAAATATATAACATCAATATTAGTAATAAAGAATGCAAGAAGTATTACTTACGTCTTTTACATCAATAGGCGCGAGAAGCGGGCCCCCTCACCCACTTTGGCATCTTGGTTCAAAATAACAAAGGATGTTTCCATCTCTTGGCATTTACTGTTCAACTGCTTGGGCATTTTAATGAGTTTAACTACACACTGCAGATTTGTTTGAATAATTAGTTATGAAAATAAATGTTATTTTTTTTAACTTCAGGAATCAATCAATTCAAAAGCACCAAAACACTTGAAAATACTAAGGCAATGATTGAATGTCAATAAATGTCAAACTAAACTGAGGAATTTCACCAATTGAGCTGACAACGTTTTCAAATTCTGCCAACCCGTACACTATAAATTGCCCTTTCCATTAAGAATAAATTGTATTTACGATTGGTGAATTTATATTTATTCTGATAAGCAGGAAAGTAACTTAGAATCACGTCATCGTCTTTTTATCGTGAAGAAACCATAGACAACAAATTACATTTTGTTTTTACTTGTGTGCTGGATGATTTTGGTGCATTCTGTACATTCAGCATCAGTATTTTAGAGTGCCCAAACAGAGATAATGTCGCAATATGGTGACATTCTATCCCTCTTGGACTACCATATGTTCCTCTTTGGATATCACCTGATCTGTTCAAGGTAATCTACAATAAATGATGAGTTTGAAAGCATGTGCAACGTGGTATAATTTAACCTTCATACTGGCATAGACTTCGCCTCTGATCACCATTAAGTCTGCATCAAGTAGCATTGTCTTCACATGGTTTAACTCTAAAGAATTTTCAGTACTTTCAATGATTTTATCATCATTTAGAAATTCATCAATGATAGAAAGTTTCAATACATGCTTTCGAGCCAAATAAATTAAATACTTAATTACAGTTTCCTGTAAAAATTGTCATATTTTAGTGAAGATGTCAAAAATAATAGTTTTTAATACTATTATAACGCCTCACAAAGTTTTTGAGAAATATTTCTCAAAGAACAGAGACCGTTCAATAAGAAGCTACTACTCGGGCTATATGCCCCGACAGACTTTTAAATACACTTCTTAGTTGAACGGGAATGGTACATTTGCAAGATACAACCAACCATTCTGGTTTGTAATTAGAAGGGATAACATTACTTGTAGACCGATTTCGGCGTATTTGCGCCTCATCAGAACAGGGCATATGGCCCGAAAAGTAGTAGTTGCTTCTTAGTCAACGGTCTCTGCTCTTCGAAAAATATTTGTCAAAAACTTTGTAAGGCGTTATAATAGTATCAAACTGTCATATTTGTCATCTATTGATAACACGCTTCACTAAAATATGACAATATTCGCAGTAAACTGAAATTAATTAAATAACTACAAAACCGAGATGGTTTTTTAGTCAATATGGAATTTTGGTTTGTGGTTAGATGTGGGGATGTCGCTGTTATCGCATTCTTAACATTTCCTTGACTGAGGTTAATGTATTGATGTTGTTTCAGCATTGTCTCCAGTCCAGGATTAAACTCTCAGGGCTTCTGGACGGATGACATATACGTTGTACTGGAGAGGCGCAAATACGTCCAAACCGGTCGACAAGTGATGTTGTCCCTTCTAATTACAAATTAGAATGGTTGGTTATATCTGACAGATATACCAACCCCGTTTGAATTAGAAGTGTAATTTAATGTCTGTTGGGGCATATAGCCCAAGAAGTAGTTGTTTCTTCTTAGTGAACTGTCTCTGTCCCTTGAAAAATATTTTTCAAAATTTTCATAAGGCGTTCTAATAGTATTAAACTATTATCTTTGACATCTATAAATAAATTAAACATTAACAAAACTACAACATAACCCCAATCATGCTTACACTGGTTTAAAAATGATTTGCAAACCTCACTTTGCAGACTTTCTTGTAAAAAAGTCTTCAACTAATTACTCTTTATTGTTTTCTAATAACGATCAATCTTATTCATAAATAAAACAACAGCAATCGACAAATTAAAAATCTCTTATGGCAATTTACACGCATCTTCGGTTTGTTTCTTCGACCACGCCTCTCGTGAAGTCAGACTCAGGCAGTCCATTGTATAGGGCATGTCCACCAACTGACAAATTGACACTAATGACAGTCGCCCTGAGAATAAACAATCATTTGTATAGATTTATATTTGTAATTTGGTTGTTTTGTATTGATTTAATGATCCTTCTCATTATAAACAGTCAGATATAGCTTTTAAAATAGTAATTGAGACAACGTCAAAAAAAGCACTAAGTCAGAATCAAATACAGCAAGCGCCAAACGTGATGGCGAGCCCGCCCCCATGCGCACAAACTCATTTTCAATGTTACCTCCCAGTACAGCTCTTGCAAGACATATAAATGCTCTGTACAGAGGCGTATCATTAGTTGTCCTCCAATTCGGTTGGCGTTTGGCATTGTCTGAATAATTTTTGTGTTGTTTCTGAAAAAATGTCATCGCCAGGTACGACACTGACCGGCAAGGGGCTTATCGTAATCCAATAGTTATTTAGTTGGGAGAGTCTATATCTGCATGATCGTGTAACGTTAATTTCGTTCACTTTACTTTCCTCCAGTTAATCAATAATAAATTATCGTATGGGCGGCGAATAGCCAGTCCTTTCTCATACCCAACACCGAGAAATGTTTCAAGGCTGAATATCTTTACTGTCGACGAGAGTCGAAATCAACGTTTCTATACGGGCCAATCGAGTTCCGTCTGTAGTGAAAATAGCAACTGCTATGTGCTATTCCCACTTCGACCTCGTTCTTATCTCTTCTTCTACCACTTATTAATTAAATATAAATTAAGAATTCACTATTGAAATGTAAATTATTTTCCTGGTCAAAGCGTCTGAGCTTGACATGAACATGAGACGTAAGTCTGTTATCTTTCACATGATTTCGTGTATTTAGATAGTGGCAAAGAGGTTTTCATTCTTCTTTCCTGTGAACATGTGCCATTGAAGCAGAATTTTATTTTTATCTTATCTTAACTTTGAAAAGTGCATTCATGTCAATGGTAAGTTATTTCGCTAAATGTATGTTAACTATTCTTTCTTAACAGTTTTCTACTTTCCTATTTTTATAATGTAGCAATCTCGTTCCAGTGCCAGGAATATATATCGATATGATTTTGTTTTTTTTCCTTTCATATTTCTTTCATATTATCTTTGAATATATTTCAAACCTTTTTAAAAATATATACATATTTAAAATATGTATGTATATACCGGTGTAGAATCGGTTATTCGATTTTATTGGTTATTATTTGCTTTCTTTGAGTATTTCTTTTATCTAAAAATACAGGATGTATGAACCACGTTGTTAAATAATTTTCTTTAACAATGTAATATCAAAGTAAATAATTTTCTTTAACAATGTAATATCAAATCGATCAAATTCATACTTCAGACATCCTGGATTTTGTAGAATGGGGTAAATTTGTTCCTGGTACTATATTTGTTCCCTAGCACTTTACCTGCGACAGGAACTTTACCTGAGACACTACCTGGGTCGAGAATTTTTACCTGGAGCACTCTACCTGGGAATCTTACCTGGAACAAGAACGTTAACTGAAACCAGAACTTAACCTGGGACTTCAAAAGGACACCATCTCCTCACCATCACTCCAGGTAAGTACCCTCTACATATATTCAGCTTATCAACATAGAACAATAACCTAATAAACCTAGTCATTTTTTTCCTATTTAAAATTTTTTTTTGTAACAACGACAATATACAACTTTTAAATTTAATAACGTTGTTCATATAGTTTTTTTCCCTTCCAATCTTACAGGATTTGTCGCCATAATGCTGATGTGAGTGAAATAAACTAGTATTATTCAGAATGGCGCCCACTTACCTTTCCTAACTTTCATAATTTTTATTAATTATTAACTTCCTTCAGTACCTTAATTAAAATAAATTTCAAGTAGGATTACCCGAGACTACTCTCTGAATTTGTACTAGTTTGGTCTCAGAATGTACACCTGAGGTGCTCTCTAAACTGAGTAGCCGTTGCAAATTGTCGCCCAACATTGTTGGAGGCGTTGCAAATTGGCATAACCTTATCGTATCGTAACAAACATCACGTTTGGCGCTTGCAGTATTTAGAACCACGTGTTGTGCAGAAAACGCTTACTTATCTCAGGGCGACTGTCAGATGACGTTACGTGGACTTGCCCTATTGTCATCAGAACTAAAGGTGTGTACCAAATTCCCGAACAATCGGTTGACAGGAAGGGGATGAACTTTTAATTACCAAATTTCACCCAACAAACAGGACAAGCCAAATAAAACCGTTTACAAATATCTCCTTGTAAGCAAATACATTTTAAATATAGTAATAAAATACACTATAAAACTCAACCTCCCTGGGACTGGACTGAAACAAATGAAAAATTAATTCGATCGCGCAGGGCCTGACTACTAAAAATTCGAATTTACAGTCTTGCGGAGATAAATCACATTGCAGGCGTATCTGTTTCAAAGATTAGGAAGCTATAGGAAAAGACGTGGTTCCCAAGTTGTCATTTCTGGAATATTAGCATAAAATGATATGACTGGGTCTGGTCGCGCAAGATTTAAGAAAAGAAACATTGAGATTATTAAATTCAAGCATTATTCTGTTATAGTTCTTTTAACGATCTAAGAAACTGACTAGACTTGACTTAGGCTTGAGATACAATAAAACCATAAAACTTTTCTGATTTACCTTGCAGGGCCGCACTACACTTGATGAAAAAGAAAAAGTACTAAATAAATTTTACAGTTTATTAATTTATTTTTTCATATTCCCCTTACTAATGTGTAAAGTTGGTTGGGAATTAAATAAACAAACAAAAATTTGCAGTAGTACTACATTTTACAGTATATAATACTTACATTTAAGAACAAAATAAAACACACCATATCTTACTCTAAATCAATTTCGCTATCACTACTATCTTTCAAATATTAATACAGGTTCTATGCTATTTATCTACATAGAGCGATACGAGTTTTCAATCTTTTTAACGTGTTCAGTACAGTTTTTCCAGTTTTTAACGGTTACATTTTCGACTTCTGTTTTTATCAGTACAATTACACTAGGATTTAAAGTTGGTGTATGTGTGTGTATGTTGGTGGATTTAAGTTTATGCGATATCAACTCGATCGGATTAAAAATGCAGTAATATGGCGGAAGCCGAATTATTTCGTGACCTGCTACCTCTGCAATTTTATCTGCTCTTCGTACATCTGATAAATTTTCCGACGGATTAAATCTTCATTGTATAAATCAACAGATTTAGGTGCACCACTGTGTTTCCGTACTTTTCTAGGCTTTACAGTATTATTTACAATTTTCCACATTGTACTTTCAGGAACGCCGGGTAAGGTTGATGTTTCCTTTAATGAAAAATGTTTTTCGTGGCCTCGCTCTACTAACTTTAAATATACAATTTTAACAATTATTTTTGCTTAAACTGGCAAACATTTTCGGCTACTGCCTGAAACGGCTTTTGCACTGGAAATCTTCAAACACACTATCACTGCAGAACTCAATAGAATGTGTTGAAATAAAGATTTCTTTTATACTTATATGTTAACATCAGGTATAAATTGCCATTATTGCCGGTATTTTTTGACCACCTGCAAATAATACATTGCAATAAAATAAAGTATTTATAATAAGAATGACCCAAAAGTCTTATAGAGTTTTCAGATAATAATTTAATATTCGCCAACAACAAAATAAATACGACTCTGTCACGGCTAATACTTTTATGGCTTCATTGCATGTCATCATCCCATCTCAGGTCAGGTCAGTTTCTCAGATCGTGAAAATAACTATACAATTCCGGTAATTTAAAACCCGAAATTCCTAATTTTCGAAATAAAAAACCATTGGCAGTTAATATTGAGCGAATAACATTGGAACACAAAAAAAACGGTAGTGAACAGGCCTTGAGTGTTAGAAAATACTCCAAGAAAGATTTGACAAAAACCAATCCATCGATCGTTCCATCGGCTTTGGAATTGCAAACTTTTACTGCGATCCGAAAAGCTTTTTGCGTAATCTCCAGGGCGTATAGTCATCGCCCCGCATATAGTCAACGTTGCGGAGAAATGGGGACCTTACGGGCTTTAAAGTTTTTATATTGTCCTATTATAATAGCCCGATCATGGCAAACTGCACGCTATAAATCACTCCCGTATAAAAAAGTGGGGTTTCTTATATTGAATATATACATTCAAATTTAATACTATTGAGTATTTTAAAAGTTATTCCAAGTTCTCTCAAGCTTTAACCAATATAAGTATATTGTTATATCCATGAGCGAAAAGAAAGTTTAAGTGGTGAAATTGGATTAATAATATTAATGCCTGAATTGGAGAATTTCAAATTCTTCATGGGCTTTCCTGATTTGAGTAAAATATGAAGTTTCATGTTCAAGGATTAACGAGTAATTTCATTCGCATTTAATAGTATTTCCATAATCTACTAATATTGATAAATTTTTTAGCACTATGCGTATAGCAATCCTACGCTTATGACGTCACAGAACATAAGATTCTGTCGGCCGGCCGTTGGGGAATGGCTAGCTTTAGGCGGTCGTGTGTTTACATTTTGAATTCAGTACGATCAATACTTGTTTAATTGCATTATACTGATATCATACAGTAATCACTTCCCACCTCTATGTGTGTAGAATAAACTTGTTCAATTGATTAATTATTGTCGGTTGTAGTTTCACAGTCTGCGAAATTGAAATTGGTGGAAGTCATTTAATTTCAAATATGTCGAGGACGGTTTATACGCTAGGACGTACAGTACGTTTTATTTGATGGTACAAGACATAATATGTGAAACGGACTGTGTAAGTAGCAATATCACATTAAAATTGAATCGAAAGACAAGACGGGGAACTGACGAGCAGAATATATTTTTGCGAGAACTGATCAGATAACATTGAGCGAACACATGTTAGTTACAGGTAGACAACTTTAGCTCAGATTGACTATATTTGTTTTACAAATTCAGTCTTTTCGAGTGTATTTCCAAAATTCCATGCTAATGTAAATAATGTCAACGCACCTGCGGCAATAATCACGTGCATTCCTTACATTCTTCTATTTTTGTGCTGATGACTTGAATTATTGATATTCGGTTGTGATAGTTTAAAATCACCCATTGGAATTGCTTCCTTATTATCTGTATCTGTCGAGTGGGAAGGGTGAGTTCAGGTCCTCAGTACTTAGACCACATGTGACCCATTCTACATCCTTCCGAGGAGTTGTCCTCCTAGGTTATCGACCATCCTGTCCTTTTCAGGAAGGTGGACAAGTCACTAGGAGACATTTCCTTTATAGGCCAAGACATACCGAACACTCACTCTCTTATTTACGATAAATCCGGAGACTCACATAAGACAGTTTCATCTTCTTGTTCACACATTCTGCATAGAGGTGTGTCCCCTAGCCCCATAGTATGGAGGTGTTTCCTTAGTTGACAGTGGCCAGTCAGAAATCCTACTGTTAAGCGTCGATTTTTCCTGGTCATCGCCAAATATTTTTTCGGCCACAGCTTCCCAGGGTCGCCCAATGTGATCCTGACAAGACTGCAACCTTTGATTCCATCCCATCTCTTTAGGGATTGAGCATGGGTGTAACGCTTTGGCTAGTTCCGCAATTGTCGAAGTCGTCAGGCCGTAGGTGTCACTGGGTCCTAAAATTTTTAGTCCAGCCGCTTCCAATGTTGTCACTCACATGGGACCAAGAAATGATACATACAAACAAGTTTTTACTGCTGAACAGGAAAAACAGTTGGTTGATCACATACTCGACTTGGAAACCCGATTTTATGGAATATCAACAATGGACTGCCGGAAATTAGCTGAAAAATTAAAACTGAAGCTAATAAGCTAAACAAGCGGGTATCGACTTGTTTGTGGGATTCAGGAAAAGAAATCCCCAAATCTCCATTCGTGCTCCTGAGGCTACGAGTATGATTGGGGCAGTAGAATTCAATAGGCCTCAAATGGAAAGATTCCACAATTTATTAGAACCTAAATATTGTCCCTGTTCCCAGAAAAATTTTGGCGAAGGAAGGAAAAAAGCAGATTGGTCGCATTGTTAGTACCGAAAGAGGCTTTAACATTACCACTGTATGTGGAATATCTGCTTCGGGATATTATTACCCCCCCTTTTCCCAAGACAAAGAATGTATCCATTGTTGATGCGAGGTTGTCCTGGAGGGTCAGTTGGGAATGCTATTACTTTAGGGTGGATGCACAGTGACCATTTCTTGAAGTTCCTTGAACACTTTATAGGTGTCGTAAAACCAACAGAGGACCGAAATAGTTATTTGTGTATTTAGAGCGTAAAGTAACAGATTGCCGCTTGAGAAAGAATGTTGCGATCTTTCGAAAGCGGCAATTTCACTTTCCGCTCGAAAAACACACATAATTTTTTCTACAGTCGCCCTTTTAATGATTAAAACAGTTTTTTCATATTATCTTAGGTTATAACAGGAGTGCTAGAATAATCGTCATTTTCGCTATTTATCATGATTAATCCTGAAAAGATTTACTGACTAGGGATGTTGAAAAATAATCGATTTTTATAGTAATAATAATTTTAGTAAATCGATTTTATAAATAAAGTGTTTAAATCGATTTTCGGAAACGGCTCGTATTATTTATTGACTATTTTTCAAAATTTTGACAACTTTTGACGATTATTGACCATTTCTCAAAATTTTAACAATTATTGACCATTTTTCAAAATTTTAACAATAGACCGTTTTAACGAAAAACATCTTGTGGTAGCGGCTATCGTTCTCCACCTATAGATTTATATGGTAATTAATAGAAGCTAACTGTACTTCTAAAAGGAGACTGTAACTTAGATTTTGGACAGATGTATCTAAGATTACGGGAACGGTACATTTCTTCACTTTTTTGAGAGACTCGTCGAGAGAACGAGAACACATATAGGTCTCGTATAGTGAACGGGTGAACAGTGACACTTTTAACGTAATCTTGTTAATCTACCAGTTCTGTGACTACAGTTTCCTTTTAAAATTACAGTTAGCCATTTTTAATTACTATATAAATCTATAGGTGGGACAACGGTCGCCGCTACCACAAAATGTCTTTCGTTAAAACGGTCTATTATTGACCATTTTTGAAAGTTTTTGACCATTTTTCAAAATTTTAGAACATTTTTCCAAATTTTTTACCATTTTTGACAATTATTGACCATTTTTGACCATATTCCAAAATTTTTGATAATTTTTTTGAAACTTCAACAATTTTTGACAATTATCAACTATTTTTTTAAATTTTGACAATTTTTAACAATAATTGTCCATTTTTGACAGTTTTTGACAATTTTTGACCATTTTTGATAGTTTTTGACAATAATTATTGGACATTTTTGACAATTCATTAAAATTATTGACCATCTTTGATAGTTTTTGACGAATATCGAGTATTTTCCAAAATTTTAACAATTATTTACCAATTTTGACAATATTTGTCCATTTTTGACCATTTTTGACCATATTTCGAAATTTTTGATAATTTTTTAGAAACTTCAAAAATTTTTGACAATTATCAACTATTTTTCAAAATTTTGACAATTTTTAACAATAATTGTCCATTTTTGACAGTTTTTGACAATTTTTGACCATTTTTGACCATTTTTGACCATTTTTGACCATTTTTGATAGTTTTTGACAATAATTATTGGACATTTTTGACAATTTATTAAAATTATTGACCATCTTTGATAGTTTTTGACAATCATCGACTATTTTCCAAAATTTTAACCAATTTTGACAATAATTGTCCATTTTTGACAGTTTTCAAAATTAATTAACAATTTTCAACCATTTTTGATAGTTTTTGACCTTTTTTGACCTTTTTTGACCATTTTTGACATTTTTTCAAAGACTTTGAAATTTTTTCAAAATTATTGACCATTTTTGATAGTTTTTGACAATTATCGACCATTTTTCAAAATTTTAACAATTTTTGACAATTATTGACCAATTTTGAAAATAATTGTCCATTTTTGACAATTTTTCAAAATTTTTGGCCATTTTTCAAAATTTTGAAATCTTTTTACAATTATTGACCAATTTCGACAATAATTGTCCATTTTTGACAATTTTGTGTAGATGTTTATAACTTAAAATATTGCATATTTAATTTTTATAGAATCAATAATGCCTGTATTTATTCGTGAATTTGGAAAAAAAGTGAAGTATAATCAATTCAGAGTAGGATCTAAAAGGAAATCATTTAAATAACTATATGGAGATTTTCCAATTGATAGAACCAGATTTTGTTTGGGATAACGAATAAACCCTTTCCTGAATGAATTCGCTCGCAGGTTAGTCATGACCCTAATAAGTCCAATAAGCAGCTGTTAGTTTGACGCTATTCCCGTGTTTTGAGATGAACCCATTCATTATACTCGGCTTTCATTTAACTTGCTGTCAATATGTTAATCTGTGCATTCGGGCGAGAGTATAGTTTTGACCCACTAAGCAACTATTCGTTATCACGACAATATATTATACAATTTTTAATATAAAAAAAAACGAATGGTGGAAGTTTTGTAATTATGATATAATTTGATTCAAAATGGATTTTGAGGGGAATTTTGTACCAAATCTAATAATATTTTCGTTAAAAATGTGTGGTTGTTGAGAGAACAATTAACAGAATGAGTAACTACCTAGAAAAAAAAATGTAACAAGTTACTGGTCAAAAAAGGGTGAATTTGTGTGACGTGGATATTTTCTGAGTAACAGTTCAATACGCAAAGTTATTAGTTCGCATGCAAAAAGGGCTCAGTGGCAACAAATTTTTAAATCAAATACCAACAGAATAGATGTCAAAGATAATAGTTCAATATTATTATAACGTCTTACAAAGTTTAAAAAACTATTTTCCAAAGTACAGAGACTGTTCACTAAGAAGCAACAACTACTTCTCGGGCTATATGCCCCGACAGACATTGAATTACACTTTCAAGTTAAACGGGGTTGGTATATCTGCAAGATATAACCAACCACTCTGGTTTATCATTAGAAGGGACAACATTATGTGTACCTAGACCGGTTTCGGCGTATTCTCGCCTCGTCAGTACAAGGTAGATGTCATCCGTCCAAAAGCACTGACAGCATAATCCTGGACAGAGGACAACGCTGAAACCAGATCAATACAATAATCTCAGTAAAGGAAATGCTAGTGATAACATCGACACTCCAGAGAAACGGTATTTTATGTCGCTATTTGTCTGGAGCGGTAACCATTCCAACGCTCCAGTCCTGGAACTGAAATTTCCATCTCTGGTATTAGAAATAAAATATCCAGTGAGATAAAGTATGTAGACGAAGCCTGTCGAATATTTATTTACATAGTGAACTGTGTAAATATAACCAACCAATACACTTGTTGATCCTATGATGTTTATTCAATACCACTGGTCCAAACTCTAATACCCTAAATGAAGATGTGTAGCACCCCTTCACACAATTTTTCGTCTCCTTATTTCCGTTTATATGGAAGTTTGAATCAATTTTTTTATTATTAAAGGAACTTTTATGTTTGCTTCTAGTTAATGGATGAATTAAATCGTGGGTCATTTTGAGAGGTCATCGAATACGCCTGTCTTCAAGAAAAAGGTCCAAAGGAATTACTAGTTTCTGAGAAAGATTGTACCAAAAATACTATAATCAACCAGTCATGTCCCGTGCCTTTGGTAGTAGCCTGGAACGTTTATTTAATATAATTTAGTAGGGTGTATAGTACCTATCTTTCCCGCCAAGAATGACAATAATATGTCAAATAGTCAAAGTACTAGGTACAAATAATTTTATAATTTTTAAGTGTAATAACCTGTAACTTTATTTAGGTTATTTTGATGAAATCCTCATATTTCAAGCTCAGGATTCTACAGTTGATATATTACCAGTTACTAGTGAAATACCCTGTACATTCACATGACCTAGTCGTTGTTGATGAATGAAAATTTGTAGTTTCGAGACATCATCTGACAAAACTAGGAAAATTTTCGTCTTTTTGAAAATTCCCAAATATTAGTTATTTTTAAAGAATGGTTACTAAACATTGAAGAAATCGTTAAGGCTGGGTCTCATTAGGACATTTTAGTGAAGTCAACAAGTAGAAGCCACTAAAGTTACTGTTAAAATTAAAGTCACACTTGACAAATTGTTGAATCAAGTTTGCAATATAAGTTGCCTTTACAAAATGGCGAATACGACAGTTGTTCGGGCTGGTATTAATTATTGTGTTATTAGTATTTTACATTCTGTTTCAACTGATTACCTCAAAAATGCAAAAAAACACAAAGAGCGATCTGTTTGGGTGAGAAAATGGATAGGTAGAAGATATATATTAGGTGCATCGACGACGCTTTTAAAAGAATTGGCAGATGAAGACACAACAGCGTATAGAAATCATTTGAGATTATCTTTTTCAAAAATTGAAGAGCTGCTGAAATTGGTGGAAACCAAAATACAGAAATAGCAGACTGTTTTAAGAAACCCTATTCCTACAAGATTACTCTACGATACCACGCGAGTGGAGTCAGTATTGTATCTCTTCAATATGCTTTTAGAGTAGCAAATAACACAATATATACATTTTCACCGGAAGTATTGTCTGCAATTATTGGAGTGCTTCGCCCCTATATTATGGTGAGTTCTCGTAAGATTTTCTAAAGATTATCTGTTCGAAGAATAACAAAAGTTTATAATTTGAAGTAAATTTTTATTTTATATGATAAATAATCAGAAAATTCTCAAACCGTAAAATACAAGAAACAAATTAACTTAATTATATTACATTTATATTAAAAATTAGAAATATTCATCTGTATAGGACTCTGCAATTCATGATACGTTAAAGAATCCTCATTGTATTCATAACCAATCTCTGACAGAGCATTGGACTTGACCTGGAATATGTAGGAGAATCATCTCCTGAAGTGACAGTGTCTTGTACTAATCTTGTATGAACGTTGTTTGTTGTGTCTTTCTTTTGTGATTAAAGACTGAATACTTTGCTGTAAGCGTAGTGCATTCATAATAGGAAATTGTTGTAGTTGAGCTGCAATATGTTTACCATATTGAGTAAACTCATCTTTGATCATTAGTGATGCATCATTTGCGGCTACTATTTCTTTTGAGGAGTCTACAGCTTCTCTAACAGCAAGAATAGGAGACTCTACCTTTTACTTTGAACTACCACATCTTCGTACTTTTGGGATTACAGGTGTCCTATTTGAAGAGCTGGGAAGAGATTGCTTGGACCCAATGTTATTATTGTTTTCTTATGTACATGTTTGTTCCACATCCATTTCTTCTATATCACTACTTGGGTTGTCTAGATTAATGACATCCAATTGGCTGTTATTTGAAATAGGCTGCAGCACCTGAACTACAGAAACAACAAACTAATGTCAAAAAACTAATTTAAGGCATTTTCACTACAGCAGGTGAATGGAAAAAAACAGCAAACGTTTTCAGAGAACGGAGGAATTTTCCAAATTATTGCGGCGCTATCGATGGAAAACATATAAGGATAAGGCGACCACCTGGTGTCGGAATTTCATAGCTATAAAGATATATACAGCATAATCCTTTTTGCCGTTGTAGATGGAAATTATTGTTTAATACCGATATTGGGTGCAAGGGACGAACAAACGATGGATTCATTTTTCTAAATTCAAATTTCGATATGGCTTTGCAAAGCAATCAACTGAATGTTCCGGAAAAATGTGTTTTTGTAGGAGATGATGCTTTTCCTCTACGAACTAATCTATTAAAACCGTACAGTCATAAACACCTGAATGTAAAAAAAAATTTAATTACCGCTTGTCAAGAGCAAGAAGAATTTTAGAAAACGCGTTTGGTATTCTTGTTTCAAGGTTTAGAATTTTCAATTTGTTATCTACATAATTGGCTACGCAAAATGTCAAGCAAGGCAGTGTTGACTTTGAGGATGATGTGACGGGTGACATAACAGAAGGAACATGGCGTACTGACACTATCGGATTATTGTCTGTTAGATCCCTAGGACAGAATAACCACTCCAAAGAAGCTGCGACGTCCGAGATAAATATGCTGATTATTTTGTCGAAAGAGATCCCTTGCCATGGCAAAATAAATCTATTGGTATTGAATAATTTGTTTCAAAAGAAGTATTGTTAATAAAATATGTTTTTGTATTAACCAGATTTAAAATACAATCAATAAACAATGTTCTTACCAAATTACTTATCGATTGTCTGCTTGCAGTAACATAGTTTAAAAAAGAGTCTGCCTTTTTAAACCAGGCCAATTTTAGAATATATTGATATGATATTTTATTTTGTGTTTTATAATTCTTTTTTTATATTTTTATAGTTTGATTTTATGATTTTTGTTTTACCACGAATAATTTCAAGTTTAGCAATTTTAATTTACTCTACACAGTGTACTCACCTTTTTCATAAAAACTCAGCATCTCAGGGTTTGGGTTCATGGGTTAAATGTGTAAGAAATCTAATTACTGTTCTTTTTTTAATGAGCGCCAAAATTCTATGTTATTTAAATTAAATTTTTAATAAAGTTTTTAACATCTGGTTTGGATTTAAACACTTTCCTGAATACGGTCCTGTGTACTCACCCTGAAAGTGCCCCAGAGATGTGTAACAGGTGTTCAATATAGTTGTACCAACTGATCAAGAGAATTACTTCGAAATAATACTTGCGATGAAACAATTTTAAATTTATTTTATGAAAATTAATGTTGTGAACATAAATTAGCAAGATAAACGTTATTTCTTACATCAAGTAGGAAAATAAAACTTAACTAAGATGGTCTTTCACTCAACAATCACATTCATACAATGAAAATTATTTTTAATACATGCAATTATGCAACTTTTATACATTAGTGTATTTACAGTGATACCGTTTTAAATAATCCAAAACGAAAAGCAAAATGGATGATACAGTTGTATCTGAATTTGCAAAATATCTAAGTTCCTTTTATATACACTCACACGTAAGTTTTTTTATTTTAAATTGAAGTTTATTAAATACCTTTTATCTTCTATTAATGTTGAAAAATGAATAATCACTTCTTTCCTGTTTTAGACTGCTCTGGGCCTTTGTGAAGTAACCTCCAAAACGAAAAGCAAGACAACTCCAATGCAGAATGCCTCTTGATGAAATTTATTTACTTATGAAGATCCCTCGGTGTTTATTTTCTCCAGGAACCGTGTTACAAGGTTAGTTGAACTATTTTCACTATTAATTACAGAGATATTTTATCAAATTTACAAACTTTTTTCACTGGACGAAATAACGTGCTTCTTGTAGAAAATTCAGTTTTGAAAAGGGACGATGCTTTCTCTATCAACAAGTACCTAACAACTCATTTCCTGTTTTTTTCTTAGCAACAAACTGCCTACTACCTCTAAAAGTGAATTATTTGTTTGATTGTCATTGACCAATCAAATTAACCTAGAGTTGTTCATTAAATAGATTTTATAATATTCTTTGTTATATTTAATCTTTCTTGAAAGAGAGCATCATATTTTAAATTTCTAAATGAATTTCTTAAGTTTAAATCTTTTATTATTTAAATTTTTGAATTATTTGACATATTCAATTTAGGTTGGTAATTTTCCTGTTCTAGCTGACAATTCTATGTTCAAACCTGTCATACATCAGATGATAAATTTTTTCACAGGTGTCATCGATCTGATAACTGTATTAAAAGTTTTTCTATTTTAGATTCTACCATAGTACGAATAAAGTTTCGTAATGCTTTTGGACAGATTTAATTTTACATGAAGAAATTCAAGAAAACACATAAAAACCATAAACATTCCCGTTTAAAGGTGGATCTTATATTTGATACCAGGAGATTTGTTTGAGTTTTCTTTATATAATTGAATTTTAGACTTTATCCATTTTATGTATGTGCGAGGTACATTTTATTTAATAACCTTCAGTAATTCATGTATACATGTTACAGTTTTTATTCCTTTTATTTTCTTTCTCAGTTGATCGACCGTCATTACCGTGCCCTGCTCTGTTCTAATTTCCAGGATAATTTTTTCAAAAGCTGCTTCCCTTTTAAGTTCATTTGTATAATCGTCTATCCTGGTATTCCATAATAATTCGTAATGTTCATAAATATCCAAAAATTTACAAATTTCTACAGTATTCCACCTTGACATTGTGCTTTTTTGTAATGTCACCCACAATATTCATTTGAAACAATTTTACACTTAATACTTTTATTTAACATTATACAGTTTATTTACCTTCACATAACCTCACAAACTAAAAAATATAGATCACACTAGGCGATTACTTGCTCCAATAAGCTCTCAAGTGGGCACAAAAGTTTGCTCTGAGAGGAAAGTAAATGTCTTAGTTGCTCATTTGAAGGCTAGTGGTAACTTTTGAATCACACTGTGACTTTTAGCGGCAACTTTAGTGGCTTCTTCTTGTTGACTACACTAAAATGTCCTAATGAGACCCAGCCTTTAGAATAAATATTTTTGAACAATTTTCAGTGGATGAAAAAATAATCTAAAACGTTCAGAGGATTGATATGTCACCTGTATTATGAAATCCATTTCAGCTTTGCTCCTAATTAAACGATCAAAAAACCTTACCGTAATTAATATGAGGCGTTCAGACCGAGAATATCACCTTAATTTTACTATGTAGTACGCACGCTTCGCTGCTACGCCCACGATTTGATTAAAGTATCTAAAAGTAAAAATCGCCTGCGCCCCTGCCCCAACCCAATACCTCTCTTCTGCCGGCTGTTTGTTTAAAGAACTGGTGTTTAGGCATGGGCCGGGCTAAGGAGGGTGGTGATATTTTCGGACTGAACGCCTCATATAATTACGATCGAACTTCAGGTAAGTTCTTTTGATCGCTCAATTATATTTCGGCGTTCAGTCCTCAATATCACCTTAATTTTACTATGTAGTTGTTTAAAGTTATCATAAACACCCATTGGTTCTAGAACTCTGTATACGTTTGGGTATAGAAAGGTGAGTATATTTTATAAACACTGAATACTGTTTACGCTACCACTACACCAACACTAACACTTCACACTATCTTACGCGCGTTTCGATAACCAAGTTATCTTCTTCAGAGACTGAAGGTTTACCTTCAATCTGAAGAAGATAAAAGTCGAAAATTGAAAGCCCATCATATAACCACTCAAAAGAAAGCTCTTGATCTCAAGATCATCGTGCCGAGTTTATTTTTCGCATATCACCCTCCATAACGGAGAAATGAGCGATGGAATATGTGAAAAAAGTCGAAAGTTAAAAACCTATCATGTAACCACTCAAAAGAAAGCTCTCGATCTCAGTATCATCGTGACGAGGTTATTTTTCGCATATTTTACCTTGTAGTGGTAGTGGTAGTGTAAACAGTGTTCAGTGTCAAGTCTCGCCAACGGATCCAGAATTCCCGACTTAGATATTTTATAAAGATAAATATAATCAGTTTCATGAGAAATTTGTTTACTAAGAAAAACTGAACGAGAGCACCAGAAATGCTATGTAAAGTTTAACTACTTGATAGAACTGTTTGGAGAAACTGCTTTGACTCTATTAATGGTCGATTATAAAAGCGAGCAGACGTTTGTGAGTCTTTGCTCCATCCAGCTGTTTTCCTTATTGATTCTACTGATAGGGTCTGTCTTAATGGTGCTGAGGTGGCAGCATGTCTCACAGAGTGAGCGGTCAATATGCCTACGTCGATGCCCGCTGCCCTTATGGTGTATTTGATCCATCGGCCTAACGTTTGCTTAGAAGCCGGACCATATTGTTTTTTAACTGTAAGAAAAAACGAATCGGAGTTTGGTATTCGTAGCTCTTTGATTACGTCCAAGTATTTATGGAGTTGTGTGGCAACACATAGACTCGGTTTGTCCCTGAAGAAGGGAAGGTTAAGTTGTGGTTGTCTTCGGTTGGGTCCTGATGTGTTGGTCAAATCTGGGATCAGTATCTCTGACCTGTGGCTAACATTGTTAAGGAGGCTACCTTCTCCGATAAAATCTTCACCTAGTTGTGTCGGGTGATTCCTCCAAGTAGAACAATACTTGCTGAGGGTTCCAGTTACTTCATATTTCGGGTTTGGGGGTCTCGTTCGAAATATACTTTTTAAGTATCTTTTTAGAAGAGGATCCGATCCCAGATCTTTAGATTGGATCAGAGAAAAAGCAGAACGGTGAGAGTTATACAAATGGTTGATTCTAATATTTCTTGGAAGAATGATAGGACCTGGGTCACTTCGCAAATGAAGATATCAATGTGTTTTCTGCTGCAAAACTGCCCCATAGCTTCAGAGTTACATCATATCATTTAATGGTTGATGGGGCTAGTGAGTTCATCATAGTGCTTGCTCTGGTATTCCTTTTTGTATGAATGCTTGCCGGATAATTTGGCTACCATTAGGGACAGGTTTCGTCCTAGTGGATGTTTGGTATTGCTGCAAGGACAATGTATGAGTGAGTCACTTGGTCCTTCAATAATAAGTTTTTGGTAAAGCGGTAAAGCGAAGGCCATGCTGGATGCCTATTGCTTTGTCTGTGACAATTTTTTGTAGGCAACGAAGGATTAGTGCGAATAGTAGGAATGCATAGAAGGTATAGTGTTGCCAATTTAAGGTAAAACAGTCTACCGCTCCTGCATAAAGATCTCTAAGCCGGGACACATAGCGTTCGCATTTATGGTTTACTGAAGATGCGAACAAGTCTGGTGCTCCGAACTGTTTGGAGATGTCTTTGAATGCTATCTCGTTAAGAGACCATTCCGTTTCCGGACGAGGCATTGGTGAAACTTGATCCGTCTGCCAATTATCATTGGAAGAAATGTAGGAGGCGATAACCCGGAGGTTTCTCTCCTCGCACCACTGCCAAATCTGCCTTGAGATGCTATTTAGGGTGGGGTACTGAATACTTCTCATTCTGTTCACATAGGCCATTGCCGTTGTGTTATCGGTTCGTATAAGAATATTTGAGTTTGTGTAATTTCGGGCGTAACACTTGAGTCCTAAGGAAATAGCTAGTAGTTCAAGTACGTTTACGTTTCCCCTATAGATATCGGTCCACCATCCGAGCGCAATTTCGCCATTGCATAAGGCGCCCCATCCAGAGAGGCTTGCGTCCGTGCAGATTACCAGTTCAAATTTGTCAGACCGTAAAAAATTGTAAGCATCACTAATGTTTTCTTTCCACCATTGCACCACCTAGGCTCAACATGTAAGTCAGGCTTGAGAAATTAAGCTCGCTGCACCTTTATCTGAGCGGAGCTTATATGTACGAAATTTCAAGCATAGCTTTGTCCATTCAATTGAAGTCATACGGTATTGTACTTAAGCGTGGCTTTACTAAGCGAAACATAAACATTAAGTAACGAGATACTCCCCGTGAGGTGAGATGGACACTTTTCCATATATGTTATAGGTTTCCTTCAAGCCGGCAACGTCGTGCGAAAATCATATTTACCACGCCCTCCTACTAACTCAATTGGTGAATATTTATCGAAATGCCGTTGCTAAGTAACCACCTGACTTCCTATTGGCAAGCGCGTGCGTGTGTTCTTCCCTGTCGCTTCGACAATTGATTGACATTGATAATCCAGTGGCGTTTATAATGTCAGTAATTTACCTTCGTATTTTCAGTTTTACTTGGTATCTCATTATTTCCTATCCATATTGAATTCAAGTACGATTTTTAACATTATTTGTTTTCAACAAATAGGTACCGTGTTTTGAAAAATACCTTACCTTTAAAGCAAAGCATAAATCAGTTTCTATATATAATTATTATATAATAATAATTATTATTTTTAATACTTTTATAAAATAGGTACCTTACGCCATTGGTACGTTTATGACAGATATCGGCCATGTTTCCTCACCCATTACCGACGCCGCGTAGCTTCAGATAGACTTGCCAAACTATATGTACACACCACAGAGGTATCTTAGCTACTTGTTAATTCATGCCAATTGTTCAATTAACTTATGGAGATGCAAATATAATTTGTGGAACCGGTCGAGTAATGAACGTAATATTTCTGTTCTGGAATTTCTTGTTTATTGATTTAATTTCATAATTACATTATATTCATTGAAATGAAGTTGGAGCTATTAAAAAACAATTTATCGTACTGCTTGGGGGTTGGGAAATGATAACTTCCGTTCCAGTGATTTTTTTCTATTTTATATATATATATATCGAAAAATTAGCATGAAAGCACATTGTATAAGTATTGTATGCATATGATAAAATTTATCGCATCGGATTTATCCCTCATATTTCCCATATCAAGATAAATGTATTTTAAAATAAACAATGCATCCTGTTTTAGAGTTTTTAATGTTTTGTTGCATTTGCTGGGGTTATATTGATTTTGTTGATGGGCTTTATCTAGGTTATGATGAAAACTTTATATTTTCACAGTTTTTGTTTTGTTTTAAAATGTTATCTCCTCAGTTATCTCTGAACGTATTAATTTTCTTCTAGAGTGTAATAATTTTAGAAGGTGACAAATTTAATTCAATTCCACTATTGAAGTAAATACATATTTTTTGGCTTTTGTTTTTTTCCAAAATATGGCTATCAGCTTCAAATCTTTTAATAGTTGCGAGTCAATATTTCTCTAAAGTATATCCATCGAACAAACAAAGCGACCCAAACAACGATAGAGGCGTGATCGAAGTATGATCACCATGCGCCTTTGCATCTATTGGCTGAACTAAATATGCCTCCCTACGCTGGCCAATCGGATTTAACTGCAATCGGCCGGCAGAATTCATTGTCTTTGGTACATCGGCACAGAGAAGGAGGGATCACGTGCACTATGCATGATACTGTTCTGGAACACTTCGTTACTTGGATCGACAGAGTATAGGGTGCTAAGCAGGCATATGCCAAACAACGAGAAATCTTTGAAACCAAATGACCTCATGACGAGATGTTCTCTCTCAAAACGACAAAATTTATAACCAAGTTATAACCAGTTTTCAACTTTCCGGGTGTGTTGTATATTTTTATTCCAGGTTTGATCCCAAAGGGTTTTCTTAAAAAATATTATGTAAGCTGATGAAGATTCTGAAGTAACATGTACATCAACCATCGATCTCACGTAATTATATAATTGAAGACATTACCAATAGACCGGTAGCCCATGTTACATGTAGGCTCCATTATTTCGAAAGGATGCCGTCTTCACCTTTGAGTTCCATGTAAATAACAAGTAGAATAGTAGTAGAATTTTCACGAAACTAGAACAACTTATGGATGTCGTGTACTTGCATGCATTCCTTGGGTACTACTTTTCCACCCAAAAACAATATGGCATACAAATCCAAGTGATACTAATAAGCGAAGGTTTTAAATTGATGAAAAGTTAAAAAAACAATTAACTTATGTATGCCGAAGAGTGTTTAGATTTTATCTTAGTTGATATTAAAAACATTAGTGAGATACATTTTGCGGCGATATTTCATTTGTTAATAATTTCCCATATATGACTTAAAAGTGAGTCATATAGTTGCAAAACTAGCTTCATCCACAATTTTTGAGAAAAGGCGGGAAAACCTGTAGTTGCAAAGGTGTAAATCCTTCTGAATTGAAATTTGTAGGGTACGTGGCGGATAGGTAACCAATGATATTGAAAAATTATGGACAGAGAAAATTGAATTTCATAGGGACGACAGCCATATTTAAGTTGGATGGAGCTACTTTTTAAACTAACTGGTGGATGTAGCCTATTTTCAATTTGACTTGAGTGGATGTAGCTTATTTTGAATGTAACTTGAGGGCAGTTTGAAACAAGACAACGCAGTTCAATGAGTAGAACTTTAATTTTTAATTTTAAAGATGATACAAATACAAATTTTTGAACATAAAATGAAATTCTTCAGATACAAGCTAACACAGGGTCCTTAAATTACGATCACGGCAACCTCAGCACTATTAATGTTACAGTCTCTTTCTGTATCTTCTTCTCCATGAGTATCTATTGTAGGCTGACTCAAAAGATTTTTGTAATATGATAAGGATTCTAGATCCAGTTCCATCCAGTTTTCCCCAAACTGCTTGCCGAGTAATGCAGAAACATCCCTTACTTTTATAGGTAAAAGCTGTACGCCTACTGTCATGGGTTCTGGATACGACATGAAATTGACTTTTTGCTTAGCTTTACATATAGTTTTGTATTTTACTACATTGGTACGATAAGCTACTTCTCCTTGTTTACATGGCTAAAACTGGAAATGCCACTGACTCGGTGGCCGAAAAATATTCGGGTATCTAGTCTTCCAGTCAAACACATTGTCTTTAAGAGAAATAACAGTCCGACATTGATTTAATATGTCTGTGTACTTCTGAGAAGTTATAAGTATCCAAGTACACGGCATCTACGAGTTAATTGTTCTAGTTTCGTGAAAATTCTGAGATTTTCAATGTCCACTGTCTCGTCGATTATCCAGTTTGGTCCTTGGGTAATAGCCTTATTCTGCTTGTTTTTCACATAAAAATGGATGGTGAAATCGGGTTTCATTTGAAATAATAAGGCCTACATTCATGTCTCATGGGCTACTGGTCTACATTAATAGCAATATTGATTGTCTAATTGTCGATTTTTTGTAAATGTCTTAATGCACGAATTTTGTAAGAAATTTAGTTATTTTTGATAAAGGAACGCTACCGAATATTGTGGCTTAAATTTCCAAAAATAACAAAAAAAGGAACATACCACAAGGAATATACAGTAAATACAATTGTTAATAATTATAATTAATAGTGAGTGTCTACGCCACTGCCTAGATTCTACCGACGTCCCTTCCACAACACAGCGATTCGAGAGCCATTCGAGACACATTCGACAGCAACTCACGCTATAATACACATGTCATGTAATGTAATTACTATTTTACTATTATATATTTGTCAATAAACTTTCAAAGTACACAAAATTATTACAGTCCACAAACATTCACAAAAACATTGGTCCTTCAAACAGATATCTATTAGTAAAAATCAGTGTATAACTTAAAAACAACAAATGTAAGGAGGGAAAAACTTGACTTGAGGAGAATGAGTAATTTGTAAAGATTGATATATTTAATTAGAATTTAACTTTTAATTACTTACTGTGTACTTACATTCAATTGTTTATAATATAGATAATAAAACAAATCTAAATGTTGAAAATAACTATTTACAAGACACTGGACGTGATGCCTGGATTTAATTGAACAGTCCATGTGGACATGGTCCAAGTAGGTTGAACAACCGAGATGACGTACCTGGAATTAGATAGAAAAACACTCTGAGTATTCAATTTGCCATAAATAATAATTAATTATTTAACCAACGATTAGTATAGTTGAAATCCCCAAAATTAATGAAAGTATTAATAATATACAAGGTGCATCTTATGTGTTTGAATTGTGATTATGCATATCAGTACTAAAGTAAAGTTAAAACTTCACTTGATCAAAAATAAATGCCTAATAGTAAATATTTAGGGTTATTAGGAAAGGTGCAAGGGGCGCAAACTCTCCCCAATGCATATAAGGAATATGTGGCACAAACTCTCCACAAACAATATTATAACTACTGTAAGTGGCACAAACTCTCCACAGTACAGCAAAATAATAAAACACTGCAAGGGGCACAAACTCTCCACAGTACAGCAAAATAATAAAACACTGCAAGTGGCACAAACTCTTCACAGTACAGCAAAATAATAAAACACTGCAAGTGGCACAAACTCTCCACAGTACAGCAAAATAATAAAACACTGCAAGTGGCACAAACTCTCCACAGTACAGCAAAATAAGGTTACACTGCAAGTGGCTCAAGCTCTCCACAATACAGGGGGGTGGAAGGAGATATAGGTGACGTAAGAAGTCACCCTGTATCAGGAATGGACAAACCGCAAGTGGCGCAAACTCTCCAGAGTACAGTATAGGTATGTGAGTTAAACTGCAAGTGGCACAAACTCTCCACAGTACAGCTAAATAAGGTTACACTGCAAGTGGCTCAAGCTCTCCACAATACAGGGGGGTGGAAGGAGATATAGGTGACGTAAGAAGTCACCCTGTATCAGGAATGGACAAACCGCAAGTGGCGCAAACTCTCCACGATACAGTATAGGTATGTGAGTTAAACTGCAAGTGGCACAAACTCTCCACAGTACAGCAAAATAATAAAACACTGCAAGTGGCACAAACTCTCCACATTACAGCAAAATAATAAAACACTGCAAGTGGCACAAACTCTCCACAGTACAGCAAAATAATAATACACTGCAAGTGGCACAAACTCTCCACAGTACAGCAAAATAAGGTTACACTGCAAGTGGCTCAAGCTCTCCACAATACAGGGGGGTGGAAGGAGATATAGGTGACGTAAGAAGTCACCCTGTATCAGGAATGGACAAACCGCAAGTGGCGCAAACTCTCCACAGTACAGTATAGGTATGTGAGTTAAACTGCAAGTGGCACAAACTCTCCACAGTACAGCTAAATAAGGTTACACTGCAAGTGGCTCAAACTCTCCACAATACAGGGGGGTGGAAGGAGATATAGGTGACGTAAGAAGTCACCCTGTATCAGGAATGGACAAACCGCAAGTGGCGCAAACTCTCCACAATACAGTATAGGTATGTGAGTTAAACTGCAAGTGGCACAAACTCTCCACAATACAGTAGGATTGGATGAATAGGAAATGCAACAACAAATTAATGTTCTAAATAACGTTGAATATTAAAGAACTTTAAACAAAGTTATTATTAAAAATAATTAGCAAATATACTATACTCTATGTGATAAAATATCTTTTAAAATCAAATATCAAATAACAGGCAAAACTGAATTACTCTGTGAGATAGACTCACCTATTTAACTCCTGACATGCACCACAATACACACTATATTTTATATATTTAAATTTATCTGGCTGAAGTGAACACTTTAGTTATCTTCTAGCAACTAAAACCCAAATCGTTCTTAAAACCTTTCTTTCCCCTTTCGTGGCCTCGAAGACTACGTGACATTTTGATATTTCACTTATCTGTTTCAGATAATTGTCGAGAAATGCATTTCTGAAATATTAGGGTGTACCCATGATTTAATTTATTTTACTTGAAACGAAAACTATTTTAAGAATAACAGGGTGAGAAAAAAAAATTGTCTTACACAAACATCAACACCTGCATTTTCCAGTGAAGCAATCGGCCACCGATACATTCAAGACTCGAGAACGCCGACTTCGCTGCAGAAATCTACTGGACGATCTTGAAGCAAACAATCAAGGTGAACTCTCCTATTTTTGTTTCCTTTGTCATAATAAAAAGTTATTGTTTTCTTTCTGTGACCGTTGCAAATTTATAGAACTCAGTATAATATTAAAAAACTAACATAGTTAACACATTTCAATATAAATCATGGCAGAAGAACATCTTAAAAATTTAATTCGAAAGCGTGGAGCTTGTAAAGCTTCCTTTACAAACTTTTCTAAATTCATAGATGCTTTCAAAACCAAAACAGATCCAACTGAAACCGAATTAATTCAATCAAAAGACAGAACTGATAGATTTGGGAATTATTTGTTAGACATAAACAATATTCAGTCAGAAATTGAACTGTTAGTTGAAGATGTTGAGCAACAATATATCATTAGACAAGAATTTGAGGATACATTTTACTCATTATTAGCCAGTGCAAAAATAATTTTAAATAAGCTCAGTTTAAACAACGATGTACAACATCCAATTCAAAATTCACAAAATAGTGCCTGCAATGATTATTCTTCGGTTTCTGAGGGATCGCAGCATATACAGGGTGTAAAATTGCCAACCATACAAATTCCCAAATTTGATGGCTGCTATGAAATGTGGTTAGAATTCAAAGATACCTTTGATTCTCTCATTCACTATAACGGTAACATTACGAATATTCAAAAATATCATTATTTGCGAGCTTCTTTACAAGGAAACGCCGCGGTAGTCATGAAACCTATAGAATTTTCGGCTACCGGGTTCAATTTGGCATGGGAATCAGTATGTGACAGGTACAATAATAAAAAACTTCTAATACACAATCACATAAAGGCATTATTCTCTTTAGAGTGCATACAAAAGGAGTCTTGTTTTAAATTCAGAAAGCTAGTTGATGATTTTTCAAAACACTTAAGATCTTTAGAACAATTAGAACAGCCATGTAATCATTGGGACGCTTTGCTTATTTTCATCATAACAACTAAACTCGACGACAACACGTTACGAGAATGGGAAAAACATCATTCGGCTTCAAAGGAATTACCGACTTTAACGGATTTAAAACAATTTTTAAAATGTCGCGCGGACTTATTGGAAGCTATAGAATTGAATAGTCAAACAAGAAATAAACATAGGGAACAAAAGGCAACTGCTAGAGGTTTTTTCGCCGCGAGCACTAATTACACATGCGCAATTTGTCAAGGTGATCATAGCATCTACACGTGTGACAATTTCTTGAAAAATTCTGTTAGCGAAAGGTGGAATCTAGTAAAAGAAAAAAATTTATGTTCAAACTGCTTAAGATCGGGACACTCCGCTAGACAATGCAAATTAGGGCACTGCCGCAAGTGTAAGGCATGGCACAACTCCTTATTACATACAGACAACAAAGGTCGCAATAGTACGGAAGCTCCGGATCAAAATAATAGGGCCACCTCCAGGCATCATAATAGTACGGGCGTTTCAAGCCGTAATAACATGGTCAATCCAGATCGCGATAATAATGCAAACAATACATGTAATAAATATAGTACGGTCAATATAGGGCAAACAACGCGCGAAATGCCAAACAATACTGAAAATTCGGGAACAAATTCCATCGAGGTAGCAAATATGTGCTGTGCTAACGGTGCGTTTTCTAGTCGTTCGACGGGTTACGTTTTTCTTTCGACAGCCATCATACAGGTCGACGATTATAAGGGTAAACTTCATAAAATACGCGCGTTATTGTATTGTGGGTCTCAGTCGTCATTCATCACTATTAACATGTGCAAAAGACTAGGGATCAAACCACAGGACTTAGAACTCTTCGACATAGGGAATAAATCTTCTACTATTGAAGGCAAGTGCAATTTGAAATTCTCCTCGATTAACGGATCATATACAGGGTCAATCACATGTTACTTGCTCCGAAATATTACCAATATTCTTCCTCATACAAACATCAATGCAAGCACTATAAATATTCCAGAATCAGTTCGGCTTCTAGATCCAGGATTCGGAAATACTGGTCCAATATTCATTTTGATAGGAGCAGACATGTTCTGGCAATTGATTGGCACAAACAAAATAATTCTAAACGAAGGCCCCTTTCTAATAGAGAATGTACTAGGTTGGGTAATTTCAAGTCCGTTAGGATTAGAGCGGCAAAACACTATCAATTATGTGAAGACAATTTTCAAAACACGACACTCCGCGATTCAGATGGCAGATTTGTCGTCAAAATGCCATTGAAGCAGTCTCCAGGCCTATTAGGCGAATCTAAAACACAAGCAGAAAGACAAGTTGTAGAAAAAAGATTGTCTAAAAACGATATAAAAACAATATACAAATTTTATGCAAGAATATAAGGCCTTAAATCACATGTCACTTGAACATGAAGATAATTTCAACGGTGTCGAATACTACATGCCGCACCATGGTGTCTTAAAAGAAGACAGCCTCACCACGAAATTACGCGTAGTTTTCGATGCATCGGCTGCAACAACTAGTGGTCTTTCATTAAACAATATTCAAGGTGTTGGTCCTACAATTCAGCAAGATCTATTATAATCAGATTTCGGAAATATGCATATGTTGTATCGGCAGATATAGCAAAAATGTACCGACAAGTCTCAATTCATCCTGATCACCGCCATCTTCAAAAAATAGTCTGGAGTCTGGAGATAATCCGTCAGATTCATTACAGTGTTATAATTTAAACACCGTAACTTACGGTCAAGCATCAGCAAGTTTCCTAGCTACACGTTGTATTTTCGAGTTGGCCAATGAATATGAAGCAGCACAACCCGAAATGGCAAAATTATTACGTCGTGATTTTTATGTAGACGACATGCTGTCTGGTGCCGACACCATACAACAAGCCGCATCGATCTGTCAAGAAGTTTCACGCATTTTACAAACTGGCTGCTTTCCTCTTAGAAAATGGATATCAAACGATCCACGAGTATTGGAGAAGGTAAACAATAATAACGACCCGCTACAATTTTCAAAGGACGAAACCACGAAACTTTTAGGTCTTACTTGGTCATGCCAACGAGACGTATTACTCTACAATATAAAATGCCTTCCCAATAAATCAAGTTGCACTAAACGAGAAGTTCTTTCATTAATTGCAAAAATCTATGATCCATTAGGTTTAATCGGCCCATGTACTATTATCGCAAAAATGTTAATGCAAAGATTATGGACAGAAAAATTAAGCTGGGAAGAAAAATTAAGCTGGGACGAAAAATTGCCTGCTTCGCTGTTAAACTCTTGGACAAAATTTAAGGATGACCTATTCAATTTAGAGTATATAGAAATACCGCGCCGTGCAGTCTGCAAAAACGTTGAAAAAATTGAAATACACGGGTTTTCGGACGCATCTCAGAGGGAATACAGCGCATGCATATATCTTAAGAGTATTAATAATCAAGGAAATGTACAAGTTCAATTATTATGTGCTAAATCAAAGGTAGCACCTATAAAAACATTGAGCACTCCGCGCCTTGAGCTTTGCGCAGCGCTTCTGTTGACTCGCCTCACAAATGAAGTTAACGAATCCATTGACATCAACATTCATCGTTGTTATCTATGGTCAGATTAGACCATAGTACTTGCATGGAATAATACCAGTCCCCATAATTTACAAAGCTTCGTGGCAAACCGAGTCTCCGAGATTCAGATTTCACAAAAATCCTTTACTTGGGAACATGTACCAACTAATGATAACCCCGCAGATTTCTTATCTAAAGGTTTATCTCCTCATCAGATTTTAGATCTTTCCCTATGGTGGAACGGCCCATCATGGTTAAATTTAAGCGAAGAAAAATGGCCATGTTTAAATCAAAAAATAGATGATTTGCCAGAGTTAAAATCCCAAACAATAACCACACTACATTCATCGTCATGCAAAATCATTTCCTGGTTTCCGTTCGATAGATTCTCAATATATTCACGTTTGATACGATCATTGTGTTACGTACTGAAATTTGGAAACAATTGTTCAACTTCTAAAGATTCCAGAGAAATCAGTCCTCTCACTTCAACTGAGATTGCGTCAGGCCTCCAAATTCTAATACGAATCACGCAATCACAATCATTTTCCACAGAATACGACCAACTATCAAAACATAAAAATGTATCTGCTCAAAGCAAACTATTTCGCTTAAATCCATTTATCGATCAAAACAATATAATACGCGTAGGGGGACGTTTAGCAAATTCCAATTTTCCATTTGAGAAAAAATTTCCAATCGTGTTGGATTCAAAACATCCGCTTACAATATTATTGTTTCGCCACGAGCATTTGCGGTTACATCATGCTGGGCCTCAGCTTTTGCTTGCTCATATACGAGATAATTATTGGCCAATCTCTGGCAGAAATGTGTCAAGACAAACTGTTAAACAATGTGTCACTTGCGCACGCTTCAACCGTAAACCAATACAGCCCATAATGGGTGATCTACCTCGTGACAGACTATTATATTCCTTCCCGTTTGCTATTACCGGAATAGATTACGCTGGACCATTTATGTATAAAAATAAGCAAGGCGGAGGCTCAAAATTGAACAAATGTTGCATAGCACTATTTATATGTTTTACGACAAAGGCGATCCACCTGGAATTGGTATCGGATCTCAGCACTCAAACATTCATTTTGGCTTTACGACGTTTCATTTCGCGTAGAGGTAAACCTGCCAAGTTGTACTCCGATAACGGAAAAAATTTTGTCGGAGCTATATCAGAACTAAGGAAATTCCTGAATACTAACAATGCTGGCATACAAACATTTTGCACCCAAGAAGGTATTGACTGGAACTTGATACCTCCATATTCTCCACACTTTGGAGGACTCTGGGAGTCTGGTGTGAAATTTCACTTGAAGCGCTCTCATAAGGATTCACTTTTAACCTTCGAAGAATTTGCAACGGTATTAGCGCAGATAGAAGCAATACTCAACTCACGCCCTCTCTCTCCCTTAAACTCCGATCCCAATGACTTAACTCCTCTTTGTCCGGCTCATTTTTTGATTGGTAGATGACCTTCTTTAGCTCCGGACCAAGACTTGCTTCACGCGATACCACGAAGACTCGACCGATTCCAACGCATCCAGCAAATTTTCCAAACCTTTTGGAAGAGGTGGTCAACAGAATACATAAGCGAGCTACAGAAACGTGCAAAGTGGCAACAATCCAAAGGGGAATAGACCGAAGGAACTTTAGTCGTTATCAAAGATGACCATCTTTCTCCAGCCAAATGGAAATTAGGTCGAATTGTTCAAATAATCAAAGGATGTCAAAAATCGTCAAGAGTAGCTCGAGTGAGAGTTCAAGAAGGGATCATTACCAGGACATTTCCGAGACTGTGTCCACTTCTCACATCTTCCAATTGAAAGAAGCCAAACCAGGATCTTTCAAGGCCGGGGGTATGTTTACGCCACTGCCTTGATTCATGATTGGCTACCGACGTCTCTTCCACAACACGGCGATTCGAGAGCCATTCGAGACACATTCGACAGCAACTCACGCTTTAATACACATGTCATGTAATGTAATAACTATTTTACTATTATATATTTGTCAATAAACTTTCAAAGTACACAAAGTTATTACAGTCCACAAACATTCACAAAAACAGTGAGATTTAGTACTAACTACTATAAAATGATTAGTACCACGTGATTTTATAACATTAGTAAATCAAGATGTATACCATTCAACTTAATCCATATATTCGATAAACTTAACAAATAAACTTCAAAGGAAACAATAATAATAGGTTGTATAATTTCAAAAAAGCAGACTTCTATTTTTTGTAAGATCAGTTACAAATTGTTTTTTTAATATTGCAGAGGTTATTAATGAGGAAAATACTTTCGATAGTTAATTCTTTATAGGAAGCTTGAAAGAAAAATTGGAAAAGGTCCACAATTTTGCTCGTGAACGTTTGAAGCTCTGCAACGATAAGGTAAAGGCTAGACTCGACGTGCATACTACAAACACAAGTTTCTCCAGAGATGACCCCGTGTGGCTCTTCAATCACAAGGGCAGAAAAGGTTTGTGCCAAAAACTGCAACAAAACTGGGAAGGCCCCCAGACCGTTCTCAAGAAAATCAACGACCTAGTCTACCGCATCCAATTGTCAGCAAGGAGTAATCCCAAGGTGATCCATGTCGAGAGGTTTAGCCCCTTACCGCGGGCCCGATCCACCCTGTTGGTTTCAACCAGACCCCAGCAGTCAGATTATTCGGGACGAATAACTAGAAAGAGGGAGCAATGTTACGTTGGACATGTACTGAGGATTGTAGAGGTCCATGAAGGAAAAGAAGAAGACATACATCTGGAATCATCTACAACTGTCATCGAAAAGTCTGGAAATGTCATCGAAAAGTCGAGAACTATCTGGAACAGATGGAAAGTATGAAAAGCGGGACAATTGACATTAGTTTAGTTTTAAAGTATTATAGATTGGAGTTTTGTGTTTTGACAGTGAGATGTTATTAGTATCGAATTGTTAAAGCTGATGTTGAAAAAAAAATTATACGAAAAGGAGTAACAATATTCTTGACATCCATATTGTATTGATATATTATATGTAGGTTAGGTTACATTAGATCTATGAAATTTGATGTGTAAAATATGTCATTTGTGGTTATAATTAATGTCACATTGTCGGGGGATAAAATAAAATTTGAATGTCGGTGTAGTGATGGTAATGATTATTGATAATATAATATTGATAAAATTTTTTTTGAAAAGAAAAGATATATTATGAAAATATATAATATGGTAATGATTATTAATAATAGAATATGAATAGAAATTTTTTGAAAAGCAGAGAGATAGTATGAAAATATATAATATGGTAATGATTATTATTGATAGATAGATAGAATATTTTTGAAAAGCAGAGATATAATATAAAATAAAATAACCGAAAATTAGAAATATTGGACAAAATTTTTTAAAGCAGATTGTAGGAAATTGAAGAAATTTATACTATTATAGTAACTATTATTGGATTTGAAAAAAAAGGAGGAGATAGAATATTTTTGACAGGCAGAGATATAATATAAATTAAAATAACCGATTGAAAATTAAAAGTATTGGATTGAAAAAAAAATTTAAAGCGGTGAACATTCGGATGATATATACAAATGGAAAAAGAAATTGTACTGCAAATGGCATATTTGGTTTTTATTGAAATTATTTAGGAAGATTTGACATTATAAACCAGGGAAGTAATATTACAACATTTGTTGCTTGTATTATAAGTTTAGTTTCCGTAAATTAAAAATTTTGGATGTTTTATAGATGTGATTTAGTTAAAAAGTTATAAGACGGGGCCATTTCATTAAACCGATTTGTTTGATAATTTAAAAGTTTGTATTTGTGAATGAGATTGTTCAATGAAATAATTAAATATAGAACCCAACCTTGAGATAAGATATTTTTTTAAGAAGTAAATTAACAACTAATTTGGATAAGGGTAATAATATATGATTGATTGCATAAAATGAACGTGAATGCCTGTTTTGCCTGTCTCTGTCCTGGTGAGAACCTGGTGGAACCTTTCTGAGATTTCTGTCCCACCCACTTCCTAGTGGCCATATGAAACTTATTGAAGAAAAGGCCAGCCTACATAGAAAAATTCAATCTACAAATTATCATTTAAATTATACAGGATGTGGTGCGAAAAGTTTTGATTAAAAGTAATGGCGAATACAGTTATGTTAAAAGTCTGAAATTACGAAACTGTAGGTTTTGGATTACGCTGAGTTCAAAGATAATGTTATCCTGAATGTGGCACTTCCGGTTTGTACTGGAAGTAGACGCCAACTTTCTTATTTTAAATAGAGCCTGATGTTTTTCAATTTATTTTCGAATTCTACATGAAATTTTAGGTGAAATTTGTGCACAATGTCCTATACCAATGTAACGAAGTTAATTTTCCGACAATAGTTATTTTTAAGTTTCCGAATATATTTTCATTTAATATTGTATATAATCCGTGATATCCTATGACTTCTGTGTAGAAGTATTTTGTTAAGAAAAATCCATTCCAATTTTTAATTTAAAATTTCAAATTCCAACCGCGATATAATTGTAAACAGGTATGGTTCCCCACTGTCGCGAAACAAGTAGCGCGCAGGTCGAACTAACCAAGAGAGGTGGAAAGCAGTCTGAATCGAGGAAGGCTTAAGCGGCGAGTCGACAGGTAGTTCAATGCAGGCTGGCGAAGATAAGAGTCGCTAGCATTGAACGCTCCGTCCGCCGAATTTTGTTGTTTGCTTGGTAGTTAGTTTGTTTTGCTTTTGTCTTTAAATATAGTAAATTTTGATATTCTTTTTTTTTATTTCCAAGTCAAAGTATTTGCTGCGAAGGTAAGATTTTATGGAAATGATAATTTTAAAATCAAAGCTGGTCTTTTCAATAATTGTTAGGCGAAAATTCATTCAATATAATTCATATTTCATTTTTACAAAACAAGCATTATTCTGATTTAGTAGTGTCAATGTATGTCAATAATATAACGATAGCTCGTACAGTTAAGTTTTAATTTCCGTACTCGTTCCCGTTTCGGTTGAAATACTGAAGTTTTCCAGGCGTCCTGCCAGGGCTCGCTGGTATTTCAATTCGAGAACTTAAAGGCCGCTGAATCAAAATATTAAGGTTTTCCAGGCGTCCTGCCAGGGCTCATTGATATTTTTATTCACGGATCAAACCCTTCCGTACTCATTCCCGTTTCGGTTGAAATATTGAAGTTTTCCAGGCGTCCTGCCAGGGCTCGTTGATATTTCAATTCGAGAACGTAAAGCCCGCTGAATCAAAATATTGAGGTTTTCCAGGCGTCCTGCCAGGGCTCATTGATATTTTTATTCACGGATCAAACCCTTCCGTACTCATTCCCGTTTCCAAACCCCGTTTCGGTTGAAATATTGAAGTTTTCCAGGCGTCCTGCCAGGGCTCGTTGATATTTCAATTCGAGAACTTAAAGCCCGCTGAATCAAAATATTAAGGTTTTCCAGGCGTCCTGCCAGGGCTCATTGATATTTTCATTCACGGATCGAACCCTTCCGTACTTCCTTTTCCGATCCCGTGAGACATTTTAATCAAATTTTCACGTTCAGTTTACATACCGGGTGCATCGCAAGTGGTTGTATACCTTGCTAGCATCAACCTGGAATCCGTTTTCTTGCTTTCAATTATTAACCTGCTTATTGAAAATACTTTTCTTTTTTTTGGAAAAGGTCAGCTTGCTTTTACCGTTTTCGGTTGAATATAAAAACATTGCTTATATTTATAAACCTCTCTCGCTTATGTCCTGTCCGCTTCGTCTCTAATAAACGCATGGTATTGGTATAATTAGTTAATAGTTTGCTTATATTGATGGGTTTTTTTGTAAATGCCAGGGTATTGTTGCCTGCTACGCAGGATAGTTTTTTTTGTTGTTTTTCTTTTTCTGTAACGATTTGGTCAGCTACCGACCTTGTAAGTATTTGTGAAGGTAATAGATTTTAATTTAACCAAACCTTTGTGTTTTACTGACCTACTACCAATTAGAAAACTCCTATGGTGGAATAGTTGTTTTGTAGCAAGAATTTAGCTTTGCTGTAGTGTGGGCCCGGAGACTAACTTTTATTTCAGGACCAGCGCGGACCTTTTTTCTGGAAATAACTAGACCCCTGGAACTGACCGTACCTCCATCTGAGGTTACCTGGAACTCTTGACGCTGGAAGTCAAGGGGCCGTGGAGTTAACCACGCTAAAAATCTGGCGCCCGAGATAAAACTTGAATCCGCGGTTTTGGGGTGTCAATTGTGACGTGTCCAGGTACTTTGTTTCGACGTAAAGTACGAGGAGGAAGAAAACGCGTTACAAATTTGGCGCCCGAGCAGGGACCGTTTATCCGTTTTAAAACTTTTTTTTTTTCCCGTATTGTTGATTGAGCAGGGACCTGATTGTTAAAACAGGAACCGTTTATTTCGTCCTGGATTTTTTTTTTTACCGTATTGTTGATTAGAGGAGGGACTGTTGTACTCCGTTTTCAATTTTTTTGTTGATTAGGGCAGGAACCGCTTTATTCCATTTTCGTTTCACCGTATAGTTGGAGAGAGCAGAGCAGAGATTGTTGATTAGGGTAGGAACGGTTTTATGCCGTTTACAGTTTTATAGGGAATTGTTGCTGGGACCGTTTCATTTCGTTTTTGGTTGTTTTCCGCACTGTTGGTTGGTACAGGGCACCGTTTCATAAAAGGTAGATGTCTAGAAGAAATTCTGAGGAATTGGACATTTCTTCCCTATTTGATCAAGAAAAAGCTAAAGAAACTGAATCCGTTCCTCCAGTACCGACTGTAAGTTCCGTTGGAGAAATAACCGACAATCGAGTAAGCTGGGTATACTTACTCAAGAACGAGGGTCTTAATACCGAGCTAGTAAAGAGGAATTTATCGGTTGCTGGAACCGTTCCTAACAAACGGAAAAGACTCGTCAACTTTTTAAGACGAAGAAATATTGCTCCCCGAACCGCTATAGACCAAGAGGAACCTGTGGAATATCCGACCGCGATGGCAACTCCACCGATAAACGTACACGATTGGAAGGTGTGCTTTGGAAATCGAGGAGATCCTGCCGCGTTTATAGAAAGGATTGAAGAAATATGTACGGCAAAGAATGTCCAGAAAGACAATTTGCTTCCTGTTTTGCCGGAATTGCTATCCGGCGAACCCGCATTATGGTACCGAAACAACCGAAGTAGATATACCAGCTGGAACGATTTTGAAAGCGATTTCCGAATTTTCTTCTATCCCGTCAACTATGAAGTTGACTTAGAAGCCGAGATTGGCCGACGTCTACAAAGGAGAAATGAGTCCGTGGCTACCTACATGACCGAACTACAAACTCTCATGCGAAGACATGGGAAGCTAACTCCTGAACAACAGTTAGCATGGTTGTACCGTAACCTTTTACCCGAATATCGTCTGCAAATTCGAAAAGGGGACTTTGATGACTTCTCTACATTTTGTCAAGTGGTAAGGGAATATGAGCTTCTTAGAAAAGAACTCCAGAATGTACCCAGCCACAGTGGACCGAACCGTGGATCAACCCGTCCGCAGCCGATGAATACACCCAGATATGGAACGTCCCATAACTCGAATCCTGGTCCGTACAGAGAGCCCATTCCCGGTACCAGCCAACCGACATCATCCGGTACTCCTCGCCGTCCGCCACATGATACTACCAATCAACCGTCTGGCTCATTTTCCCGGCAACCAATCTGTTTCCGCTGCGGAGAATCTGGTCACTACCGAAACAATTGTCAGAACCCTCAGAAGATATTCTGTTCTCGTTGCCATAAGGAAGGAGTATTTTCCAGAGATTGTTCCTGCAGGAGGCAGGAAAACTAATCCGAAGCTGTCCCGAGGAGAGGCCGACACAGCTTCCGCAAATATTTGCCTCTCATGCTGAAATACCAGAAGAAATGACCGATTTCCGACCGCACATCGACGTCGAAATTGAGAATCACAAGTACAAAGGCCTGTTAGATACTGGAGCTGCGAGATCATACATCGGTGATCATATAGCTAAGACATTTTCCCAAAGAAAGCAAACCACCACCCGTCAAGCTACGAGGGCACGTTTAGCTAATGGAAATTTGGTCTCTATCACCGACTCTTATGAGCTAAAATTGAAGACCCATGACGTCATTATGGAAGGACCGTTCGAACATTTCCCTGGTCTGATAACCGATATTGTTTTAGGACACGATGTTCTCCGAAAATATAATTTCCGTTTGGAGTTAGGAACTGGAAATATATATATCAATAATGAACTAGTAAGGCGTTCATCATTAGCAAGTCCTGTTGGAATATTGGAGAAAGTGAACACAGCCATGAAAGAAATCGATGCCGCTGTACCGATAATATGTAAGGAAGAAACCAACCATCGTTTTGCTGAAGACCACTGTTCTCGAAGCCTGTCTGTTTCTGAAGTCTCCGCGTCTTCCCTGGTGTTAGGGGTTGACAAGGAGCAACTTGTTTCCGAAGTCTCTGCGTTTTCCCTGGAGTTAGGGGTTAACAAGGAGCAATTTGTTTCTGAAGTCTCGACGTCTTCCCTGGTGTTAGGGGAAGAAAAAGAGCAATCTATGTCTGAAGTCTCTGCGTCTTCCCCGGAGTTGTTAGGGGTGGACAAGGAGCAATCTGTTGTTAAAATTTCTAAGTTTTCCCCGGTGCTGTTAGGGGTTAATGAAGAAGAATCTATTGTTGAAGTCTCTGCGTCTACCCCGGAGTTGTTAGGGGTTGACAAGGAGCAGTCCGTTGTCAAAACTTCTGATTCCTCCCCGGTGTTGTTAGGGGTTGATGAAGAAAACTCTATTTTCGAAGTCTCTGCGTCTTCCCTGGTGTTAGGGGTTGACAAGGAGCAAATTGTTTCCGAAGTCTCTGCGTTTTCCCTGGAGATAGGGGTTAACAAGGAGCAATTTGTTACTGAAGTCTCCGCGTCCTCCCTGGTGTTAGGGGTCGATGAGGAGCAGTCCGTTTCTAAATTATCTGCGTTCTCCCTGGAAGACTTAGGGGATGACGAGAATTTTGGTTATATAGGATGTCCATTGGAAACCATAATTCCACTTACTGAAAGAAATTTATCGAAAGAACAGACAGACAGACTGAATACCTTTCTGAACCAAGAGTTACCGCAATTTGAGAAGATTCAAGGTCCAACGACACTGGTTGAGCATGAAATACGTCTTCTACAACCCCGTCCGATCAAACAGAGATACCGACCTCAGAATCCGAAAATGCAAGGAATTTGCAATACTGAGATAGACGCCATGTTGAAAGAAGGAGTAATAGAACCCTCTACAAGTCCGTGGAGTTCTCCGATTGTAATCGTGAAGAAAAAGGATGGGAAAAACCGCTTCTGCATTGATTTTCGTAAGGTCAATGAGGTAACAATGAAGGATGCCTACCCTCTTCCATTTATCAATGCTATACTGGACAAACTGCGAAAAGCCAAGTACATTTCCAGTTTAGATCTGAAGAGTGGGTATTGGCAAGTTCCGTTAACACCCGACAGCAAACCCATCACCGCCTTCACCGCACCGGGACGTGGATTGTTTCAATTCACGGTTCTTCCATTTGGCTTACACTCCGCACCAGCCACATTCCAGAGACTGGTGGATCAGTTAATAGGTCCGGATTTGGACCCTTACGCATTTGCATATCTGGATGACATAATCGTGCTGGGGGAAACGTTTGAGCAACATTTGGAAAATCTATCTGGAGTGTTCCGCCGATTACGAGCAGCACGACTGAAACTAAATCCGGAAAAATGTCATTTTTGTTTACCATCAATGAAATACTTAGGCCATGTAGTCACTGGAGATGGAATCCGTACCGATCCAGAAAAGGTCGAAAGTATAATTAAGTTTGCAGCCCCGAGAAACATCCGAGAACTAAGAAGGTTTTTGGGAGTTGCATCCTGGTATAGGAGGTTTGTGCCATCGTTTTCGCAAAAGGTGGCCCCGTTAACAAAGTTGCTTCGCAAATCTCAGCGATGGAAATGGACTGAAGATCAAGAAACCGCTTTCACTAAAATTAAAACCTGCTTGTCTGAAGCTCCTGTATTAAGCTGTCCCGATTTCAGTATACCGTTCACTCTACAGACCGATGCCTCCGAGTATGGGTTAGGAATAGCCCTTACCCAGCAGAAGGATGGACATGAACACGTCGTAGCGTATGCAAGCCGCACTTTGAGTCCTGCCGAGAAAAATTACTCCGTCACGGAAAAAGAATGTCTTGCCATTGTATGGGGGATTGAAAAGATGCGTCCTTATTTAGAGGGCTACCATTTCACGGTTGTTACCGATCATCAGTCCCTTAGATGGTTACATTCCATAGCTAGTCCGTCCGGACGTTTGGCGCGATGGAGTATCTTTCTGCAGCAATATGACTTCGAGATACAGTATCGTAAAGGTGCTCTAAACCGTGTGGCCGACGCCCTGTCCAGAAATCCGCTTCCAATGACCGCCGAGGCCGACCCACCATCTGTACTCTGTCTGACCGATGTACCCACCGAATGTTCATGGTACCGGAATAAAAAGGAAGAAGTCCTGAAGGAACCAGACAAGTTCCCTGACTACTGCATCAAAGAAGGCCGTTTGTACCGTCATTTCTGGGATATAAATGATTTAAGAGAACCTGAGATGAGTGACCCATGGAAACTGTGCATAGCAAAATCCGACAGAACCCGAGTCCTCCAAGAGAATCATGATGCTCCTAATGCAGGGCATCTGGGAATTGCTAAGACTATCACCCGTATTGCTAAGTCGTACTATTGGCCTGGAATGTTTCGAGACATCACCAAGTACGTTCGCCGGTGTTTACAATGCCAGAAGTACAAACCGTCACAACAAAAACCTCCAGGGAAAATGCAACCATCTCCAAACCAACGACCATGGGATACCGTTAGTTCCGATATCATTGGACCATTGCCGCGTAGTAAGAAGGGTCACTGCTATATTGTAATGTTCCAGGACCGATTTACCAAATGGGTACAATGTAAAGCATTGAGGAATGCTACTGCCAATAGCATCAGCACGGCATTTCATGAAGAAATATTGACAACATTTGGATGTCCCCGTACAGTGTTAACTGATAATGGGACTCAGTATAATAGTACGATGTTCAAAAGTATGTTGAAAGAACTGGGAATTCGACACCGTTTTACACCACCGTACACCCCGCAAGCCAATCCGGTTGAAAGAGCAAATCGCACTCTGAAGACAATGATTGCACAATATTGCGAACAAGATCACCGGGACTGGGATATAAGATTAGCCGATTTGAAGTTTGCAATGAACAACTCCAAACACGATTCCACCGGATTTTCACCTGCCTTTCTAAATTTTGGACGAGACCCCGACGTTCCGAAATCTCTCAAGAGGGAAACTGAAGATAAACCTGAAGCCAATTCGAGTCCAGTTGACGAGACTGAAAATCCCGCCGAGGCAGATGCAAAACCGCATCTCTTAAGACTTGATAAATTACAAGAGTGTTTTGATCTTGTCCGTTTAAATCTCTCCAGAGCATTCACCAGTCAAAGTCATTATTACAATTTACGTCGCCGTGACTGGAAATGCAGCTTGGGAGACAAAGTTATGAAAAAGGAAAATATTTTGTCGTCAGCTGTTGATCATGTAGCGGCGAAGTTAGCCCCGAAATACTCTGGGCCTTATGAAGTTGTCCGCGTCGTTTCTCCGGTAGTATATGATTTACGAGACGAAAACGGCAAGCGATATAACCGAATACACATTAAGGATTTAAAACCCTCAGCTAACTAGTTTATTTCGGGATGAAACCGCGGTGCGACGAACCACCCCGAGTGCCGATCCCTGTCTCAACCGCTTACGCGAGAGCTTCTCTCGCCTACACCGAGATATCCGAGCCCGAGGATTTGGACCAAGCTCCGGAGTCCGTAGCAGAGGCTACAGGCGCTGAACACCCTTACGTAGAAGATAAGTCCGGATCATGTGACAAAGACTGTATTTAGTATTAAGTTGTAATTTAGTGATAATTTGTTTGTAGGGTAGTAAGTAATTGGAAAAAATGTAAAGTACGCAAGCGATGCTCGCGTCCTTTAATTTTTTTTATCGAAGTAAGGGGGGGATGTAACGAAGTTAATTTTCCGACAATAGTTATTTTTAAGTTTCCGAATATATTTTCATTTAATATTGTATATAATCCGTGATATCCTATGACTTCTGTGTAGAAGTATTTTGTTAAGAAAAATCCATTCCAATTTTTAATTTAAAATTTCAAATTCCAACCGCGATATAATTGTAAACAGGTATGGTTCCCCACTGTCGCGAAACAAGTAGCGCGCAGGTCGAACTAACCAAGAGAGGTGGAAAGCAGTCTGAATCGAGGAAGGCTTAAGCGGCGAGTCGACAGGTAGTTCAATGCAGGCTGGCGAAGATAAGAGTCGCTAGCATTGAACGCTCCGTCCGCCGAATTTTGTTGTTTGCTTGGTAGTTAGTTTGTTTTGCTTTTGTCTTTAAATATAGTAAATTTTGATATTCTTTTTTTTTATTTCCAAGTCAAAGTATTTGCTGCGAAGGTAAGATTTTATGGAAATGATAATTTTAAAATCAAAGCTGGTCTTTTCAATAATTGTTAGGCGAAAATTCATTCAATATAATTCATATTTCATTTTTACAAAACAAGCATTATTCTGATTTAGTAGTGTCAATGTATGTCAATAATATAACGATAGCTCGTACAGTTAAGTTTTAATTTCCGTACTCGTTCCCGTTTCGGTTGAAATACTGAAGTTTTCCAGGCGTCCTGCCAGGGCTCGCTGGTATTTCAATTCGAGAACTTAAAGGCCGCTGAATCAAAATATTAAGGTTTTCCAGGCGTCCTGCCAGGGCTCATTGATATTTTTATTCACGGATCAAACCCTTCCGTACTCATTCCCGTTTCGGTTGAAATATTGAAGTTTTCCAGGCGTCCTGCCAGGGCTCGTTGATATTTCAATTCGAGAACGTAAAGCCCGCTGAATCAAAATATTGAGGTTTTCCAGGCGTCCTGCCAGGGCTCATTGATATTTTTATTCACGGATCAAACCCTTCCGTACTCATTCCCGTTTCCAAACCCCGTTTCGGTTGAAATATTGAAGTTTTCCAGGCGTCCTGCCAGGGCTCGTTGATATTTCAATTCGAGAACTTAAAGCCCGCTGAATCAAAATATTAAGGTTTTCCAGGCGTCCTGCCAGGGCTCATTGATATTTTCATTCACGGATCGAACCCTTCCGTACTTCCTTTTCCGATCCCGTGAGACATTTTAATCAAATTTTCACGTTCAGTTTACATACCGGGTGCATCGCAAGTGGTTGTATACCTTGCTAGCATCAACCTGGAATCCGTTTTCTTGCTTTCAATTATTAACCTGCTTATTGAAAATACTTTTCTTTTTTTTGGAAAAGGTCAGCTTGCTTTTACCGTTTTCGGTTGAATATAAAAACATTGCTTATATTTATAAACCTCTCTCGCTTATGTCCTGTCCGCTTCGTCTCTAATAAACGCATGGTATTGGTATAATTAGTTAATAGTTTGCTTATATTGATGGGTTTTTTTGTAAATGCCAGGGTATTGTTGCCTGCTACGCAGGATAGTTTTTTTTGTTGTTTTTCTTTTTCTGTAACGATTTGGTCAGCTACCGACCTTGTAAGTATTTGTGAAGGTAATAGATTTTAATTTAACCAAACCTTTGTGTTTTACTGACCTACTACCAATTAGAAAACTCCTATGGTGGAATAGTTGTTTTGTAGCAAGAATTTAGCTTTGCTGTAGTGTGGGCCCGGAGACTAACTTTTATTTCAGGACCAGCGCGGACCTTTTTTCTGGAAATAACTAGACCCCTGGAACTGACCGTACCTCCATCTGAGGTTACCTGGAACTCTTGACGCTGGAAGTCAAGGGGCCGTGGAGTTAACCACGCTAAAAATCTGGCGCCCGAGATAAAACTTGAATCCGCGGTTTTGGGGTGTCAATTGTGACGTGTCCAGGTACTTTGTTTCGACGTAAAGTACGAGGAGGAAGAAAACGCGTTACACCAAAAATAAGGCATCTTCGAGATATTTGGGTTTTTTTCAAAATTAAAATTTTATAATCGACATTATTCCTATTTTTGGTCTCATGAAAATCCACATGTTAGTAGAGAACGTTATTTCCAAGATAGATGGAGTTTTAATGTTTTTTGTGCAATGAAAACAAAAGTTTTGGCATAAAAATTTCATGATGAAAATTCGAATGGTGCAAGATATTGCCTCATTTGAGAAGAAGCTAAACGACCGGCGTTACAAACTTTGAGAAATGGAGAGCTTCAGCTTCAGCTTGGCTTCAGCTCCAGAAAGGCAGCTGAAGGCTTGCAAGGCTCAGCAAGGCTTGCTGAAGGTGACGGCTTCCGCTTGGTATCAGCAAAGGAGCACCTCCTCATAACTTTGGGCCTGTTGCTCAGCATCTTGATGACATGCTTGATGATAGATGGATTGCCAATCAGGGTCCGTTACGTTTGCTAGTTCGTTCTCCTCACTTAGCTGCTTTAGTTTTTGGTATTTGGGGTTACATTAAAAATCAGATATTTTCCAAACCTCTTCAGCCAAAGTTTAACCAATGAAGGTCGGTAGTGCATTGTCGAATGCTCCTACGATGTCAAGAAATATGACCACCGCAATCTCCTTGTTGTTAATGGATTGTGTGATTTTCTCAACAAGGTTGTGTAACGCTAAATCTGTTGATTTGCCAGTTTGATAAGCGTATTGGTGGGTGCTCAGGGGGAAGTTTTATAAAGCTACCCGCCTGATGTAGCAATGCAGTACTCTTTCAAGTCCTTTAAGCGGGAAATATGTAAGGCTAATTGGTCTAATCGATTTAGGGTGTGGGTCTGTGCGGCCCACTTTCGGTTTGTAAACCACCCTAGCCGCCAACCAACTGGGTAGTGGGTGGTATGTAATTCCACGCCAGACTAGCCCTATACAGTGGGTAAGAGTAATTCCAGTCCGTTTTGCAGTAGAGCTGGAAAAATGCCATCCTCACCGGGAAATTTGAAGGGTTGAAAAGATTTTATTGCCCACTCAATTGCCAGTGCTGTGATAACTTCCTTGGCGACCTCCCAATCGTTCTTGTAAGTATTCACTAACTATCTCAAATCAATATGAAGATTGTACTGGTTTTAATTTTGACACAAACTATACTTTAGATTGGTTGTGAACCAATGACTGAAAAGGAAATATTAGATGTTGGGGAGGAACGGAAAAATAAATTCATCTCAGGTTCAGGCAGCTTGCCCTCATTTTTCATAAAAGAAAGCCAAAGAATTCTGGTCGCAGTTTTTAAGATTTCTGTTCCAGCCACTTCAGCATTTCCACATATTTAGGCGATCGCTCAAATTTGTCACATCAGATGATCGTAAGCTAATCAACAATTACAGACGTATATCGATTACACATTTTATTAACAGTACTTGAGGATTTTTTTATTTTATTTGTTTTAATTTTTCGATAGTTTTGATAAATCTTCACGGCTTAGTAGACAATTTGTTATTCAAATGGCGCTTGAGAATCATACCGTATTCATGGTGCAACCAGTTCTTCCTTAGTTAGGTTTTAATATCCTGGACGGAAAAGTATTCACCTGGCAATCACGCCGGAAGCGGTATGCTATTTCGTTTTATTTGCGAAAAAAAATGTTTGTATCGACTTGGTAAAAGTTTCCATCACGTTTTCCGCTAAAGTTCAATTCAATGCCCTCAGGGATTTATACCCCGAGGTGTAGCTGTTTTTCTTTGACAACATTTAAATGTTTAACTTTTTTATTCATTTGGAGCAAGAGCAATTTTTTTTTAATTAGTTTACAATACAATAGTGCCAGCTTACGTTTTTCAGACCAAGAGAAACAAGGGAGAACGAGTTCTAGTGCACGGTTTCATAATAATTTTTAAGGGAGACATTAAAGCGAAAAGATCTTTAAGTCATAATTGGCCAAACCAATGTAAAGTCCACTTAAATTGTAAAGTGCCGAATTTTGGTCTTTATAGCGGTAAAGTCTACTTTATGCAGGTACCCAACCTCAAACGAAATTATTTAGAAACGAATATACTAAAGCAACTCACTATGATATTGAAATAAGAAGACGGCCTCAAATATATAGAGCTCGCCACCGATATTTTGAAGAGTACGACGATATATCGTTTTCCGAAAGATTTCGATTAACAAAGCCCATAATTGTACATAGTTTGAAGCCAATAGGACATCACATGTCTTGTACAAATAGCTATGTACATATATTAAAAGTTACTTGTGGAGTCCTCAAGAAAGCAATTATTATAACCCTAAGATTTCATGCATTCAATAATGCTTTTTTCTTTTTTTACTAATTCTAACAACCTAAGTTATCATATCAGTTAATAATAAAAACTGAGCCTTTTTTCCTTATCACCACTGATTCACACGACATTTTACATATAAATGCCGTCAAAGTTCAAAACCCAACTAGTCACTGTGACATTTAACACATCTGGTAAAAATAGGAGCAAAAAAAATAAATCCCCTAGTTTCAGTGATACCACACAAAAAAAACATAAAACAATGAAGAGCACTTTGAATAAAGACAAATTGAAAAATATTTATAGAACTAAACTCACTTTACCGCACTTGGAGAGGACACTTTATCTAAAAGCCTACTTTCCATTAAGTCGACTTTTCTAACATATCATGAAACCGGTCCTAAGTCACAAACAGAGAGATCATTTAGGCGAACTCTTCGAAACTGCTTTTCCAAATTTGTGGTTTGAAGAGGGATAACACCGACTACCCAAGCTGGCTCAATAACTATGCAACTCACTTTGACGCTGGCCAATAAAATTGGATTAGGGAACACCTTCACTCCCTCCTAGATTTTATTTCACTGACAGTTTAATGGATCCCAAAAAACAATAAAATTCTGAAAAAAAAAAGGAACACCGATCTTGCTATTAGAATGGGACTGTTCCCTTCTTCCTGAAGAGAAGGACCTTATTCCAGCACCCAGGCACGTTCACAGGTTGCCGTTGTGGAGAAGAGTCCAAAGAAATCAAAGGAAGGTTGGAAATAACCTTTCGGGCTACCATGGATAGTCGTGAGTATAGATAATAAACGACCAAGGATCAGGGAAATTGAATCAATCATGAATAGTGATGTAAAATATGATACATCAGGGGCTAATCCTCCCACTTCGTTAGTAGTTGCCGATCCTCGATTGAATTCTGGAAGAGGCTCAACATCACGGGAAACAGAACCGACAGTGTCACACTTGGCGGTCGGAGAAACTAACACAATTGAAAACATGAATAATACAACTGCTGGCGAAGGAGGTTGTGGGAATATCTCTTTCCAGTTAATGGATCTGGAAATAGGCGTTTTTGAAGCTTGCTTCTCATTGCACGACATAGGACATTTGAGAAGGCTAGTGAACTCGTAAAACGTGTGATGTTACGAAAAAGCGTTCGTCACGCGATAACTCATTCAAGCGACTGTGCGCAATCTCTCTTGCCGCACTGAGCTCGTGAAAAATTGTCAAAAATTGTCAAAAATTGTCAAAATTTTGAAAAAATGGTTAATAATTGCCAAATATGTTAAAATTTTTAAATATGGTCAAAAATTGTCAAAAATTTGGAAAAATTATCAAAAATAGTCAAAAACTGTCAAAATTTTGAAAAAAATGGTTAATAATTGCCAAATAATTTCAAAAACTGTTCAATAATTGTCAAAATTTTTGAAAAAATGGTTAATAATTGCCAAATAATTTCAAAAACTGTTCAATAATTCTCCAAATTTTTGAAAAATGTTTAAATTTTTTGAAAAATTGTCAAAAATGGTCAATAATTGTCAAAACCAATCAAAATTCGTTAAAAATTGTCAAAAATGGTCTAAAAGGATCAATAATTGTTAAAATTTTGGAAAATAGTCAAAAATGCTCAATAATTGTCAAAGACGGTCAATAATTGTCAAAAACTGTTAAAAATAGTCAATGATTGTTAAAATTTTTGAAAAATGGTCAAAAATTTTTAAATATGGTCAAAAATTGTCAAGAATTTGGGAAAATAGTCAAAAATTGTCAAAAACTGTCAAAATTTTGAAAAAATGGTTAATAATTGCCAAATATTTTCGAAAAATTGGAAAAATGATCAATAATTGTCAAAATTTTGTAAAAATGGTCAATAATTATAAAAAACTGTCAAAAATGGTCAATAATTATTAAAAATTGTCAAAATTTTTGAAAAATTGTCAAAAATGGTCAATAATTGTCAGAACCTGTCAAAAATGCTCAAAAATTATCAAAAATGGTCAATAAATGTTAAAATTTGGGAAAATGGTCTAAAATGTTGAAAAATTCACGAAAAATGGTGAAAAATTCACGAAAAATGGAATTGTGCAGAAGAAGCAAGCTTCTGTCGGCGGTCCGACGACTGCTCACCTTTTTTTCATTCGGTTGTTGTTAAGTGACTCTACTAAGAGGTGGATGTCAAGGAGGGCAACGCAGAAACGATGGTAATTTGAACAAGCCATTCAAGTATAATTGTTTCATCTGCAACAAAATTGGGCACAAAGCAGCTGATTATCCAGACAGAGCAAGTGATGATAAGCAATGACTTGAAACTCAAGTCGAAGATGCATTTCAAGTAACGGAAGAGGCTCTCCATACGAAGCGGGTATCAAGTGATAATCGATGGTGTTTAGATAGTAGCTGCACATCTCATAATGTGTAATAATGAAGCAGCATTCATCAATATGATGTCAACCAATGGAAATGTTTTGTTAGCCAGCGATGCACAAACTGAAATTGTAGCAAAAGGAACTGCTCGTGTTTTTACTACAGGTCGATAAAACTTAATGAAACATTATTGGTAAAAGAATTAAGAACTAATTTGTTATCTGTAGCGAGAATTACGGATCACTGAAATACTGTAAACTACTAAAACTAGCGCAAGATGGTGAAATAAAACTATTAGCACAAAGAGTTGGAAATTTAAATTATGTTTGTGGCAGTGAAGATCAAGCAAATGCGGCAATAAATAATAATTCAGCAAGTTTGAAGTTATGGCATCATCCTCTGGGACATTTAAATGTAGAAGATCTGTTAGAAATTACAAGAAAAGGATTAGCTAGTGGTATGAAGATGAATGACGAAATGAAATTGGAGGCGTGTGACATATGTTTAAAAGGATAAGTGACTGTGTTACCATTTCCTAAGAAGTCTGAACAATGTACAACGAAATTAGAACTAATACACACTGATGTTTGGGGACCGTCAAGAGTAGAATCATTAGGAGGTGCTCGATATTTCGTTACATTTTATTGATGACAGTACAGGATGGTGCGATGTTAGATTTTTACGTAATAAAAGTGATTTTGACACGTGGTGAAACTCAGACTAATTGTAAAATTGAATATTTGATGTCTGATAATGCGACAGAATATTGTAATAAGGAATTTGATGAATTCCTGAAGAAAAATGGTATTTCCAGACGTCTAACTACTGTTCCCTATACACCACAGCAAAAAGGAGTGGCAGAGCGGAAAAATAGGACCTTAATTGAAATAGCGCGATGTTTAATTCAATCTGGATTAGCTCATGGATTTCCATGAAATTTTTTATGTGCATTTGTTGGGTATGGAAATAGTTCGTAAGGTATATTTTATATCGCTAGATGATTAGGGTGTGTCTCTCCAGAATTTTTTATCCATTTTATCTACAAAATATTGTTTTCGTATTATTTTTTTATTTCGCATCGAAAAATACCCATAACCCTAAATTTTCACCCTTCAACTCTAATTTTTTCCATTTTTAATCCCGATTTTATTATTTTTTTATGAATAATATCCAAATAATGAAGCCATTGTTCGTATTTCAAACAGAAGTTATTCATGTGTTGTACGATAGAGGGCGCGCCGTCCGTCTCATCGAACCTCCAGCACATATAGGCAGAGTTAGCTACTAGCTCAAGCCTTTCTATATTTTCTATAACCAAAAAAAATTCATCGCGTCGACGATTTAAACTTCAAAATACAACAGTCGTTGCCAGGCGACTTGGTATCATACAAATAGATCGATACAGTTTGCGATGCTATCGAAGCTTTAAATTATCCAACAGAGTTTTTGAACTCACTGGATTTGCCAGGCATGCCACCACACCTTCTACGACTGAAAGTTGGATCTCCAGTTATTTTTACTTCGGAATTTGAACCCACCACGGCTGTGTAATGGCACACGATTGGTTATTAAGAAATGAATAAGAAATATTATCGATGCCACGATATTGAATGGTTTAGTACGATCCGGAAATGTTTTGTTGCCACGAATTCCGATGATTCCCACAGACGTACCAATTGAATTCAAACGCTTTCAATTTCTTATTAGATTAGCATCCGCAATGCTAATCATAAGTCGCAGGGCCAAACAATGTCTGTTTGCTGCTAAATTTTGGTGTAATGAATACCAAATAAAGAAACATAGGGAACATCACACTGTATAACAAATTTTATTGAAGCCTTGCTTCTTATTGCACGATATAGGACTTTTGAGAAGGTTAGTAAACTCGTGAAACGTGTAATGTTCGTCACGCGATGACTCATTCTTCGTCTCTTTCTCGGCCGCTCGCTGCGCTAACTCTCCCCAGCAGCACGCCTCTCTCTCTCTCTCTCTCTCTCTCTCTCTCTCTCTCTTCTGTCGGCGGTCCTTTTTTTAACCTTTTTTCAATTCAGAATAAAGTAGACGCTTAAATGCAAAGCAAAGCATTTTAAAATATTGCAAAAGTTAATACACAGGAAACGAGTTTCTAAATAACAATTCCGCTGAGTCGGAAGAAACCCACGCGCTAGGAAAAAAACCTGAATAGCAAATTCTGCTGGAGGGAAGGTAGACCAATCAGAAAGTAACATGTGAACCAGAACTTTCTTTAGCGGGGGGCCATGCTTTGAATGTTCATGGAGATCAAAGTAGTGATGTCATAGCACAAGGCAGAGGAGAAGGTGTTCGTGGTTGGAACCTCTCAAGCGAGATTATTCACCCAAGACCTAAAGACAATATATGGACAATAATACGTGGCATGTTCTCGCGTGTGCTGACAAAAAATATCGTACACTAAATTGCTTTTCGAAATTAATATTGATTTTCTGAATTTCATTCTCATAGTTAACAATGAAAAATATATATTACTTCTTTTACTTTATGCTTAACTTTTGACAGATCAATCAATGAATATGTTCGTTGGTTGGTGTTTTTTTCATCGACGATCAAGGTCTACAGCAATGTTATAAATGAAACTAACTGTTTCTAATTAATTCCACTATTTAATGAAAAATTATGAAAATTATGGAAGGATATTGATCATTATTTCGATATTGACATATCATCGTCAGAATGACAGAAGTTACATTCTATGTGATACCTACTTGAGGTTTAATATTTTGGCTAGTCCAAATAGTAAGTGACCATCTTGTGATTGACTTAATATATATGAATCGAAAAAAGAAGAAGCCCTATGGGCTAATAATACCTAAGCTTCAATATTTGTAAAATCATATCTTCTTGTTTTTTCTATTCATATATATAAAGTCAATCACAAGATAGGTCACTTACTATTTGGTCTAGCCAAAATATTAAACATTCATTTTTCAAAAATTTTGACCATTTATCAAAATCTTAACAATTATTGACCATTTTTCACAATTCTTCGAAATTTCTACAATGATTGATCATTTCTTACAATTTGAGTTCATATTCGACCATTTTAGACCGTTTTTAACCATTTTTCAAAATTTTTGACAATTATTGATAATTTTTTCAAAATTTTGACACTTATTGACCATTTTTTCGAAATCTTTGGACAATTTTTGACCATATTTGACAATTATTATCCAATTTTGAAAGTTTTTGACAAATATTGACCATTTTTGACAATTTTTCGAAAATTTGACCATTCCAGACCGTTTTTAACCTTTTTCGAAAAATTTTGACAATTATTGACCATTTTTCCAAAATTTTGGGCCATTTTCCCAAATTTTAACAATTATTGAACATTTTTGCCAGTTTTTGAAAATAATTGACCATTTTTGACAATATTTCAAAGATTTTGACAATTATTGACCATTTTTCAAAATTTTAACAATTATCGACCATTTTTGACAACTATTAGCCAATTTTGACAGTTTTTGACAATTATTGACCATTTTTCCAAATTTTGACAATTATTGACCATTTTTACAAAAATTTAACAATTTTTGACCCTTTTTTCAAAATTTTGACCACCTTTCAAAAACTTAACAATAATTGACCATTTTTGACAATTTTTCGAAATTTCTCCAATTATTGATCATTTTTCACAATTTGTGATCATATTCGACCATTTTAGACCGTTTTTAACCATTTTTCGAAATTATTGACCATCTTTGACAATTTTTGACAATAATTGACCATTTTTCAAAACTTTTGACAATTATTGACCATTTTATCAAAATGTTTGACCATTTTTCCAAATTTTAACAATTATTGACCATTTTTGACAATTATTGTCCAATTTTGACAATTATTACCAATTTTTGACAACTATTGACCATTTTGGACATATATTGTCGATTTTTGACAATTTTTGACAATTTTTCAAAATTTTTGACAATTATATATAAACAGAGTGATAGATGTCAGATGTCAACTTTACCGATGTAAAACTATCGAAAATTATCGATAATAATCGATAGTAATTATAGCACTGTCGATAAATATCGATAGTCGGGATAGCTTCTAATGGGTCATTACTTACTTCCTTTCTTTGCTGTCTAGTTTCAGGATCATCAAAGCGAATACATCTAAAAATAAGTTTGAATCTATTTCTAGAAAGTACCGCAGTAAAATATGGTTGCTTAAGACCACATTTTGGTGATGTGGAGTTTTCTTGAACGATTTCGGCCACTGGCAATCAGGATACCAATAAATGATTGCAGCTCGTCGACAGTTACATCTATCCACAAAATTGGATTCGCATTTCCTTCATTTATTTTTTCCGTATTTGCCTTTTCTCGCATATTTGTATATTCACATATAACGCTCAGCATATTGTCAGTTATAAAAAGTTTGAATGCTTCCATTACTGAAGAAATCTGCAAACTAAAATACAATAAGTAAATCATAATTCCAATGTATTTAAAAAGTATTCACCTTACGCTATTGAGACCAAGAAATGAATTTACAAAATTATAGGCACGTCTTCTTGTCGCAGGAGGGGCACTAGATTGCCATCAAAAACCTGATTTGGAGGTGTAAAATATTTCAGACTCTGAATTTGTTTCAATTTCAGCATCTTATTATTGGCCATTTTTGACAATTTTTTAAAATTTCAACAATTTTTCAAAACTTTTCAGAATTTTTCAAAATTTTTGACCATTTTTCAAAATTATTGACCATTTTTTATAGTTTTTGACAATTATCGACCATTTTCGAAATTTTTGACAATTATTGACCAATTTTGACAATAATTGTCCGTTTTTGACAGTTTTTGAAAATAATTGACAATTTTTAACCATTTTTGAAAGTTTTGGACCATTTTTGACAATTTTTAACCATTTTTGAAAGTTTTGGACCATTTTTGACAATTTTTCAAAATTTTAGACCATTTTTCCAAATTTCTGACCATTTTTGACAATTATTGACCATTTTTGACCATATTTAAAAAACTTCAACAATTTTTGACAATTATTAACTATTTTTCAAAATTTTTACAGTTTTTAACAATAATTATCCATTTTTGACAATTTTTGACAAATTTTTGACAAATTTTCAAAAATTTTTACAATTTTTCAAAAGTTTTGGCCATATTTTAAGATTATTGACCATTTTTAATTGTTTTTGACAATTATCGACCATTTTTCAAAATTTTAACAATTTTTTACAGTTATTGACCAATTTTGACTATAATTGTCCATTTTGACAGTTTTTGACAATTATTGACCGTTTTTAACAATTTTTGAAAATTATTGACCATTTTTCAAAAAAAATTTGAAATTTTTGACAATTTTTGAAAATGTTTGGCCATTTTTCTAAAAAATTTAAAATTTTTGACAATTGACCATTTTTGACAATTATTGACCATTTTGACAAAAATTGTCCATTTTTAACAGTTTTTGACAATAATTGACAATTTTTGACAATCTTTAACAATTTTGACAATTATTGACCATTTTTGACCATTTTGACAATTTTGACAATTTTCATATAATTTTATTTAATTTTTAATCTGATAAATTGTTAATTATTCACCAATTGAGTTAATTCGGATGGCGTGGTTTGATTAAATAAGCGAGCGAAAAATATCCCTTTTTCGCTCTAGAGCATGTTACGGTTTGGAATCAGTTATTAAAAATATTAACGATAAATAACCAAAAGCTTACCTTAAAGAAGGAAAAAATATATAACTTCTAATGTTTCCATATTTATTCAAACTTAGTAGAACAGAATTATAAATAATACCGTGTGTTTGTTTTAAAGTAAGGGATAATCTTTATTGTTTACAATCTGAATTTCTTCTTCTTCATTGATTTAATTTGTTGGGTCTTGGTTTATTAAGTGAAATAGCTCACTGATCAATTATCGTTATTGGTTAATTAGTTTTTAATGGCCTAATGGTTCGAATGTTCAGACTGCATACTTTGACTTGTACCTTTTCATTTTTTTTCTTTTTTTAAATGGCTGCCTTTTGAACCACATGGGTTCGAATTTGTCGAAGCAATTTCGGATTTAAAATAGCCTGAAATACAAAAGAAACAAACAGTAAGTTAAACTTATTTGTATACTCTTCTTCAAAAGATTTGGGAAGAAGCCCTAACGGGGATATTTAATGGTTTAATTTATTCCACATAAAAGCCACCCACCACCTTTGGTAAGTTGACAGAGTTGCTTTTCATTATTTCTTATTATAAATAAGATGCTTGTAGTTTTAAATTCTATAATTCTTTTAGGCTTTTACTTACTACTACCTGACTGATGATTATTCCTACTTGACTTTTATTCGCTACCGCATGCAACCGTTAGAATCACAAGTATTGAATAGTGTCACACTCACCGTAGTCATCAGTTGAACTTGCTTTGCTTTTCTTGCTTCATAGACCTGGCTTATCAAGTAGAAAGTTACCTACCCTTTAGCTGAAAACAGTTGCTTTCCTTACTTCATTGCATGGCTTGCCAACAGAAAATCGTCATTATCCAGTAACAAGTAAGAGTGTTCCTTTTTTTTCCTTAGATAAGTACTTATCGCAGACAAAGAACATCATCAAGAGATCATCATAGTGTTGTAGTATCATATCCACCTAAAATATAGATAATAATTACAGTTTATAGGGATATATTTATATCAGATTTATCAGATTAGAGAAACTCATAAAGAAAAATACCTATAATAGACTCACTAAATCTTGGTAGTAATTCACGTATTTAAGGTATCGTACCCATAGTATATTATAATCTAAGTTATACTTACTTTATTTGAATTGTGTACACCTTCTAGTACTAAAAGGGGACTTCATAATTGTTGATAACACCATATCTTTGGTTTGCTTATTACTTTAAAATACTTTTACATACAAATTTGTACCAATAGTATCAAACAGCAAATAAACTATTTACTACCACGTTTTCCTTCTTAATTTTGGTCGAAATTGTGTGAAGTAACGAACCCATAGGCCCTCTTCATGTAACCCTCCAATAATCACATTTAATTTTAAAAGAAGTACTGCTGAAGAGGGTGAGAAAATTAGGTTGTTGTTAAAATAAATAAATAACAAAATGTTGTAATAAGCGTAAAGTAACAATCCTCGGCATTTGTCGACTTTACGATTTCATTTGAATATAGTAATTAGTCATTTAACGCGCGACTGTAGAAAAAAGTAATTTTAGAGCGACAGATGAATTGGAAATGAATGCGCTCTTTGGTCTGTTTATGTTGACAGCACTTTATAATTCTAACCGCGAAGACGTGCGATCATTGTTTTCAACGAAATGTACGGGACGTCCTATTTTCCGCGCAGTAATGTCTCAAAAAAGATTTTAGCTCCTTATAGGTGCTCTGCGCTTTGACAATGCAGCTACCAGGGAAGGAAGGAAAAAAGATGACCCAGCAGATGCTATAACCAGTATATTTCAACGCTTTATAAATACTTGTCAGAAACTGTATTCCTAGGGAATTTATGCTTGCGTTGTTGAAATGCTTATCCCTTTTCGAGGGCGCTGCAAATTCAAAGTTTACATGCCTGCAAAACCAAATAAATATGGCTTCAAAGTTTTGGCACTAACAGACGCCCGTACTAGTTATTTGTATATCGCCTATATTTATCGTGTAAAAGGAACAGATAGCTTAGGTTTATCAAATGAAGGAAAAAAATTGTCGATTTCTACACAAACTTTTCTTAGATTGACTTCCCCAATTATTAAAAGCAATAGAAATATTATTGCCGACAATTGGTTTCCATCAATGGAATTAGTGCAAGAGCTGCAAAAGCGAAAATTGACATATGTTGGAACTGTCAAGAAAAATAAAAGATTTTTTACCCGACAAAAAACGTGAGATTGGTTCCTCATTGTATGGATTCACTAACGATATTACTTTGCTGAGTTACGTACCGAAGAAAAACAAAGCCGTTTTGCTGGTTTCAAGCACGCATCACACCCAAAGTTGGGGAGCTCAATATATTTTTCATGTTTCACTTTCCATGTTTCATAACCTGATTGTATTCTTGGGATAATTCAATGTCTTCATTTAAAAAAGTTTATCCAGTTGATCACAAGTTAAATAAAAAGTTTGCAAATAATTACTTTTTATTGTTTACAATCATTAACGTTCTGAAGTACATCAATAGATGTCACCCTTTTTGTCGATTTTTGTCAATATCACTGATGAATTGTGTTATGATATTATCGTGAATAATACGTCAAGTGCAGTGGTATTTTAATTCACATAACGGTTGGAGATATTTTAAAAAACACGACATCCGTTAATTCAATCTCAACCCTCTTCAATGCATTGGATAAAAATATACTACCCTTATTTTTTGTGCCCGAAGCTATTGAATTTCTTGCAAAGGTCTTGAATGAAAAAATACGAAAGAAGAGATTTAGGTTTTAACGGTCTTGTCGTGTCGCAGATTAAATCAGTTTCTCGTCAAAGCGGTGGGAAAATTATATGGAAATCGCAGAACAAAAAAATTAATAAATATACGGCAGTTGTGCATCAATTTGAACAATGGGCGATTCTTCTTCATGAAATTTGATAAAAATAAATTACGTTAGAAAGACATTGAAAGTTCCAGCAATTAATATAAAATTGAATGAATTATTATAAATAATTGAATAAAGTATTACCCAAACACAACGTCTCATGGTGTTTTTTGAACAAAACTAGAGATTTTGAGAACAAACCGAACTCACCCTTTTTTTATACTGTTCGTAAAACTGAATTATTCGACTTTGCGAATAAAAATAACTTTATCGTAGATGCTAAGACTGATTTTAACGTAAATGTTTTTTTATCATATAGGATCAAATACCATCTCTTGGGGAACAATTAAAAAGTTGGAAAGTTTCTGTAATACTTAAAATATTTAATTAACAAATGTGTTTGAACACATTCCTGGACATCACTTTTATTTCGTTGCCGGTTGAAATGTTCCGTTACAGAAGCATTTAGTGTGATCTTTTCTCTGAGCATCTTCCTAGAACTGTCAGATTATGAGACAAAATACATCATTTTGGTTGGTTGAATGTAAGCCTTTTCCACGATCAGATATCACACCAAATAATTTGTGTACTTTGTTAATTTAAAAATTACAAGAGCACTTAAAGCAATTTGTATGTAGTACCCGAGTTTATGGTTGAATGAAAATATAAAGTAGATTTGTGTGGATGGTGTCACGAGTACATCCGGAGTTTACCTGTGCTTGTTGTATATTCATATACACTTTGGGAACATAATGAGTAAAGTGAATAAAACGTAGTTGATGTTATTACCTTAAGGATTTGGAGCTGTAATGCTATGGTAAGTGATTAAAAATAGTAGCAACTACTTACAGTAGAAGTAACTCGGCTTTTCCGAAAGGAGTAACTATAACTTGAAGTTTAGTGTAAATAAAACGTAGATACTTCCTGTGTGTTGTGCTGTGATGGGTTGTTTCAGCAAGGTGGGAAAACCAGAAATATCCTTTTACCGTTGTCCCAAAGACGTTGAGAGGTGGGTATTAAATTAGTTATTATCAAATACGGAATTCAATTTTTTTTAATCCAATTTAGTAGATGGAATGAATGTTTTAAAACTATTGTAACAAAGATATTTGATAATAATAAACTAGTTATAGTACTTATTAGTACTGGGTATTCATAGAAATTTGAAAATTCACATATCTACGTTTTCTTTTTAGATGCGAAAAATGGAAGTGCATGTTAAACTTTACTGAAGGGCATAAATACTCCTATTATTCTGGTGGCCAATAAGTATATTTAATTGAATTTGTGATAATCTGTATAAATAACCGCTAGATCATCAATAAGTATCATAAAATTACTAAAATTTTAAATAAAAACTGTCAATTTATTCATTTTAAAAATTTTAATGTTTTCCTGAACATTTTTCGAAATAATTAACATTTAAAAAAATTATATAAAAAAAACCTTTAATAAATCATCCCATTACTTTGAATATATATTTCTCAAGTTACCCCTGTATAGCTTGGAAGAAAAAAAATTCGGTGACAGAAATGTGCAGTGATGGAACTCGAGGTGGAGCTCTTGTGATGCCTTTTGGGCCAATATAATAATATAATAATAAATATTTAAAATAAAAATTAAATCCCCTTGATCTTATTTCAACAAATCGTTCGAACATTTCATTATTATATAAATATAAATTAAGAAGGTTATTGAATAGAAAGTCAAGTTCAAGCGTGAAGTAAGTCAAAACAATAATATGTTTATTTGTTTTATTTGAACTTGACTGGAGATATAAATATACATTCAATATTTATTATAGGAGAAGTTGATTTAGAATAAGTCATGAATAACATTCTATATAGTCGAATGGTCAGAGATCAGTAATCTTTAACCATTAAATATAAGTATGCTATACGGCTAGGTACTTATGTATATCATTAGCCTTAGTAAGTAGTGTAATGTATTATAGTAAATGAATCAAACATATCCCAGTGCTAGAAGAAGTTGTTTCATTCCCTTGAGATGATCCCCCAAGTGACCCGCAACGCCACCGATTCAGAGGCCTTTCCACACCCCTAGTCCTCCAACGTATCCATTGGAGACACATCCATTACATGGCGACCCTGCCATGCCTTTCATCCATTACACTCTTACGCAGCGAAATCGTATGGAGATAGAGTTGCGCTATTTCGGAGATCCTGGATTTCAGCGTGGCGTGACAGAGGACTTTGGAATTGATAAATTGGATGTGTAAAACAGCTAGTGTAGTTATGGAGCATTATCAGTGGTTTAGGGGAACCTACTGAATACACCCTCAAATTACAGAGGAAAATCCAGAACATAGCAAACGTGGCCCTAAAACACTTCAAAACTAAAAACCTCGAACACCGTAAGGGAGAAGGCCAGTGAAGGGAATCAACAGAAGGAAAACCCAGGTAGGAGAAATTTCGCTTTCAAAAAACCAAAAAAAACTCAATTCCCGAACTGGCAAAATTTCAACTAGGGAAAAATTCCGCAATACCAGATGACAAGGTCTGAATAAATCCTTAAAAGAATCCAAAAGCGCCTCCACCAAAATTCCTCCAAAAAGGTGTACTGAAAGCTTTCTGTTCACTTCTCCAGTGGATTTTGACCACTACTGAAGGAAACCCGATAGCATCTTCCAGTAATTGCAAATACATTTCGCCAGTCACATTATCAGGTAAAAAATATGGTCCCACCAACCGGTCATCGAAAATGCAGGCCCATACATGTAATTTTTGCGGTTGCTGTGTATGCATCGCCTGGAAAATTCTTGAGTTTGAATCAGACCAGAAGCGGCAATTATGACTAGTACCGTTAATAAAAAAAGCTGCATTCATCGGAGAAACAGATATTAAAAAGAAACTGTGGATCATTCGCTGCTTGCTCACTCATTATTTCGCAAAATTGCAAAAGGCGGTCATAATCATACTTATTAAGTTCCTGCAATAAATGGTTTTAATGCTAGTTCGATTGATCCCAGACACATATGCTGATTGCCTTGTACTTAACGTAGGATCTAGATGAACGTGTCCCAAAACTGCAACTTCAATAGCTTCATTAACTACAGGCAGTCTATTTTCTCGTTTTTCATTAGCTTCATTTCCAGTCTCTTGAAGTTTTTCCTCTTACTCTAGAATATACTTCCTATTGACATGTTTATCTTTATTTTTCCATTGAACAGCTGAGCCGTTAAATTTGCATACTAATTGTTCATGGAATAAAGCGAAATGATATCTACCCTATCCGCAATGAAATAAACCATGGTATTCAATTTTCAAAAACACAATTGAACAAAACTTCGCTTCGATTACAAAAACAATGCAAAGCAAGAAAATCAACATTCAAAGCATCGACATACTCAACGAGTTATGTGTCATTTTGACAAAAATTAAATGAATTCCAATTTCAAATACTGTTATCAAAAAATAAACAAGTAAATAATTTAAATTTCAAAATGTATAAGTATAAGGCCGAATTTTAAAATTTAAGGACTGTTGTAAAGAGAATTAAAAGGGCTTTAAAATTATACCTTACTCGACCTTAAACGTCATTTATATATTTTGAGGTGATGCCTACCCCCTCTAGGGGGTGAAAGTAGCAAAGTCAAAAATACCGGAAAAAAAGTGCCCCCTTTGATCAAAAACCGACGGGTCTCTGCTTTTTTTAAACGTTGACGCAGTTCTTGATAATGGCTCTGTTTCGTTTTCGTCTGGCCACCCTGTATAGTATTTTAATTACAACCGAAATCCGTCCGGTGAATGTAAAATTTTTTATACTAAGTAAATAAATTTTTCGTATAATTCCCTAAGGCCAAAAAGTGTAGGTAGGAATTTGAATATAAATTAAAAAACAATTGATAGGAGAGAGGTTCGTGCTCGTGTCTCTACTCTAGTGTGTTGAAGATTAAAAAAAAGTGCTTGAAAAGTATAATAATATTCATTCCGGTGCCGAAGCTGTATTTTCAAAGGTAAAAATATTTTCAAATAAACTGTATATCAAAAAACTTTCCGTACCTCCGCCTAAACTGTTGGAGGTATTATTTTGAAAATTCCTCTGACCGTTTTTTTGTTGTTGAGTTAAATTTTTTTTATTTGTTTTTTTTTGTATAGCAATAAAGATTTGTAAGTGAAGTGTCAGTTTAATCATTGTAAGTATTAATAAAATTTTTGTTATTTTTGGAGTCGGTGTCAGCCAAGGTAGGTTTGTAACTACATACATAGTTGTAGATCTGAGGTGTTTGCTACATTATGTCTCAGCATAGTGTCGTATTAAAGTTCGATTGTTTGGTTCAATTAGGTATTGGTATTTATGTCGTTCCAAGGTCGCAGATATTGTCACTTTATATTTTCCTACAAAAGATAATTTGTAGATGGGTTTAATTAGATATTGGTATTCTGTCACAGTACTCACAGTATATTGTCGTTAATATGAAAGTTAATTTGTAAAAAAAAATATTTTAATCATTGATTGTTATTCATAGGTATGTGTTGAGTTAAATTTGAAGTGGTTAGGTACCTACCTACCTTCTTGCGAGGTATACACATAGATCTTACCTACATATTCATGAGTAGAAAAAGTAAGTTGTAGAAGAATACGCAATTATTTTTTTACTTTTTAGTGCATATTAATTTGTTTTGGAATAGACATTTTTTTGAAGTCGCTTTTTTTGTTAAAATTTTGGTTTATTTTTTTATTTTTAGTGAATCTGGAGTACACTAACTAATTTGTCTAAATATGTGTAGACCTAGTAAACATGCTGCTCATATGAGACAGCGCCGCTTAAATGATACAAACGAAGTCAGAGGGAAACGCCTATCTCAACAGAGGAAATCTACCTCGAGGACAATTTCAAAAGACTTGCGAAGAGCGCAAAAATAGACTTTCGAAAATGCGGCTTTACATGAAAAAAGTATTGAACACGGAAACTATAGAAAAATGTAGTCGCCGTCTCGGCTTGATCAACGATTGTTTATCGAATGAGACGGAGGGGAATCGTGCCCACTGATTCAGCGTGATACACGATCGTCTATCCATAGGGACAGATGAGCAGCGTGCAAACCGTCTTAGCTTAGATAAGATTAGATTTGATTAGGTGACTAATCGGCCTATTCCACTGCGACCTTTTCAGATCTATTGTGGTCCTCTGAATCTAGATTACATTCTCCAGCCCAACTCTTTTTAAGTAAACAATCAGCCTCGAAACTGAATCTTCCATGTAGTTTCTTGCCGGTGGCTTCTCATAGCCCTAGTACAAGAAACCACACATTCGCCAGGCAACCGCACTGGCATATGATGTGCTCTGCAGTTTCCTCCTCTAGGTGACAGAATCTGCACATAGCTTCGTTTGTCAACCCCATTAGCTCTGCATGTCTGTTAAGCTCACAGTGCCCAACACACCCACTACGGCTTTGACAGTTTTCCTATCTGTGCTCATTAGGTCTGCCGTAAAACTTGGCGAATATCATCTAATGAACTGTTTTGCATGTCTCTGTCCTGATGAGGTTACCCACCATTTTAGAGATTTATGTGCCAGCCACTTCCTTGTGGCCATATTTAATGTTGACTTTGCGACGCCGCAGAAGGGATCCGGTCCAATGAATGGGATTGATGAGCCTTGTCTGGCCGTTTCACCCGCCAATTCGTTGCCCTTATGACCCTCGTGTCCTGGTACCCAAGCTACCATGACCTTGCAATGGTCTCCAAGTGCGTTTAAGGTACCTATGGAATCGAGTGCCTTCAGTGCAGCTTGACTGACGGCGAAGATGGCAACTGAACGGTATGTCTTTTCCCGCCCTTTAATTTCTTCACTGCAATGATGAATCGCTGTCACTTCCGCTTGGAAAGTTGTGATGTTCTTAGATAGGCTTATTGGAATAGCTATCCTTTGTTTTAGCCATACAATTCCGGCTCTTACACCTACTTTTGTCTTGGAGCCGTCCGTATACCAGGACGCCTGTATGGGCACACCTTTCTTCCAGTCCTCGGATTGATTCACGATCGCTCATCAAATGAAACACCTGAAACTCTTTCACTTTGTAGAATGCGAAAAGTCAGTCATGTTTGTAAGGATATCGCAAATGAAGAATTTTTTGAAGCGGCTATTAATATTTTCGCTGATGTACCATGTGCCGTTTGCAAAACAACTCTTTATCCACAACAGCGTTCCAATTTGCGAGCAGGTTTGTATAGTATGCTAGTACCTGAAGAACTGATTACTTTAGGTACAATAACTACCTTCTCTCGCTGTTACAATAATATTAGAAGAAAAAAAAATTGGAAAACGGTTGACCCTAAAGGCCATCCCTGCAACTTCCCGCTAAATTCAATTTTCATACGCATGCGATTTTGTCGCTAGCTGCGATGTTTTTCTGATTTTTGTGTTATTTTGAGCTCTCCGAGATCAAAGATGAAGCTATTCGATGATTTTGTCTGATGACAGTATCATGAAACAGTAATTGCTAAATTTTTGATTTGCTATCACTGTTCATGCCAGGGCTAGAATTCAGTACCTTACCCGATCTAGGCGCCGGTCTTATGCCTTAGACTGCTCGGCTACACCAGCCGGTAAATATAATAAATATAATTAGTTGATATAACATTTGTTAAATTAATTACAATAAAATAATATTCATTAAGTTGTCATTGTATCAACAAAAAAAAGTAGCTGTTTTATGCTTTTGAGCTCAAAAGTCTTATCAAAGTTCGATGAAACACGATTTTTTAAATTTTCAAACTGCTATAACTTTTGAATAAATCAACCGATTTTCACGCGGTTGGCGTCGATCGATGTAGTTTTTTGACCTCTATAAAAAATTTTCGACAAAAAAAAATGATCTGTATACATACATACATACATACATACATACATACATACATACATACATACATACATACATACAAACATACATACATACATACATACATACATACATACATACATACATACATACATACATACTGTAATGTTTTTAATTAATGATTGTAAATGATATTGTTTATACTGTATTGAAATATGAAATTTTGGATATTCAATTTTTGTTTTATTAATTGTATTTATTTTAATAGTTGGGCGCCAGTCATGAAGATTTTAAAATTTTATTATTTTCGTTTTATTTAATTCATGAGACTTCCCTGTTTGTTCAAGTATTGGCCTATTTTATATTTTATCTACACTCAGGGAGCATGCGTGGTCGTGCCTCCTTCAACGACCTTCTCACAGACAGATCAGCTTCTGTTTCTGTGCGTTTGAGGTTATAGTCACTGGTTAAACTTAGTTATGGGAGAAAGAAATTATCATTTGTTTGATTTGAATTATTTTAATAATGATGGAAATATATTAATAATTTACGAAATAAAGCCTGTGCAACACATATACAATGAAGTTTAACAATTATAATATAGAATATGATCGGAATGGAACTATTCTAGGAAGGGATGAGGATGAAATTATTTTATAAGGGTAAGTTATAATAAAACTAAAATCACCAAAGATAACTAACCAAATTTGACCAAGATAATGTTATGATAAAATTAAAATCGCCAAAGATAACTAACCAATACTGTGCAAAACGATATTATATAAAGATATTATATAATGAATTCTTCAAAAAAAGATAGACAATATTTGGTTGCAAAGAAACATCAATAAACCAATATGTTATATCAATATTATTAAATATGTAAATTTATTTGTAACCAAATGTTGTGTGTTAAAACTAAATAAAGATATTGTAATCAATTGAACTTAAAATAGAGAAAAAGGTTAGATCGAGCAATAATAACTATTTTTTTGGAGCAAAGACATAAAAAGTGCGCGAGTGAATAATTAAAATAAGCAATTCAAAATGCCCCAAAAATGAACGTGAACCATAGATAAGTTATTAATAGTTTTTAGTATTATGTTATAATAAGCAAAATATCTCAAATTGTAAATATATTTAATCTGACAGTTCTAAAAATTATGACATTTTTAGACATAAATGCCAAATCTCTGGAATCCTATTGATCGAAATCGTTGAATTTGTCATTTAGTATCTCATAATCATTCGAAGCGTAAGCATGATAAAATTTTCTTGATTAATTATTGAACATAACCTCAAAATAAAAAAATAATAATTAAAAGGTTCCAAAAGCCCCAACAAGGTTTTTGACGTTTGAAAAGAATCTGAAAAAGATTAAAGATTAAAAAGACAAGCAGCTTCAAGTATTGAATATTTACTTACCTAATAGTAATTGTTTTGTTTGGCGAATGAAAGTAGTTCCTGCATATGAAACATTTTTCATGCACACTTAAAAAAAACCAATTCCGTAGGAGGAATAATTTATTTGAAGTCTCCTTATTACCTTCAAGAAGATAATGTAATACTCCATTACATACTAGGTATAGGTTGAACCAATAGACTCCAGTGTATTACTTGTGAGTAATTACCATACTTATTTTTAAACTGTCAGAATCTCAAATAAATAACCATTGTTTGAAATTAAACAAGAACATATTTTTAAGTTAGTTTACATTGTTTTAAAATATGCACTTACCTTTATAGAATAATTTCATCCTCATCCCTTCATAGAATAGTTTCATTCCTATCATATTCTATATTATAATTGTTAAACTTCATTTTATATGTGTTGCACAGGCTTTATTTCGTAAATTATCAATATATTTCCATCATTATTAAAATAATTCAAATCAAACAAATAATAATTTCTTTCTCTCATATCTACGTTTAACCTCACACAGAAGCTGATCTGTCTGTGAGAAGGTCGTTAAAAGCGGCACAAACTCGCATGCTCCCTGAGTGTAGATAAAAAATAAAATAGGCCAATACTTGAAGCTGCTTGTCTTTTTAATCTTTAATCTTTTTCAGAATCTTTTCAAACGTCAAAAACCTTGTTGTGGCTTTTGGAACCTTTTACTTATTATTTTTTTATTTTGAGGTTATGTTCAATAATTAATTAAGAAAATTTTATCATGCTTACGCTTCGAATGATTATGAGATACTAAATGACAAATTCAACGATTTCGATCAATAGGATTCCAGAGATTAGGCATTTATGTCTAAAAATGTCATAATTTTTAGAACTGTCAGATTAAATATATTTACAATTTGAGATATTTTGCTTATTATAACATAATACTGAAAACTATTATTAACTTATCTAATCTAATTAATCGCACTATGGTTACCGTTCATTTTTGGGACATTTTGAGTTGCTTATTTTAATTATCCACTCGCGCACTTTTTATGTCTTTGCTCAAAAAAAATAGTTATTATTGCTCGATCTAACCTTTTTCTCTATTTTAAGTTCAATTGATTACGATATCATTATTTAGTTTTATACTCGATAGTCGAAATTATGTAAAGTGAGTCAGAGCTATCTAATCAACACTTTGGTTAAAGCGCAGTTGCCATATGTATTCTAGAGAGAAATGCTGTATTTTATAAATACACTTCAAATCCATTGTGTCAATATTTCAGGTACAAAAGATGCAATGTAATTAAGTCAATACCAATTTAATATATTTATTTCAAATTTCAAGCAGACTAATAATAATTAGTTTACTTGAAATGTGAAATAAAGTGTTTATGTATATTTCTTGAACGCAAAGTTTGCTGTGAAAAACTCGCCGATTTGACAATGTTGGAGAGTCGCTTCAATGTTCCGGCTTTGAGAACGAGATAGATAGATCGAGCTACGCGAATGAGACAGTGATAGTAAACAGTTATGTGAGGTGTTTATTCTCTTCATGAACGTAACATCAGTATTTGTGTTGTGGTTTTGTGTGATAAATCGGTTATTATTGGTATTTATTGTAATATTTATATCGGTATATTTAGTGACAATAATGGCGGAGTGTAGCGGTGTTGGCGATAAAAAACGGCGTCGTAACAATTTAATTCGGGAAGAAAAAGTCCTCATATTAAATGTGTACGAAGGACTGCGTGCCATGGACAAACAGTTGGGTGTTAGTGACGCTGTGATTAAGTGCAGTTATTTAACTAAAGTTTCTGAGAGTACTATATACAATATTCTAAAGAAATCGCGGGACGGATCTTTGACAAGAGAACGAGGTGAAAACTGTAAACCGGAAAGTAGGGGAAGAAAGAAAATTGTTTTGGACGACCAAACACGGAATGCTATACGTAGGGAAATACATTCTTTTTATTTTAGGAATGAAATCCCCTCGGTAGCTAAATTGAGCAAGGTAATAGAAGCTGATGATACTTTACCAAACATCAGTGATAAAGTTTTGAGACGAACTTTAAAATTAATGAATTTTCGTTACCAAACAAGAAGTAGAAACAGTGCCTTAATTGAACGAAATGACATTGTGGAATGGAGGAGAAATTATTTAAAACAGATACGACAGTTTCGTAACGAAGGACGGCACATATATTATCTTGACGAAACATGGTTAAATGAAGGCCACACTGTGTCAAAAGTGTGGCAAGACATGAATATACGAAGCAATCGACAAGCCTTTATGGAGGGTTTCTCTTCCGGTTTAAAAGCTCCCTCTGGGAAAGGACGTCGACTGATTATCACTCACATTGGCAGCGAGGAAGGATTTGTAGAAGGTGGATTACTAAGTTTTCAGTCCAAAAAAACTGTCGATTACCATGAAGAGATGGATGGTAACCGGTTTGAAACATGGTTTAGATCAATTTTAACAAAGGTAACTCCTGGTTCAGTGATAGTTATGGATAATGCTTCATACCACTCTCGTCGACTGGAGCAAATACCTACTTCAGCTAGCCGCAAGAGGGTTATAATTGATTGGTTAGAGAGTAAAAGCATTCCGCACAACGAGGCAATGCTAAAAGTTGAATTATTATCTCTCATACGGAAACATAAATGCAGTTATATTAAGTACGTTGTCGATGAAATGGCGAATGATTTCAACGTCTCAGTTGTTAGACTTCCTCCCTACCACTGTGAGTTAAACCCCATCGAGCTGGTTTGGGCCCAAGTGAAAAATTATGTTGCGAGAAAAAACAGTACATTCAAAATGGCTGACGTTGAGAAACTGTTTGACGAGGCGCTGCATACCGTTACTGCTGAGAGTTGGCGTAAATGTATTCAACACGTATTAAAAGAAGAAATAAAGTTTTGGGATTTAGACATACGTGTAGAAGTAATGACGGCACCACTCATTATCGATATAGGAGGAGAAAGCGATGATTCTGAGGAGTCGTCAGGGAGTGATACCGCTTCCAGTTAGTCAGACATTTTACAAGTGACCTCGCAACATACCTATACTTATCGGTAATTTATTTTGGTCTTGACAAACAACTTTCTTTTACGTAATGATAATGCCGGTTAGCAAATAACGAAAATGTTACCTCAATTTTAGTTTTAGTAGTAGTAAGTTGGAATTGACTTTGAAACATTTTTTTATTTTGTTTTAACTTACTTATGAACAACTTGTGATAAGTTATTATTTCAAATGTTAAAAATTGAAATTCCAGATATTTCAGTATTCGCACCCTTAAACTATGATACGCTCATGGAGTTCACTTTAAATCGGTAGATAACCGATGACGTCACTTTACAGAATTTCGACTATCGACTATAACACACAACATTTGGTTACAAGTAAATTTACATATTGAATAATATTGATATAACATATTGGTTTATTGATGTTTCTTTGCAACCAAATATTGTCTATCTTTTTTTGAAGAATTCATTATATAATATCTTTAATAAAATGTATAAGTTTTGCACAGTATTGGTTAGTTATCTTTGGTGATTTTAATTTTATTATAATACATACATACATACATACATATATATATACATACATACATACATACATACATACATACATACATACATACATTCATACATACATACATACATACATACATACATACATACATACATACATACATACATACATACATACATACATACATACATACATACATACATACATACATACATACATACATTCATACATACATACATACATACATACATACATACATACATACATACATACATACATATATACATACATACATACATACATACATACATACATACATACATACATACATACATACATACATACATACATACATACATACATACATACATACATACATACATACATACATACATACATACATACATACATACATACATACATACATACATACATACATACATACATACATACATACATACATACATACATACATACATACATACATACATACATACATACATACATACATACATACATACATACATACATACATACATACATACATACATACATACATACATACATACATACATACATACATACATACATACATACATACATACATACATACATACATACATACATACATACATACATACATACATACATACATACATACATACATACATACATACATACATACATACATACATACATACATACATACATACATACATACATACATACATACATACATACATACATACATACATACATACATACATACATACATACATACATACTCGTAAAAAAAATAATCAGGAAAGCTTCTTAGGGCTTCAAAACGTCGAGATTTGTTGAAACCTCGATTTTTTTAAAACAGGGTAAAAACAATAACTTTCCGATTTTTCGAAAATCATTAGGAAGAATCATTGATTTTCTTAGTGGGAAGTTGAAAATAAGACGGCAATTCCTCTGAAGTTCACGATGATAAAATAGATGAAGATACTGCTGAGAAATCCAAGCATGAGTTAATAACATTTTACAACCATACCAAGGGAGGAGATGATAATCTCGATAAGTTATGCGCAACCTATAACGTGGCGCGAAACACCAGAAGGTGGCCTATGCTCGTGTTTTATGCCATGTTGATTATTGCAGGTGTTAACTCGCAACTGATTCACGCTTCTAATAATAAAAATTTTCTATCATCAGAAGATTGTACTTCAGGGAGCTGGAAGTAAATCTGACTAATGAACATATACAACGACGTTCACTGGAGTCGAATGTACCAAGATCAGTACCACCACCACCAACCAACCAAGTTATTCCAAGAACAAGAAAGAGGTGTTTTTTGCACAAAAGACTCAAAAACCAGATTTTACTGTGAAAAGTGCAAAAAATTTGTTTGTCTCTCTTACCTTAAAGCTTGGTGCCAACCTTGGATCGATTCAATGGAAAACCAGTGAATAAGTGAATTTCATTATATTTTTATCGATTTCGTTATATAGAGTTTTCGAAAATTCCCAATATTTTTTGTGTGAGTGAAATTATTCAACATGAGTATAATACATAGGTTTATTTTTTGTATCGAATTCAATGTTCATTTTAAGTGAAACGTTCCGTTTTCATAATAAAAAGCATATTTTTGATCATCTCTAGTCTTTACTCATTACTCAAAATATTCGGGAATTGTTTCTTTCGAAAAGTCCGTGAGACCCGGCGCCACTTCTCGTGTCATCAATTAGGGCGCCACCTCCGTAGGGTTAAGTAAGTTAAATCGGAATCGGTTGGCGTGATATTGAGTTATTCGTCCATTTGTCGCGTACATACTTAATGCAAATTTAAGACTTATATGGTTTTCTCATGGATGCCATTGTTAGAACTGGACCAAATTGAGATGGGACCACACGGGAAGCACCAGATTTCAAATAAAAAGAAAATCATCAAAATCAGGTATTTTCCTTTTTTGAAGTTGGTTAAAAAGTGATCTCAATCTTAAGGTATATATAACAGTTGTAACGAGTTATTTTTCTTGCTTTATGCAAGTTTAATTTTTATTTTATTTTGTTCCGTAATATATTTTATTTTACCACTAGGGTGTATATAACTCGTTACTTTACAACCCTTTCTTCTACCGCATTGATTTATTTTTTTTTGTTGTTATTACCGTTGTATATTTTAGTATAAGTCCGAGTTACGCAAATCCAAATTCTACCATACACAATTTATTCATTTCCGATATTTAAATTTTTCAACTGAAAGGACGCCCGGTATATACAACATTTCAATTTAAACGAAAGCCGTCTAGTATAGATACAAGTTTTTGTCGAAACTAGATAGATTTCACGTTTTAATTCCCACACCAGAATTACGGCCGAAGAATGTAACTAAAATTTTGGATATAAATTCGGAAACAATTCATTTTTGGTCTCTTCTTATTCGCGTTCCGATTTTCATTCCGTCTGGCTTCTTATTCGCGCTCTCATTTATTCCGGCTCTAAAAGTAGTGATTCTCCGTTCAACGTTCTTCCGAAAAACCGAAAAACCGTAGTGCGAAAAATTTTGTGTATTCCGTATTCCGATTGTGTGTAAGCTGTATTTAACAAGGTAAATCATTTTTACAAATAAACTGTGTATTCGAAACTTTCCGTATCGCCGCTTATTATTAAATTGTTGAATGTATTCTTTGAAAATTTTCCGACCGGCTATTTTTTTTCTTTTGTTGTTGAACTGAAATTTGGTTTTTTTATTTTGTTTCTTTTATCTGGAAATAAAGATTTGTCAACGGTAATTTGATTTCGAATTTTTATTTACTGCGTTTATTATATATTAATTAACTGATATGAATTATTAGTGGATTCTCGAATTATTTTATGCTTTTGGTTGTCAGTAGTTTTAAATTAAATTGATATCCAAGTGGATTAGGTATAATATTTTAATTTTATGCTAGTACGAATATTTTTACTCTGTGTGTCGATAGTTGGGTACCGTTTAACTCGTGGGAAAATATTTTTTTTTTTTGGAATAATTGTTACCGGCTTTAGTAGATTCAAGGGTTAATCAGACTTGGAAGAGGCTTAGCCACAATTTGTTTGATTTCCCGGCAGATCTAACTCGTTCTTAATTTTTTTTTTTTTTTGGAATAATAGTTACCGGCTTTAGTGGATTCAAGGGTTAATCAGACTTGGAAGAGGCTTAGCCACAATTTGCTTGATTTACCGGCAGATCTAATTAGTCTTAATTTTTATTTTTTTTCGGAATAATAGTTATCGGTTTCCTTAGATTCAAGGGTTAATCAGACTTGGAAGAGGCTTAGCCACAATTTGTTTGATTTCCCGGCAGATCTAAATCGTTCTTTTCCCGTTTCGTAGAATCATTATTTATATTTTTTTTTCTCCCCGTCGGAATAATAGTTGCCGGTTTCATTTGGATTCAAGGGTTAATCAGACTTGGAAAAGGCTTAGCCACAATTTGTTTGATTTCCCGGCAGATCTAAATCGTTCTTTTCCCGTTTCGTAGAATCATTATTTATATATTTTTTCCCCGTCGGAATAATAGTTGCCGGTTTCATTTGGATTCAAGGGTTAATCAGACTTGGAAGAGGCTTAGCCACAATTTGTCTGATTACCCGGCAGATCTAAATCGTGCATTAGGGACCCCGTTAAACCCGGTAGATTTGAACCGTATTTGATAACCTGACCGTTAAGTCCGTTAAAATCCCAGATATAGGTAATACATACCTCATTTTCTTTTCCCGGTTAATTTGTTTGTCACTAAAAAGAATTATTTGTAAAATAGACCACAGAGTATTAATAGATCAAAGTTTTGAATTTCTATTATTTTCATTTTTAACCGCAATTTATTGATTGGAGAACCAAGATTTGGCTTTTCCGGATCTTCACTAGTTAGTTAAATTTAATTCAACAAGACCCCTGGAATTTTCCGTAACCTCCATCTGAGGCTATCTGGAACTCTTGACGCTAAGGGTCAAGGGGCCGTGGAGCAAACCACGTTAATAATCTGGCGCCCGAGATTTAAAAACCCGAATTTTGCATCAAGGGTGTCTATAGTGACGGGAGGCACGTTACACAGTTTATAACCAAAAACTGTAGAAAATAAAAGAAGAAGGTTGATGAGGTGTCAACAGCTTCTAAGAAGATTTCGAAGCAGGGAAGATATTTCAAATATTTGGTTTTATGACGGAAAGGTATTTTTCTTGCGTCAACCGAAGAATACCCAAAATAACAGGGTTTACTCAACTGCTGCAAAAAAACGGGAGGTTTCATTGGGGAGACTTTCTATTCCAAAAGCACAATTTTCGGAGTCGGTCATGGTGTCTTTGAGTCTTTGAGCCAGCGTTATCTTTATCGATAAAAATGTTAAAATTAATTCTACCATTCAATAAAACTCCAAGTAAAACCACGATATTAATATATTTGTCCTAAGTAGAATCAAACAACTTGCTACTAGTTTCGGAAAGTTAACTCCATCAGCAGGCTATATGAAACACGTACAACTGGAAAAGGTATGAATAACCATATCGTTGTACACGATAAAAAAATTTGTCGTACAACCTCGTTCAATGCACGTCAGATCGCCAAGTGTGTGCACAAATTTCGACTCACTGAAACGAATTTAAATTCAGATCGTCGCCATTGCTGTTTATTTTATAATTAGTCATTAAATAAGCCGTAAATGAACGAAATTATAGACATGGATGATAATCAGACATTTGGGTTGAGTTTATTGAAAGTTACCGAGAACCAAGTTCGCTTAGGGGATGTTAAATCTAATGACTATTAAAATAGACATCAACGAAATGCGAGTTATGAAACTCTACCGGGAAAATTGAAATGAATCCACAAGCAACCGTTGTGCATAATTATCTAAGCAAACTAATGTGTGTATACAATCGTCACTGCAATATCCAGTTAACACTGTATTCTCTTTTTAATGACTTTTCTTTCATCATTTGATAAAGCGGCCACTAATGCAGCTATAGTTTGTTTCGATTAACTGGGTGCCCTGATGCTCAGTGTGCAGATAATGGACGCCTCTGGACTTTCTACAAATTGTTCACGACTTATTGTTGAAAGATCGTTTGTGAATGTTGCCAAAATTAAGATTAATATTAATGTGGGGCTTATGTGCTTCTGAGAGCCTTTCCACTACGACCTTTGCAAATATATTGTGAATACCTCAGGTGATGCTAGAGCTCTTATCGATCCGTCCTTATTACTAGACTCCGACGGAAACCTTAGGACCTCCATATATTGGGAGGGAAGTTGTTTTTCCTCCCCTATCGTTGGAAACATTAGCTTAGTCAAACCTTCGCAGTGTTGTTTATGTTGTCTTTGTTGAGTCTACGGCTACCTGTTAGGAGCCCAACCAGGTTCCTGGCTGTTCGTCTGTTCTGGCTTAGTAGCTTCTCCGTGAATTTTGGCAATGGTTCTTTGATGAACTCTTTGGCCTGTCTCATTACAGGGGCCTTGTTCCACCATTCTCGAATCTGCTTTAAGTATTGCTATTTGCACCGCTTTCGCTATACCACAGAAAGATTCTGAATCAATGGGAGCCTTTCGTGCTCCTTCTCGGGCTAGTGAGTATCCCTCTTCATCGCCCTTGCAGTATGAGTTACCCAGGCTGATGACAATATTTTTTGGTTGACCAGCTCTTGAAGGGTTTCCAAGTAGTCCAGAACGTGTTTGGAATTTATCTGCAGGTAGCTGATTGCTTTTATAGCCGCTTGGGTGTTGGAGTGTATGACAATGGTCTTTTCCCCGAACTTTTGCCTAAATAACTCTCCTGCACAGGGCTGTATTGTACTAAGTCAGTTTAAGATGACAGATCTCGTATAAGTCTAATAAGATAGATAGATAGAAGTGAAGTGTCTTAGGTAACATCCCCATCAAAAGGAATAGAGGAGTACACCTCGATAAGAAAAACTGCAGCATATGGAAGGCAGCTATGTTGTGTGATTGTAGGCAGCGGAGGCCACTGCGTCCGGAGGCAACCGTAAAAAAAAGCCTAGAGGAGTAAACCTCGATGAAACAATCCGTAATATACGTTGTTAGCTGCCGTGACAATGGATTAATGGCTGCGCGAAAATCAGTCAGAAACGGTGCCTCCGGGATACCTGTTGACCTTCCGGAGTACGGAGCAATAGATTGAAAGAGGACAAACATAAGAGGAAAAGGGAAAAAGCAACTCCAAAGAAGCCTGGAGAAGCCAAAATAACCTGTGGCGAGGATATGAAGATGGACATGCTAGTAACTGTAGCAAGATCCAAGGATCTAATGACTTTGGTGAAAGATAACCCAAACAAGAAAAGGGTATTAAAAGGCGGCATAGCGGTTCTGTACAGGGTACTAGAGAAGATCAACAGAAATATTCAGGAGATGGAGACTGCAAGGAAGATACAAGTTGGATTTGCCAAATGTGAAATAGGCATTTAGGTAAGTGAGATTATGATAGCCGAAGAGACGGAGGAACGAAAGAGAGAGCGGGGGAGAAAAGTATCCAAAATGAAACTCTAAGAGTTCATCCATATCTCAAATGTGGTTAGAATCCAAATAAAGGGTTCAATGAAACTCAAAGTCAATCCACAATATATTTATAATGTCCAGTAGGACTCAAAACTTGCAACTAGTGTCGGTAACAATTACCATCATCAGGCTGTAACAAATAGAAACTGAGACTGATTCCTCTTTGGGGAGCATTTTCGTTAAGACCAAGGACGTAGTCCCTTTGTTACATAGATCTGGAGTATATAAATTATCCTGCTTTGATTGTGATGCAGTATATATTGGACAATATGGTCGTAGACTTGAATACTGTTTAATGGAACATAAAAATTGTATTAAGAAATATTCCGAATTTGATTATTTCAATTCCCCTTCATCATTTGCCAATCATATTTTAGTAGATCATCATTCCAAAGATAAATTTGACGTAAAATTGCTCCATAATTGTAGAAAAGGTATTAGAATGAATTTATTGGAAAGTATTGAAATCCATACTGCCGTTTTGGCTAGTGGTGTGACTTGTCTTAATGAACAGGTTCCTTCCGTTGAAAATTATATTTTCTTACATTTACCAAAAGATGTTATTAGTGTATCTTCCAAGGATTAATACATTTATATATTGTTTTGTTTTAGTAATCTGTTATATTGTTTTATATTATATAGTTTTTTACTTTTTTGTATGTTATTGACTTATATTGATTTATTCTTCTTCTTTTTTAAATGTAAATGAAGTTTTTGCAACTGTATAGGTAATTGAGCTACTTTCGTCGGTTTTTGGTCATTGAACTCTGTGGAGTTTAGTTATTCTGATGTTTCATGGTTTTAGTGTATTATTCATCTGTCATTTGTCAGTTTTATTTAGTTTTTCTGTCTTCCGTTATATTTCAAGTGGTCCACGTGTATCTAATTTGGTGTCTCATATAGTTAAAGGAAAAATAAATTTAATTTTGAATGGATATTATTAAGCTTGAAAATGTTAATGCTCGAGTTATTAGTTTTGTGCACTTTACTAATGTTGATTAGATTCACATTAAAAATTAAGTATCCCATTCCCATTGTGGAATATTTCAACCAATTTTGTATAGTTGTCCTTTCCGACATATTGTCTCAAGTTATGAAATTTGATGAAATTTCCCCCTCTTCTAAATATTTCACCATTTTCTACATATTACTTTAACTTTATATAATTTCACATCACAAGTAATTTTCTCTATGTAAGGTTTTCTCGTGAGAAAACATATTTATTTATTTTATTTTTAAACACTTACCTTATTTTCATCTACTCTTACTCTTATTTTGTTTTTCATTCCACAATTTTATTCAGTACTTTCACTTTGTAAATGGATACATTTGTACAAAAAAAAATTTTTTTTTGATGGACTGATGAAGATGATGTTCTTACCATTCCAGTTGTAAAAATTTTCATAAAGGTAACTTTTACTATTTGTTATAATTTAAATTTTATATTTAGCTTTTCAAGAATGTAGCTTTAATTGTAGTACATATTCATCACTTGTTAGATTACTTTCTTTAGATATTGTTTAACTTCATGTAAAATAATTTTGATCGCAACTTTGTTCCATCAATTTTATTACCTATGTTTCATAATATTTTACATTGTATTTTGACATGAGAAAATCTTTAGATCTTAATAATAGTGTACCATTTTCTATTTGTTACAGCCTGATGATGGTAATTGTTACCGAAACTAGTTGCAAGTTTTGAGTCCTACTGGACATTATAAATATATTGTGGTTTCACTTTGAGTTTCATTGAACCCTTTATTTTTATCCAAAATGACTTTGGAAGATTCCAAAGAAATGGTCGAATGGGAGTGGCCAGAGGAGATTTACAGGAACACCCACCAGATATGAGAGACGTGGTATGCCTATCTCAAAAAGAAGAGGGAAAAACTAAGATAGGGGATATCTACCTAAATAGTTGGATGGAGAAGCATGAGGGAGTAAGGATGTTAGTTCTCAACGCGGGAGATAGGACCGATTATGTAGCTAACTACACTAACACTGTTGAAGAGGGGGAAGTGAAAAAGACAAAGTAACGGAGGCATACGTTCTAATGGCGCAGAAAGAAAGGTCTTCGCGGGGGCATCTAGTGGAGATCTAGTGAGTGCGATTGAGGTAGCGGCAAACTAAATAAAGGCGGAAGCCTACGTTGCTTGTATTGTGGGGGAAATGATCAAGTGGGAGACATAGAGAAAATGTATTAAGGGCGCTTTAACGGGTACTGGGACGGAGATTACCTTTGTGGTACCCCGGTAGGACATGGGAGAAGAGGAGGGTTAGGTTTCATATGGGGGGATCTAGGGAAGTACTTGGGGATATGGCTAGGAGCAGGGTTGAATCATAGAAGGCACCTGAAAGAGGCCACTAAAAAAGCCATAGAGAGGGCCAAAATACTCGGATGAGTATTGCCAAATGTGGAAGGGCCACCAGAGAGTAAGAGGAGACCACTATGGGAAATGGTGAAGTCAAGTTTACTGTATGGGGCACCGATTTGGGAGGAGATGGCTGGGGTCGACAAATATAGAAAGGAACTAGTCAGGGTTCAAAGAGGGATGCTGCTACGTATGGTGTCAGGTTGCCGAACCATCTCCGATGTAGCACTGCAAGCGATTGCAGGAGTACCACCCATAGATCTGCTCATTAAGGCAAGGGTGAACGAACATAGGAGGAGAAGAGAACAAAAAAAAACAGATAGAGGAGCAGACGCTGCAAAAATGGAAGGAAAGATGGGAAGAGCAGAAAGTGAAAGGGGAGTGGACAAGGATTCTGCTTCAAGAACTAAATAGTTGGATAGAATGCAATAATAGGAAAATGGGCTACTTTTTAACACAAGCTCTGTCGGGACATGGGTCTTTCCGGTCATATACAAGAAGAATAGGGAAAATGGTAGAATATAAGTGCATATATTGTGGGGAGAGAGATGATGCAGATCACACCCTTTTTAGATGTGCATGATGGGATTTACAAAGAAAAAAAGGGCCAAGAGGAAATTAGGATGGAAGTTAGAAAAAGATAGTTTTGTCAGGAAAATGGTGGAAATGGAGGAAAACTGGCACATACTGTTCAAGTATGTAAGAGAAGTGTTGGGAAAGAAGGAAAGAAAAAGAGAACACCAAGAAGGGACAGAATGAGGAGATGAAGAGGTAATACTTCCGTTTTTGATGGTATACCTCTAGGGGTGGTTCCAAAAACGAAAAGTGGAAATGAGGGGACTGGGGTGGTTTTAGTGCTCCGGTCGGGGACAATGCGGCTGGGTAGCTCCATTTTGTGGGGTGCCCGAGTAGGATTGGCACTCGGCTGGGGAGAATCCCACACTCCTGAAGAAAGCTAAAGTAAAGTGCCTAAATTGATTATAAACAACATAACATGAACTCAATTGTTTATTCATTCATTTATTTATTCACGGGCAAGCCCAATTCACATAAAAACTACATTGTTAGAAATTACAGTGTTAAAAGTTACAATGTTAAAAATTACAGTGTTGAAAACAAAAACAAAGAGAAAAAAAAACATGTAAAATTAAATTTGAGAGTGATAACACTACAACATCAATAGGCAATCAAACATTTTAAAAATTTTAAAAACATTTTAAAAATATATCAAAGTTTAAGCTCTAGCAGATGCTTTTTAAATTTGAAAGTTGACACATTAAAAATTGAAATGTCCTCAATAGAGTTAGCTAATCTAAGTGTCCTAGGGAGAAAACTATTCATTGCATAGTTGTACCTATGAAAAGAAACATGAAAGGTTTGCACCTGCTGGTAAGACGAGGTGGAACAAATAAATATATTTTAGAGAGAAGCTTAGGACTATTACATATTCCATTTAATATATTGAAAAGCTGTATTAGATCTCTTTGCTTTCTGCGAATCTCTAGGGTAGGGATGTTTAAGAATAGTTCCAAAATATCATAACGATGGTAGACATGCATCTTAAAGGCAATGTATCTTAGAAATTTGTGCTGAACAGATTCTAGTTTCGCTTTATAAGTAATGTAATGCGGAGACCATACTGGAGAACAATAATCTAGGTGTGTTCTGACCAGAGAGCAATAAAGAGACTTAATAGCAGTGATGCTAGTGAAATCACAAGTGGTCCTCTTTATAAAACCTAACATCTTCATAGATTTTCGAATAGCAGCAGTAACATGGGACTTATAAGTGAGTGAGGAGTCTAATATAACACCAAGGTCTTTTATTTGCGAAACAGAATTTAAAGTTTCATTATTAATGCTATAATCAAAAGCTATTGGGTGATGTATTCGATGAAAACGCATAATATGGCACTTGGATGCATTTAGATTCATATTATTTTGTTTATATTTTTGTGAATACAAGCTACGACTACAAGCTTGGCTGACCGCGATACAAAGCGCAATACTCGACTAATTAACTTTCACATCTTTCAATGAGTCTTTTGATCAGATGTCTCTCAATTTTAGATCTTCCTGGTGACACAATGGGAGTATTCAGGTGTTTTGGTCTATTTGTTTCAAGAGGGTTTGATTCATCCATTTCATTCGTGGTCGAGGTTGACCTTGTCATCTCCAGGACATTTTCAGTCTTTTCAGTCATAGTTGATGTTTGTTTTGTGATCGGTAAGGATCTTTTGTGTTTGAAATTTTTGTCGAATATTTGTCCCTTTTCAGTCTTGAGCCAAAATTAAGATGTCATCCATTGATCCACTGTCAATTTCTGACAAATAAGTCATAGCCAACTTATTGGTTAAAATTTAGTCTAAAAAAGTAATGATGCTTCAACTACTTTTTTTTATTCTCGAGCTACCTTGCAAAACCATACAATTTGGGATACCCGGTACGTAAAAATTAAAGCACGTCCAAACCACCGTACGTCCAACTTCTTATTGTGTGAATGGTTTGTTACTTTCAAACTTCCGAACGTGTAACAACGGGATGTTACTTACTTTCAAGCCGTCCGGACTAAGAGAGTCACGTCTACTTCCGCCATTCACCCCCGTAGTATGAGAGTCACGTCTACTTCCGCCGCTCAACTTGAAATATTGTATTGAGAGATTGAAGGAATATGACGACCATCAGAGGAAGTGGATAAAGCTTATAAAAAATAAGATCAAAGAAATTAAAATAGTTCAAAAACAATACTACCGAAAGTAAACTATGTCATTAGGTCTGTTCCAGCAGCAATCAGGAACTATCAGAGAATAGTCGAACATTGCAATCAATGAAAGGAATTACGCGAAAGTGAACTCGTTGTTTACTATGACCAGTTTTTCTGCGATAGTTTCTGACAGTTTCTGATTGCGGTTGGAACAGACCTATTATGAAATGCTGTGAAGTTAGTGGAAGTGTCTCTTCATCGTATCTACTAATATAAGTTCGATGGTGATTTTTGTGTTGTTGCAGTAATCACAAAGAGGGTGGTTTGCCAAAGCCATTAGATTTCCGTGGGTGAGTCAGAAGGAGCCTTCTTATCGTTATTTTATCCTTACTGGTCATTTCAGGAATTTTCGAGGAATGTATTGAGGGCTGAGTGATGTGAAGATTGCTATTGGATCTGTTCCAGTGGTTTTGCCATGTTTTCAAGTTGGGTTGTTTGGTTTTGAGTTTCCATATAGCTGAACGCTTGCCTCTTTTATTCCTGAAGAACAGGTTTCTTTAGCTGCTTGGTTTGCCTTTTCGTTTCACCTTTGTATGGTTTAAAATGTGTCATTAACCACTTTTAAGGGGATAATACAGGATAGGAATGAGGAGGAAGTTGGTAGGAATGGGGGTTTTAGGGTAAACCAGCACGGGTTTACGAAGGGAAAAATCTTGCATCTCGGCATTGGGCAGGGTGATGGGCTTGGTGGAAAGAGCTAGGGAGGGCAGCTGAAGGAATAAGAAATTGGTCCTGATTGTGTTCTTCGACGTTGGAAACGCGTTCTACAATGTCAGCAAATGGGCAGTGTTGAGCGCGTTGCTGAGGCATGGAGTGAGGTAGGGGTTGGTTAACCTGGTGGAGGACGCTGCGGAGGTGTGGGGTGAAACAGCGGTGGTGAATGCGAAGGTTAGGCCACTCCTGCGGGTGAAGAGAGGGATACTGCTGAGGGTGGTGCAGGGGTACAGGACAGTGGGTGGACTGGCCGCAGCGGTACTGGCAAGGTCCTACCCATTGGGCGTGATGGCTAGAGCTAGGAACAAACGGGCAGTGCTGAGCGCGTTGCTGAGGCTTGGAGTGGAGCAGGGGTTAGTTAACCTGGTGGAGGACTACCTGACGGGGCGTCTGATTGTAGACTCCAGAGGGAGGAGATATGAGATGGAGGCTGGAGTGTCTCAGGGCTCGGTTCTTGGACCGATGCTCTGGAAGTGTGTGTTTGATGAGGTTTGTGGGATTGTATGTGAAGAGGGATGTGAGATTACGGTGTATGCGGACGATGTGTGTCTGGTATGTACGGCAAAGGGAGAGGCGGAGATAGAAATAAAGGCGGATAGAATGTGCAGGAAGATTGTGGAGAAGATAGAGCGGTGCGGACTGAAAGTGGCGGAAGATAAGATGGTGGAGCTGCTAGTGAAGGGACGGAGCAGGACAAGGGAAGTGGGGGTGATGGTTAAGGGAAGGAGAATTCGTATGGAGGAGTCTGTGAAATACCTAGGGGTGTGGTTGGATAGTCAATTATCCTTCAAAGCTCATATGGTAAAGCCGCCCGTCTCGAAGTATGCTAGGGTAGTGATTCCGAGAAGGGTGTAACGGCGAGTTTGAGGTGGGTTTGGTTGGTAGGCCTCTCCTGGGGATGAGTCCAACACTGTTTGTATCCTGGACCCATTCGAACATGAGTTTCCCATCGCGGCCCAAAAAAAAAGAGGGATGTGGTATGAGGCGGAGGCTGGAGTGCCCCAGGGCTCAGTTCTTGGACCGTCGCTCTGGAAGTGTTTGTTTGATGAGGTTTGTGGGATAGTATGTGAAGAGGGATGTGAGATTACGGTGTATGCGGACGATGTGTGTCTGATATGTACGGCAAAGGGAGAGGCGGAGATATAAAAAAAGGCGGAGATAATGTGTAGGAATATTGAGAACATAGAGCGGTGCGGACTGGAAGTGGCGAAAGATAAGACGGGAAGTGAAGGGATGGAGCAGGACGAGGGAAGTGGGGGTGATGGTGAAAGGAAGGAGAATTCGTATGGAGGAGTCTGTGAAATACCTAGGGGTGTGGTTGGATAGTCAATTATCCTACAAGCCTCACTGGTTAAAGGCGACAGAGAAGGGAAAACTGAGGGGCAGCATGGCTGGGGAGATTGATGTGTAATGTGAAAGGGCCGGGAGAGTGAAAGAGGAGAGTAATTGGTAGAACGGTAGAGCAGAGTATGCTGTACGGTGCGGAGGTGTGGGGTGGAAGAACGGGGGTGAGGGTTAGGTCACTCCTCCGGGTGCAGAGAGGGATACTGCTGAGGGTGGTGAAGGTGTACAGGACAGTGGGTGGACTGGCAGCAGCGGTGCTGGCAAGGCCCTACGCATTGGTCGTGATGGCTAGAGCTAGGAACAAACGCTGGATGGGTGCGACCAGAGAGGAAGTACAGGAGGAAATGGAGAGAAGGTGGGAGGAGTAGGAGGGCGCGCTAAAAGGAGCGATTGAGAATAGGAGAGATTGTGTAACGAGTTATTTTTTTTTCTGCTTTTTGCAAGTTTAATTTTTTTATTTTTTTTTTATTTATTCCGTAATATATTTTATTTTACCACTAGGGTGTATATAACTCGTTACTTTACAACCCTTTCGACTACCGCAGTGATTTATTTTTTGCTATTACCGGTGTATATTTTAGTATAAGTCCGAGTTACGCAAATCCAACTTCTACCATACACAATTTATTCATTTCCGATATTTAAATTTTTCAACTGAAAGGACGCCCGGTATATACAACATTTTAATTTAATCGAGAGCCGGCTAGTATACTTACAAGTTTTTGTCGAAACTAGATAAATTTCACGTTTTAATTCCGCCACCGGGGACGACGACCGAAAACTGTAACTAAAATTTGGGATATAAATTGGCTGACGGGCATCATTCAGGCTCTCAAGAATCAGTTCATTTTTCGGCTCTCGAGATTCTTATTCGCGTTTTGATTCCGGTTCTAAATATTCTCCGTTCAACTTTCTTCCGAAAACCGAAAAACCGTAGTGTGAAAATTGAGTGTATTCCGTATTCCGTTTGTGTGTTCTGCTGTATTTTAAAAGGTAAATCATTTTTACAATTAAACTGTGTAATCTAAACTTTCCGTATCGCCGCTTAGTATTCAATTGTTAAATGTATGGTTTTGAAAATTTTCCGACCGGCTATTTTTTTTTCTTTTGTTGAACTGAAATTTGTTTTTTTATTTTGTTTCTCTTATCTGGAAATAAAGATTTGTCAACCGTAATTTGATTTCGAATTTTTATTTACTGCGTTTATTATATATTAATTAACTGATATGAATTATTAGTGGATTCTCGAATTATTTTATGCTTTTGGTTGTCAGTAGTTTTAAATTAAATTGATATCCAAGTGGATTAGGTATAATAGTTTAAAGTTTATGCTAGTACGAATATTTTTACTCTGTGTGTCGATAGTTGGGTACCGTTTAACTCGTGGGAAAATATTTTTTTTAATTGTTACCGGCTTTAGTTAGATTCAAGGGTTAATCAGACTTGGAAGAGGCTTAGCCACAATTTGTTTGATTTCCCGGCAGATCTAACTCGTTCTTAAATTTTTTTTTTTTTTTGGAATAATAGTTACCGGCTTTAGTAGATTCAAGGGTTAATCAGACTTGGAAGAGGCTTAGCCACAATTTGTTTGATTTCCCGGCAGATCTAAATCGTTCTTTTCCCGTTTCGTAGGATCATTATTTATATTTTTTTTCCTCTTATTGTCGGAAAAATAGTTGCCGGTTTCATTTGGATTCAAGGGTTAATCAGACTTGGAAGAGGCCTAGCCACAATTTGTCTGATTACCCGGCAGATCTAAATCGTGCACTAGGGACCCCGTAAAACCCGGTAGATTTGAACCGTATTTGATAACCTGACCGTTAAGTCCGTTAAAATCCCAGATATAGGTAATACATACCTCCTTTTCTTATCCCGGTTAATTTGTTTGTCACTAAAAAGAATTATTCGTAAAATAGACCACAGAGTATTAATAGATCAAAGTTTTGAATTTCTATTATTTTAATTTTTAACCGCCATTTATTGATGGGAGAACCAAGATTTGGCTTTTCCCGATTTTCACTAGTTAGTTAAATTTAATTCAACAAGACCCCTGGAATTTTCCGTAACCTCCATCTGAGGCTATCTGGAACTCTTGACGCTAAGGGTCAAGGGGCCGTGGAGCAAACCACGTTAATAATCTGGCGCCCGAGATTTAAAAACCCGAATTTTGCATCAAGGGTGTCCATAGTGATGTGTTCTTGTGGCAGGAGCCACGTGTAAGAAGGGAGGCACGTTACAATTGGATGTACCGGAAATTCGGAGAGGTGAGCTACTTCTTGACACAGGTGTTCGCTGGACATGGGACAAGAGTAGGGTACCTCCACAAGATTGGAAAAAGAGAGACTGGCGTGTGCGAGAGGTGTGAAGTGGAGGATGATGTGCGGCATGTGTTTAGATGCTGGATGACCAAGGAAGTGCTGAAGAAGTTGTAGAGAAAACTAGGGGGAAAACTACTGGGAGAACATGGTGGATATAATGTTGAGGGGAGAGGAGGAATGGATGGAGGTGAGTGGAGGAGTAGTAGAGAGCGTGGTTAAGGGCAGAGAAGGATTCAATATGGCATGAGAGGAGAGGTAGGAGTGATAGTAGGGAGAAGACGACGGTGTTAGCGGATAGTGTGCGAGGGACCGCCGCCCGTCTCGAAGTATGCTAGGGTAGTATGCAAGAGTAGCGTACTCAATACCCAAAGAAAGTGAATGCTTTGGCGGGAATAATAAATACACTCCCATACTTTTTCGAAAAAACCATAACAGGTCCTAGATATTCAAAATTTCTACAGAACGTTTTGCTTTTCAACAAATTAAACAGAAATGACTTGTGGCTGCAGCAAAAAGGTGCATCACCGCACTATGCTGTCTTAGTAGGAAACTACTCGGAAAACGTCTATAGAGGCTGCTTCTTCGCTTTCATCTTCTGAACTTGAATCATTACTTTCTCTCGATATCCTTCTTTTTATATTTTTTCGACCTTTGCTATAAATTTGCTTCTTGTCTCTCACGCTCGTTTCTTCTGCACTGCCACTGTCTTTCTTCTTTGGTTTCTTTGCTTTTACGTCTTTTCTTGTCGTCATCTCATGATCATATTCATTTTACCTTTTTTATTCAGTTTGGTTATATGGGCTATTTTTTCAGCATCTCCTAAGTTTAACTTTGGCTTCTTTGTAGGAAGTCTTTTAGAAATTGTTTGCTAAGTTCCTCTTTATATGGTGTCGATGTTAACACTGCAGTTTTACCCCTTTTTCTGTCATTTAGATTTAATTTTCGTTCATAATGAGGAACTGGAACAACCTGATGTGGCGTTATAACGAAATTCTAGGTGGTATGGGAACATGAAGGAGTCGAATTTGCATAAAACTGCTCTGTAGGAATCGTTAAGCTTGGTGGCTTTCTCAGTGGTGATCTCGGTAAAATTCTTGGGTGTGTCCTCGGTGGTGTTCTGAGTGGTGTCCTCGGTGGTGTTCTCGGTGGTGTCCCTGGTAGTGTTCCAGGTGGAGAGTTTCTAGGTTCTGGTAACTGGTTATCAATTCTTTTACCTTGAGAGGCCCTATTTGTAGTCTCGGCCGGTTCAAACATACAGTCTGGGAAGATCTCTGGATTTAGTGGATGTATCCCGGTTTTTTTAAATCCTCTAACTGCGGTTTGGAGGCTAGCGGCTTCCATAAAAGCATTTCCGAAAAGTTTGCTTATTTGAGAAATAGTAATAGGCCTTCCTGGATGTTGTTGCATCCATCTTTGGACCTCTGAACTGTAATACGTGCTGAGTGGTGACATAAAACTTACGTCTAGGGGTTGTAGACGGTGTGTTGTATGCGGTGGAAATCACAGATGGCATGGCCATCTAGAAGCAAAATAACGGGGTTTTCTTTTGAAGGGTTGGCAAAAGCAATGAATTTATCGAACGAACTTAAAAATATTCCCGTTTGCATCCACCCTGATGGATGGTAATGAGCTGTACTACCAGGTGGAGCATCATCCAACAGTTCTGGCTTTGCCCTAGCTCTTGGGAAAACGAACCATGCAGGCATGAATGCACCACTGGCACTCATGCAGATCTCCATTGTAACCAGAACACCACGTTTAGCCGAAGACAAGCAGCCAACGCTTTCCATGCAATGATAAACATTTATACCGTTTTTTGGTACTGTCATAATCCCTGTCTCATCGACGTTATAAATACGCTCAGGGGGTATTTTGTGTTTCTCCATCGTTCCAGTAATCAGTGAGAAAATTTTTTCACGAAAGGCCTACCCATTGCCCTAGAAAGTGAGGTTGGCTCAGGAGATCGAAGTTTAATATTCGGATGCCGATAGAGAAAAGCATACATCCATGCTTTACCAGCCGTTTTCTTTTTCTCATTATATCTATTAGGCAAGTCGTTGCGTTCTGCTAATTCAAATGCCAAACTTTTTAATGCATCGAGAATTAAACCAAACAAGCGTGATTCCATACACAAAATATATTCAACTAATTCCTTTTCCTACGCAGGACTAAAAACAGGTTTATGACGTCCTAGTCGTTTTTTCGCTTAATCCTCTCTGTTAAGACCACCCTGTTTAATTTTCTTCACCCTTGCTTCAATGGTTGTACAAGGAACCCAATATTCTTTAAAAGCTTTCCTCCAGTACCTCCTCAACAGCCTGACGCATACTGTTCTCATCCCAATACCGGCTTTGCGTTTTTCTTGTATACTTTCCCATTGCAATTCTGGCCTGAAAAAGACATTGACGATGTAGGTAGGTAAAACGGGAGGTATCCGCAGTATCCGGTTTCACCCAACTCCGGATTGCTAAAATATGTGACTATATTTTAATAAAAAACAAAGCAAATTCCCAAAAACTATTGTGCATAACTTCAGTAAACAAACACAGAATCCCCTAAATCTACTCACCTTCAATAAATTTTGCCTGTGAAATAGAAAATCACCGTTTGAAAGTACGCTAAATATTTCAGTTTAACCTCACAATTCAACACATCCACCTCTTACGCCGTTACGGTCATATCCGATATATGGTACCTACTACTTGTTTTGAAATAAAACAGGGTATCCGGTTTTACCCAACGACCCCCTAATTAATAAGAAAATGTAATAAATAATTATTTTTGACAACATACGAAAATTAATTAAATATATTGATATGGTTGAATAGATATTTAAGAGACCTTTTAATTGTTGTATTGTAAGACCCATTTTTCCATTCAAAAATTTCATTGATGACGTTATCACACTCACATAGATGACGTCAAAAATAATGGAGTGAACTGACGAAGCGCCCATTTAAAAATGAAAATCGACAGGTTTCAGGATTTTTCTCTAAAATCACCGGTTTGCGAAATAACGAATTTATTCCTTTCAGTTGGACCATACTGTATAATCACCAATATGTTTACGGTTTGAACGATGCATATTTTTCTACCACCCTTTCAATCCTAATAATTGAAGGAAACACTTATCACCGATGTATTCAGAATTTTTTTTTATTTCCAATCATTTATTTTGCCCCGCATCAACTTCTATAGCAGAATTTTTATAGCGTACACAAGTTTACTTCCACATTATTCAATGTAAATTGAATTATTTTTACCGAAAAAAATCAAAAAGCCAAATATCGATTTCGGATTTTATTATCAACAAATCTATTGTGGAGAGTTTTTGCTAGGAATTAACGTTTTACCGATAAATCTTTTCGCTTCCAAACGGCTTACCTGTTTCACAATTTTCCCGTATTTAATTTTTGTTTGTTCTCTCTATTATAACCTTAACTAGATTTTTCGGTTGGTCTTTGCCCGTTAATGATTTTCTCTTTCAAAAAGGTATTAGTACTAGCCTACTAGTCAGAAAACAATAAGAAATGAATGACAAAGAAAAGCAATTAAAATTAATGGATACGAAGGAAACTTTAGATAAGTTGAGAACTAATTCAAGTAATTTGCTAGGGAACAATGAGCACTTGGTTACGTTTGTTAATGGAATAAGCGAAATTTCTGGTAATTTCACTGAATAAATGGAAAATATTGACAAAATGTAGTCATTAGACTTAATTAAACAGGTTTGTTCTGGTATTAAAGTAAGGCAAGCAGTTTTAAAAGAAGTAATCGGAGAGTGAATAAAAGAGTGAATCATTCAAGATAAATAGTGTAATATCCAAGTGGTGAAATAAATTAGAACTATTATACCGAGTGTAAATAAATTAGTAGACATTAAGTAGAGTGTGTATATAAATTGAGTTTAATACATTGTGTGTTTCTATAAATAAATCAATAGTAATTAGCCATAGTAGTATGTATAATTTTATCCCATACGTAAAAACTATTTGAATAAATAACAAAAAAATTACATTGGTGTCAGGTGTGAGGGGTAATATGAATAAATAATTACGTAAAAATGGCTAAGAGAATAAGTGACATGAAAGTGATGGAACTAGAAGCAGAATTGAAAAACCGCGAGCTGGAAACGTCCGGAAAGAAGAGTGAATTAGTTGAAAGATTTAAAATAGCATTGGAAAGTGACGGCTTGGATCCGGAAGCATTTTTGCTTTGCATATCTTTTTGCAATGGACGAGAAGATTTTAACTGATATGAAGGACGAGATTTCTACTGTGAAGAAAGATATTTCTGCTATTATGGACGAGAAGATTTCCGCTATGGACGAGATGATTTCTACTATCGAGAACGATACCTCTGCCGATATCTTATCAATGAAAAATAATATTGCAACTGAAGTCGAAAATAAAATTTCGCCTCTAAAATCAGATATTGATACAATTAAAAATACGATAACAACAATGGACGAGAAAATCCAGGAGTTAGAGAGAAAAATGGCAGATTTAAGAAAACAAGTCACGCCAGCAGAAGAAAAAAAAGGTCGAGCAAATAAAACCCTGCAAACCAGAAACACACCCCCAAGATAGAAGATATTGGCAGTTTTGCTCGAGTCAAGGCCCCAACGTTCGATGGAAGGACGTCGTGGACCAACTATGTTGAACAGTTCGAAGAAACAGCTAGATCGAATAATTGGGCCGGTAGGGAGAAGGCAGTGAACTTAACCATCGCGCTTCGGGGAGATGCCTCAGATGTACTTCAGACGATACCCCTTGAAGAAACGGATGACTTCGAGCAGCTAAAGAAGAAGTTGGACAAGCGATATGTTCGCTATAACACTTGTACCTATCCCAGATGAAGAACCGAAGGCAGAAACGTGACGAAACTCTTCAACAGTATGAAGTGGATATCGCCCGACTAGTTCTATTTGCTTAACCATCAGCACCAGGAAACATAATTGAATGTCTGGGCATCCAGGCCTTCATTGATGGGTTACATGACCCTGATATGCAGAGGACGCTTCGTTTAGCCCATCCCAAAACATTGATCGATGTAATAACTGCTGCTCTTGAATATGAAGCAGCCACGAAAGCTTCGGGATATAACAAAGTTAGGACCATTCAAGTAGAAGGTGGTGAAGATAGACTTGACCAGATCCTCAATTTGATAAAAAGCATGGTAGACAAAAAGCCGAAGAATACTAGGTGCTGGAATTGTGGCGAGCTAGTGCATATACGTAGTTCGTGTATGCGCCCTAGGACTCCAGCAAACCAAGAAGCCCAGTCCCAGGGAAACTGGAAGGGGTCGGCTACGAGGGGTCAGCACCGACCCAGGATCGTTCCAAAGACCCTCTCATCTTGATAGCCTCTCTCAGATGCCGTAATGACAGTGTCTATGTGGATGGCGAAGTGTATGGCCAGAAATATACTCTGCTGGTAGATACTGGAGCAACTAGAACCATTATACCGCCGGAGATATTAAAATTCAAGGTGCGAGTGCCAATGTTCACGAGATACTCAAATCCAATTGGTAATCGTGACTGACATCAAAGAAGACGTGATTCTGGGAATGGACGTAATGAATCTACATGGTTTTCTGTTAGACTTTAGAAACAGAACCATTAAAGTGGGTTCCGAAGAGTTATTCCTCCATCAATATGAAAGTAGACATTAAGTGGAGGGTGCATATAAATTAAGTTCATTACAGTGTGTGATTATATGATTAAATCAATAGTAATTAGCCATAGTAGTGTGTAATTTTATCTCACCCGTAAAAACTATTTAAATAAATAAGAAACACATTACAGTATATATATGAATGATGAAGCACCATAGTGTTGGTTCAGTGTTCAGTGGTCAGTCTCTGAAGAAGATAACTTGGTTATCGGAACGCGCGTAAGATAGTGTAAAGTGTTAGTGTTGGTGTAGTGGTAGTGTAAACAATGGTCAGTGTTTAGCTACAAGACCGGCTAGCGGGACGTTACTTTAAAGATAGACCAGCATGCACACATTGTTACCTAACATATAGAATGTTTTGGTCGCAACATTAATCAAAGCTAGTACGCACAAATCATTTCGGAAATATTTTATGAAAATTGTTAAATGCTGTTTTTATATAATAAATGCTGAAGGTTATTCATTTTCCTATATATATTATCAAAGATTGTATGTATAATTTATTATATTCTTATATAATCGTCTTCTACTGCACGAAATACAGGGATTATTGATTATATTTTCAAATTGTGATTTAAGTTCACTGAATTGTGGAAATGAAAAGGGGAGAAATCCATGGTAGATATTTCTTCGACTTTTCTAGCTGGGGCTAGCTTTTCTGGGTATACCTTTTTTTGGGTGGAAACCTGCTCACAGACGCCGAGTACTTGTTCTACCTTCCCCCGGGGGTGTGGGACTCTCCCTAATCGAGTGCCAATCCCACTCGGTAGCCCCACAAGTGAAACTAGCGTGCCTTGACCAGAGCCGACCGCACTAAAAACCACCTCATTTTCCTCATATCCACTCTCCGTTTTTGGAACCACCCCTGGAGGTATACCATCAAAAACGGAAGTATTATCTCCTCCTATTCCTTTCTCACTGTGTCATTTCTTGATGTTCTCTTTGTTCTTTTTCCTTTTTCCCCATCACTTCTCTCACATATCTGGATACTGTTTGCCAATTTTCCTCCATTTCCACCATTGTCCTGATCATATTTTCTTTTTTTAACTACCATCCCACTTTACCCTCCGCCTCTATCCTGAGTAGATCCCATCGTATGCATGTAAAAACGGTGTGCTCTACATCGTCCCTCTTCCCACAATATATGCACTCATCATCCTCCGTTTTCCCTATTTTCTTGGTGTACGTTCTGAAAGACCCGTGTACCGAAAGAATCTGACTTCCCATATTTTTATCCATTTTTGCACCATCTCCTCCTCTATTTCTGTTTTTTGTTCTCTTCCTCCTCTGTGTTCGTTCATCCTTGTCTCGATCAACATGTCTATAGGAGGTACTCCTGCAATCACCTGAACTGCTACTTCCGATATCGTCCGGTAGCCCGACACTCTATGTACCCTGATTAGCTCTCTCCTATATTTGTTGATCCCAACCATCCACTTCCAAATCGGTGCACCATAAAGAAGTATTGATTTCACAACCTCCCAAAACAATCTTCTTTTGCACTCCGGTGGCCCTCTTACATTTGGCAGCACTTTTCCAGCCCTCTCTTTTTTTATGGTCTCGCTCAGATGTTTCCTAAAGTTCATCCCTGCCTCTAGCCATATACCCAAGTATTTCATTTCCCCCCTTGGTACTATTATCGTTCCCCCCAGATGACACCTCACTTCTTTCCTTCCGTGCCTTATCAATACCGTCACCTCAGTCTTTTCTGGTGCTAACTCCATGCCCCTGTACCATCGGTTCACTTCCCTCATTGCCTCGTCCATATTTATCTCTAGGTATACCTGGCTAAAACGCTGCTGTGTTTTATGCAAAAAATTATTCCACTCAGTATTTATATTGCCATATTTGTGAGCAGCACGAAAAATATCATGTCCATTGAACTTTTTATTTTATTCACATATCTGATTGTTATTATGCTCTGGTTCTACTTCGTGCTTGGTGTTTATAACGTCACTTGTAGCTTTAAACTTATCTATTAACTGCTCACTGTATAGGTAACTTACGTTTATTTCCAGGTGTTTGGTATTAAACCTTCTTACCGTAGCCTCATCACACTGATTATTTCCATAGTATAGCTTAACGATTCCTATTCTTTCCTCGGTAGAATATACCATTTTCGTAAACGTTGACAATAATTTATCTGTCTAATTATTCAGTCGTTGACAATTTCCAAATCAAAGGTAACTTGATATTGGCACTTGAGAAAACCAATCAGGATTCATTGTCTTTTTTATACCATAGCAAAAATTGATATTTTTACAAAAACCGTGTTTTTTTTATTCATTGGCGGGGTGATACCGATTTGCAGGAATATTGTATTATTGTATGGAGGTCAGCGGGGGGCATTTACAACATTTAATTCGTTAATGGGGGACACCCTGTATAGCTCGTCGTGAAGCCAGCTTCACTCCATATCTGTATAGTATTATCAGTTATAATATCACAAGATCTTCAAAAATAATCGATTATTTTACCAGTGACGAGTCAAAAATAATGGATTATTCTCGATTGCTCGAGTGGTATTCGTCACGATTATATAATGAACGGGTTTTCAGCGCGTTCGTAGGCGTTAAAGATCCAATTGCTTCGCTTGATTCTAAATTGGTAGCTATTCCGAAGCGATTCATTGCGATTTCAAGACGTTTTCTGACTGTTTGAGAAACTTCAAAATGTGGTTATTATTGCAACACATATTGTTGGACCCACCGAAAGACCGAAGTGATTAAACCACGTCGCCAAGCGTATCTATACGCCGTAATCATGATCAATTCGTAATTTCTATTGGCTAATTCTATCATGAATTATATAATCCTTTGAAACGTTGGTCCAATTTCACATATTGAATATATTAAAAAAAACCGTTAGCAAAAGTTCAGAGGACTTTTGAAAATCACGTTGGTAGCAGAATATCTAATTCCAATCCCATTGTGAAAAAGCGTCGGCTTTTTAATGGATAACGGATTTTTTTATCTGACACAAAGAGGGAAAACTGTCGAGTTTTTATTTGTTGTTTCATTGTTTGGAACGGAATCAGTGTTTTCTGATGAATTTGTTTTTTGTGTTCGGTCCAATGGATTGATTGTAGGAGAATATTTCATTAAATGTATGCTTATTTATATGGCCAGATTAAAAAATATTAATCGAGCATACTTCTATTTGCTTTTTTTTCATTTGGAAATCTTCTCCCCTCACGCAAGACGAAACCTGTTTCCAATAATTTTTTGACTAACACTAACACATGCTTATGATCGACATGTTGGTCTGGTTGTATTTGATTGAATAGAGTAGCTGTTTTTCTAGCACTTTCGTAACATTTTCCGCAAAGAAAAATTATTTCGGTCCGTTTTAGGTAATTTATAAACCATTTTTAATAATTGTCAATACCAGCGATAATTTAAGATCGTAAAGACCTCAAAACTGAATCGTGTTATTGTAATTATCACTACTTATTTTTTAAATGTCAATGGTCTCCTACAATTTTGTTCATATGGTGTGCATTCAGCCTTTTGCTGGAAAGTTTTGAATATTATGATTAAAGAAATAAAAAGTCACGCCTTAACTTTTTGCTTTTTATAATGACAGAGTTTTGTTGGAGTTTTTTAATTTTTTTTTAAACTGCTATAATGTCAACTGATGACTTTTTACAATTAGGTTGATGTTACCACATTCGCGGACAAGACGGCATATGCCGTCCATATAAATATTCATGTGCTGACACAAGACGGCATACGGCGACAAATCTATACGGTATTCCTATTACATACATGCTTAGTGTCCCACGAGAAAACATAAAATTAAGAAGCATGTCCTATTAGAGCTTTTGGTGGAACAATTACCCTAACCTGATTTGTTTCTACTGCACTTCTGGTAAGTACCCATTCTTTTGAAATAGTATGAAATAGAATTAGATAATGTAATAATAAACAATAAAATAATAAATAAAACCGGAGATTACTAATGATGTTTATATTTTGTCGCATAACGTCACTAAAATAGAGCATTGAGTCTAATATTTTTGTTGTGTTTGTAAAATTTGATAAATTATTCTCCTGAGTTTGTATATACCATGACATAATATATAGGTTATACAGGGTGGTATAAAGAAAGTTATAATATGATATAAAGTGGTATCAATATGTAGTCACAAATATCGACATAGGATATTGGAGTAACCCGTGAATTAAAGTGGATTCCGAGTAGACGTGTTTCAAGGTGCTGCATATAAAAGTTAAAATTTTAAGGTAAAAAGTGCACATAATTTTGTGAAAATTTGTAGTCTCTTCGTGAAAGTGACAGGTAACATATATAATAAAATTTGCTTCTGTTGGGCAATCCGTTTAAGCAGAATTTGAATTTATTTTTTTGCAATGGGTCGAGACACACGAAGTCAAACCCAACCCGGCAAAGGAGAGGACGAATTGCACTCAATGGTTAAAGATTTAGTTACCAAATTGTGTACTGCAAGTGATTTCATTAGTAAACTAACAGAATCGATTGCTAACATTATTGAACAAAAATTTAATCAGAAAGTTGAGAAGTTGGAAAACGAAAATATAATACTTAGTGAAAAACTCGAGATGCAGGAAGTTGCAATAAATAATTTAAAAAAGCAGGATCAAAAACGGGAACAAATGTATAGAAATAGAAATGTCAGAATTTATGGAGTCCCTGAGCCACCTGCAACCGAAAACGAAAATCTGTCTACAGTAGTGTTGGATATATTCAACACAAAAATGGAACTTAAACTAGATGAGTTATGTATCGATTTCTGTTACAGAACTGGCAAAAAGGAAGTGAATAAAAGCAGGCCAATAATGTTAGGATTATCTTCAATATACTTTAAAAATTTAATATACTCTAATAAAAGACTACTTAAGTCCACAAAAATAGTTATCAGAGAGGATCTTACACTAGAACTGCTTAATATTGTTAACGAAACTATAAAGAAAGTTGGCAAGATGGGAATTGTATGGACAAATTCGGGAAGGATCTTTGTCAAATTAAGTAACCAGCATAATACCAGAAGGATCATGACTTTGGAAGATGTTACGAACTTATTATAACTTTATTATTGTTAATATTTCAAGTGCCTATTTAATGTGTACTTATTTTTGCGGCATTTTGTGCAAATGGTTTACTCCTTGTTATATTCTTTACTTCTATCAGTTGAAATAAAAACTGTTTCGAGTTTTGTACGAAAAGGTTTTGTTTTATATTTAATTTCGTTAATTAAACACGAGAGCGTATTTTGTTGATACTTGTGGATAAATGAATTTAAAAATAGGATGTTGTAATGCTAGATCTTTATTGCCATCTTTGCATGACATAAATGAACTTATTTTGGTTAATTCGTTGGATATACTCTTAGTATGTGAAACTTGGTTGGGTGATTGTATAAGTGATGAATTATTAAATATTGACCATTTTAATATATACCGGGCGGACCGAAATTCTAGAGGAAAAGGTTTATGCGTATGGGTTAAAAATTCACTCCGTTTTAATGTTATTCAATCAAGGCAGGATTTTATTTGGGAACAGTTATGGATTAAAGTCACCACACGAAAAAGAACATTTGCAATTGGAGTTGTTTATAAACCACATGATCAGAATACCAATAGTTTTCTGGACGAATTTGAGGACAGTTTAATTGAGATAGGACCAGTTGCAGACGAACTTGTGTGTATGGGTGATTTTAATTTAGATTTATTCGACTTAGAAAATAATTCAGTGAAAAAATTTAATTTAATACTAGAAACATTGAGTTTATCACAAATAATTGATGTTCCTACAAGAGTTACGGCTACTTCAGCGACATTATTAGATTATGTCATTGTACAATCTGATAGAGAAGTGGAAAAAGGTGTAATTCATAGTAACATATCAGATCATTCCATTGTTTATTGTAAATTTAAAACTGTTAGTAATAAGCCGATGCCAAAAATATGCACGTATAGAAGTTTTAAATATTTTGATCAAGATGTTTTTCAAACAGATCTTCTAAATACCCCATTTTTTCGAATATACGATCAAGAAACTGTTGACGCAAAATTGTCATATTTTATTAACTGTTTAAATAATTTGTTCGATAGACATATCCCTTTAATTACATCTAGAATCACTAAAGCAAAAGCACCATGGATAACAGATGTTATTAAGATAATGATGAAAGAGAGGGACAAAGCTTTAGTTCAATTTAAGGCAACAAAATTACAGAGACATTTAAATTTCTATAGACAAATGCGGAATTTAATTAACCAAGCTATTTGCAGAGAAAAAAAAGCATATTTCATATTTAAGTTTAACAGTACGTCAACAAGAAAGATGTGGAGTACACTTAGAACACATAAATTAATTTCTGATAAAAATAATAAAATACCAGAAACCTTATGCAAGCCTGAAGAACTAAATAATTTTTTTATTAATTTAATTCCTGATATAAAACCGTCAAAGAATGTTTCAGAATTTTACAATAATAACAAGGTAAATAACGCGAATTTTCAATTTAAAGAAATAAATGATTTTTTTGTGTACACAGAATTATCACAAATTAAAACAAACGCAGTGTCCCCACATAGTGCCTTATATAACTCACATAATAAACTTTTGCTTGACAAGTAATGTGTTTCCATCAGTGTGGAGGAGTGCTGTGGTGACAGTGTTACCAAAGATACAAAACCCAACGGAAATGAAGGACCTTAGGGGTATAAGTATATTACCTACTATGTCAAAAATTTTTGAGAGAGCAGTAGAAGTACAAATTAGAGAATATATTCAACAATATTCTTTATTACCTGAGGTCCAATCAGGATTTCGGAAAGGTTACAGCTGTACTACCGCACTTTTGCATATTGTCGACGATATTATAGCTGCATCTGATGATAAACAATATACGATTTTGATTTTGTTAGACTTTAGCCGAGCGTTTGATACAATTAATCACGATTTAATGTTAAACATTCTTAAATTTATAGGGTTCTCTCCAAATGCGCTGGAATTATTAGGTAACTATTTAAAAGATAGACAGCAAAAAGTATCGATAAATGATTGTAGTTCAAGTTTCTTAAATCTCAGATCTGGTGTGCCACAGGGATCAATACTAGGGCCTTTACTATTTTCAATATATACGTCTCATATATCATCTACTATTCAGTCATGTCAAACTCATCTATATGCTGATGATACTCAGCTTTATTTCAGTTTTCCAGCAGAGTTAACAAGAAATGCTTGTAACCTGATTAACACAGACTTAAACAAATTTGTTACTGCTGCAGAGGAACATTGTTTGTGCATAAACTCAAAGAAATCGAAGGTCTTAATATTTGGACCAAAACATCATAGGGAAAATGTATACCAGTCTGTAAATATAAACATTCGGGGAGAATCTTTGGCAATTGTGAGAGAAGCGAGAAATCTTGGTGTCTTGATGGATGCAGATTTGAGGTTTGAGAATCATATAATTAAATTAATACAACGCGCATATTATACCTTAAAAATCATTTATGGAAATAGACACCTTTCACCGTTTCATATAAAGAAATGTCTATGTGAATCACTTATCTTATCAATTTTTAATTTCGCTGATTCAGTCTATGGCCCACATTTAACTATCCAGTCTAAAAATAGAATTCAAAAGGTTCAAAATTCGTGTCTTAGGTTAATTTATGGGATTCGCAGGCGCCAGAGAACTTCACACAAACTCCAATCAATTGGATGGTTAAATATGAATAACAGAAGAATACATCATGCGTTATGTCTATTTTATAGAATTATAAGAACAAAAAAGCCGTCGTATCTCCACCGTAAAATTAAATACCGAACTGATGTACATAATCTTAATATTAGATTTGGGGGAATGATTACGGTGCCAAGATTTAAAACTGAAGTCTACAGACGGTCCTTCAGATATCAAATTTATCACTTGTACAATCCCTTACCTAACGATTTTAAAACATTAAGTATTGGCAAATTTAAGTTCAATTGTAAAAATCATTTGTTTACTGGTCAATGATAATGACGTTGGCTCGTGTTTAAGTAGTATTTTTGTTTTCTTTATAACATTGTAAATAATTTATGTAACTATTATAAATTTGAATTATATAATTCATAGTGATTTAAGGGTTAAGTGGAAGAGCATTGCTTGCAGGTACTCTATGTATTTGCAAGAAATGAACTTCGCCCTTTATTTCTCTATTATTTGTCTGTATATACTGTATTATTATTACTATTGTTTTTGTTTTGAGAAATAATAAAGACATTATTATTATTATTATTATTATACGTGGTTTGCTGTTATACTGTTTGCTCCAGTGGCGAGCAGTATAAAAATGATATTGAAATTTTTAGAAAATACTCACTCAGCTAACTTCATACCTTACTAAGTAAAACATTATTATTTTCATGTTTTCCGGGTGAATTGCATATTTTTTTACAGATAAAATGGACCCAAAAAAGGAGGAGAGACTTTTACGACTATATGAAGAAGTCAGCACTGGCGAATCAGAGGATTATGAGTCTGAACGAGAAGAATTCAGTGCTTATGATGATATCCTAGATATCCACCTTTTACTGCCGATATTGCTACCGATTCAGATAAAACTGATACCCATGGATCGCTTACAGAGAAAAATGATGTTGAACTTGAAAATAACAGCGTTGATGATGAAGATAAGTGGTGTGATACTGTAGCTGACATTTTTTATTTGACACTAGTGTTACTGGGCTCAAACTTGTTTTTGAAAATACACCATCCTCTTTTGATTGTTTTGAAAAGCTCTGGGACAAGGAAATAATGAACATGATACTCAATTCTATGAATACATATTCTGATATTTTACAAAAGAGCAACCCACCACACAGCAAACATTGTCGATATAGATCTATCAGATCAATAACTATGACTGAACTCAAGCATTTTTCAGCATTGTGCATCTTACAGGGTCAATCTAAATATCCTACTATCCGAAAAATGTTCAGTACGGACCCTTTATATTACTGTCCCATTATTCATCGTACTCTATCTGGAAGACGCTTTGAGGAGATTCTAAGATGTTTCAGTTGTTCTTACGGTCAAGTTCACAATCCGAATGATAGAATCAACAAAGTTCGACCCCTTCTGGATAATTTATTATCTAACTATAGAAGTGCTATTGTACCAGCATAACATTTATCTTTAGACGAATCACTTATGCTTTTTCGAGGTCGGCTAAGCTTTTGACAATACATAAAAGGTAAAAATGCAAAATATGGGGTAAAATTTTATTCTGTTTGTACTTCAGAGGCTATGTTTTAAATCTTCAAATTTATTCTAGAAAAACCCAAGAGGCAAATGGTTCATCCGAACTTGGTTCTATCCTTATCGGATCCATATTTAGATCGGGGCCACCATGTTGTCATGGACAACTTTTACAAGTGGTATCGATTGTAACGAGTTATTTTTTTTGCTTTTTGCAAGTTTAATTTTTATTTTATTTTGTTCCGTAATATATTTTATTTTACCACTAGGGTGTATATAACTCGTTACTTTACAACCCTTTCTACTACCGCATTGATTTATTTTTTTTTTGTTACGCAAATCCAACTTCTACCATACACAATTTATTCATTTCCGATATCTAAATTTTTCAACTGAAAGGACGCCCGGTATATACAACATTTTAATTTAAACGAAAGCCGTCTAGTATAGATACAAGTTTTTGTCGAAACTAGATAAATTTCACGTTTGATTCCCACACCACATTACGGCCGAAGAATGTAACTACAAATTTTGGATATAAATTCTCAAACAATTCATTTTTCGGGTGATTTTTTTCGCGCTCCGATTTTTATTCCGTCTCCGATTCATTCCGTCTAGCATTCATTTTCGCTCGATGATTATTCATTCGCGCTCTGATTTATTCCGGCTCTAACATAGTATTTCGTGATTCTCCGTTCAACTTTCTTCCGAAAACCGAAAAACCGTAGTGTGAAAAATTTAGTGTATTCCGTATTCCGATTGTGTGTGTAGGCTGTATTTATTGAGGTAAATCATTTTAACAAATAAACTGTGTATTCTAAACTTTCCGTATCGCCGATTAGTATTAAATTGTTAAATGTATGGTTTTGAAAATTTCCCGACCGGCTATTTTTTTCTTTTGTTGTTGAACTGAAATTTGGTTTTTTTTATTTTGTTTCTCTTATCTGGAAATAAAGATTTGTCAACGGTAATTTGATTTCGAATTTTTATTTACTGCGTTTATTATATATTAATTAACTGATATGAATTATTAGTGGATTCTCGAATTATTTTATGCTTTTGGTTGTCAGTAGTTTTAAATTAAATTGATATCCAAGTGGATTAGGTATAATATTTTAATTTTATGCTAGTACGAATATTTTTACTCTGTGTGTCGATAGTTGGGTACCGTTTAACTCGTGGGAAAATATTTTTTTTTGGAATAATTGTTACCGGCTTTAGTTAGATTCAAGGGTTAATCAGACTTGGAAGAGGCTTAGCCACAATTTGTTTGATTTCCCGGCAGATCTAATTCGTTCTTAAATTTTATTTTTTTTCCGGAATAATAGTTACCGGTTTCCTTTAGATTCAAGGGTTAATCAGACTTGGAAGAGGCTTGGCCACAATTTGTTTGACTTACCGGCAGATCTAATTCGTTCTTGATTTTTTTTTTTTTTTTGAATAATAGCTACCGGTTTCCTTTAGATTCAAGGGTTAATCAGACTTGGAAGAGGCTTAGCCACAATTTGTTTGATTTCCCGGCAGATCTAATTCGTTCTTGAATTTTATTTTTTAGGAATAATAGTTACCGGTTTCCTTTAGATTCAAGGATTAATCAGACTTGGAAGAGGCTTAGCCACAATTTGTTTGATTTCCCGGCAGATTTAAATCGTTCTTTTCCCGTTTCGTAGAATCATTATTTATATTTTTTTTCCGTCGGAATAATAGTTGCCGGTTTCATTTGGATTCAAGGGTTAATCAGACTTGGAAGAGGCTTGGCCACAAATTTGTCTGATTACCCGGCAGATCTAAATCGTGCATTAGGGACCCCGTTAAACCCGGTAGATTTGAACCGTATTTGATAACCTGACCGTTAAGTCCGTTAAAATCCCAGATATAGGTAAAACATACCTCATTTTCTTTTCCCGGTTAATTTGTTTGTCACTAAAGAATTCTTCGTAAAATAGACCACAGAGTATTAATAGATCAAAGTTTTGAATTCCTATTATTTTCATTTTTAACCGCAATTTATTGATTGGAGCACCAAGATTTGGCTTTTCCGGATTTTCACTAGTTAGTTAAATTTAATTCAACAAGACCCCTGGAATTTTCCGTAACCTCCATCTGAGGCTATCTGGAACTCTTGACGCTAAGGGTCAAGGGGCCGTGGAGCAAACCACGTTAATAATCTGGCGCCCGAGATTTAAAAACCCGAATTTTGCATCAAGGGTGTCTATAGTGACGTGTTCTTGTGGCAGGAGCCACGTGTAAGAAGGTAGGCACGTTACACAATATGTAGTGTGTCTCTGTCTGATCGCCTTCTTATTCGAAACACACATACTACTGGAACTTTACGACAGAATCGATTAGGAAATCCTGAGGTTGTTGTAAAAGGTGCTGGAGGAGACGTGGTAAGACATATGTGACTAAGTGGAAAGACAAAAGGGATGTACTGTGTATTACCTACTACAAGATATCATCCGAAACTAATTCAGGTTACAAATAGATTTGGTAAAGAAAAAATAAAACCGAAAGAAATATACAATTACAATAAGTTTATGTCTGGTATTGACGGCAATGATCAGATGGTTCATTATTATTCGTCACCCAGAAAGAGCATAAGGTGGTACAAAAAAGGAATGTTCCATTTGTTGGACATTACTTTATGGAATGCATATTACATAAAAAAGAAAATTGATAACAAACTGGCTTTTCTTCAATTTCGCGAAGAATTTATAAAATAATATTTGGAACTCGATAAGGACGTAAAAGATGGAAGATTGTTAGTGAAATCGGGTCCATTACACGGAGGTAAGAGAAGGAGAGCTGAACCTGATCCACCAAATATACATCCTGAAATGCTCTTTCCAGATGAAATTCCAAATCCAAGGAATCCTACTGAATCTTCCGATCTCAGATGTAAGAACTGTGGTTCAAAATCCGTACGGAAAAAAACAAAATATTTGTGCCCTAGCAAACCAGCTCTGTGCATCGTACCATGTTTTGAAGAATACCATACACGAAAAAAGCTTTTTTTCATGTTTAGCAATAAATAATTATAATTTCTTAATCTTTTTGTACTTTTTTTCGTATGACGGGATATGCCGCTTCGCTCCAACCTACCACCAAATGGGTCTGTTAGGGACAAGACGGCATTTGCCGCACTACTTTTTCTTTCAAAAAAACAATTTTTTTATTTATGTGACATCCTCTGTTAATCTTTTTATGACTTTTCCCGTTTAAATATTAATAACAACCAGGTGCGTTTTTACAATCCACATTTTTTTACTAGTGTCTGCGAATGTGTTACACACTGCTACCAACATACTAACACACTTCCTCTTAATTGTACATGAAAACATAAAGAATACTTTGCAAACATTAATCAAAGAAATATATGCTGTTGAAATACAGAATGAATGTAGTATTTAGAGGAATACAATACAAATTTAAAAAAATTATTGTACATGAAATAAAAAAACACTCCCTGAAACATTACTATGAAAATTATTTAAATTACGAAAATAACAGGGTGTATAATCATCTTTGGATATAAAGTAAGTAAGCATACAAAATCAGGCACACATAAGTTTTGCTTTCAGTTTCTCGAAAGCTGGTCAATGTAATGGCTTAGTCAGTATGTCAGCCAGTTGATCTTGAGAAGGACAATATTCAATGTTGTACCATTCTTGACTGAGTTCATCACTCATAACATGAAATTTGACATTAATGTATTCGCTACGTCTGGTTGTTTGACATGATTTGATCATTTGTATTGCACTCTGGTTGTCGACATAGAGGGTCATCTTGATTTGCTGGCCAAGCAGTTCCTTCAGGAAAGTCTTGATGTACTTCATCTCTTGACAACAATGTGCAGCTGCACTATACTCTGTTTTCTTGATCACCAACTCACTGGTCCACCTGCACAAAGGATTACATATCCAGTTGTACTCTTGGATTTTTCTAAATCTCCTGCAGAATCAGCATCACTGTATGCTATCAGTTTACAGACTTCTTTGTTGGATGAGTAGAAAACTCCATTCTTCTGGTGACCATTCAAGTATCTCAGTGTTCTTTTTACGTTGATGATGTCTTGACTTCATGATTCCACCATTGACCTGCTCTCATAGTTGACATCGTAAGCCAGGTCTGGTCTGGTTTTGCATGATAAGTAGAGTAGACTCCCAATGATTTCTCGATATGGGATTAGTATCTGTAGAACTCTCACTTGCTTGAATATTCTTCTCAGTTGGAGTGATTAGAGTTGACATTGCTTTTGATAAATCCATTTCATATTTCTTGAGGACTTGTTTGCTGTACTTGGCTTGGTTGATGAAAATTCCATATTCTTCTTTGGTGATTTCCAGTCCAAGGTATTGAATTGGGTTTTCCTGAAAAGTTATTTCAAAACTTTTTTTCAGTCCTCCAATCAGCAGCTTCATCTGGAGTTCATCTTCTCCAAATAGGATTCCATCATCCACATGGACAGCTAGGAACATCTCCTTTTCTGTAGTCTCAGTTTTAAAAACACACTGATCTGACTTCAGTTGTTTGAGATTCATGCCTTCCAGAAATTCGATAAGACGCTTGTTCCATTGTAATGGTGCCTGTTTTAGGCCGTAGAGAGCCTTTTTGAGTGGGCATATTTTTCCTGGAGCATCGTATCCCTCTGGGATCTTCATGTATATTTCTGCTTTCAGGTTTCCATTCAGGAAAGCGGTTTTCACATCAAATGTCAATCTTCATTTCTCGAATTACTTGTCTGGACCACTGTACTAAAGATGTCTTTGAAATCCAGATTTTTGCTGACTACCAATCTTGCTTTTTGTTTTCCATCATCTTTTATTTAGAAAATCCATCATCCTGTGACAATTTCTTGTCCTTTTGCACATTTTTCATCCACAAGTTGCCGTGTATCTTTTTTTTAAATGATTGCTTCTTTTCTTCTATAGCCTTTTCCTATTTATATTTTTCAGGACTTCTCGTGCATTCTGTATATGTCATGAGAGCTTCATTATCATCATAGAGGACAACATAATCTTGAATTCTTGGTGGCAGTTTTCTTTGTCTTCCTGGTCGTGGTATGACATTTTGTTGATGGGCATCATGATCTTGATTTTCATTTTCAGGTTCTTTATCAGTTTCACTCTCACTTTCTGATGAGTCCATATGCGGGAGTTCAACAATTCCATTTCTTTCTTCATTGTTTTCATTTTCTTCATATCTCAGTTCATTATTTTCATCATCATTTTCCATGTTTTTCACTGAGATGAAAGTTCTTTGTTTTTCCTCATTCTTCATCATATTCAGAAAAATCTCATCTTTTGGTACAAAAGTTTCCTGTGTATCTAAATTCGAAAACAGGACGAAAAACATACATCATTGAAATGGTAAGCAAGACCAACACTGAATTGGGAAACGACAGAGCTGTTAACAGGACATGGGAACATTAATTAATACAACAAAAGATTCAACCTAAGAGACAGTCGGGAAATGCGAACATTGCAATGAAACAGATGATCAGGAACACATAATACTAAACTGCATCATACAATAAAGACTGACAGCACGTCAAATAATAACGGACAAATTAGGACGTAGACAGGAACAATACCCACCAAAAAAACATAAACACAGAGGATGATACAGAACTGATAAGATGGATCAACGAATGGGAAGACAACATGATATTCGACGACAAAATTTTTTAGAGGTAACCGACCAGACCAGAAATTACACGAAGGCAGGATACGAAGGAATATCAGTGAACCTCATTGATATGGGTTTGTACTAGTGAAGAAAAAAATTGCTTAGTCCATCTGCTTATCTAATTAATTCCATTTTTGTTACACTACAATACAACTTATTCTAAATTATTATTTTGTGTATATATTGTCACTAATATGATCTATTATCTATTTGTTTGCGAACTGTCACTTTCTTATTTTCTTTTGTATACTTACTTCTATTTCTGGTGTATCTCTCTCTATTTGTGAAAATAAGTGAATAAATATTTTAAAAAAGGGATTCGGACCTCGTTAATTTTTGGAGTGTGGTTGATGGGATGGGTTTCCATGACATTGGTTTTGCCAGATATTGCGTGGATGCAGGCATATGCCGAAAGATAGGTGGACCATTGCACTGTGGTTTGGTCCGAGTGCCCCTGAGGGGAGGTTGGAGCCAAACCCAGAGACATAAATGATTCTCTGCCCTGAACGCTTCGAACGATTCAGAGCAGTACAGACAAGTCTTTCAGTCTCTTACTCCTTATGTCTTTGCATGTTTTGCCAATCCGAATTCAACCTCATACTTCCTGTCACAGTTCGGGCACTCGATAGTGCCATGCTGTCGCGTACCTCTCTGGAGGTTATTTGCAGACGGAGTGCTTCCAGGATGTCTGGAATCTACTTTAATGATTTTTGAATTGACCCCTTGCTGTGTTAGGTTGCTCGCGGCTGATGTTTTGTCTAGCGGTGTCAATGATGGTTAGGCCGGGGAGAAGCGACACTCTTCCATCCGACGAGCTAGGGCTTGTAGTTGCTGAGCCTTCCAAAGGGTAGCTGTTATTGCCACCCTTGGTCAAAGATGTCAACTTCTATGTTGTTGATGAGTTAAATTTAGTTAGGAGGGATATATCAGTTCTAGGGATACGGCAGTGTGTGCCGTCGATCAGATTTTCAAAGTCATCTAATCGAGAATTCTCCAAGTTTCATGTAATGCGAAAATTTTTCGCTGAAAAAAATACTAAAACTATTTTAAGTCAGGAAAGACCAAACATTTTTCCAGAAGCGACTCTGTCCTTTGGTCTATTTACTAGAAAATCACCAAAGTCAATAATCATCGACTAACGACAAAAATAGTCCAAGTCCTGAGAGTCAAAAAGGGGAAAATTACGACCAATCCCAAAAACCATTTCAGGTGAACAGTCGACGAAAGTTACATCCAAAAAACGAGTGGCGGAGATACTAAAAATGTTCCCGGGGTTGCCAGAATCCCAAAAAAAAACACTTTTGCAGTTCGTGAGTGGGGGGTTGAAACTGGGCGTGAGGAGTGGTTATTTGTGACTTCCGTCACTGGACAAACAACTATTGGAAGTGGAAATCCTGAGGAAAAAATGTTTCTTCGGGACTCTGATATCATCAGATACCAAACTCCCAAGATACCTAGAAAAATCCTAAAAAATATTTTTGGGGCCCAGGCTGCAACTACCAAATCGGCCTTCTCTGGAGAAGCGTGGTCTAAACTGACCGAAAAACAACTATTTTGGGTTAAATATAGTAAACAGACCCAAAAATTACCGTAACCTGGTTCCTGGAAGTTATTTACAAGGAGTTTTCACTACAAAACATTAAAACTGGATATACTTCGTACCTAATCACTCATTTACTTATATTCACTGATATACCCTGTTACGGTTCACCCTGTAATAACAATAAAATTTATTAATAACTATAGGGTGATGCATAAAAGATTTATTTTTTACCTCCAAAATGTATATATTTATTTTAAAATCATGAATCTGTACATTGTAAATATTTTTATTCAAGTGGAAGAAACAAATCATTATTATTTATTTTGACATTAATAACTGGTTCATAGGTTAACCTTGGTGAGAGTCTTTTACAAATTCCAAATGTGTCTTGATTCTTTGTGTATCCAGTTAGCCATTTGACCTTGACTCCAACGCAAAAGGTAGAAGACCTCTTTTGACCTTTCAGGGCCAGTAACATAGGACTGGTTTGAAACCACCATTTTGTATTGCACTTTTTTTCCAAGTCTACATGGTTGTTCAACCTACGTTTAATACGGATTTGTGATTTAGGGAAAAATAACAATCAGGGATTCTCCAATACATAGGGATGTGAAGGAGCATGCGTATGCATGGATATGGTTCCTGATTTTACAAATACAAAACACTTGAAGGTCAGCCACCATCTAGGACCTTCCTTCTTTCTTCCTTCTTTTCTTTCTATTTAAATCTTTTTCTTTTGGATCTTCTGCATCGTTTCTTTCAGTTCTTTTGGTACCTTTTCTTCAAGATTACGTCTTCAACAGTAAGCGTATCGCCGGATAGCTACTACACACCAATAGCTACAACAGCAGAGCAGAATACCACCTGTAGGTAACCTCATCAGGATTCTCAGACGTAAACATTTCAAGTAAGATCTTTCTGATTAGCAAAATTTTGTGATGCCTCTCGTCTAGAGTTTAACTCTTTCGGTTACTAGTTAGTTAGTTAGTGACGATAGTACATATTAACAATTTGGAAGTGTACCTTACCCTATTCAGTTTATCTGGAGTTCATTCAGACTAGGTTTAGACCATTTTTCCATTAACGGAGTTAAGTGCATCCAGGGGTAGTTATAGTATATCTGATATAGTTCGTCCTATACTTGTTAACTTCCGCAATAGTTTAGTACCTAAAACAGATTTCCCCCTTTCAATTTAACAAAATAAGTTAGATAACAAGAGAAGATCTGACCATTGGAAAGATCTAGTAGCACTTAGGCAATCAAAGATTCTTCTGTGTGACTGCAACCTGTTGAGATCAAATGAATGCATGAGTCAAAGTAAAACTGCACTAAGAGTTTTAACAGGCATCCTTACGGGACATTGTCGCCTCTATGGGCACCTAAAAAGGCTCAAAATAGTGGAGGAAGAAGAATGTAGATTCTGTGTTATGGAAGAAGAAACTTCCATCCACATACTTGCGAACTGCACAGCAATTCAGAATCCTAGGGCACAACACCTTGAACACCTTGGAGATTACTGGATAGAAGAGGGACATTTACCTAAGTTAAAGCCTGCAGATATCCTAAAATTCCTCCGGGAAATAGGACTGAAGGAGCTACTAGTCTCTGAGACTTTCCTCATGAACTAAGTAGAAGTAAGGGGGCACAATAGATCTTTTAGGTCTCAGTGAATGTCACCCCAATTTACATACATTCATACATATCTCACTGTAAATAGTAGCATGCTTACAAAGTATTCATAAGTTAGTTGTAATATAATACTTACCAGGAAACAAGTGTAATCCCAGAAGTATACTCCTGAGGAATCTTTCCATATAATAATGTAAATATTTCATAATTATCAGTACTTTAAGAACGTTGTTATTTTTGTATAAGGCAAGCCAAGTGCTGTCAATTGTGTCTTGATTGTCTTGTGTCAATCTGTAAGTTCACAGAACCTCATTGTTCCACAGAAATAGATCTTAAACCAACACGCCTACTGAGTAGATAATTTACCCCCGTTAATACGGTATCCGCCAAAATAAACAGTACCGAAACAGAAAGTGCTGTGGAGTTGTTTATGTAATATGGATTTGTCATATTTGACTTAATTGTCATTAGTTGATATATTAATAGTACGCTGCAGTTAAATTTGATTTAAAAATGGTTCTAACAACGAAAGAAAAAGTGTTTTTGGTAGAGCATTATTTTCGTTCATACGGAAAATAGAATAATTTGTCGGGGAACAGACTTCGAATATCCTTCTCATTCACCTGATCTGACGCCACCTGACGCATTCATTTGGGGCATAATGAAGGACAAAATATTTCACTCGGAAAATCCGCCGGCGAATATTGCCGAACTACGGGAAATAATACAAAATATTTTTCGGCAGTTACATCAACCACTTTTTATAAATATGTTTATTGACTTACAAAATCGATATGAAGCTTGTTTGCGTCGAAACATTTTGAACACTTACATTACAGAAATTAAAAATTAATTTTTATTTTTATTTTCGGTACTGTTTATTTTGGCGATCACAGACTATCCCATCACTAGAGGTGAAACACTTAAACTTTCCCTCATTTAGGTTTTACCCACCCACTCTCCGCGAACGAGAAGTCCGGAAAGAAAATAATTCATCTAAGCTGGATGAGTGGATAAAATACCTCCACACTAACCATTCTTTCCGTTTTACTACCTTCTTAACCCGCTTAGGGGATAAAGGGGAATAGCAGGTAGTAACAACCCCTTAAACACAGGACCACTCGTTTCCTCTGCAACGTTTATACAGAGACTTATTCTTCATATTTCAAACGGTATGGAAGTTAAACGCTTAGCTATTATGGTTTCGACGTAATAGAAATTCAATAGGAGCAGACCAAGGCTTTAAATGTTTTTAAAACAAAAATTAGAAATTTAGGTTTGTTACATTGGTACGTATTTCAAGCAAAAAAAGGCAACCTGAAGATCCGATTTTTTTAAAATTTTTCTCCAATTATTATTAGAGCAAGCAATTTTTTTCGAGAATTTGACCCAGTTCTTAAAACAGCTGTATAAAAAAACTTCCCTATAGAAAATCGAAGGTTAATTTTTTTTTTAAATTTCCGTCCCTGGAATTGTGTAATGTTTCATTAACGAATTTTAATAACTCGTATTTGAAGAGCCATTAAGGAGTCGGTTTATTTTATCAATTTTGCTCTACACTTTCAACTGTCTTTTAACGCTTATTTGGTCGCTTCAATTTCATAGGTGTAGGCGGTTCACTTTTTTCAAGGAATGCATGTCATGTACGTTTTTTTTTAACTTTGACCATGTATATATTTGTTAATGATGAAATTCGAAATTCCAAATATTGTTTATCATCTAGGGTCATTTCTTCCCTATCAAATAGTATACAAATTTTACTTAGAGCTGTTATGGTTTCAACGTAATAGCAATTTCAAGAGAGGCATCTCAATTTTTTTTTAGTTTTTTGGTATAAAAAAATTCAGAATTTAGATTTGTTTTTAAAAATATTGAAAAAATATTAGGTTGATACAGTAGACGCCAATTACTTAGATGTACTAGACAAGTGAGATAGCAATATTGATTGTTTCATATCGACGGCTATTGGTTAACCATTTCCAAGAAAACGCTTAACCAGTGTAAAACACTCAGTAGCGTGCAAGCTGAAGTCGTGAGATGGAAGTTAAAACAGTTATGCTATTAGAAATCAAAATAGTTATTGTGCAGTTTGGCTTCTATGTGCAGTTGGATTGGCTTAGAGACTGTCAACATGGATTTTACATACAATTGGATTGGTCTATAGACGGTCAGTTTGGCTTTTACATACAGTTGGATTGATCTACTTAGGGTCATCTTGGCTTTTATATAAATTTGGATTGGTCTACACACGGTCAGTTTGGCTTTTATATAAATTTGGATTGGTCTCTAAACGGTCAGTTTGGCTTTTACATACAGTTGAATTGATCTACATAGGGTCAGCTTGGCTTTCACATACAATTGTATTGGTCTATAGACGGTCAGTTTGGCTTTTATTAAATAGTGGAATTAATTAGACACAGTTAGTTTCACTTAAAATACTTATTTGTTTATTACTTTTTAGCAGTAACAATATTTTCTTTCACTTGCATTTACATTCCACTACTCACTATACTAATCGGTGATCAAATACTATGAAAAATGAAAAAGGAATTCTTTGTGTATACGTGATTCTTTTTCCAAACTTAATCAAACATTTGCTGGTTTTTCCATATTTCCATACATTACAAGAGTTTTTTTTTACTTTCTGTCCTGTAATACTTGAAAAGCATTCTATTATAATAAATTAGCATTTTTATTCAATTTAAAGGCAGAGAATCGAAAATTTACGACGGTAGGTGCTTAAATCAGTCCTGTATTCGATAAATACGCCGTCTACATACATATTCGAGACTTTCAAAAAGATAAATTTTCACAAGAGGTTGAATCGAACACAAGACAAAAAACATTTTCCTGGGATTATTCCATTTTTATTTTCAATTGAAAGTCTGCAACTGAATTTTTGAATAGTTGTTCAATTTCTTTGAGCAAATTGTCAAATACAGTGAAGTATAACAATTGTGGATCTTTGAAATTTAAAAAGTTCAAAACGAATGTTGGTCTTTATGTTTATATTTTTGCGTACGAGTCAGTCTTCTGTTTCAGAGAAGTTCGATCTATTAATATCTTTCAAATCACTCAGGTCAACTAAACTTGCAATTAACATCGTCTAAATGATGTGAAAGAGAATGAAGAGCTCAATTAAATCTCACACTGTACCAAAAAATTGTTGGTGAGTAATCAACATACCCAAGAAACTAAATAAACAAGGCAACAAATTGTTTACATTTACAGTATTAGCCAACATCTCTTTATCTTTATTTTCCGTTTTTTTTCCTGAACACATTGTCCTCATATTCCAACAAAATTATGACAATATACCGAAATGATTTTCTAGAAAATGTGAAATTAATTTGCGATTTTCATTTCACATACACCTATTCAATAAGAAAAATTATTAAAAATTATTTTTCAATAAACATGATCTTTGGTATTATTGTATTGATAAAGAAAGCTCCAATTATCTTTTCCAACAAAGTATTTTCTACTTCTAATGATGTTCCCTCAATAGGCCAAGCAAGATGTAAATTTTTACGACAAAAATCCTAGTAGAAAACGGACTGTGCCATCATGTAACCACCATACAGAAATCAAACAAACAACTTTGTTGTACTCAGTAATTTTTATGAGCACTTTTTCTAACATGACATACCTTATGGCGGTGAAAATTAGTAGAATTGACCATATGGTGGAGGCTTCTCTAGTGTTAGATAAGCCTTCTATATACACCATCAGTACATTTTCAGAGAAAGACTTAGTTTTTTGTTGACTTCTCCATTCCATGAAATTTCTGTAAGCAGCTTCATATTTTTCTCTTGAAATAACAGGCAATAAATTTTTTTCGTCTTAAATGTTTATGACAATTTGCGAGTCGAAAATATATCAGGTTCATACTACGTAATGTCTTTTACATGTCCGGTTTCTACTATGATTTTTGTAAAAAACTCACTGTTTTGATGCTCCATTGGCCTATAAGGCTGTGTTACGCCTAATACCCGACTTACAAAATTCAACCCACACAAGTAATTATATATACAGCCTTGAAGTTGTTATTCCGGAATATTACGACTATAACATAATTTACACAGATGCATTAAAAAATGGAAAATGTCACCTCATGCACTGTTGTTAAGGACTCCAAGACAATTGGACTAAGATTGCTAATGCCGAAATGTAGAGTGGGAATTAAGATATGAATTTGAAGTCAATTGATAGAATCGCTCTCTTCTCTGCGCTCTTCTCTGCTCTTCTCTGCGCTCTTCTCTGCTCTTTGTTCTCCGTTTCAAAAGTGAAGTTTAAAAAAAGTTAAATATTTTGTGAATCCGGACTCCGGCAGTTTTGTTTTGAAGGTAAAATAGTTTAAACTAATAGTATATTCGAAGACTTTCCGTACCGCCGTTTAACATTAAAATTTTGCAAACATTTCTTTGAAAATTGTCATGACCAGTTTTTATGTATTAAGTTAAAAAAAAATTTTTGATTCTTTGTTTTACAAAAATAAAATATTTATAGTTGGAATGAAATAAAGTTTCCGATAACTGTATATTCGATAATTTTCCGTACCGCCGATTTAGATTAAAATTTTGTAGATATTTCTACGAAAATTTTCATGACCAGTTTTTTTTTTTAGATATTAAGTTTTTTTTGTTGTTTGGTTCTTTTACAAAAAAAAAGAGTTGTAGTTGAAGTATAGTTGGCTTACATTTTTTTTGTATCACAGCGTTTAAAATATTAATTCATAATCGTTATGAATTATTATGATCCGGTTCTCTAGTGGTTATATGATTTCAGTTGCTGAAGTTCTTTCTATATAATTAAAACTCGTGTGGATTGTGAAATTTCAACTTTATTACGGTCTTGATATTTTTACTCTGTGTGTCGATAATTAGGTACCTTTTAAACTCGTGAAATTTATTTCGGGAATAGTAGTTTATAATATTTTTCTTTCGTATTTCTTTTAAATCCAAAGGGTTTCTCGAACTTGGAAGAGGCTTAGCTACAACTCGTTCGAGTAACCGGCAGATTTGAACCGTTCTTATATCGTACCGTGGACCAGTTTATTTCTGTTATTTTTTTTTTAAATAGTATTTTTCGTATTTCTTTTACATCCAAAAATTTCTGGAACTTGGAAGAGGCTTAGCCACAACTTGTTCGATTAACCGGCAGATTTAAACCGTTCTTACATCGTACCGTGGACCAGTTTATTTCTTTTATTTTCTAAATAATATTTCTTTTGTATTTCTTTTAAATCCAAAGAGTTTCTCGAACTTGGAAGAGGCTTAGCTACAACTTGTTCGATTAACCGGCAGATTTAAACCCTTATTACGTCGTCCCGAGGACCAATTCAATTCCTTTATTGTCTAAATAATAATCTTTGTATTTCTTGGGAATCCGAAGGGTTTCTCGAACTTGCAAGAGGCTTAGCCACAACTTGTTCGATTACTCGGCCCATTTAATTTTTTTTTCTCTTTCTTTCCACCATCTCCTGTGCAAAATATATATTTTTTTGTTGTTGTTTAAACACTGGCTTTCCGTATTTCCTTTGAATCCTAAAGGCTTTCTTGAACTTGGAAGAGGCTTAGCCACAACTCGTTCGAGAACCCGGCTGATTTAGAAAGTTCTTTCACCGGCTCACGAATCAATATACTCTCTTTCTGTCTAAATAGTAAATTCCCGTGTCTCCATTGAATCCGAAGGGTTTCTTGAACTTGGAAGAGGCTTAGCCGGCAGATTTGAGCGGTATTTGAATAATCTGACCAGCCTTGACTGTTTCGTCCGTTAAAATCCCAGGTATAGGTAATACATACCTCATTTTCTTTCCCTGTTATTTTGATTGTCACTATAGAATTATCCATAAAATAGACCACAGAGTATTAATAGACCCAAAGGTTTCTTTTTTATTATTTTGTGATATACCGCCCTATTGTGTGATCGTAGGTATACACTAAACCGAAGGTAGTATACTGCTGAATTCCTGTTTCCTTCATTAACCAGTAATTTATAAATTGAAGGATCCATATTTGATTGTAATTAAGTAAATAAAGTTAATTCAACAAGACCCCTGGAATTTTCCGTAACCTCCATCTGAGGCTATCTGGAACTCTTCACGCTAAGGGTCAAGGGGCCGTGGAGCAAACCACGTTAATAATCTGGCGCCCGAGATTTAAACCGAATTTTGCATCAAGGGTGTCCATAGTGACGTGTTCGTGTGGCAGGAGCCACGTGTAAGGAAGTAAGCACGTTACAACGTACAAACAAGTGTTGAACATATATTATTGCATTTTCCGTTTTTTTAAATAAACGTGTAATTTAACGCGCTCCTTAGATCTATTATTGAATGATCATTGTAACATGGAAAATCTCATGGAATTTTTGAAGGACATTGACATTTATAAGAAAGTATAATTGAACAAACCACACTGTACCACTGCTTATAACCCAAGGTGCAGTTTATTTCTAAATGAAAAACATATTATAAAAAATATACTTCTAAAATTTCTCTCGTAGTAAAATATCAGCATTGACATACAATATTAATTCATCAGAAAGAAGATTATTCGTGACGTTGCCAGAAAATAACTACTGTTTGGGGGGTTATGAAATTTTTGATGTTTTGTAGTGATATTTGCCAAACTTTCCGAAAAATACTGGAGCATCCGAGGTTTGTTCAAAGTAGTAATTACAGAAAAACTCAACAGGCTGTTGGTGTTGTCATTGATATTATGAGCAAATCTAAGATGAGCTCATGGAGCTTCAGAATTCAATAGTTGTAATTTATGCACTGTTGTCTTGATTGGGCTATTCGACATGTCGATGTATTGGAAAGATCTCAAGTACAATTCTTCAAAAGGTTGTTCTCCTACCACAAAACATACCAGATATTTTGATCAGACTTGAAGTTGGTATTGTTGAAGTGGCATATATTGTTTTTAACAGGTTGGCTGCCATCGTGTAATTCAAAAAACACTTGACTCCAGCTGACGAGGTTTTTTTGCTCGAAGCGACTCAAAAAACAGCATGTAACGTGATTTTGGTGAATATTATCAAAAGTTTACGGCATCTTTTGTTTTTTGATTGAGAATAAAAGTATGATTTACGCGGCTGGAATATATCAATAGTTCGTAATAGCCGCGAGAATCACATGCTGATTTCCACAGATTGGACTGTTTGCACCGTTTGCAATGCGGTGGCGTGCTACAATATACGATACGATCACAGCACACCCTGCTGCAGAGGCCTCTGCCTGCTGTGGATACGAGCAGTCTTGTCTATTCAGCGGTTGTGTATGCATATATACCTCTTGCGTGTTTCACAAAAATGTATCCTGAAAGCTACGAACAGGAGCAAAGATATCTTGAATCCTTATGGCAGGTGAGACATGTGAATAATTTTATGTTATAGCGAAATATAATTTAGTTTTCATATATCACTTTAGGATGCGTTATCAGATAAAGATGAGGATGCCATTGAAGATAAACCATTTCAAGAATCACCAGATGAATATTTAAGGTCAAGTGAATCTGATAGCTATGACGAAGAGTGTGAAAGTCGCCAAATAAAAAAGCAGAAAATGGCATTTACAGATAAACAACAACCGTGTACTTCTCGACAAGCTCTAAGTGACAGTCATTTAGTGCAGGAGACAATAGAGCAAGTTATTTTAATGCATCAAGATTTTTCTGATACCGACGACCGACAGAACATTGGACATGACGCTTCTAATGTGATCACTTGGAATAGTGTATCTGGTGCCTACCTCAACTCTTTCCCTTTTTCCCTTTTTCCGAAGACCATTCATGTATAAAACTTGATATCTACACAACACAATTTAATAAAAGTCCTTTAGAGTTTTACAAAATACTTTTGAGTCAAGATATATTGGATATGGTGGTGGAAGAGACCAATAGATACGGTGCCCAGCTGAAAAGCAAGGATATCAACAGAAAAGCTAGAATAAAAATCTGGTAGAGGGAATGAAATTATTCCTGGGTGTATTATTTTGGATGGGGCTTGTGCAGCTTCCATCTATCGAATCATACTGGTCCAAGAAGAATATTTACTACAACAGTATAAAAAATAAGATATCAAGGAACCGATTCCAGCTTCTACTAAAAACTTGGCACTTTAGCAATAATGAAACTTTCTCAGACGATCACTTGCAGAAAATAAGTCCACTACTAATGAAACTCGTTCGTAATTTTCAGTATCCGATTATTCCGTCCAACAATATTTGTATAGATGAGACATTGGTTCCATTCCAAGGGCGCTTAGGATTCAAACAATATATTGAAAATAAGCGCTATAAGTATGGATTCAAACTTTATAAACTATGGCTTGAAAAGGGCTATACCTACAATGTTCAAGTTTACTGTGGCAGAGATAAAATTGATGACTTATAGTGTTATCTCTTGCCGACAAGCTGTTGGGTCAAGGTCGCACTATTTACACGGATAACTTCTATACCAGCATTTCATTAGCACACAAACTGCTCGATAAGAACACTCATTTGGTTGGCACACTCCGATCCAATCGAAAACAAAATCCAAAGTATATTATAGAAAGGAAATTGAAAATCGGACAAATAATAGCATCCTAAAGCAACACAGGTGTGGTTGTACAAAAGTGGAGAGGCAAAAGAGACGTATTAACCCTCAGCACAAAACACACAGATGAGATGAAAACAGTGACATATAAATGAAAAGAAGTAGACAAGTCCACCGTAATAATCGACTTCAATAAAAGCAAATCTTTCATCGACATTTCTGACCAAATGAAAGTATATGACTCATCATCACGAAGGGAATATGGTCAAAAATTTGTAAAAATGGTCAATAATTGTCAAAAACTGTCAAAATTTTGGAAAAATGGTTAATAATTGCCAAATATTTTCAATAATGGTCAAAAACTGTCAACATTTTGAAAAAATGGACATTATAACAGACTGGTCAAAATTTTTGGAAAAATGTAAAAAATTTCAAAAATGGTCGATAATTGTCAAAATCTGTCAAAAATTGTCAGAAACAGTCAAAAATTGTAAAATATCTTAGAAAATGGTCAATAATTGTTAAAATTCTGAAAAATGGTAGAAAATTGACAAAATTTTGAAAAAATCAATAATTGCCAAATATGTTGAAATTTTTGAAAAATGGGCAATAATTATAAAAAAATGCCAAAAATGGTCAATAATTGTTAAAATTTTGAAAAATGGTCAAAAATTGTCAAAATTTTGAAAAAATGGTCAATAAATATAAAAAACTGCCAAAAATGGTCAATAATTGTTAAAAATTGTCAAAATTCTTGAAAACAAAATTTTCGAAAAATTGTCAAAAATGGTCAATAATTATCAGAACCTGTCAAAAATGCTCAAAAATTGTCAAAAATGGTCATTAATTGTTAAAATTTGGAAAAATTGTCAAAAATGATCAATAATTGTCAAAACTGTCAAAATTGGTCGATAATCGTCAAAAATGGGCAATAATTGTTAAAATTTGAGAAAATTGTCAAAAACAAAAATTTTTGAAAAATGGTTGAAAATTCTCGAAAAATGGTCATTCTATCGAGCAGGAGAAGCAAGCATCTGTCGGCGGTCCGACGACCGCTGACCTTTTTTTCAAGTACATAAGTGCGTTAAATCTTAAGTTTTGTAACTCTTACATTCAATTTCATTTGATTAGTAGTTTCTCTCATTTATTTTTTAATATTTCTCTTTTATTTTTGTAGTTTTGTTGTTGCATATATAAAGTTTATTTACTTGTAAGAAAAGGGTCGTTTGGTTTCCAGGCCGAAATATGTTTAAAAACTTAAAAGTATTGAGAAGCAGCTATCGATTCTCAAATATACAGGCCAAATATGGAATGCGTTAGTTCCAGCCGACTATACAGGGTGTCCAGAAACTCTCCTGCCAAACGGAAACTACAGTTACTAGAGGTGATGTTAATTCGATTTAGCTCAAATTACCTTAATCCGAAAATGCTTCAGAAGGGAGCTACGGCCCTTTGAAGAAGACGTCCTCATATGAGTTTTCTTCAAATTATTCAAAAATACCGTTACTTAAAATATTCAAACTTGGTATAATCTATAAACAGTTACAAACCAGTCGTTCGCTGTAAATAAATTTTTTTCAGATCCATCACAAGCGTGTCAGTCGGGGGGACCAACAGGTATTTTTATTAAAAAAATTTTATTTTCAAGTTTTTTATGTATCCGACACCCAATTTGGAAAATTCATGATAATTTTCATAAAAAATGTTCTCTTCTTTCAAATCGAGCATCAACTGCAGCTTCTCGCGGCAACTGAATTGAACCTATGCATGAGAAACACATGGTGCTTCTCGCGGCTGTGAGACTTCGTTTTTTGAGAAGCACGTTATGATACTGATGGCAGCCAACCTTTTTAAACTCACTCTATTCTGGTTGCAGCAGTTACTTTCAATCAGTGATGATATGTTTTAGTAGATTAAAGCAGTTTAAAACGAATTTACAATACAACTGATATCTCAAGTGAAGAAATTATAATTATTTTTCGAGATTAGCTATCTGGGAACTTGGAACAGCCCAAATCTCTCCTTACTTAAAAAAGAATCAGAAGACTCTCTGCTCAGGTATAGAGAGAGACTGCATAGCAATGATATTGAAATTATCTCTATCCAGTTTTTCAACGATTTATAATCGTTTGACTAAGTGAGGTTGTAATATATGTGCCGTCGATGGATATTTGGTTAGGTTATAGGTGTGGAAGGGCCTCTGAATAGGTGGTGTTGCAGGTCACGTGGAGGATCATCTCAAGAGAATGAAACAACTACTTCTTGCACTGGGATATGTTTGGTTTATTTACTAAATACATTAAACTACTTACTAAACTAATGCTATGCATAAGTACCTAGCCGTATAGCATACTTATGCATAATGGTTACTGATTAATACTAGCTGACTATTCAACTATAGATAATAGTTTTCTTCAAGCATTCTGCATCGACTTCTCCTATAATAAATACTTAATGTATATTTATATAATCCAGTCATGTTCGAGTAAACCAAATAAACATATAATTGTTTAGTGTTGCTTCACGCTTGAACTTGATAATAACCTTCTTAATTTATTTATATGATAATGAAATGTTCGAACGTTTTGTTGAAATAAGATCAAGGGAATTTAATTTTTATTTTAAATATTTATTATTATATTATTATATTGGGCCAAAAGGCATCACAAGGTACTTAGAATTGTGACATAAGCCAGACTTTCTTCTATTACATTAAATACTTTTTAAACGGTCATTCTGTCAAAATTATTCAGCAAGAACTGTGCACTATCTGTAATGTGCAACAGAAAGAAACCTTGGAACATTATATTCTCAATTTGTCCAATATGCAAATGTATAAGACCTTGGGAGTTCCGAAATTTCAATTACATTACCGATCTTGTTTCCCATATTCATTTGATGGATTGTTTTATTTTATATCAAGTTTACTCAAATTAAGATCATCCATAATATTTCATGAACTTACGATTTTTCTTTAGTTAGGTATCTAATCGTATATTATTAAACTTTTCTTCGCTGCTATAGCTGAGTATTTCAAGTTACTATACAGGATTGTACTTTTTGCATTATACATGTAATTTGTATTGGAGATGCAATAAAAATTAAGAGCTTATACTTATAAAGCAATTGGAGTTCGTGTTTGTGTAGTTTATGGAAAAGTGGATCGTATATTCTCATACATAAATTTTCATGGGTGATTGTATTTTTCTTTTGTTTGTAGGGGGCCAGTGTCGGCGGTTTTTAAACATGAACATTCATGATAAGTATATTTAACACATATGTTATTTACGATTTGAGAAATTATAAGGAAATATACAAAAACCGGACTATTCAAAGAAATCAAGTCAATTTCATATAGTTTTATTAAATTTTCGAATATTGAATTATTTCTCATTCTCTAAATCAGGTATTCATAGGATCTTGAAAGAAGAAATCATTGGGTTTTTTTTAGTTGGCATTATGAAGAGAAAATCCTTGCAAAGAAATGCATGACTAGTTCGATTTAAAATCTCCAACTCTAAATCTGTTTCATAGCTGTACGGAAGGAAATCTGCTTTCAGTTTTGCAACAATATCTGACCAAGAACTAAATTTGCCACGATTATTGAGATACCAAGTAAAAGCGCTGCCTCGGAATAACTCACAAGACTGTAGAAATAACTCACTATCAGAAATACCTCGTGATACTCTAAGTAATTCGACTTTTTCTAAAAAAAGATGGAGCGATTCATTCTTTCCAGAAAAAGAAACATCCCATTTATACACTGGATCGTGTCGAGAATGCGGTAATGTGGGAGAAGATAAAGATGAAGAAGATGCAAGAGGTACATGGTTACCGTTTGACTCTATACTATCTACAGAAATAACTGGAGTTGTCTTTGTATCTAAATCAGATTCAAGTATAATTACTTCTCTATCTAAAGAAATTTTTATTTGTTCCTCATCATCGAAATCAACATTCATTCTATTTATCCTATTGGTCAAATGAATTAATCGTGAATTTATTCTTTGAAACACGGGTTCGCGTTTATTACCACTAAAGTTGTTAATGACATCAGTCAAATCCTCAATAGTACTACGAATTTCAAAATGATCCTCCTGAAATGTATAATTATTTACCGGTAATGAAAAACTACGGTTTGCTTTCTCACGAGCTAATAAACCAGTAAGAACTTTGCGTTTTCCGTCAACTGTATCGGGTACAGTAACACATCTAATTTTAATTTCATATGAAAGTTCATGTACTTTTAAATGATTTGCCTGCATCTTGAATTTATTTTGAAAATAAATTAAAATGAAAAACCCGATAGATACTAGCAACAAATATATCCAAATATAAATTTACCAAAGTTAAATTTAAGAGAATCAAAAATTATTAAGAAAAAACGTTAAGAAACGGCAGATTTACAACTATTTGTATAAATTTACGTGATATAGAAAAATTAAATTATTAAATTTGCTTCTATAAAATTTCAAAAAAAATTTATCAAGTCAGAAAATATCCAAACTATTAAAAAACTGAAAAAAAATAAAAACCAAACAACCAATTACCTAAATCGATGTTCACAAAATAATAATATGCACAAAATGTAAAGATTATTAATGAAATAAGCAATACCATGTATTAAAAATCATGGACCAAATAACTTTTAATGTACCTGTAAAAATTTCCTCTACTGAAATAATTAAAGTGGTGGTAAAAAATAACAATCAATATTTCAACAGTTGTAAATAAATTAGCTTCCACCAAGCTAAAAAGACACTTAATAAAAAAAGGTGAACCCAAAAAAATTAAACTATAAATAGCAAGTGGCAAAAGTACCTAGAAATGTGGAATACTGACAACGAAAACTTACGGGGAGTAATCAAAAATACGTAACCTGAAAAACCTCACTAGAAAAAATCAACAAATCTTAATATTGATTAAACACACCAACTCAGCAATTAGCTAAAAACCATTTAATTGGGCGCCAATTTGCAACGGTAATCGCCCCTGGCTAGAGCACTCTCCTCAGGGAGTGGAATTCGGTACCAATTAAATTATTTTATCGGCTATCACTGGGATGGGGTGTACAATTAATATCAAATTGGACGCCACCAGCTTTTTATCGAAACAAAAACAAAGAAAAACGAAAGCAAAAGGTGGAAAGCTGGAAACACCTTGTAAAAATTAACGTTAATTTAAATAAAAAATAAAATCAAATTAATAATTCCTGAACCCGTTTATCCAATTTAATAATTATTGAATAATCAATACAAAGAATGAAAACAATAATTATTTATTGAAATTTAAAAATTCAACATAAATTGGATATTAAAAAATCCAAACGAGGAGAACAACAAGTTATAATAACACGCCAAATTCAAATCTTGTAAACGCTAAAGATAAGACGAAGGAACTTATCTTAAAGGGCTGGGTTGTTTGCAGCTCTTAGCGATGGCGGTGATGACTCCAAATGAAACAGGAACAGGAACAGGAACGGGAAAACTTGAGTACTAGACTTGAAAACTCGCCGGAAACTTGAGTGCCGAACTTGAGGGGAATCTTGAGGGCTGCAGAGCTGCGGAAAAAAGAAAAACAGGGATAAGGAACTAGAAAAAACATTAGGGAAGGAACGAATAAATAGAACAGATCAGGTAAAAAGGAGCTTATGCTATAGCGCATACAAAACCCGAACTCCACGTGTTAAAATACAACTTAACAGTGATCTGTTTTATTCTATTCGTTTTGTTCCTTAAATATACAAAAAATGCAAATCATCAAATAAGCAATAAACATGAATAAGCTGTAAGCACTACACAAGAAAATAACCTGAGGGAAAATACAAGAATTAACTTACCAACCAGACGATATAAATTGTTCACCAACTGACAAAAATTAAAATATATAATAATATACTGTTGCCTTTAAGGTGGCAGTTAGAGGAAAGAAAGAGTTCCAATCGACAATTTAAAATTTCGAATATCGAAAGACAAAAATGGAAGGGGAATTTGATAAAAATGAATGTTTTATTTTGGAGTGGCTAATGCGACAAGGAAACGGCATGTTTAGAAATGTATTAGAAATTTAGGAGGAAGTGACTAGTGAGCCACAAAAATTAACTAAATAAAATAGTTTAAAAACAAAAAACGTAACAAGCTGAACAGCATGTTACATTATCACTAATAACTATTTCTATTTGAAGTCTAGATTCTTCACACTCACTCCCGAGTGGGTAGTTCAGGTGCTTGGTAAGAAATACAAAAAAAAACACAATTGTTGGAGATCAGTTCGGTCTTGCGATGCGAGTTGGTTGAGGGTTCGACGAGCACTGTTCTTATTAACGCGTATATTGAAAAATTGAATTAATTCTCAATTACATTAATCTGACAAAAGATATGACAATCTGACAACTGTCCGTATGTTATTATTATTATAATTAGGAATTTCCTTTTTTTCTTGGGCTTTTTTCCTCAGGAGGGCGAATTCATTTGCTCTTCATATACCGCATTTGCACTATGGTTGTCTTCTTTTTAAATTTCTTTGAATTTTTTGCTATCTGATTTCTTTCCTCAGCTTTTTTTCGGCTTTAACCGAGGCTTGTTTAAATTGTGTGGGTGTGGTGTTCTCTTGGGTCTGTGCCCGTCTACATTTTTATTCGGGGATGTGGTTTATCTCTCTAAATTGGTTGTTTGGATTAATTAGGATTTGTCCTTTGTTCTGTGTGATTTTAATTTTCTTTACTTTTTCTTTGTAGAATATTTCCGCTCTGATTTTTATTGTCTCTTTTATGTTTGAGAATTGATATTTTTCTTCTATTTGTTTGTTTGATAATTCCAGGCGGCTTTTCCCTGCTATCAGTCTGTAACAGGCGTTTTTTACTGTTTGTAGCTTGTCCCTGTTGCTTTTTACCGTGGAGCATCAAACTGTGCATCCATATAATAGCATTGACTTGACGTAGGCATCGTACAGCGTGACCTTTTGTTTTTGTTCTAGCTGGCTTCTTTTATATAATGTCCGTATGTTGTTCTGGCACCTATATTTATACTCGTCTCGCTCGTTGTGATTGGTCGAGACAAGTATAGATGTTTCGGAGGACACACACGCGCGATATGAGCCCGTCCCTCCCAGGATGCACCCCTCAAAGAGCGATGCATCCCGGGGAGAACCTTCCGTCTACCTCCCATCTCATCCGATGGGTCCTCATCGTCGTCGTTCGCGTTTTTCGCGTACAGCTCGTCCCTAGCCGAAATGGCTGTTGGCTGGGGTCGAGCTGTCTTCTTTTCGGCCGTGTAACCGCAGTGGTTTTATCGTCGGCGGTCTTCTCTTCTTTCGTTGTCTTCCGTTGTGTGTGCTTTTTCGCTGCCTCTATGAGGGGCGAATCCTTAGCCGACTTATTACGACTAAAGACAACCTTATAGAGTGAATCCTCTTGTTTTTGTTGACCTATTTGAAATCCCGACTCATCTTTCTATGGATGTGTCAGGCCTTCTCGTAGGCGGGTCTTCTAGAGATTCTCTATAGATGACTTTAGGCCATTAGCTGAGCTAATAGCCTTGTCACCTGGTCGAGAATCTCTTGTTTCTTCGGGGCTGTTGTCGTCTTCTTGGCTGTCGCTTGGGCGTAGCTGACTTCTGGATTCGTTTCCTTTATGGGTGGTTTTCTCGTCGTCCTGTTGTTAGGGGCCTTTGGACATCCCTTGTAATTCGCCGGGTGTTCTCCCTGGCAGTTTGCGCAGGTGGCTGGCTTGTCCCTCGGTCTGCTGCACTCGTTGGAGCGGTGTGGTCCTCCGCATTTCACGCACTTGGTGTTCACCCTGCATGTTGTCTGCCCGTGGTGGTATCCTTGGCAGTTGTAGCACTGCGTCGGTCCTTTTCCTCTCTTCTGCTCTTCCGATCTTATTCTCACTTGTTGGATGTGTTGGATTTTTCTTATTTTCTCCTTGTCTTCTACATCTACTTCCACCATGTAGATGGGTAGGGGTCTTCTTTCGCCAAATCTGGAGCAGATTTGGCTTACTTTGCCGATCCGGATTCCTTCCTTTTCTATTTCTTCTCTTAGTTCTTCGATGTCCTTGCTGTTCGTTAGTCCCTTGAGGACTATTCTCCCTTTTTGTTCTTCTCGTGGAGTGTAGGTATACCACTCCACTTCCTTCCTATCGTTGCTCAGGTACCTTGTCAGGTTCCTGTAGTCCTCAGGTCCTTCGCAGGGGATTTTCACTCCGAGTCTTTCTCGGATCGTGATAAACCTCGTCTTTATCCCAAGACGGTGGATGTCTTTCCTTACGGAGCCCCAATGGTGGGTGCTCCATAGGATGACTGGCGGTGGTCTTCGTGTCCTCTTGTTCTCTTGGATGGCTTCGTCCATTATTTCGTCGTCCGTTTTCCTTTTTGCGGCTGCTTCTTTCCTCTGTTCCTGTTGGATTTTTCTGATGGACACCACTTCCGTGAAGTCCATCTCCTCGTTCTCGTTGTCTTCTTTTCTGGGGGATTCTGTCCTCTGCGCTTTTCTTCTGACGCTTTCTGAGCGGCTTCGGCATCTTTTTTCCTCCTGCATGTCTTCCATAGTCTTTGCCATGTTTTGCATGGCAATTCTTAGTCCAGTCATCTCTTCTTCCATTCTCTTGATGGTTTTTTTCAGCTCGTTTGCTTCCTCTATTGCTTTCTTCGTTTCGTCGTTTGCTTTCTTCGTTTAATCTTTTGCTACCATGAGTGCATGCTCGTGGATTTTACTGTCCTTCTCTCCAGTTCGTCCATACTCATTTTCCTGAATGTTTCTATTGTTTCTATTTCGTCTTCGCTTTTCGATGAAGTTGTGTCCTCTCTTCTTGTTGGTTTGCTGCTAGCTTGGCTGCTAGAGCGGCTGTTGTTTTTCTTCTTCGGTGGCATCTCCGTAGTTCCTGTCCTCCACAGGTCCTAAAACATAAAAAACATCTATTTTTCGCGAAAATTCGCAAAATTAGCAATTCTGGAATATTCCAAATAGAAAATAGTGTTAAAAAACACTATTTGCTTTTGAAACGCTGTTTTCGTCCTCTAGTTAGCTTATTCGCCGGTTCGGCTGATAGAAATCAGCCTCGGTCCGATAGCTTTCTTAGAATCCGATTCGCTTGCTTCTGAGTATCTAAGACACGTCCTATCTACTCGGCTGCTCGCTGTCGACTCCGTGGCCTCGCTCCGGCTAGGGTCTGCACGGACTGACGGGAAACTGGTCCAGAACATTGAATTGAAGTAAACGGACAGCTTTTCAGGGGTAAAACAACTTAACTTCTGAGGGAATGTCAACTGTTATATTCGATCGGACCTATTATAGGTCATAAAACACCACAACAAACGGATAAGGCGTACAGCAAGGAGCCGTGATAGAGGGAATTGAAGGTGATTAATTAGGAAAAACGGAGCCAGACCATCGGCGAAGCGATTACGTCGCACTATTAATTATATGTTCATATAATAAAAATAGTATGTTTATCCAAATTATGCACCAATGTAAATAAAATTACTGATAAATAAAGATTATATCGAAACGGCCAGTTTCAATTTGTTCTCGCTAGGAGACGGACGTATCAGTTCCAATTTGATATCCGTGTTGAACGGACGCCATCTTTGACTTGTTTTTTTTGCGATATCGTACTAATTGCTTCTAATTAAGTTATTAAAAACACAATCAAAAAAGTGAAACACCCCAACTAAACTGATCAAAAAGTTTGAGGTTGTAAAAAACAACAAAACCATCAGGGGAGTTAGACTCAAACTCCCTGATGATCCAGCGGAGTTAGGCTGTGCTGGTGAGCCAACCGAATATACACTGAACCTCCGTAAGAAGATCCAAGAGTTTATAAAACGTTCACCATCAAACTGGCAAAAAGAAAACCTCCATCTCCTGTATAATCTGAAAGAAAAGGAAAGTGTTCTGCAGCCACAATCTCCCGAACAACAAAAAGGTAGGAGAAAATCTTCCTTAATAAATAAAGCCAAAAAACGCAGGTCCTTCGAGGTAACAACTAAAACGAGGGACCGGTTTAAAAATATCAAATGGCAAGGGCTTACTAACAAGATCTCTCCACCTAAATCCAAAGGTAAAGTCCTTTCCGAAAAAGTAAAGAAAAAGTGTATAGAAAGCCAAAAGCAGTCTGAGAGGTACACAAAAATTCGTGAGAAAAAGTGTACAGAAAGCCACAAGCACGTAGAAAAGTGTATAGAAACCACAAACCAAAAGTACACAGAAAACCCAATTCCATACACTTGTTCTAATACCAAAGCGGACTTGGATCGATATAAAAATCTTACCAATAGGGTGAAGAAGAAAAAGGAGCAACTTCAAAGCAGACGTGACCAATATAAGAGTCACTATTAGATAGTTTTCGTTGAACCTGACAATAAAATTTTGGACAGGCCAGGGGTCAGTGCCGATAGCAGGGTCACGGAGGTGATCTTCTCTCGTCATCACAATAGAAAAGATGTAGAGAAAGAAGACAGCACATCTACTTCGGCTTCTGACTCCACTTTAGAGGAGAACACTACGCCCATATCTAGCAAACATATGAAATCTAAAGACACTTTAACTGCCTGAAGGTCCTGTCAATATCCAAAAAGACTTACACCTCACGCAGGCGGAAATACACGCTACCGCCACGTCGAAGAACTGGAGTGATGAAATTCCTTCAACCAACCAACGTTTTCGGTCTTCCTCACTCATCAACAAGGAAGACATCATAGAAGAAGACGATTTCGTCTCCCAATATAATCGCCAAGTAGGGAAATATAACAACAATTCCGTTGTCATATTAACTCAAGAACAAACCGACTACAATTCACTCAAAGAGATATTATCGAGAGAAAAAATCCCCTTCCACACATATACGAGGAAGGAGGATAAAGCACATGCCTCTGTACTACGTGGACTTGCGGCAGATATCGAACCTCAGGATATGAAAGATGATCTTGATCGACTTCACCAAATCGAAGTAAAGGAAGCTTACAGGATGAATACCAAAGGAAGACCTCTCTCACTAATTGTAACCTCCCCTACTATCACGATGGAATATCTCAACAAACATGTCAGGGTGGTAGAAAGTACACGAATCATCTGGGAAAGACGCAAGCAACAAAAAACAATAATTCAATGCCGTACTTGCCAGCAATGGGGCCATGCAACTTCCAACTGTGGCCGTCCTCCCAGATGCCTAAAGTGCCCCGGATCCCACAAAACCGCAGAATGCACGAAGAACCCGTCAGTACCAGCGAAGTGCTGCAAGTGTCAAGGCGACCATCCCGCCAACTCTGACAGATGCCCTATATATGAAAAAAGAAAACAATACCTGGAGAAACGAGATCTCAAACTAGGTCAAACCCTCAGAAGTTCCGTGATGCACCCCTACCCAAGTCGAATCCCTGGACGGAGAAAAAGTCTGAGGTGACGGACATCACTACAAACCGTAGAACAGGCTTCATCAGCGATAATAATGATTTTCCTAAACTTCCCACGAATCAAAGAAGGCCAAACAACCCTGAGCCACTCCAAACCAGAAACACACGCGTAAGCCAGAATAACACGAATGAAGACGACTTTGGGAAGATGCTTAATCTGAACAGCATCTTTATGAAACTCAACCAGCTCATCAACCTCGATGAACTGACAAGAGCTGTGACCGACCTCTATAATAACATGCTCCAGGCAAGTAGTCAAATTGATAAGTTTATGACATATAATAGATTCGTCCAGAACATTGATATGTATAATTTCTAAAGCTATGTGGGGTACAGATACACGTATTAAAGGCGAGATTAACATTGTATATATAAATATTAGGGGCATTAGTAATAAAACCAATGACATTTCTCATTTCTTAGGAGAATATAAACCCGATATCCTATTCATTGGTGAAACTTTCCTCAATCCGGGAAATACACTGAAAATCAGGAATACTTATTATAATATGCATAGAAAGGACAGGGCCACACATGGGGGTGGGATGCTTGTGTTAATCAAAAAGCATGTTAATTATAAGGTTATTGAACGTTTAAACACCTCTATGGAACACATCTCGATTATAATAAACAATAATTTCTTAGTAATCGGGGCGTACAACACCCCAGATAATAAAATCACAACGCAAGAACTGGAGGATATCTTCTCGTTAAGCAACCGAACTCTACTCATAGGTGATCTTAACTGCAGACATCCTGACTGGGATACACTATGTAAAAAATCAAATTTCAATGGGAGAATTCTCCGAACGTTCTGTGAAAACACAGATTGCAATATCTACAGTACTTCGAATCCCACTTACTATCCTTTCTCAGCAGACTCTACGAGTACTCTAGATATTGCAATCGGTAAAAATATCGACGGAATTAAAAGACTCAGGACAATAAGTGCGCTTTCATCGGACCATGACCCCCTACAAATTATTTTGAAACTTAAACACTCGACAAATATTATCAATAAAACATTCCACGATTTTAAGACAACTAACTGGGCACTATACAGGGGTTTCCCAAATAACAACATTAATAATTTTGAAAGTATAACGACAAACGAAGAACTAGACAGAATAATAGCAGATCTTCAAACTAAGATCATTGCTGCTAGAGATTCGACTACTAAGACGGTTACCATACATGGAAAAACCGATAAACTCCCCGACAAAATCATTGACAAGATGAAAATGAGAAACAAAGCACGCAAAGAATGGCAACGGACGGGAAACAAAATTAACAAAAACGACATGCTGAACCGTCAGAAAGAAATCAACGCGGACATCAGATCATACAGGAACAACAACTGGAATAACTTCCTGGAAAACCTGGACTCCAGAGATGGAAATTTCTGGTGTGTTATGAAAAAAACTCGCAAAAAAAGACAAGGGTGACAAAAATTGACGTTGACGGAGACACCATTACAAACAAGAAGGACATGGCCAAAGCGTTCGGAGAATCCTTCCAAAACAATTTCACTAATAACATGCCCTCGAACGAGGAACATATATTCATAATTGACCAGTTCGAGAAGATCAAAAATATGAGGCATTCACTGCCTAACAAAACGCTTACCTCCAATACACCAATACACCAAATTGTCAACAGATCCAAAATCAAAACCGCACCTGGCAGGGATGGAATTCATAATATTTTAATTAAAAACCTCCCTCCGAAAGTAATCACTATGATAGTTAAAATCACCAACTACATTTTGAATTCCGGCTACTATCCAACAAACTGGAAACTTGCCAATGTAATTCCGGTCCCAAAAAAGCCTCAAGGTAGGAACTCGATTGATAACTATCGTCCTATCTCATTGCTTAGCAACCTAGCTGAAATAATAGACAGAGTGATATTGAATAGACTTGAGAAAACGGTAAACTGCTTGAAGCTAATCCCGGAGGAGCAATTCGAATTCAGAGCCGAGCACGGATGTCCATCACAACTCATCAGAGTTTTCAACCATACCCGACAAGGTTTTAGAAATAAACACCCCTTGATTCTTGTCTCTCTGGACATTCGTAAGGCATTTGACTCCGTCTGGCTACCCGGGCTTATCTTCAAGCTGACTGAGCTTGGCATTCCGGGATATTTAATATCACTTCTGAACTCGTACCTGGATGACAGGAAATTCTTCATGAAGATCGCTAACGCTGAACAAGGGCCATATATGACACAATCAGGGGTACCGCAAGGCTCGGTAATCTCACCCACCCTGTACTCGCTGTTTACCTCAGACTTTCCAACTAGCAGCTCCCTGATGACTGCGCTATACGCAGATGACGTATGTCTAGACCAAACAGCGAGGACAGCGGACTCTGCTCTTAATAAAATTGAAAAACACTTAAATCACAAAATAATTCCGTACCTTATTAGGAACAAGCTGGTGCTCAATACCTCCAAAACGGAATATGTGGTCCTTAAAGGCTTCTTCCGGTTGAACACGCATATCTCGAGGAACTTAAAAATACAACAATCCCAAATCGAACCGAAATCTTTGGTAAGATACCTGGGATATATCATACAACACAATACACTGCACAACTTGCATATAAAATCACAAGTTACAAAAGCCAAAGTGGCTATGCGGCAGCTGTATCCATTGATCTGTCGAAATAGCCGTCTCTCGATAGGGAATAAACTACTTTTAATACAGACAAGTTATTCGACCCACAATGACATTCGGCTACCCGGTTCAAACAACCATCGATCATGGTCTCATTAGACATCAGGAAAGCTTTTGACTCCGTCTGGCTCCCTGGATTGATTTTCAAATTAACGCAGCTCGGCACTCCGGGCTATTTAGTTTTACTTCTAAACTCATACTTAGCATCTAGATCTTCTCATATGAAAATTGGTTACGCCGAAATAGGACCATATAGAACGGAGGCAGGAGTACCGCAAGGCTCGGTAATTTCTCCTTCCCTGTACTCGCTGTTCACTGCGGACTTCCCCTTATGCAGTGCCAACTTAACGTGCCCTGTATGCGGACGATGTCTGCCTTGTACAAACAGCGAGGACAGCGTATCTTGCTCTGAAAAGAATTGAATGGCACTTAAATAATAAAATCATCCCGTACCTGATTAGGAACAAGCTACAGCCTAATACTTCTAAAACCCAATATATGGTTGTAAGAGTCCAATTTCGCAAAAATACTGAATTGAAAAGGTATCTAAAAATCCAAAACAATGCGATTGAACCTAGAAGTTCAATCAAATACACCCTGCACAACTTGCATATAGTTGACAGAGTTCAGAAGGCAAAAATGGTCATGAAAGTATTGTTCCCGTTGATATGTCGTAATAGCCGTCTGTCAGTGAGCAGCAAACTGATACTCTACAGACAGGTTATACGACCAACACTGACTTACGGTTATCCCGTATTCTGCTCGACCACAGACTTCCTCTTCAACCGTATGCAAGTTGTGCAGAACAAATGCCTCAGAAAGGCAATATACAAAGGTGTAAGACCAAACTACTTCCCTAGAACTTCATGGCTTCACCAGAAATCAAAAATGGAATACCTCAAACCTCACACTCTTGAGCTGGCAAGAAGGTATTATGAATACTGTCTACCAGACTCGCTAAAGAGCAGAATCAAAAAACAACGCGCAGGCAGACATAGGGATATAGTCTCCTGCACGCAAACATCTCAATGCAGCTCCAGTCAATATAAACACTGTATATTTACAGTTTCTTTGTACATAGTTCTACATTTGCATATAGTTAGGATAGGAAGGGTAAATAGACAATAGCGTAAATGAACGTGGATGAGAGAGAGTGAATGGGGTTGTATATAAGAATGGCTGAGGAATAAATGAGTGTACATAGATTTTATAAAAATATAACATTAAGTTCTTAATTAGATTAGATCAGATTTCATTATTATGTAACCCTGTTTTTCAATGGCTTTTCAGGGGTATAACATCCAATTTTCTGAGGGAATGTTAACTGTGAGGTTTTACCGGATCTATTATAGATCATAAAACACGAAAATGAGCGGATGATGCGATGCAGCAAGGAGCCGTAATGGAGGGAGAAGAAGAATGTCTATTAGGCAAACGGAGCCAGTCCATCGGCGGAGCGACCAGGTCGCAGTATTAATCATATGCAGCATATGATATAAATAGTTTGTTTTAGCCTAATCAGATACTAATGTAAAACTGAATTATTGGTTAATAAAGATTATATAGACAGAAGTAAACGGACATTTTGAGCATCTGCTTTACTCTCCTTTTACTGTATGTTTTATAAAATTCCAGATTTTTCTATTACCCTAATGTAGACATACCTCTATCATGAAACAAGCATTTGAAGATTTGTCTTCGGCTGCTGTAATTTTTCTGCACCATGATTTAGCTGAAGCTTTTACTGCACCAGCTTCGTTAAACTTTTTACTTATTTACTAACAGTAGATCTTGTTATGATATTTCCATTAGGATATAAATTATTAAAATTAAACGAGTTTATTCAATAGCCATCTAAATGTATTATTTTAACTTTGGCGTAGATAATTTAACTGTAGGTATAACCCCGAAATTAGGGAATTTAGGTACAGGGAACATCACATGATAAATATTCAGTATTTCTTCAGGATTTCAAAATTGAAAAAATATACAGTGTGATCCATTTGAAATAAAAAGGTTAATTATTATCCCGGAAAAAGGAAATATCTGACAACAATGTAAATACCTCCATAATATCGACCATATCACAAGATTATCGCACACCGAAATCTATAAAAATTGTGAAATTCATTTGCGAGATAATTTAGGCGTTCCATACTTGAAACTCACTCTGTATAATAATATATTATAACGGGATATAACGTGATCTCACCTACATCAAAATATTGAAATCAGATTGTGATAAACCTGTCCAGGTAAACATATAGAGCTTGAAAAAATTCATGTTGAATTAATGATATCCCTCAGCTCTTAACTTTTTCCAACGGAACTGAAAATTTATTTAGTGCCTTCTACGTTTTGATAGGTTTCTGATCCCATTAATCATTTTTTGTGTAAACTTATTGAAATATGTCTGAAAAATTCATGATTATAATTTCCCAAGGGATCTCTCATCTCTGCTAACTCTGAAAGTAAGTTGATGCTTCTTTTGAAAACGAACTGTGGAAATCGAAATAAATATATTCAACAGAAACAGAAATTTGATACCTTAGCTCATAATTTTGATGTTATTCCTAATACCCTTTTTTTCTACATAGTTTTGTCCAACCATTAGAGTAATTACACGTAATTTCAATTATTGTTAAATATAATATTATACAAGTCATCAAATATAGCTAGCGACTTGAGCTTTGGGTGAGCGATGGTAAAATTTTAGAGATCCTCATTTTGTGCCAGTCGGTTCACTTCCAGACATTATGGAGTTTATAAGCAAAGTAAACAATGAAGTGTTGAGCGTAGACAGCTGTTTCCAAGAAAGGTAATTAAACTTTCATCAGCACCTGCTGATACTGATTACGGTGTCCAGGAGTTAGAGGTAGCGGATGAAGAAATCATGAAAAAAACTAAAACAAGAATTTTCAACCCATATAACGAAAACTACGGAAGAAATTGTTAAAAATTGAAACAAGAGGGCAATCCACAAATCCAATTTGGAAAGAAGAAAGGGCATATCGATTAACAGCGTCTTGATTTGGCGTGTGCAAACAACGAAAAACAACAAATCCAAAAAAATTGGCTACTAATATCTTAACTAGTCAGCTTAAAGGTAGCACAGCAACAGAATGGGGAAATGACCACGAGGACATAGCTAAAAGACAATTTGAAAACGAATTTCAAATAACTGTGAGTGAATGTGGTTTATTTATTTTGAAAGAATATCAATATTTAGCAGCTAGTCCCTGTGGTATAACTGAACAAAGGGAAATAATAGAAATTAAGTGCCCGTTCTCTGCAAATAAATATACCTACACCAAAAGAAGCAGTTACGGAAAAAAATATCAAATATTTTGAAATTGATGAAAACGACGAAATTCACTTGAAACTAAATAGTAATTATTACTATCACAAGGCCAGCTTGCAATAACCAACGCCAAATATTGTTATTTTATAGGTTGGACACCGCTGGGTATGTCTATCCAGAAAATAGGAAGGGATGAACAATGTTGGCATAACATGCTTTCTAAGCTGCAGACATTTTATCTGGACAATATGCTTCCCGATATACTTGAAAAATAAAATGAATAATAAAACGACACCCTTTCATTGTGTATATTTTTATCTTGGCGTGTAACTGACTTTGTTATTTAACGTATAAATTTCGTTTCTAATGACTAGCTAATATTTTATGTTTTCAACAGATTGTGCTAACTACATTTTGAAAAAATGTTCTACCATTTGTTTGTGAATCCATGTGTACCTAAGTAAATATCTCATTATATATACCAACAAAAGTTTGAAATATTTGAAAAAATTGTAATTTAACGCACTTGTGTATCTTTAGATTATCCATATCATGTAGAAAATTATTTGAAATTAACTTCCCGTGTTAATGTACAATTTCTTGAGTATTACTGAATTAAGAATTCGTAACTTCTAGTAGCCACCCTGCATAATTTTTTTATATTTTTTATGAAATAATGTTACTTTCTATAATTTTTATAAATAATATAAATTTTCATAAAAATGATACCTAGGTATATAAATAAAAATTTGTATCTTGTTGTATCACCTTATATTTTTTTGTATCATGCTGAAAGTAGTATGTAATTCAGAATTCGTAACTTCTTGCATCACTATGTACAATTTTGAATTTGTCATTTCTTGTATCACCCTGTGTAATTCTTGTAGAGTAGTTTCAATCGGAAATCCTATCGTTCCAATAAAATTGAAATACCTTTGTACGCAAATATACAACCAATTTAACAAGACGGAAGAAATATTTTGCCCCACTCTACCAAATATATTACCGTAGGCGATAAACACTGACCGTCTTAAAAATATCGAATCGCTCTCCATCTCTTTTGGTCGCACGAGGACACGGTCGGTATATGGAAGTAAGTACCTCCTTCTGTAACACCGAGATTGCAGTGTGTATCGAATAAAATTCTAGATTCCCCTTAAAATATTCATTTTAGGAAGATATAAAAATATTTGGCGGTCCGTATCTTCGAATTATACCTTGTCCAATGTTCTTTATAGTGGATCGGAAAAGTCGCTACGTATAACTAAAAGAAGCCCATATATTTTGTAGAGAACACAATTTTTACACCATTTCATGTAAGCAAATTTTTAGCAAACGACAATTTTTTTTATTAGTGAAAGCAAATGGAGCCAAAATATCGAAGTAATTAAAAAAAATATTTCAGTAGGTATTTTTATGTATTTGACAGCACCAGCAAATGCACAAATTTCTTCTCGTGACATCTCCGTAGGTCTTTTTCGGGCCAGTCGGCACGCACAATATCGCTCTTTCTATTTTTCGTTTGCCGTCTTGCTTCGTCGTTCGCGCATTTGAAGTCGCTAGCTAGATTTGTCTAACTGTACATTATTTTCGAAAAAGTTATTCTAGCTTTGAACATTCATCTGGCGCAGAGAGTGGGATTAGCGAAGTCCTGAAGAGCTGTGAAAATTCCCCTTAGTCAGAAATACGGTGAGATCTCGGGGTACTGATATATTTACCCTTTTATGAACATATAACCATCATCTCTCCATTGAGGGATCGATACCGTTCCAGCTAGAACCCTTTAAAAGCAGAAGCTCGGAGAAAAAGGAGGGCGGTCGTTGGACCGCCGACAGAAGTTTGCTTCTTATGTACAATACAATGACCATTTTTCGAAAGTTTTGACATTTTTCAAAAATTTTGACAATTATTGACCATTTTATCAAAAATTTTGACAATTTTTGACTATCTTTTCAAATTTTAACAATTATTGACCATTTTTGACATTTATTGAACATTTCTGACAAGTTCTGACAATTATTGACAATTTTTCAAAAATTTTGACCATTTTTCAAAAATTTTGACCATTTTCAACAATTATTGACCATTTTTTCAAAATTATAGACAATTTTTTCTAAATTGCAACAATTTTTGACCATTTTTCAAAATATTAACAATTATTGACCATTTTTGACAGTTTCTGAAAATTATTGACCACTTTCAAAAAATTTTGACAATTATTGTAAATTTTTCAAAATATTCAACAATTTTCGATCATTTTCCAAAATTTCAACAATTATTGACTATTTTGGACCATTTTTCAAAATATTTAACAATTTTTGACCATTCTTGATAGTTTTTGACAGATTCTGACAATTTTTGACCATTTTTCAAAATTTTAACAATTATTGACCATTTTTGACAATCATTGACCATTTTTTCAAATATTCAACAATTTTTGACCATTTTTCAAAATTTTGACAATTTTTGATCATTTTTGACAGTTTTTTACAATTTTGGACGATTTTTGATTGGTTTTGACGATTATTGACCGTCTTTGATAGTTATTGACCGGTTTTGATGATTTTTCAAAAATTGTAACCATTTTTCAAAATTTTTGACAATTATTGACCATTTTTTCAAAATTTTTACAAATATTGACCATTTTTGACAGTTTTTGACAATTTTCTACAATTTTTGACTATTTTTTCAAATTCTAACAATTATTGACCATTTTTGTCAATTATTGAGCATTTTTGACAATTTTTTAAAAATTTTGACCATTTTCCAAAAATTTTGACAATTTTCAACAATTATTGACCATTTTTGACATTTTTTTAAAATTATTGACAATTTTTTCTAAATTTCAACAATTTTTGACCATTTTTCAAAATTTTAACAATTATTGACCATTTCCCAAAATTTTAACAATTATTGACCATTTTTGACAATTTTTTTAAAAATTTTGACAATCATTGACCATTTTTTTGAATATTTAACAATTTTTGACCATGTTTCAAAATTTTAACAATTTTTTACAATTTTTGACCCTTTTTGACAGTTTTTTACAATTTTGGACGATTTTTGGTTGGTTTTGACAATTATTGACCGTCTTTGATCATTATTGACCATTTTTGACCATTTTTGACAGTTTTCGACAGTTTTTGACAATTTTTGACAATTATTGACCATTTTTCCAAATTTTTGACAATTCTTGAAAATATTTGGAAATTATTAACCATTTTTCCAAAATTTTGACAGTTTTTGACAATTATTGACCATTTCTCCAAACTTCTTACAATTTTTGACAATATTTCAAAAATTTTGGAGATTGTTCAAAAATTTTAACATATTTGGCAATTAGAGAGAGAGAGACGCGCGATACTCTCTCTCTGTGTCTCTTTTCCGACCGTTTGGGAACCCCTCGTGCCAACGTGTATGAGAGAGAGAGAGAGAGAGAGAGAGAGAGAGAGAGAGAGGCGTGCCGCTGTTTATCCCACGAAAGAGAGAAGAAGAAGGCAGCGGAGGAAGAGAGGGGAGAGAGTTAGCGCAGCTGGCGGCCGAGAAAGAGACGAAGAATAAGTCATCGCGTGACGAACGCTTTTTCAAAACATCACACGTTTCACGAGTTCACTAGCCTTCCCAAAATTCCTATGTCGTGCAATAAGAAGCAAGCTTCAATTCAAATGTCATTGGATTAGTGGATTATTCAGAAATCTGGCAACTCTGTTGCGTAACGAACGTTTTTTCGTAACATTACACGTTTTACGAGTTCACTAGCCTTCCTAAAAGTCACATGTCGTGCAATAAGAAGCAAGCTTTAAAAAACTGGTATCTACGACCATCGAGGTGGATGTCGAATATCTCCTTGTCCTGCTAGTCCTTTCGAGGTTTTCAGGCAGGATAGTTGTTAAGAATATTTATAATGAATAGGTATACTTATTGTGTGCTAAGTAGACAAATACCAAACAGTATTTCCATATCTTTTATGACGAATCCAAATTTGGACAAAGAAAATATAATCGAGGACGGATCGTAGAAGGACACTGGGTTTTAGGTTTGGTTGCTCAAGATTCATACGATTTGATATTGATTGTTTGTCCTGGTAATAAGAGGAATGCACACAACCTAATACCCCTTATTATGCAGCATGTTCAGCGAGGTTCCATTATCCACAAGGACATGTGGAAGGGCTACTCTGAACTTTTAGAGTTTGTTGCTGCTGATGGTACGCACACTCAAAGAATAGAGTCCCAATGGAATGCTGCCAAGAAGTTTCTTTCTGAGTGGACAGCATATTCCGGAAAACGAGTTTGCAGAAAAACTTTGCGAATAATTGTGGAGGAGAAACTATAGAAAAAACAAAGTCGATCCAATGTTAGATCTCCCAAATTCAATAAGAATAGAGTATAGAGATTTTGGGTCAGATTAATTAAAAGTACCTCAAGAAAGTTTGTCAAATTCTCTACCCTATTTCGAGAAAATACGAGGAGAAGAAAATTATTCGGACTGGACTTTTGCAATGTCAATGTCATGAATACCTTTGGTTTAGTGTGATAGAATATCCAGAAAATGATATAACACGTGAAATGTTGAAAGTAAAAAAAGATCAAAAGGCTTTAACAAAAATTTGCTTGATGGTTCATCCTTGCTGTAATCCTTATGTAATAGAATCAAATTCAGCTAAAGAAGCTTGGACGAAACTGCAATGTGCCTATGAAGATAAAAGACCGAAGAGAGGTATTACCTTACTTCGATCTTTATGTTCGATAAAACTAGAAAATTTCCAAAAAATGGAAGATTATGTTAACGAGTTCATGAAACCGTCGCAAAAATTGAGTGCAATAGATAAACCCGTTGATGATGAATTACTGGGTGCTATGATGTTACAAGGCTTACCAGAAACCTATGAGCCTCTCGTAATGGCAATTGAGCATTCCGGTGTAGTAATTACTATCGATTTTATCAAGTCGAAAGTACTAAAAGACACCAAATGGAATAATGATAGTCGTAATTCAAATAAAGCATTATGGTCTAAGCAAAATTCCAGAAAGGTTGACAAAAATAAGAAACTTTGATGCTGGCACTGAGGTACAATAGATCATTTCAAACAAAATTGTTCCAAGATGTCTGCTGGCGTATGCAATTGGTCTGTTATCCCCATTAGATAGAACTGCCCCGATTGCTATGCCTGATGCGTCCGTTTTTAAAATAAATTTATTCTCAGGAGAAAAATTTGGCTATTGTAGGACCTCTGGATTTCTTAAACAACATCTTAATGTATCAAAAGATCCTTGACATTCATCTGTCCTAACAAAAGGTATTCCTTTTCTCGTTAAGGCATTTAACGGTGCCGAAATTTCAGCAAAGTTTTTAATATATCTCCTATAATAATTTACAAATGCCACAAATCGCTTTACAGCATTTGCATCGTTTGGTATCGGATATTTTTCGATAGCTTCCACTTTTGAAGGACATGGGCAAATACCTTCAGCCGAAATTACATTCCCCAAATATAAAACTTCTTTCTTTAAAAATTCACATTTATTTGAATTCAATTTTAAATTTACCTTTCTTAATCTTTGTAAAACCTTTACTAAATTTCTGTTGTGAGTAGTTAAATTTTGGCCAAATACAATTAAATCATCTAGATAAATAAAAGCACACTCGTAATTTAGACCTGCCATTGCTACTGTCATAGCACGAGAAAAAGAACTAGGACTGATTTTGATCCCATCGGTAGACGTTTCATTTGAAATTGACCTTTGTCGGTACTAAAAGCTGTAAATGGTCGACTAGAAGGGTCTAGTTCGATTTGGTAATACCCTTGTGACAAATCAAGGTGTGAAAAATACATTGCGCCTGAAAGCGAATCTAAAATATCCGTAATACACGGCAAAGGGAAATTTATCATCTATTATTTGTTTATTTAGTAACCTGTAATCTATAACTACGCGCCATTTTTTATTTCCTGAATTATCAACTTTTTTTGGAACTAGAAGTAAGGGACACGAAAATGCTGATCGCGCTTCTTCTATAATATCGTTCTGTAACATTTCTTCAATTTCTTTGTCTAAAATTTCTTTTTGAGCATGTGGTATTCTGTAGGGTTTTACATATACTGGTTTAGCATTATTTTGTAAATGACATTTTTCTTTATATATATTGGTTACAGTTAATTTATCATTTCCTAAATGAAATCTATCAGAAAATTTTGTGCAAATTTTTTGAATTGTGAACTTTTCTTCTTGATTTAAATGATTTAAATGTAATAACCTTATTAATTCATCAGCTCGTTCCACTAGTATATTGTTACTGTCTCCAAAGTTACATAGTTTGAAATCACTCATTAGCTCAACTTTGGGTTTAAAATTTTTTATTTTTACCTCCTGGTCCCTAACATTTAATATTTTGACTGGTATTGTGTTATTAATTGGCCCCGCTAAAATTCCTCCTACAAAAATGCCTTCGCATATGACTTCCTGTTTGACAACGCAATCTTGTGTTATATTATCAACTTTACAATTTAAAATAATTTCACATCTTGCAGGTATTAATGTGTACAATTCAAAATTTGAAACCATAGGCAAAACGACTTTTTTGCCGTTGTAAGAAAAAGAAAACTCAAATGTTTCGTAATTTATGATCACTTGGTATCTGTAGAAAAAATCTGAACTTAAAATACCGTTCATTTCCGTATTAAATTCTTCAACTACCTGAAACTTATGGTACAACTCTACCTTATTAGTACTTAGCGATACATTTGCTGAACCTATCGAAAAACTTGAACCTGCAATTCCTTTTATTTTGATGCTATCTCGAGTATTTATAATAACATCCTTACTTATGCAATTTTTGAAAATAATACTTGTTGACGCCCCAGTGTCTCCTAAAAACTTAACGTTTCTGCTTTTACTTGATAATTCTATGAAATTTAAACCGCCTGTATTGAATGAAGTTTTTTCAGTTTGATTTTTAGTTCTATTGGGGACGAAAAAATGTTGATTCCTCATTACTAGCACTTGTATGACTCCCATTGCTGTTTTCAGATTGTGTTGGCATTGTATTATACAATTTCGCATTATTTTGATATGCACCGCGACGTCCTCCATGAAAATTTGAATTCGAACCCGTTCGCATATCTCTCTGACCTCTGTTATTGTGTTTATTAGAATGATAATTTTGGTTATACGCACCTCTGGCTGTACGGTTTACAAAGGGATTATTTTTATAATTATTTCTTTGGAATCTTGCATTGCAGTTAGAACGATGACCCCTGTAATGAAATGATTGAGGTTCGTTGGTGTGTAATTCTGCGTCTTTTGCGCCTTGAATTGCATCGGATAATTTTGAAAAATTTATAGCTTTAATTATTGTCCGCAATTCTCGATTTTGAAGTCCATTTGCGAACGCGTCTATAGCCATTTTTTCATTTACTTCCCGTAACATAGCGAGATTTTCAGGTTTATTTTCAGATTGAGCGTAAGTAAGGTTAACCAACAAATCTTCCACAAACCTGGCAAATTGATCCACTGTTTTATTGTTTTGTTTTGCATTACTAAGTTTGAAAGATAACATTGATGCTGATTTTTTCGCAATAAAATGTTGTGTAAGGTCGGAAATTAACTCAGCGTTAGTATTATACGCGGTTTTTAATCGCATTTTGGCATTTTGTGACAATCTAGTTTTTAATACGTATGTTTATAACTTTTTTCCTTCGTTATTTAATAGTTCTTCGTATAGATCAATGGCATCTATAAGATGCTTTGTGATATTTTCTGATCCGTCCATGACGGGTAACAGACCTGCTGCGGTTTTTAGATCAAATTTTTCGGCCATTTCTGATTCGTTCTCGGATACAGTTGAATCAGAATTATCTTCACTTTCCGTAATGTCTGTGTCTTGTGTGTCTTTTAGTCTATTTGTCAAAATGTCTCTGGTTGCCCCAAAATACTTATTTATATTTACTATAAGATTTTGTACCTCTGTTTTTTGGGATATGTCAGCATTGGATTTATTGAATTTTAATTTAAGGTCATCAAAATCTGCATCAAGTTTATCTACTGTTTTTGATTTATTCTTAGTTTTAGTTAAACTTTTTCTGACTAAATTATTATCTTTATTTAAATTTCTGTGAAAAACTCGAACCTCCTCCAATAAATATCGAAAATCATTTAAAGACATTACCTATTTCCATGTTAATCCTTTATCACTCGCACTAACACTTAACACTTACACTATTGTTTAATGTTTCTTCTCCTTGTAGAACATATATGGACATATTCTTATCCTACGCTGTTTTAGACTAGCTCTTGACTCCTTGTAACTTCTCGCCTTATTTTACTCTCTAACTTATTTTTACACTGAATGTATATATATGTGATGATGAACCCTAGTACCAATGCAACGAAAATGAGCTCAGTGATATTTTTGATTGACCATTCCATGCTTTGCTCTAGACTGTTCGTTTGTCCTCCACTGTTTCCTGCTTGAGCAATTATAATTTCTTCCTTCTCTTTTGACTCCTGTCCACCCATTGCGGCTTTATCTCGCTATTATTACTTAACCGAAGAAAATTGATTCTTATTATATGTTCTTCTAACTCAAACGGTAGTATCTCTATTTTAAAAAACTTTTTATTTTTCCATTTTTACCCTCAACCGACCTAACACTGGCTAAGGATCGCCATGTAATGATGTAATATGTGTACTCTTGTCGGTTCTTCCAAGGTTAGGCCATAGAGGGTATATAATTAAAAAAACAAGTTAACTATATCAACTTAACTTTATTACTACCTCAAATATATTTCTTGAATATCGAGAATAGCAAAAACGTATTTACTGTTTGCTAATCGGCACATGCTGCTTACACAGCATCACCCATTTCTCGATATTCAGCATAGACGTATTGACACATACATATTACAAAATAATATTTTATTGCAATCAATTTCCTGATATGAACCTGAGCCACATGACATGGTACTCGGGTCGCTCACCTTATAAATATAGTTAGTATTGTAATATAAAACTTTTATTTTAAATGAAATATAAATTCTTAATACTATATCATCTCAACCAAACCAACCTCAAACTCGCCGTTACCCCCGCCTCGGAATCACACTCTAGCATACTTCGAGACGGGTGGCGGTCCCTCGCACACTCTTCGCTCACACCGTCGTCTACTCCCTAGCTATCCCTCCTGCCATATCAAATCCTTCTCTCCTCCTAACCATGCTCTCTACTACGCCACTCAACTACTGCATTTTTCTTGGTAAACTTTATTGAATTCCTACAACTCAACACATCTGGTGAAAATAAGATAAAAAAAATCCCCCAGTTCTAGGGATACCGCACAATAAAAAACAAGACATAAAATAATAGAGAGCACTTAATTAAAGACAACTTTGAAAATATTTTTGGAACTAAACTCACTTTACTGCAGTTGGAAAGTACACTCCTTTTCATAAAGTGGACTTTACTAACTTATTATGAAACCGGCCCTAAGACTTTATTCTGCATATCTTAGAGCAAAAGTCAAATGTTGACGTCAGCGTTCAGCGTACGGCCGCCATCTTCATTTTTTTTAAATGACAACCTAGGTCGAATTACGTTTCACGAAGAAGCTTTATTTTCTTAATAGAAATTTGCTCTAAAATATGCAGAATAACGTCTCATCAATCGTGCTAGGATATCATAACAACTGTCCCTTTATCGGTTTCAAAAATAATCCAATGGTGTGAGACATTTCAGCAACGCTGTATTTGAATGCATACATGGAAAACTAATTGGAAAATAAGAGCTAATCAGTGAAAATTGGGTAGAATAAACTAATTGGAATCCAATGAAAAATGCGTTAGTGTTTTTTTTTCAGATAAGTGTATCCTAGATTGTTAAATACAAGAACTTGCGAGAACTGAAGAGTATAGGAATGGAAATGTATTAGAATTCGGCAATAGGCTTCAAATTTCAAGTAGTACTGTATAAGGAATTAGTAATGATACAAAGTTTAATCGGAATGAGAAAATTTGCCAAATTGTGAAAAAACTATATTAAACACACACAGGAGTGCTTAGAAATAATTTACATTCCAAACAAACAAACTTCTTAGAGCACTCGTTAGCATATTATGTTGGAGAATTTGACAATTTTGGAGAATTATATTGTCCTTCAAAATTGAATTTTCCTAAAAACAATTTTATAACTCAATATTTGGTGAAACTAAGTCATAATAATCAACTAAATTCATAATAATATTGAACAACGCCCAGTGCTAGCAAAAAATCATTATCCAACAATTCCCAATCCCTTTTTTTAGAACTACCTTGGAATGTTTTTGAAACTCAACTTTAAATTGTTGGTTTTGGGAGGCAGGTGCTGAAATAATACGAACAAGGAAGGAGTAGAATACTGTTATTAAGTGAAATTAATGTTACTTCGCTAACGGTTCCCGGAAGACATCATGAAATATACGAAGCTCCCAGATATTTCAGTTACACCTCTGGCCCTTAATTTCTTCTATATATTCCTTATCACTGTTTGTATTGTACCTTAAAACCAATACTGCATTCAGATCGTGGGAAATTGATAATCACTAAGATTTATTGAATAACATACAATGTTACGGGTTCAAAGGCTGAGTCATATTGAATATTATATTCATTTACATATTTTTTTATATACATATAGGAAATAGACGTGGGTAATGTAATGATTATTTACTTTTTATGTAAAGATTCGTATTTATTAACAAAAGTACTTTATATATGAAAAAAGATTTTGAATCGTTGACACCTACTTGAAATCTCTAATATCTAATTGTCAAAAATATATAGATTTTCCACGTTCACTACTGTCTCTTTCAATCTTAACCGCCACACAACCCCCATCTGCAGAGAATTTGGCTACAAATTCAAAGTTTTTCTGAATCCTACTCTTCTGCCAGACCGCGTTGTATATTCGGGAGCAGGAGTGGGTACTTTAGGTGCAGGTTCAAAAGCAACCGTGCTTCGGAGGGTTGGATGAGGGAGGCTGGAAGTGATTCACCCCTAATATCTCATACAAGTTTTCGGAGGTGGGGTTTTGCACCCGACTCGGCGCTTCCCAATGGCTCATAGGGAGTCTCCAGGGGGCGTGGTCAGTCAAGGGACTCGTGATCTCCGAGTTGTAAGGGCCCCATGACCGACCAACCCTTGGGATAAGCAATAAGTAAGGATCCAGTATGGGAACCCGAATAATTGCTCGCGGATCAAAAGGAATAGAGGAGTAAGCCTCGATAAAACAATCCGTAATCTACGTTGTTAGCTACCGTGACAATTGATGGATGACTGCGCGAAAGTCAGCTAGAAACGTTTCCTCCGGGATACCTGGTGATCTCCCGGAGTACCCAGCCTTACCAGCACAAGCGGGGCTCTGTGGTGGTGGACATTCAATTCACTAGCTTCTCGTGGGATAATATGGATGAAGGACAAGAAGAAATAGTACAGAAAGTGACGGATGAAGGGAGGCAAGGAATTTTTCGAGGAAAATAAAACGAACGCCTGATAAGGCGGGGGAGACGAGCGGGTGGAGTGATACTGGAGTGAAGAGAAAGGAGGTATCGCCTCTGGAAGACAAGGAACAGAAGAGGAAACTGAAGGAGAAAGGAATGAAGGAAGTGAAGAATGGGAAGGAAGAAGAGAGGGAGAGTGTAGAGAGTTTGAAGGATATGGTAAGGCGGCTGGAGGAGAGGGTGGAAAAGTTGGAGGAGCAGAAGTGCTGACTATGTAAGAGCGAGGATCACATGGCCAGAGACTGTCGGCAGGCCTTCCTTCGTAGGGTATGTGGGATAAAGGACTATGCTTCCATCTTATGGAAAATAAAGGACCACTCAAATGCGGATATTTTGATACCAACTTATTCGTCTTGAGAGATAGAACATTTGATAACATTGCGCCAATGTTGTGACTTTTATAATTAACTCACAATTAATGATATTATTTTTGAAATCGCTTACGGAGATTGTATGAGTAAGATAGAGAGAAAATACGTAAATAAACATGTATCACAGATTCCACGAAGTAAGGATATCAGCGGTGATAAGAAATGAATAAATAAAACCATACAGGGTTGAACTGACCTAATTTTATCAGTTAATTTTTATATGTTGCTTTTTCTTTGTAGTATTTTGTAGTGTATTTGTTGGCATCGGTAACTCTTTGAAAAAATAGGATAGGGATGCGGAAAAGATTTTTTATATGCTAGATGTTAGATGTCTATTAACTGTTAATACAAAAATGCTTGTGAAATGTGTGTAGGTAATGAACCCGACGTAAAGGGTGATACTAAAAGATAATGTATAATTCTTAGAGTATCCCCTTTTACGCGCTTCACCTTCCCCCACAGGCAGCGCCTGAGGACCTCATTACCTTCTATCCGCGAAGTGTGGCTGAAAAAAAAATTTTATTGGCCTTAGCCGGTTTTTGGTTTTTATATTTTTTTGGTAGTTAAAGTCGCCTTTTTGCTTTATTAAATTTTTTTGATGGCCGAAGCCGGGTTTTGTTTAATTTTTGTATTTTTTTGATAGCCGAAGCCGGTTTGTGTGTTATATATATTTTGATGGCGATGAGTGTATCCCTTGCGTGACAAAAAAGCACTGTTAACTGAAATCTAATTTGCATCATTATATTTCTTCATGATTAGGTATAGTTCGATCAGCAGCGTCAAGTGCAGTATTTAGTAATTTGGTTGATGGATATCTAATATTAGGTTGGTGTCTAGCATATCCTAAATACCAGATCACGCTAGCTACATGTGCACAACATCCAAGTGTTCTAGCTCCAGTTTTGCAAGTACAGTAATAGCCATCAATATGTCGAATCTCTTCGTTAGGTTCGATTTCTTCGTCATAACCTAATCGTGGACGAAATGCTATCCACAATTATTGATGTTTAGTAGCTTGCCTAAATCTGGAATAAACTCGTGCTCTCATGAAACCTGGTTCTTGTAAAAGAGCTTGAAAAGAAAACTCGTCGACCTGTCCTCTTTGTAAATGATCTTGAATATAACTACGTGCAAGACCTACCTGATATATACCTAGAGTTAAATCTCTTACGTCTTGCAGTGACACAATTGGAAATTCGGCTATTTGCAGTTCATTCACATTAATCCATGAAGCATTGTTTACCCGCTGAAGGTGCAAACGGGAAATGCAGGATGGCGCATGATATATTGGATGAAGTAATTTTTAGGAGGGAAATGGATGTGGTGTGTGGATCTAAGCTAAACGCTAGATATGTGGGAAAGCAGAAACAGAAACGGGTGTTAAAACTTCATCTAGTAAAATAAATGAAGGTTTCACTCGATCTATAGACACTTTGGTAAGTTCATTATGTATCAAGATTGTCATCGTCTTTTCGTTTCGATCACTGATTTCGTATGGACCAGTGTATGGTGGTTGTATTGCTTTTAGAAAGGGTACGTCTTTCAAAAAATCATGACAGCATTTCGAGAGTTCCTTGAAAACAAAAACGCCAGGTTGACAAGGTCTTGATGCTGGAGTTGGTCGTAATTCTCTTAACCATAAGAGAAAGCCGCTTGTATCGTCGAGATTCTTGTTTTCAAGATTGGAAGAGAACAGTTCAAAAGGTAAATTTAGAGTTTTTCTATAAACCATCTCAGAGGAAGTATCCTTGATATCGTCTTCAAAAGCTGACGAATTCCAGGTAATACGGAGGGCAAAGCATGAACCCAGTCGTCAGAATTAGCCATTATCGCAGCCTTTAAGTGACGATGTAAACGTTCGACTTGCAGCAGGATGCCAGCTTGTAGTGAGATTATTTTGAATTTCAAAAAATTTTACGAAATATTTGAAAACATGAGTAACATGAAAACATTTTTCTGGGGGTAGCCCAAATAGGGGAGATAGTTCTCTCGAAGGTCATAACAGACCTTCGAGAGAAAGCACTACAATGGCTGGGCAAATTTATAGTAACGAACGGTTAAATGGGCTATGAACACCTTTTCACCATTCAAGGCACCGGGAGCTGATGGAATTTTCCCAGCATTGCTCCAGCAAGGACAAGACGAAATTCTACCACATTTGGTTAGGATCAGTCGAAGCAGCTTAGAACTGGGTTATATACCAGAAGTATGGAGAAGGGCAATAGTAACCTTCATTCCAAAAGCTGGAAAAAGGGACACAACAAACCCCAAATCCTTCAGACCAATTAGCCTAACATCGTTTGTGCTCAAAACGATGGAAAAAGCTATTGACAATTACATTAGAGCGGAAATCCTAGAGAGACTACCTCTCCACCCGCATCAGCATGCTTACCAGGCAGGCAGATCTACGGAGACTGCACTGGTACAACTGACGGAGGATATACGAGGTGCTCTAGACAACCAAGAAGACGTAGTATGCGCCTTTTTGGATATAGGAGCTTTTGACAATACTCCTCATGAGGCTGTCAAAAGAGCATTAAATAGAAGAGGTGTAGACAGCACAACATCCAAATGGATGTCGGAACTGCTCACCACTAGAGTAGCAGAGACGAGGACGAGCAAAGACATTGACTGCATCTGTACAACCAGAGGATGTCCACAGGGAGGAGTAGCATCCCCATTAATGTGGAGCCTGACGGTTGACGAACTCCTGTGTGGTTTGACTGACCTCGGAATATCCTGCCAAAGATATGCTGATGATATTGTCATAACAGCCAGGGGAAATTCGAAAATACCCTTTTTGACATCGTACAAAAGGGTCTGAACTATACAAATAGCTGGTGTAGGCAAGTGGGACTCAACATCAACCCCACCAAAACCATCTTAATAGCCTTCACTAAGAAAAGAAAGCTCAACCTCAAAACCATTAAACTTAATGGGAGCGAGGGGAATGGAGACAGGAAGTCAAGTATCTAGGTTTGACTCTAGACAGTGAACTCCTGTGGAACAAACACGAAAAGGAGGTTATATACAAAGCAAAAATGGCTCTAATGGTGTGCAGGAATCTGGCAGGGAGAAATTGGGGGTGCAGCCCAAAAATCCTGAGCTGGATGTACACTGCCATAGTGAGACCAATTATCACTTATGGAGCCATTGCGTGGAGTAGTAGAATTAGCCTATTGACAACGAGAGAAAACCTCTCAAAAATTCAAAGACTAGCCTGTATGTGCATTACAGGAGCAATGAGAACATGCCCAACGGCAGCCGTGGAAGTTAATCTCAACCTCACACCACTACATATGGTGGTGGAAAGTGCCAGAAGGCTTATGTAACCCCCTCAGTAACGCCACTTACAACGAAGGATTTTTGCAAACATTGGTGGTCAGTCTGAAAGGCAAAAACATCACTCGTCTTGTAAGAGTTATTATTGACACAGGATCTCATAGATCATACATCTGGCAAGATACAGACTAAGTAGAGAGGGAATCATTAAAAAAAACCACCTCCTTACTTCTTAGAAATGGGACATGCCACAAGATGGTATGATGAAAAAGTATAACTTTTCAAAGAAATTCGTTACGGAATTAAGCAACAAGAAGGAATGGGATCCAAATACCATTACCAGACTTGGAAAGAATGCCATTCAATGGTACACGGATGGCTCAAAAGCAATAGAAGGAACTGAGATAGGAGTGTACGGGCCAGCAACCAAACACTCTGAAAGCTTGGGAAAAACCCAGAGTACCTTTCAAGCGGAAATTCACGCCATAAGAAAGTGTGCCCAGTTCAATATTGATAAAGGATATAGAAGGCAAAGGATTATCATAATGTCGGATAGTCAAGCAGCCATTAAAGCACTGAGCTCTTGTGTTATCAGTTCCAAAATGGTGTGGGAATGCCTAGGCAAACTAAATGAACTAGGCGAGAACAATATAGTCACCTTACTGTGGATTCCAGGACACACAGAGATAGAAGGAAATGAAATAGCAGATGAACTAGCAAAGAGGGGGACTGGAACACCCTTTTGTGGGCCGGAACCCTTTTGCGGTATCAGCTCCAATGTAATATTGGAAGAAATAGGCAAAGCCGAAGAAAAGTGAAGATCTGACCATTGGAAAGATCTAGTAGGACTTAGGCAATCAAAGATTCTTCTGGGTGACTACAACCGGTTGAGATCAAATGAATGCATAAGTCAAAGTAAAACTGCACTAAGAGTTTTAACAGGCATCCTTACGGGACATTGTCGCCTGAATGGGCACCTGAAAAAGCTCAAAATAGCGGAGGAAGAAGAATGTAGATTCTGTGGTATGGAAGAAGAAACCTCCATCCACATACTTGCGAACTGCACAACAATTCAGAATCCTAGGAGATTACTGGATAGAAGAGGGACAATTACCTAAGTTAAAGCCTGCAGATATCCTAAAATTCCTCCGGGAAATATGACTGAAGGAGCTACTAGTCTCTGAGACTTTCCTCAGGAACTAAGTAGAAGTAAGGGGGCACAATAGATCTTTTAGGTCTCAGTGAATGTCACCCCGATTTACATACATACATACATACAACATGAAAACATGAGTAGAGTAAATTGTGCTCCATGATCTGAGGATACAGTTTGAGGAAAACCAAAACAAAATATCCAGCAATCACTGTATCTGCACTTATATTCTGTGAAGAATAAACCTCGTGCCATCGAGTAAAACGATCGATGACAGTCAAGCAATATCAAAAAGAATGTGCAGGTGGACATGGTCCAATCAGATCGATGTGGATATGAGAAAATCTTTGTGTCGAAGTTTTGAAGTTGCCAAGAGGAGCATGGACGAACGTTACGAGAAATCTTCGCTCGTTACAAGCAGGTGCCCAATTTTGACAATCTTTGCTCATCGAAGGCCAAACGAATCGGTCGCTAATTAACTTGAGTGAATCATTGGCGCCGAGGTGAATCAAGTTATGAAGTTGATTGAAAACGATATGTCGGAATGGAGGTGTGATGAAAGGACGTGGTTTTCCTGTTGATGTATCACAAAATACAGTGAGTAAGGTTCCAAGAATCGGCACACGTTCGATGTGGAGAGAAGAATTTTCTTGAATAATCTTCTTGAGTTCTTCGTCTTCTTCTTGAGATTTAAACAGAAAGTTGTAACCAAATGGTGCAGAAACAGCTCCAATCCGGGAAAGGGTGTCAGCAACAATATTATCGTTACCTTCCATGTATTGAATGTTCATCGAAAATTCCGCGATGAAAGAGAGTTGATTGAGTTGAACTGGTGGAAGTTTTCCACGTTTTTGTTGAAAAGCGTAAACCAATAGTTAGTGATCTGTGTAGATCGTGAATGGAAGTCCTTCCAAAAGATAACGAAAATGCTGAATTGCAGCTTATATAGCAAGAAGTTCACGATAGTGAGCAGGCCAAGAACTTTCTTTCGAGGACATGTTCTTTAAAAAGGACGCAAATGGTTGCCAAACGTCATTAACGAGCTGCTGTAAACATGCTCCAACATAATCAAGTGAAGCATCTGTAAAAAAAACAAGTGGACCAGAAGTGAAGCAGAAGAAATGCAGTTTTTGCATTTTGAGAAAGCTTTTTCTAATTCAGTTGTCCAGACTATCGGTTGAGAACTGTCAGAAGTGGATTGCTTATTACGTTATGCAAAGGAGCTTCGTATTCAGAGGCGTGAGGTATGAATTTGCGATAAAAATTTTGATAGAGGGAAATCTTTAATCGCCTGAACTCGTTCTTCTGGAGTACGGATGCCAGCAGAAGAAATTTTATAACCTAAAAAAGTAACCTTAGCAACTCCAAAAATGTATTTCTGTTAATTGATGACTGAACCGTACTTCGAGAAAAGTTCAAAAATAATTCTGAGATGACGTTCTTGCTCTTCTTTAGAACGAGAAGAAACGAAAATGTCGTCCATGTAAACGAATCAGAAGTTGAAACCACGCAAAAATTCATCCATAAATATTTGAAAAGTTCAACCAGCATTTCGAAGTCCAAACGTCATGAATGGAAATTTGAAGAGTCCAAATGGTGTAATGGTGGCAGTTTTTCCAATATCTTCGTCAGCAACTGGAATTTGTTGATATGCCTAAACTAAGGCAATTTTTGAAAACATCATAAAAACACCAATAAGGAAGGTGGCATCATGAATGTGACGGATAGGATAACGATCCGGAATCGTTCGAGCGTTCAACGCATTGAGTTGGGTTGAGTTGAATATTTACTATTTAGGTAAAGTTTTGTATTTGTTAACGAAAGTACTTTATATAATGAAAAAAATGGTGAATCGTTGATAGCTACTTGATATCTCTAATATCTAATTGTCCAAAATACATAGATTCTTCGCGTTCACTTCTGTCACTCACTTTCAATCTAAACCGTCACCCATATATACATCATTTAACAGAAATCCGTTTTGAAGTTATTTGAATGAAATCAATCTCACAGTGTATTTTCAAAGAGTTCTAGCCCCATTCGGAATCATTTTTGCATAAGTTAATATACGTAAAATCAACATAAAACGAGCTTCAGTTTTTGCAGTTTTTTCCTTTGAAGAGCGTTTCTGGACAGTCTGTATATATACATGAATGCTTAACTCCTAATCCTAATTAAAAAGACTGGCTCTCGACTGTTCATTTTGCATACTCCCAAAGCACGTGTGATAAACAATGAATTATGTCAAAACAACGAGGTTAACGACTGAAACTTCGCTGGTGCTCTCATTAAAACTTTAACTGGATAGAGTTAATTTAAAATATATTTGTGCCTTTGTGTTATAAAATTATTTCTTGCTCAACAAAATTAACTTCCAGAAGAACTTATTTCCATCGATTAAATACGGTTTATTTTTTCGAAAAACGTTGGAAATTCAATGTTTTTCTAACAATTATCCAGTGTATATGTCGGAACCGTTTACAACAACTAGAGTGTTAACTGGAAAGGAACTGGGAAAAGGGAGAAATTGATTGAAAATAGAAATGTTCCTTTCCTTCAAGAGAAATATCCACCAATTTATATTGCTCTTCGAAAAATGCCTTCCAGGCATTTGTCTATAAGTCCAACTAAATTACTAGTCTTAGCTTAGTTTTGCGGTCAAAGTTTTCAGATATCAGTCTTCTGAAATATCTTGTTTGCCCAAAATTTTGTGACTTCATTCACACTCTCATTTTATAGTTCTTTTGGTAAAGTGTTATAAACACATTTATCATACGTCTCGTAATATCACAGCTTTTAAACGATGCGTTAACCGTTGCATTGTCGGTTTATTTAGTGAATCACAGATAACTAATAGTGATAAGCGTGAATGAGAAAAAGAAGAATAGTCAAGGAGACTTAGTGCATGACAAGCCGCCAAAATTCCTGAAATAAAGTGTACCGGGTGGGCAAATAAAAGAGAAAAACCTGGACATTACTTACTGAATTAGTTGTCGTTAACTTTCGGTATAACCGGAAATGACATGTATGTACAAAATATTTTCCATAAATTCGCCATAACTTGTTATCCATCTATGCCAATTTTTATAAAAATCGTGTAATTAGTCTCCAATATATAGATATAGATATTGTAAGCTCGATGTGAAACAGTGTGTATACAAAGACACATTTCCTAAAGTTGGGTAATACCTAAATTGCATTTAGGAATTCCCAAATCCCATTTAGGTATTACCTAACATTTCGAAATGGTTGGAGAAATCGAGCAAATAAGTCGTTATACAAAAAAAAACCTTTACGGCTATTATACAAATTTAACAGCTACGATATTAAAATCATTCGACGGTCCATCAATACTCTGTGGTATGGTTGTTGACTATTTCACGCGCTTGTCAAATGGACCAATCAGGAGCTCTAGTCAAGTTCGGATTATCGATAACACCAAACTTGACTATGGATCCTGATTGGCCTGTCAAGTTCGGTGTTTTCAGATTTGTGTATGTGATAGTTAAACGTCAAATATAAATAATCTCGCCGGGCACGCATTTGAAAATGAGCAGATTTGGGATAAATTCCATCGAATTAATCAATGAAAAAATTGATAAAAAAGCACCGAAAAATACGAAGAAATCGAGGGAGTACGTTTGGAAGCAATTTACTAGGATTTTGCGATGAACGAAAATACGTATTAGAAGAAGCAACGCCTGTCGAGAGACTAGCTATTATATTAAAGGAATGGGGCTTCAACATGAGAGAAATTGATGGTTCTGATTACAAGGAATATGTCGTAAAGACGATCTGGAATACGAGTGCTAAATTATTATAAGAAAAATATTGCAAATGAATATTCACGGAGTTTCGTCCCATTCAAAGATATCATTTTTCAATCGGCAAGAAATGCACGAGGTACAAAACGTAAGTTGCTTTAGGGTAACACACACACAAAAATCATTTCGGTACCGTTGACCCATGAAGAACATCAAGCGATATGTACACAATGGGATGAAGATACACCCACAGGACTCCAAAAGAAATTTTTTCATATCGCAGCTGTAGAGCTTGCATGGGGAGGATGTGAAGCTGTATATTGTTTTTTAGAATATTTTAAAGAAGAATTAGATAATAAGGGGGCGCCTACCGGTAGAATCGAATGTAACACAGTTTTTTCAAAAACTTGCCAAGGAGGTGGTCAGCGATGTGCGAACAGCAAATGGTAGATTCAAAATGTGCAAAATCCAGCAATGTGCCCCGTGAGACTTTATAAAAAGTTAATTTCAAAACGAGGTAATAATGTAAAATCTGATAGGTTGTTTCTTACTGTGAATGGACACTGGAAGTCCGGTTATCACTGCACTCCTTGGTACAAAAATATACCTCTAGAGGTTAATACGATCAGTAAATGGACTCAAACATCAGAATATGCTTGATGTGAAAAAGCAAAAATAACCAACCACTCAAATCGAGCAACTGCAGTCAGTGAACTTTTATGAAGAGGAGTAGGTGAACAGGAAGCCATCAAAATCACAGGACATTCCAGCTCTAATTCGCCGAAACCTTACATCCAACTTAGTAAACAGTATCACGAAAGACTTATTGCAAATGTGAGAAATAATAGCAATCAAGATTTAACAACTATTGCAAGTACAAGCGGGTGTTCAAATAATCAAGCTCAAAGTATAATAACTGCACCATTTATAATTACAATTGAGAAATATTTGAGTACGTTATGTTAATACTGGTTTATTTAAATATGTTTTTTATTCGATGTCAATGTTTCCTGTTTATTAAACTATTTCTCTAATCAACTTCTCAACTTTTTTGCTAATTTCCTCTAATTCTGCCGAATTTCAGATTTTTTACCTTTCACTTTGTTTTTGAAATAGTCTAATAAAATTCCACTCGTGACTGAATGTATCTTACAATTCTGTCTTATTTCACAACTCGACTGAGCTGCTTGAAGAAAACACCACTCGTCCTGCGGACTCGTGGTGTTTTCAAGCAACTCAGTTTCGTTATAAAATAAATCGACAAACTTATCGTGAAAATTCAATCACTTGTGGTATTACTACTGACAATTCCACTGATGTATAATAATAATTCCCATTTGTGAGTACAAAAATCGTAGGTTCCTATCGGCTAAATAGGAAGGTACAGAATTGCAAGTGGTGGAAAAAATCGGATAAATTAGGTCACCGTAGCAACGCTTTCACGCATTGGCCGTTCGTTTATCAAGCGTTGCGCGGCGCATCACTTTGACAATTGTAAATGTCAAAAATAGAATTAAACAGCAAATATTACTCCAGTGAGTATGTCAAGATTTGGGAATATTTGCGAGGCAGAAATAGTAAAAAAGATTGGAAAATCAACTCCAGAAAATACAAAATGAAATCATTCCTTCATTTGGAATCAATTTAGCGAATTTTGTAAACAACGAAAATTCTATTTGGAAACCGAACAGTCAGTGGAAAATGTGGCAGTAATATTGATGGACTGGGGATTTGATATGAAGAAATATAATGGGGAAGATTATAAAGAATACGTGGTGAAAACAATGTGGAACACAACGGCAAAAATGTTGCAAAGCATGTAGTTCGAAAATTTTAATGTTACTTTCAACCCTTTCACTGATTTGGCATTTAAAATTCCCGTGATGCAGGAAATTATAGGCGAAATAACAAGTTTATTTAGAAAAACGTAAAAATAGTTCAATAGCATTAACCAAAAGTGAAATTGTTGAAATCGCATTACTATGGGATGAAAATGATCCCATAGGTCTTTTTTCATATCGCTGTATTTGAATTAGCTTGGCGAGGAGGTAAAGCTGCAAAATGTGAAGTACACTATTTTAAAGAAGAAAAATCAAATAATGGTGATTCAACTGGTCGCATTGAATATGATACAGTTTTTTTTCCAAAACATGTCAGGGTGGCTCAAACAAGTGCTGCGATAGTAAATGGCTAATAAAAAACATAGAAAATCCTTGCATATTCCCAGTAACATTGTTTTATAAAATATTATCACATAGACCGAACCATATTACAACTGATTATTTATTACTCCCAATCCATTTTGGAAAAAAAACATCAAATGGTTGGTACAAAAATATTCCCATAGGAGTCAACGAAATTCTTAAGTGGACGAAAATTTCAGCTGAAAAAATTGGACTGGATACAATGAATAAAAAAATTTCTAATCATTCTCATCGCTCAAGCGCAAAGGCAACTTTTGCTAAAGCAGGTATTAATGAACAAGAATTAATTCAAATAATTGGACATTCCTCTTCCAAGTCTACAGAGCCTCATTCACAACTTGTTACATATTGTAACAAATCTACGAGATAAAGCTGAGGATAATGAATTAGCCACAGTGTCAACAACATCCATGTCAATGTCAACAACAAAATCTGCATTAGTAAAGGAGCAAATGTCTACTAGTCCAATTGTATATAAAAGTTGTGTTTTTAACAATTATTGCTGTTTCTAATCATTATTCTTCTACGTATTGTTCTTTCAGTTTGTAAAATAAAGTTTCATTGAATTGAGTTTCTATTCATGGAATTGTTTTACCAAATACCGCGCAAGCTCAGATCTAGCAGGATATTTCCTGTTCTGATAAAATCACTCGAGCTATACGCTCTCGTGGTTTTGTCAGAACACCTTTTGTTTAATTGTCAATGAAATCAAGTATTCGAAAACAACCACAAAAAATATACGGCTAAATCTGAGCTCTTGTGGTATTACCCCTGATAATTCTACAGTGACAAGCAAAATAACAGGGAAAATAAAGCATGGTATTTATAATATATACTTGGAACGTTAACGGACGTAACGGACGAGGCCGGTCAGTTTATCAAATACGGTTCAAATCTACCAGGTAACCGAACAAGTTGTAACTAAGCCACTTGCAAGTACAAGAAACCTTTTGGATTTAAATAAAAACGGAAAAGCTACAATAAACTAATATTCCGACAATTGAAAAAAAAATATTGGTTAACCAGACGGAAAAAGAACGTTTTAAATTTATCAAACAAGTTGTAACTAGGCCACCGGGAAACCCTTCGGATTTGAATGGAATAGTAAAACCACAATAAATAACTATATCAAAATAAAATTAGTATATTACACCACAAGAGCCGATTATTGAATTTTCGGCCCTGCGCGTCAGGACGAGCAGGACCGAGATTTCAACTTTTGGCCCGTGTAGTGTGTATACGACTTTTCTACATAGCCGGTCGAGAGTACGTTATTAATTTTACTTTTTTTAACTTTAAATGTTTTTGATGCCTGCCCCGACATTTGCGGCACGAGCGAAGCGAGTGCTGCTGGTCGTTACGAGTATAAATACGCATGAGAAATTCTCTCCTCCCACCGATATAGAGGGCGAGCGTGTACTTCTCACAGGGAGTAAATATTAAACTTCCGTCCCAGCTAGTATAGAAATAGTATATTACGGACCAAGGCCGGTAAAGTAAGAAATGTCTCAGATCACATGTAATTGTCGACCTCAGCTTCGCTTCGGCCGACATTTCTTACTTTACTGGCCTTGGTCCGTAATATACTATTCATGAGTTTAAAATGTACCTAATAATCGACAGACAGAAAGAATAAAAAAACCAAAATAAAATCAAAATAGCAAAATTTTCAATTTTTAATTTTTCCAGTTTTTATTATTCAATATTTACTATGTATGTAATGTTTGCTGATCTCTGTCCAGTCTCTATCTCTGAGGACTAATAATTAAACAGTTTCTCGTAATTTTGGACTAAACTTTTAGATGGCACTGAATGAAATATTTCACTTCGAATTTGGAAAGATGTCTGTTTATTTTGAGTGATTATGTTACTGAACGCTAGATGTAACTGACGACACTTCGAATCTGCAAGTCTATTTTCTAAATTTACCCGAACCAAAGAATTTTTCCAGTCGTTGACGTCATTAATTTTTGGTAGATGGCTTCTCATATAGGATATTTCGAATTGTATCCAACCTATACGTCGTCACTATATACCGTTTGCAAAAAGTATCCTGAAGAATTAATTAACATTAAGAATTTCCTCAAAAATTATTCAGATATCCTGGAAAACATGAATACATTTTAATTTAAAAAAAAATAGGTTTTCAAAATAATATACATATATTTATATTCACTTCTAGGACGGTCGGTATATATAAATATTAATCGAAGATATGATAAACAACTCACTTAACGGGGTGACTGACGAATGAATTTCGTCGTTTTACATTCAGTAGCGATTTGACTTCGGAATAGGAAAGATCGGCGTGCGTTCGCAATTTATTTCCGGTAACGAGTTAGTGTATCGTGTGGACATGTCGTAGGATCTGTGGAAAATCTTGGGGCTTGGGACCCAAACAAATCTATTGGATATATGTGATGATCGTTAGACCAATGATCACATATGGAGCTATTGCCTGGTGGCCAAAAACTTTACAGCGAACGGCCCAAGCAAAGCTCTCTGGTTTACAGAGACAGGCTTGCCTGGCAATTACTGGTGCTATCAGCTCCACACCGTCAGCAGCCATGGAAATCCTTCTGGACCTACCTCCTGTCCATATATTTTTGGAAAGAGAGGCTAGATGGACAACTTACAGAATTGTGCATATTTCTAAATGCACAAATCAGGCTTATACAGAACGAAGCAGAATGCTAGTGGACACTGAAAGTCACAGTATTCTGTGAATGACCTCTGACATAATGCCTCCAACAGTAAAGTACGGCCTGCCTTATACCGTCCTAATTCCAAATAGAGATGAATGGGTCCTCCGTAAGGATGAACTATTAAGAGCAGACAGCTGTTGGTACACAGACGGTTCAAAAACACCCTCAGGCTCTGGTGCAGGAGTATACGGGCGCAGACCTAGGACAGAAATCTCAACCTCTCTAGGATCCTATGCAACCGTATTCCAGGCGGAAATTTACGCCATTGTTTCATGTGTGGAGAGATTGGAGCAAGCCAATCTCATACATAGAACAATAAAAATTTTCTCGGACAGCCAAGCGGCTTTGAAAGCACTTAGCTCTCACCGTGTAACGTCGAAATTGGTTTTAGACTGCCAAAGAAGACTCTCCTTAATCGGAGAACTCAATAAAGTATGGCTGGTCTGGATCCCTGGCCATTCTGGCATGGAAGAAAACGAGAAGACAGACTCTCTTGCAAGGGAGGGTGCCGTACGTGTTTCTATCAGACCAGAACCAATAATTGGCATCGCAATAAGTTTTGCCAAACAAACACTGAATACCTGGACTGCAAGAAGAGCTTTAGACTTCTGGCATAATTTACCAGGATTGGTTCATTTAAAGGCTTTCATACATCCTTCGAAGAATGTCTCCAAAAAAATGTTAGACTATAGCAGGCATGACCTACGTTGTCTAACTGGTCTTTTAACAGGCCACTGTCATCTGAATCATCATATGCTAAAACTTGGACTGTCGGAAGATCCGACCTGCCGTCTTTGTCTGGAAGATGATGAATCAGCAGAGCATATAATTTGTGCCTGCCCCGCCGCGGCTCGAATCAGGTATCTGATGTTTGGCAGGGATTCTCTCTCGCCCCCGGACCTGAAATATCATTCACCAAATAAACTAATTGGCTTTGTTAAGAAGCTGAATTTGTATGGTGAAATCTGAATAGGTGTGAGCCACAATAGACTCTTGCGAGTCGCAGTGGAGGGCCTTATAGACCCACTCATCAAAAACCTAACCTAACCTAGTGTATCGTGTAGTGAATAGTGCCTCTATGGATTACTTGGAAAACAATCTGATACATTTCAACATAAGTTTCCATTTTTTTTTCATACGAACTATTTTATTACGATGAATTAGCTTTTAAATATGTTCAGAACTTTTTTTGATAAATAGGTACTTTTTGGTCATTGTATAGACGATCTTTTTTTATATAAACGATTAGTAGGTTTTAAATTTGCTTAATCTTAAAAAATTAATTTGGTCATTAGAATTAGTACATATTATTGTTTATTTATAATCAATTTTTGCTTTCTTTTACTATTTTTTATACCAAAATGTTTCAAATACTGAAATCCCACCTGGTATATATTCCTAGCTATGACAAATTATTCTTGTATAGACTGTTAGTCATGATAAACTGTAGATACTTCTACCTCGTATTGGGGCTCCTATAAAAAATTATAAATGACAATTTAAATGTGTATGCTTCCATTGTTTCCTAATATACAGAATTGATATACATTGTTCATTTATAATCCATTTTTGCATTCTTTCAATGTTTTTTTATACCAAAATACTAAAAATTCTAAAAAGCCGGTCGGTATATATTTCTAGCCATGACAAATTGTTTTTATATGGGAGGTTAGTTCTGATAAACTGTACATATACTTCTACCTCGTATGGGGGTTCCTATGGGAAATATTAAATGACAATTAAAATTTGTCCTGCTTCCATTTTGGTCATTAACATACAGGGTATTTGAAAATTAGTTAATTTTATTCATATAAAAGTTTAGCAAAATAGATTCAAAAAAATATCTTTGATGTTTGTACAGATGTTCAGTTCTTATTAACTAATAATCTTAATTCGGGTTATATTTTTAATAATAAAATCGTATCAAAAGTTATATGTAGTACAAGGGTAACAAATATGTTCAATTTTTCATCCCTATTACATAACATACAATTTTTGTTTTTATTGTTTTCAATTAAAATCACAGTTGAATAACAAAGTCAGCTAGAAGTTTTGATGTTATCAAGAATTTTAATATTAGAAAACTCAACATCATAGTACATAAAGGTGAATCAGAAGTTTACTTTTGAAAAATGTTTATAAATATTGAAAGCACACTTTATAGAATCTCGGAAATGTAACTTCAAACACGAAATAAGGATTTCATGCAATACAAATGCCCTCTGTAGCTTCGTCGTTTCACTTCAAACGAAAGGGCTGCTATTAAATTTTCAAGCCTCTTGCACTTATATTTTCGGGTTTTAGCTGGTTTTCTTAACCCTTTAGTACATGAAAATCTTGTTGGAACGGAAAAAGTATAATAAAATTTTAATGAAACGTTTAAAGGTAATTATGCATTTGTTATCAAAGGGACCGCTTCAGATTTTATGTCATAAGAGAAAATGAGAATTTCCTTTAAATCCTAAAATTGTTTATGAAATGAAAACGAAGCAAAATTTATGGGGTTTCATTGATGAAGATGAGCGTCGCTTATACAGTGCATCCATAAAGCAATGCATAAATTCATTATTATCTAAATAAACAATAATATTAGAAGTTCCCGAAAAAGGTCGATGTTTGATTTTAATTCACTATTTTTTCAAATTATAATCTAATATACAGGGTATTTCTTATCATTTTTTTCATTTGACGTTAAAAACTGTAAGAAACATTGAAGTAAAGTTCTGTATTTTCAAGATGCGGACTCAACAAGAGGTATGCCGATTATTCCATGAAATGCACCCAGATCGTGAACCTATTTCACAATCTACGGTAAGCAGAAAAGAGCGAAAATTCAGAGAATTAGGACATGTGAGGGATGCAGCAAAGCAAGGTAGACCAAAAATTATTGAAAATATTCAACAAGACATAATTTTGTCGGCAGCAGAAAATCCACACTGTACCGGGTGGCCATCTAAGAACGGCCGTCGGCCATATCTCAGGAATGAATTATAGCAAAGGTTCGGGAAATTTTTTTTTTAACAAAAGTGACCTCGAAAAACGCCTGGAAATTATTTTTAGAATTGTAGGTCCACCGCTAGAGGGCATATGCGACAGTTAAAATTTTAAAATGCAAATTTTTTCAAAATCTACTTGATTAAGGGGCATATTAAATATTATAATCAGATTCCTTGACAAATTCTGCATATTTTTCATTTGACAAGTTTTAGTCTATCTCTTCAAATAAGGGGTGGGGGAGAGTGAGAACCTTGTTACAAAAAAATGCCTTTAATTCCGGTTATGCTGGACCGATTTTAATAAACTTGATGTTGTTTGATAGAGCGTTTATTAAACAATCGAAAATTTGTAAATTTGAGGCAATCTGATTATTAAAATAAATGCTAGAGGGTGCAGTTTAATTTTTTTTAAATATTGTGTTTTCTCGTTTCAATTTTAAATGAAAGCATAAAAATTCAAGTGGATCTTTGAAAAGTAGACTAAATTATCAATAAAACAGTAAAAACCGCAAGTCGATATCTCTTTCCTATCCTGAGTTATCGTAAGAAACAGGTAAATGGCGGGAATTGTTCTTCCAACGTCTAGAAGGCTGGTTCGCGTTAACGGAAATGATTAAATTTAGCCTGGATCAAAAGATCTTACATTGGTCTGCAGTAATTTAAACTGTTATCATACTAATGTTATGGTTGCCACTAGGTGAAGAAAATAGCAGCTTCAATTTCTGCCCTTGAAATACTTCGTATTGTCTGTCGTATTATTTCAACCATGTCAGCTCTTGTTGCGGGTCTATCGGCTTAAACAGAATATTTTATTCGCTCCACAAATGAAAATCTAAACAAGTTAGGTCTGAAGGCCTTGGTGGCCAAAAAAAAAACTTACACGTCCTATCCACCTTCCAGGGTATGATTGATCTAAGAAATTCCGAACATCTCTAGAATAATGTGCAGGGCACCCATCATGTTGCAAGAACATGTCACGACGAATGACCAAGGGTACGTCTTCTAAAAGGAAACAAATCTAAACATCTTTCTCCATTAACAGACTCATTAAAAAAAAGGTCCAATAACTAGTGGAACAAAGAAAAAGTCAACGGACATTAAGGCACTACTATTTATGTAACACTAACTACGCAGAATTGCAAAAGAACTATAAACGATGCAGTATCAAGGACAACACAGGAAGCACGAGGCAAAATAAGCTTCACAAAAAAGGATAGAGAAACCGTAATGGACCCTATAGAAATATTATGTGATAGGTCACATAGCGTTACAGGAAAAAGACATTTCTAGTTTAAAAACGGACATTATCACCAAGCTAAAGAAAAATCGGAGAAGTCATAAATGGCAAACATGGAAGAACTGACAAAGACACTGATGAAAACAGAAGAACAAATAAATAAGAGGAACGCAACAACAGATGCAAGTGGGACTAGCACGCAGAGAAAAGCCACTACCACATACAATAGCGAGGATACACACCCTGGTACAAGCACGGAAACAAATGAACAATTCCCAGAACTAAGAAGGTCGACGAGAACATATGCGGAACATGCACAAAGGCATAGGCAAACAAACCAGGTAGAAACAGAAAGGAAAATATGGACAACGCCTGAACAGAAAATAAAATTTGAGACATTGATAAAAGCCAGAGAAGGAGACCAAAATAGAACAATGGAGGAGCTGAAAAAAGTCATAACATCTCAGGACATGGAGGGAGCATACATAAGAAGCACCCAAACGGCGATTATTCTTGGCACCGAATCGAAGGAAAAAGACGAGGAGCTACGGAACAAGATAAGATCTAACCAGAATTTGGAAATCAATGACGCGACAAGACAGACTGAGCCCGCAATAACCATAACAGGGGTACAAAGAGGAAAAACTATTAACGAAGTAATTATGGCGATAGACACAGAAAATGAGAGACATATACGGAGAGCAAATAAAACAATTAAGAATAGTAGCAAAACAGGACCATGCAGGAACTATTGGAAAGAGAACATGACAATACAGGGACTGAAAGAATTATTACAATACATATTGAAACAGGGATATATTTACTTAGACCTAACCAGACTCTACGTAGAAGAATACGCTTCGGTAGCACAGTGCTTTAGGTGTTGCAGGTTTGGTTACGTAGAGAAGTACTGCAAGGAATTGGAACCAACATGCTACAGATGTGGCAATAGACATGACGGGAAAGAATGTGGGACAGAAACACTGAACTGCGCAAACTGCGAGAAGCTGAGGATAGTGCCAAGGGGACACAATGCCAGGGATTATTCATGCCCAATTTATAAAAAGAAGCTGGAGGAAGCAAAAAGGCAAATAGATTATTGACAGACAACAATACATAAAACACAAACACGGAAGACATATGAAAATCATACAACGTAACCTAGGCAAGGGAAAGGGGACAACAGAGTAATTACTAAAAAAATGGGGGACGAAGACATAGACATTGGCATCATACAGGAACTATACTGGGAGCATCGGACAACCCAACACACAGGGTAGTGAGAAACCATACAGGGGGAAAAACGCGTTGATAATCAAAAAAACACTGACAAAACAGACGACAGCAATAAGCGACATGACAGACGAAAGCACAATAACAATAGTAATAAAGACAGGGAACATAAGCTTGCCAGTAAGCAAAATATGAAACGAACCCGGGAGAAAAGAAAACAAAAGACTCGACAAGCACAAGGCCAGAATTCATAAAACCAAAGGACGATATCTACTGTGCGGAGACTTCAACGCCAAAAGCACTAGTTGGGGGGGGGGGGCAGATTAACGACGAAAGGGGTGAAGACATTGTGCAGTGGGCAACGAAACATGGATTAATGATAAACTAAACATCACTCACGATATCCTACCTACATTCAGCAGCAACAGAGGTAAGAGTTGGGTGGACCTGACGTTGACCAAAGATAATAATATAATCAATTGGACGGTATCGGATGAGGAAACGTTGAGTGATCACCAATATTTAACCTTCAGTATCCCGACCACAAAACAACTTGCAACAAAACACATATACTCCACACTGACAACATATATGGCAAATATCTTCAGATTTACGAACTGGGAAAACAAAGACAAGACATTAGATGAACACACATTATACAACATAATCAAACAAACAATGGATAAGTGCTTATCGAAGAAAACAAAAAGACGAAAGAGGACGAATATATGGTGGACAGAAGAACTAAACAGAGAGAGGCAAAAGACTAGCAGAGCAAGGAGAAAGTTTCAAGAGACAACAGACATAGTAGACAGGAAGATAGACGGCAAGAATACATAGCACAAAGGAGAATCTATAAAAACAAAATAAATCACACAATGAATAAGAAATTTTTTCTCACACAACGACGAGAATAATCCGTGGGATGTATGTATGTATGTAAATTGGGGTGACATTCACTGAGACCTAAAAGATCTATTGTGCCCCCTCACTTCTACTTAGTTCCTGAGGAAAGTCTCAGAGACTAATAGCTCCTTTAGTCCTATTTCCCGGAGGAATTTTGGGATATCTGCAGGCTTTAACTTAGGTAAATGTTCCTCTTCTATCCAGTAGTCTCCAAAGTGTTGTGCCCTAGGATTCAGAATTGCTGTGCAGTTTGGAGGCTTGTGCAGTTTGCAGGATGGAGGTTTCTTCTTCCATGCCTCAGAATCTACGTTCTTTGTTTATTTGTGAGTATTAATTAATATGAAATAATACTACAACCTCAATGTTTACAATTTATTTCAAGACTGCCCGATTTGCTACCAAAACTTTTAATTCACCCACAGGTAAAATGTGTACAAACATCAAAGATAATGAAACCACTTTTTTGGATGTCGAGACCCAAAATGCTTAATTACTATATACAACATCTCCCTCTTTTATACCAACACTCCCCCATAATACCCTATCATAACTTAACAACATTCCCTAAATAATAATTCAACAAAACTATAATTATTCATTTACGCCGTATCGTTGCGGTTTAACAAGTTTGCTACGACGACGTAGGTTCCTTCCGGATGTATCTCCTTCTATTCCTGCATCGTTATTTTCTACAGTCACAACAATATTTTCATTTGATTCGTTAATATCCGGAAACGCACTTTCCTCACTATCACTGTTTTCACTGTTTTGCACATTATTCACATCAGGTACAAAATTATTATTTATTTGTGATCGTGGTATGATTGAAACAGCTTCTGGATTAACATTACAAGTAGTTTCATGTTTTAATTTCAATTGATCAGAGTGTCTTTTCCAATTCATACCACTATCAGTCTTAACCATGTAAGTTCTCCGACCCAACACATCTGTAATTATGCCCGAACACCAAGGTAAACTAGAATGTAATCAAAAATCTTTTATCCATACCTTATCGTTTATTTCAAAAATAATATCCTTGACGCGAGACGAAAATTTTTGTCGTTGTCGTTCTTGATTTGATCTTACTACTTCCACGGTTGAAGGCATGAGTAAGTCAAATTTGGTTCTTAAACTACTACCAAAAAGCATTTTTGCAGGTGATTCTCCTGTAGTGGTATGAGGTGTGTTACGAAAATTAAACAAGAATCTCTGCAGTATCAGATTTAATTCTAATTTAGGATTTTCATACTTGGATTTTAAAATGGCTTGTTTTAAAATTTTTACTGCACTTTCCGCTTGTCCGTTTGTAGGAGGATGATACGGAGCCCCTGTCTTATGTTTTATGCCACATTGAACTAAAAATGTTTGGAATTCTTCCGAAGTGAAAGTTCGACCGTTATCAGTGCATAGCTCTCTCGGCAACTCAAATCTACTAAAAACTTCCCTAAATAATTGAATTGTTCTAGATGCCGATACATTTTTTACCTCAAACGCTTCTAACCACCTCGAGGTAGCATCCTGAATCACTAAAAATGTCTTTCCATGGATTGGCCCAAAAAAATCAGCATTTAACCTTGTCCACACTTCTTTGGGCCATTCCCATACAACCAATGAATTTTTTCGTGGATTAGAGCTGTATGCATTACAAGCCCCACAACTTTTAGCCAAAGATTCGATATTAGCATTTAAAGAAGGCCACCAGAAATAGGATCGAGCCAAAGCTTTCATTTTTACTACCCCCATATGGGATTTATGTAGTTCACTTAATATTTGACCATAAAATTTTTTAGGTATAATAAGACGGTATCCCCATAATAAACAGTTTCTTTCGGTGGATATTTCATTTTTATGCAAAAAATATGGCCTTATTTATGAAGAAGGACACTCTGCTGGCCATCCATTTTTTACATAGAACATTATTTTAGTTAAAAGTGGCTCGGAGTTAGTTTCATCTTGAATTTTTTTTAAATTCAATGGAATTTGTGATTCTTGAATGTAATTCAAAAATGAAACTTTAGGATTGATACTTAAATTAAGAATACTTTCCTGACCATTAAAAAAAATATTCTTTTCCGGTAATCTCGAAAAACAATCTGCTATATTTTTTGAAGAAGATACAAATTTAATTTCATAATCAAAAGCAGAAAGTATGTGTGCCCATCTTTGCAAACGGTTCGCGGCAAAAATTGATAAACCCCTTTTATTTCTCAAAATAGCTAAAAGAGGTTTGTGATCGGAAAATAAAAAAAATTTTCTTCCGTATATATATTGGAAAAACTTTTTAACTCCAAATATAATTGCGGCTGCTTCCTTTTCAATCTGTGAATAATTTTGTTCCGCAGAATTTAAAACGCGAGATGCAAAAGCAATAGGTCGCTCAGACCCATCATCGAAAATATGACTAAGAGTTGCACCTAAAGCAAAACTGGAAGCATCTACCATTAACTTTACCTTTTTTTCTGGGTCAAAATGTGACAATACAGATGAGGTGCTCAAAACTATTTCTGCAATCATTTCCCCAGTGCCAGTCGACGCCCTTTTTTAGTAAGTTATATAAAGGTTTTAAAATGTGTGAGACATTCGGTATAAACCGGCAATAAAAATTTACCATCCCTAAAAATGATTTGAGTTCCGTCGTTGAGCTTGGAGTTCCAACATTTTTGATTGCAGAAATTCTTTCATCTGACATATGTAGCCCTTGCTTATCAATCACATGCCCTAAATACTTCACCGAATCTTGAAACAAAAAACATTTTTCTTTTTTTATTTTCAGACCACATTCCCGCAATATTTGGAAAATTTTCTCCAATCTATCCAAATGCTCTTGATCATTCGTCCCTGTAATAAGGATATCATCTAGAAAACATGCTACCCCTGGAATCAAAAACAGTTGTTCCATGATTTTCTGAAAAATGGATGGGGCCGTTTTTATACCATAGGGTAAGCGCGTATATGAGAACATACCTTTGTGTGTTGTTATCGTAACAAGCTTTTGAGATTCCTCTGTCAATAGAACTTGTTGGTATGCTTCAGATAAGTCAATTTTTGAAAATTTTTGACCGTTTTGAAGTTGAGAAAAAAGATATTCAATGCGAGGTAGGGGAAAGTGTTGTGTTACTAAGTGTGAGTTTAAAGTAATTTTAAAATCTCCACACAACCTTAGGGAACCATTTGGTTTTAAAATAGGATCAACCGGCGTAGCCCATTCAGAAAATTGAGTAGGCCTTAAAACTCCATTGGCTACTAATCTATCGATCTCGGTTTCTATTTTTGGTTTTAATGCGAAAGGAACTGGTCTGGGTTTGCAAAATTTGGGAATAGTACCTTCTTTTAATTTTAAAGAAATTTTAAACTTATTAAAACAACCAAGACAAGGCTCTAAAATTTCTTGATAAGTTTCAAGCAATTTTTGAAGTCTTGTCGGAAAACTTACATTTTTATCAGGAATATTATTTAACAAATCTGAATTTGGTAGTTTACAAATACTTAAACCTAACATTTTCAATCCATTTCTGCCTATGAGGGGTGGTCCCCCATTCCTAATAACATAAGTTTTTAATATATAAGATTTATTTTCAAATTTTATATGAAGTTTTAAAAATCCTAAGGGTTCAATCGTCATACCTATATAATCTCTAAGCGATAAATCATTTTTTTCTAAATTTAAACCCTTAAAATGTTCACGATACATTTTTTCAGAAATGGCTGAATGTGCGAAACCAGAGTCCGCTTCAAAATGCGTAGGGATGCCTTCAACAGTTAGTTTTATAAAAGTCGGCTTAATGCTTTGTGTAGAATCGTCACCCTCTATGTTATCGATATCACTTACATTAAAAATGGACTCAGTTTCATCAAAATTATCCAAATCGCTTGAACAATGTTTATCATTTTCAATATTATTTTCCGTCAAAAAATTGTGATTATTTTCTTTACATTGAGGTGCTAAATGACCCTTAACGCCACATCTATAACAAGTGCAACCTTTGAAAGCACAATCACTAGCAATGTGATTGCTTCTACCGCACACAACACATTTTCTTAGATTCTGATTAAAAGATTCACTTACCGAGAAATTTCTTCTTTTACCTTTATTTCCAATTCCAGATGTAGAAGGTCCATTATTACCACCCGACCCATCTGTTTGTTGAACTCTTTTTTGTTGATGGAAATTCAACTCATCTTGTTTAATGTGAACGCCTGCTAATGCCTGTCTGTTAGAATGTTCCTTTACAGCTGACTCCTTTGATAACGCTAATTTCATCATCCTGTTCAATGTTATAGTACTTTTCGAGGCATCTTCTTCAAAAAGACGGTCCATAATTTTATCATAATTCATACCAATGGTGAAAATATCTCGCATAACTACTTCCAGTTCCATTCCAAATTTACAATTTGATGCCAACTTCTTAACCCGGGCTGACCAATCGGAGACATTTTCATTATTATCTCTCCGTGCTGAATAAAACTTCAACCTCTCGGCAAACCATGATTTTACCGGTACACAATGCTCACTTAGTAACGTTACTAGCTCATCAAATGATTTATCTGCAGGTAAACCTGGGACACATAAATTCCTTACTAGTACATAACAACTCTCCGATAATGTGTTTAATAATATAGCTTTTTTCTTTTCTGCTTCCTCGATACCATTTGCTATAAAAAATTGGTTTAGTCTTTCATTAAACACCGCAAATTCGGAATCTTTATGAACAAATTCTGTTAAAGTTCCTAAAAACGCTTGCATTTTCGAAACGAAATCACGATCACGTATCACAACTAAACAATTTTTACTTGTTAATCCGACACCAAAATCCTCGTCGCCACTGTTTATTTGTGAGTATTAATTAATATGAAATAACACTACAACCTCAATGTTTACAATTTATTTCAAGACTGCCCGATTTGCTACCAAAACTTTTAATTCACCCACAGGTAAAATGTGTACAAACATCAAAGATAATGAAACCGCTTTTTTGGATGTCGAGACCCAAAATGCTTAATTACTATATACAACATTCTTCTTCCTCCACTATTTAGAGCTTTTTCAGGTGCCCATTCAGGCGACAATGTCCCGTGAAGATGCCTGTTAAAACTCTTAGCGCAGTTTTACTTTGATTTATGCATTCATTTTATCTCAACAGGTTGTAATCACCCAGAAGAATTTTTGATTGCCTAAGTCCTACTAGATCTTTTCAATGGTCAGATCTTCTCTTTTCTTCGGCTTTGCCTTTTTCTTCCAATATTACATTGGAGCTGATACCGCAAAAGGGCTCCGGCCCCCAAAAGGGTGTTCCAGTCCCACTCTTTGCTAGTTCATCTGCTATCTCATTTCCTTCTATCCCTGTGTGTCCTGGAATCCACAGTAAGGTGACTATATTGTTCTCGCCTAGTTCATTTAGTTTGGAACCACCATTTTGGAACTGATAACGCAAGAGCCCAGTGCTTCAAGGGGTGCTTGACTATCCGACATTATGGTAATCCTTTGCCTTCTATATCCTTTATCAATATTGAACTGGGCACACTTTTTTATTGCGTGAATTTCCGCTTGCAAGATACTCGGGGTTTTTCCCAAGCTTTCAGAGTGTTTGGTTCCTGGCCCGTACACTCCTATCCCAGTTCCTTCTATTTCTTTTGAGCCATCTGTGTACCATTGAATGGCATTCTTTCCAAGTCTGGTAATGGTATTTGGATCCCATTTCTTCTTGTTGCTTAATTCCGTAACGAATTTCTTTGAAAAGTTATACTTTTTCATCATACCATCTTGTGGCATGTCCCATTTCTAAGAAGTAAGGAGGTGGTTTTTTTTTTAATGATTCCCTCTTTACTTAGTCTGTATCTTGTTCTTTCTGCAACACTTTCTACCGCCATATGTAGTGATGTGAGGTTGAGAATGACTTCCATGGCTGCCGTTGGGCATGTTCTCATTGCTCCTGTAATGCACATACAGGCTAGTCTTTGAGTTTTTGAGAGGTTTTCTCTCGTTGTCAATAGGCTAGTTCTACTACTCCACGCAATGGCTCCATAAGTGATAATTGGTCTCACTATGGCAGTATACATCCAGCTCAGGATTTTTGGGTTGCACCCCCAATTTCTCCCTGCCAGATTCCTGCACACCATTAGAGCCATTTTTGCTTTGTATATAATCTCCTCTTCGTGTTTGTTCCACAGGAGTTTATTGTCTAGAGTCAAACCTAGATACTTGACTTCCTGTCTCCATTCAACCATGCTCCCATCAAGTTTAATGGTTTTGAGCTTTCTTTTCTTAGTGAAGGCTATTAAGATGATTTTGGTGGGGTTGATGTTAAGTCCCTCTTGCCTACACCAGCTATTTGTATAGTTCAGAACCTTTTGTACGATGTCAAAAAGGGTATTTTCGAATTTCCCCTGGCTGTTATGACAATATCATCAGCATATCCTTGGCAGGATATTCCAAGGTCAGTCAAACCACACAGGAGTTCGTCAACCGTCAGGCTCCACATTAATTGGGATGCTACTCCGCCCTGTGGACATCCTATGGTTGTACAGATGGAGACAATGTCTTTGCTCGTCCTCGTCTCTGCTACTCTAGTGGTGAGCAGTACCGACATCCATTTGGATGTTGTGCTGTCTACACCTCTTCTATTTAATGCTCTTTTGACAGCCTCATGAGGAGTATTGTCAAAAGCTCCTTCTATATCCAAAAAGACGCCTACTTCGGCTTCTTGGTTGTCTAGAGCACCTCGGATATCCTCCGTCAGTTGTACCAGTGCAGTCTCCATAGATCTGCCTGCCCGGTAAGCATGCTGATGCGGGTGGAGAGGTAGTCTCTCTAGGATTTCCGCTCTAATGTTATTGTCAATAGCTTTTTCCATCGTTCCATCCGTGGGATGCAGCCTATAAATTATTAAGAACAAAATCGAAGGACGACAGGGTACGATTAGATATCTCCAGAGTAAATATTTTATAATAGACGATCCAAATGAATATAATCCAGCCCAAAGGGTAACAAGGTTACAATTCCAAGAAGATATAATAAGCTTGAGACCAAAATGGTTCACGAAAGATGGAATCTCGCTCTCGCTAAAAGCAATGAAACCCAAATAAGCTCCCGCAGAGGATAATACACCCAAGGAGATATTGGAAATCTTACACTTGGAAGCTCCATAGGTATTAACTAAATTGTACAATAACAATTTAAATAAAGTGATATTTCCTGAATCGTGGAAACAAGCAAATATGGTCTGGCTACCAAAAAAAATGGTGGGAAGCTTGCAACATTTTCCAACAGGGAAAATACTGGATAAGATGACGGCCAGAAGTCTGTAATATCACTTGGAAACCGAAACGGAACTGAACATAAACCAATTTGGGTTCAGGGAAGGCATGGGAACGATAGACTCCGTCAAAAACATAACAGACAGAATACAAATCAGCAAACAGCAAAAGAGGCCTTCGTTACTGGTAACATTAGATCTGACAAATACCTTCAACTCAGCGTGGCCTCCAGCTATCATACAACTATTAAAAGACAGGTAGATACCCGGGGAAATAATAAGATTATGAGCAAATTTCTTGGAAGGCAGATCGATAAAAACAGAGGACGTAAAACACGTAACACGACAAGGAGCCCACAGGGGTCCAGCCTAGGACCAACACTCTGGCTTGTTATTATGGAAGACCGGTAAGTAGACATATGAAGGCGAACAACGAATACGAGTCAATACAAGCGTTCGCGGATGATCAGACCATATTGCTGACAGGGACATCCTTAAGGGAAATTGAACAAAAATGGGCACGAGTGTGGAAAATGCTTGGAGGTTAAAGGACGAAATTTTGAATACTTGTTATTAGTTCTTGTAATTTATGTATGTGGAATTACATCACAAAAATACGACCAAATTATAGTAAGCAACAATAACTTACTAATTATAGTAAGCAAAAATAACTAAGATTTCAATTATATTATGATTATTATTTATATCAGAATGATGAAAAACTTGAAAGAAAAAATGACAGAATTGCTTTTAGATGTTTGTAATAAATTATGGTCTGAAGAAAAAATACCAGAAGACTGGCAGACAGGAATACTTTTACCAATACATAAAACAGGAGATGTTAGAGAGTGCAGCAATTACAGGGGGATGATATTGTTAAGTTCAGCCCTGAAGGTGTACGAAAAAAATATTGATAAGAAATTAAAAATGCAAATAGAACCAAAACTGGATGATGCACAAAGTGGGTTACGGGTTGGAAGAAGTGTACACGACCACATATTTACAGTTAAGCAAATCATAGAAAAAACACAATATAGCAAAACAAAGTCATACTTCGCATTTATAGACTTGGAGAAAGCTTTTGACAGAGTTTGTAGAAATAAAATATGGGACATACCATAAATGAAAGAAGTTGATAGAAAACCAATAGGAGTGATAAAAAGTATATTACAGAAAAAACATAAACTAAATAATCAAAAATAACCGAGCATCTGAAATATTTGAGACAAAACAGGGATTAAGGCAAGGTGGAACTCTAAGTCCAACTTTATTTAATATTTTCATGGACCACATTATAAAACAAACCAAAACAGATACTCAGGGGCTTATTGTAGGTATGAAGCAACTTAGACCAGTAAAGATACGTGAATGTGCATTTGCTGACGATCTAGTTATAATGGCCAATACAGAGAAAGGTCTTCAAAAAAATATAGACCTATGGAATAGGACTCTAAAATTGAACGGAATGAAAATAAATGCAAATAAAACAAAAATAATGATGATAGCCAAAAATGAAGAAAGATCGAAAATACGAATTAACGAGAGTATAATCGAACAATTTACCCACTTTAAATATTTAGGAACAACAATTGACAGCACTGGTAACCAGGAAAGGGAGAAAACAGAAAAAGCCATAAAAACTCACCACATGCTAAAACCTGGATTTATTAATGAGAAGGAAATCTCAAAAAGAACCAAAATGACAGTATTCCAAAAAGTGTTAAGACCGATACTTACTTGTGGCAGCGAAACGTGGGACCAAAAAATCAAGAGCAGAATACAAGCTATAGAAATAAAATACCTGAGATCTGTGGAAGGAATAACAAAACGAGGCAGAATAAAGAATGTAGACATAACAGAGGAGCTAGAAATAAAATCCATGCTAGGCTATATGGAAGAAAGACAACTGAGCTGGTGGGGACACTTACTGCGAATGGAGGATACTAGACTAGTTAAAAATGTATGGGAAGCAAAGGTGATTGTTGAAAGAGACAGAGGTAGACCTAAAGAATCCTGGGTTAACAACATAGCCAAAATATTAAAAGAAAGACGGAAAAAGCACTTTTGCAACTCTGGCTTGAAAAAAACCAAATTCTGTTAAATTGTTTAATATTCTCTCCACTGTGTGAATGCTGGTTCGAAGTCGATCTGGATATATTGTAGCAAATAGCACACATGTTCTAGTAACAACTCTGTCACATTCACTATGTATTGAAAGTAAATTTAGATAATCTTCATTGTTTAATTCCGAGCCATTTTTATCTCTGTACGATGTGATTGACTTAATAATGACAATTGATACTATTTGATTATGATGACAGGTGAATACACAGCCTGCTGACATAAAATAATAAATAATACTGCCTACGCAATAATAAGGCTGAAATAATTAATATTTTTAAATACATGTTAATATCTCAAAAATGCTTTAGCTTGGATATAAGGACAAAAACTGCCTTTATTTTCGGCCATAGAATGAAGGAAAATATGGTTGTTTCATTAAAAAAAATGGATATATTTAACATTTTTGACCTTGAATTTTTCATTATTGTTTTAACAACCCTGTTTATAAAAAATAAGTTTTCGACATGTCACCAATTACCTTGATCGTCCTACTAATCAACCCGACCCGATGTTATATATTTGGTATTGGGGATATTCACACAGAATTTTCAATATGAAGGTCTGCACCTGTCAATTTTTTATTAAGAAAATTAATATCTCGATAAGTATAGATTTTAGATATAGGGTATTTCACACAAACTGACAATAAAATTTAATGTAGAATCCGAAAAGTCAGTAGTATACAGGGTGTTACACTCAAAATAACAAAGCTGTCGTTCACTTTCGGTATAACCGGAAGTGAGATGTATGTCAAAATATTCTCCATAAATTCGCCATAACTTGTTCTCCATCTATGCCAATTTTTATAGAAATCGTGTGAATAGTCTTCAATATATAGATAGTGTGAGCCCGTCGTAAAACGGCCTGTATAAGAAAGTCAATTTAAAAGGAAAGTTTCTAGAATACACATAAAAACTTAGGGATGTTCCGTCTGAATAAAATAAAAATGTTAATCTTGTTATGTTATCAAAAATCAATGTGGCGCCGGAGAATGAGTGAGCTTTAATTTCTCGATATTTTAGGAGAATTTTGCAGCAGTAAGTTTATCTCAAGATTCAAATTTGTAATTCATCTTGTGTCTACAATAATACAGAGAAACGTCAGAAGGTAGCGAAAATTTAATTATACGTCACAGGTGTTTGTGAACGTTGTAGGGGAACTTTGTTTTTCACTATTTTTACATACAGTCGTTATAGGAGAGCTTATTAATCATAAATATTAATTTCCTGGATAGTGTCTTTTATTTCATCTATTAGGGGAAAATTGAACTTCGAAGTTGAATGAAAAATATATTCACGGCGATTACTCCGTGGATTAGTAAAATTCAAATATCTCGAAAATGTGTAATATTCGTAAGATCAGATCAGATCTGTAACGCACAGACTACTGCAAAGTCAACAACTCATAAGCCAGACGCACAATGCTAAATATCGAAAGCTTATCGAGGAGCTAAAAGCGGATTACTTAATGGGGTAACCTATTGACGCAACGGCCACAAGATATAGCTTTAATGATAAGTTCCAAATAACTATACCAGGTAGGGAAGACTGGAAGAAAAGTGTACCAATACAGGCTGAGGCAACCTGGTATACAAATGGCTCCAGAACTGAAGTAGGTGTCGGAGCCGGAATTGTAAGGCACTAAAACAAAGGATAAATATTCCAATAAGCCTATCTAACATACCGTTCAGTTGCCATCTTCACTGACAGCCATTAAGGTCCATTCTAAGGTAGAGCCTCAAACACATTTGGAGACCATTGCAAGGTCATGGTAGCCTGGGTACCAGGCCACGAGGTCATAAGACGAATTGGCGGATGAAACGGCCAGACAGGGCTTACCAATGCTATCCATTGGACCGGAACCCTTCCGCGGCGTCACAAAGTCGACAATAAATATGACCACAAGGAAGAGGCTGGAACAGAAATTTCTAGAATTGTGAGAAATCTCACCAGGACAAAGACAAGCAAAACAGGCAGATTTAAATCGTTCTTTCAGACTCTCGTGGACCAATATATTTTCCGCTGTCAGAATAGTAGTTTTCCGATTTCATTTAAATCCAAAGGGTTTCTCGAACGTCGTTCCTACCGAACGAACACGTCACTATGTACACCCTTGATGCAGATTTTTAACGTGGTTTGCTCTACGGTCCCTTGACCATTAGCGTCAAGAATTCCAGATAGCCTCAGATAGAGCTTACGGAATATTCTAGGGGTCTTGTTGAATTCACTTTAATTACCGAACTACAACACGGACGAGCCAAATTTGGATCCTTCAATTATTAATTTACGGGCGAATAAAGAAGGACACAGAGATTCACTCGAATTGTATATTACATACGGTTTAGTATACCTATACCAAAACACAATAATTCAATGTATAGAAAAAAAAACCTTCGTCTATCAATACTCTGTAGTCTTTTCCATTGATAAATCATATAGAAACAACCAACATAACAGGGAACAGAAAATATTAACATATATTTGGTAATTTAACGGACGTTACGGTCAGAGCCGGTAGGGTTATCACATATAGTACAAATCGGCCGGGTAATCGAACAAGTTGTAGCTAAGCCACTGCCAAGTTCGAGAAACCCTTCAGATTCTCCGGACAACGAACCAATTTTGCGAAATTAAGAGAAATGTGGTTTAACGGGGTCGGAGATGAACGTTCTAAATCTGCCGGGTAATCAAACAAGTCATGGCTAAGCCTCTTCCAAGTTCGAGAAACCCTTTGGATTTAAATTAAACTGGCACACTACTATTCCGACAGAAAAACATGAATTGGTCCACGAGACTGGAAGAACAATTTAAATCTGCCGGGTAATCAAACAAGTTACGGCTAAGCCACTTCCAATTTGAACAGGTCACTAATAAGTTTCTAGATTTTCTCAGTGTTGCCATGTACACAATGCTAAGCGGTTCTTCAACCAGTAATGCTAAGGCTGCAGCGGTGCAATAAGCGGGACAATTAAGTGCTTCTGAAAGTTAGGCACAACTTACAAGTTTTGATAGTCGTGTTGACGCAATTTTAATATTTTGAGCCGGGTTTCGAGTTTTTAATGGCACACCCTGTATATACTTCCAATTTCTAATATACTAGAATAGAATAAAAATATATTATTCTAACGCTTTGACAAAGTTTTGAAAAATAATTTTTCCAAAAACAGTGACCGTTCAACGAAGAAGAAACAACTACTTCCCGGGCTACATGCCCCGACAGACATTGAATTACACTTCTAAGTCAAACGGGGTTGGTAAATCTACAAGATTTAAACCAACCATTCTGGTTTGCAACTAGAAGGGACAACATAACTTGTAGACCGCTTTCGGCGTATTGCGCCTCATCAGTACAAGGTATATGTTATCGTCCGAGAGTTAATCCCGGACTGAAATGTGACTATAATCAACAACGGTACATATTGTCCAGTTACGGAAATATTTTGGTTGCGAAAATAGCGACATCTCACCTCTACCTTCTTCGTTGAACGGTCACTGTTTTTGGAAAAATTATTTTTCAAAACTTTGTCAAAGCGTTAGAATGATATATTTTTATTCTTCGACATCTATTGTTAAAACGCTTTACTAAATACGACAATTTTACAGGAAACTGTAATAATTCATTCATTGTTATGAAATGTCAAAAGTTTACAAGTTGATAATGTGATATATTCGTACTTATCAATGTTAAATGGAATAAAAAGTCAAATTAGTTCTTACAAGAACTGATTTTAACAATAAATACACTTTTAATCCAAAAATTCGCTAAAAACAAGACAGTAAACTAAGCATGCATAACCTCATATACGGTAATGTCAAATTCAACTTTTAGTACGATCAGTTATTCTCGTTACGTCAATTATATCGTTGTCTCTTTTTACGATTACTACGGAAAATTTAAAGAAACTATTATGTATGTCTTGTAGTAAGTCTTGTGTTGTTATGTTTGATTCATATTGATAGAAGAAGATAGTATACAGAAAATATGTATTGCATAAATCGTAGATTGGATCACGTGATGGGAAAGCTTCACCGTTTCTACTGTATTTCATCAGAATCGTCACAACCGATTTCATAAACCACTCTTCTCCAAATCCATTTTTCTATCTTCAGGGTTACCTAACAGCTCTTTTAAAGCATTTGATTTGTAAAATAAATTTAATTCCGCTCTATTAAAAAGGTTTTTTTTAATCCTTGTGTATAACTAACTATAGACTATTTCAAGAATTGAACTTTGTGGGGAATTGTTGTTGGCCAAACTGATGGATAGGGTTTTGAAGGCGTTGACTACAAAAATAGACACAGTTTTTTATTTTTGTGATTCAACTGTCACATCATTAGGTTGTTTAGAGATGAATTCCAATAATTTACAAATTTTTGTTGGAAATAGGGTAGCCGAAGTACAACAATTGACTAATACAAATTATTGGATGCATGTGAGATCAGAACACAACCCTGCAGATATAATATCTCGGGGACTATTTGCTTCAAATATTGAAGTCAATTCAATGTGGTGGAATGGTCCTGAATTGCTACACTTATTGGCCAGTGTGACTCGTGTGTTTAAAAAACCTTTAACACTTCCTGAGACCAAGGTTAATGTTTTTAATTGTACAACCAAGCTGGATTCTTTTCGTCTTAAGAATTTTAATTGTTTTAATAAGTTAAAAAGATCTTTTGCGTATTGCCTGCCGTTTATAGGTAGGATATAAAGAGAGAAAGTTGAAATTGGATGTCTAAAACCTATGGAATTGAATTATTTCGTGAGAGACGGTAAAGCTTACCATTTCCGATTCTCCATACGGGACACTTTTTGGAGTTTTCGGTAACTCGCTTGGACATATGAATGTACCGCGTATCGGTGTTATTCGGAGGATCCACACCAACATCCGTTATAGCGGTTATAGCATCTACCACATGGTCGCGGCCTTTTTTATTGACGATTTGAAAATCATACGCCTGCAACCGTAAAGCCCTCCTTGCAAGCATGAGACTCTTAATCTCAGGGTCGTTGGGCCACGCTGGGCGCCAAATTGTTACTTAATATTTTTCCTCGAAACTGAGATAGTGGTAGGGTTTACCACTATAAGACCTCCACAGGTAAGTGCAACTTACGTTCCTTTCTTTTAATATTAAGAGAAACTAGTAAATATTATAACGGGATTGTTCTCAGGGAGGAATTCGGTGACTATAAATAACTTTGATATTCTTGTATTATTATTTTCAATAAGAGTTATATTTTCAAAATCAGGAAGAAGTTATATTGTACTTACTGCATTAATAAAGGGTATAACACTGGTTATAAAGGATGTTAAAGGATATAGAAGGGTAGAAATAAAGGTATTAATTACCCTTTGAATATCTCATGGTAAGGGAGGGGGTTCTTAAGGGGGACAAATAAAACTAACCTAAAACTATCGCGTTATGTAGATATGTGGTTTATAAAGTCTATTGATTGATTGAACAGCTGATAGGCCATACAGATTACAAGTGCGTAAGGGTAGGTTCTCACAAAAAAAGGGGCTCGGAAATGAAGCTACTGAAAAACGTGGTTTCTCTATAGTGAAAACCACCGATATAATTTAACTTCAACCATCAAATTTGGCGTTGACTTGACTTATGTCTATACTTAAAACCACGTGCAAATTTGAGAGAAGGTTAGATGGATATAATAATTAAAATATAAATGAAATTATAGAAATTAACCCGAAGTATGAATACCTAGGACTCACAATATGTATGATTCATTTAGAATTAATATCCCGTATATACAAAGATTACTGAAGGTAAGTATTAAAAAAAGGTATAAATGTACAATTAAAATCCTGTTAAATTTATTCTTGGTAGAATACGAAGTTGTCGGAGAGAAGTCCTAGGGATTTACTTAAATCCATGTTACCTGGAATAACCACTTGCCAAAGGTTAGGACGTGTAGGGGTGGAATACCATAAGTATAGTCCTCGAACGTGGAGTTCGGGGTAACAACTGTCCTACGATGATCCAGGGGTCGTCAACGAGGTGAGAACCAGTCGAATCCCACAATAGAACTCAAGTCCGTAGAGTTAAAGTTGAAAGTTGAAGTTGAAAGTTGAAAGTTGAAAGTTGAAAGTTGAAAGTTGAAAGTTGAAAGTTGAAAGTTGAAAGTTGAAAGTTGAAAGTTGAAAGTTGAAGTTGAAAGTTGAAAGTTGAAAGTTGAAGTTGAAGTTGAAGTTGAAGTTGAAAGTTGAAGTTGAAGTTGAAGTTGAAGTTGAAGTTGAAGTTGAAGTTGAAGTTGAAGTTGAAGTTGAAGTTGAAGTTGAAGTTGAAGTTGAAGTTGAAGTTGAAGTTGAAGTTGAAGTTGAAGTTGAAGTTGAAGTTGAAGTTGAAGTTGAAGTTGAAGTTGAAGTTGAAGTTGAAGTTGAAGTTGAAGTTGAAGTTGAAGTTGAAGTTGAAGTTGAAGTTGAAGTTGAAGTTGAAGTTGAAGTTGAAGTTGAAGTTGAAGTTGAAGTTGAAGTTGAAGTTGAAGTTGAAGTTGAAGTTGAAGTTGAAGTTGAAGTTGAAGTTGAAGTTGAAGTTGAAGTTGAAGTTGAAGTTGAAGTTGAAGTTGAAGTTGAAGTTGAAGTTGAAGTTGAAGTTGAAGTTGAAGTTGAAGTTGAAGTTGAAGTTGAAGTTGAAGTTGAAGTTGAAGTTGAAGTTGAAGTTGAAGTTGAAGTTGAAGTTGAAGTTGAAGTTGAAGTTGAAGTTGAAGTTGAAGTTGAAGTTGAAGTTGAAGTTGAAGTTGAAGTTGAAGTTGAAGTTGAAGTTGAAGTTGAAGTTGAAGTTGAAGTTGAAGTTGAAGTTGAAGTTGAAGTTGAAGTTGAAGTTGAAGTTGAAGTTGAAGTTGAAGTTGAAGTTGAAGTTGAAGTTGAAGTTGAAGTTGAAGTTGAAGTTGAAGTTGAAGTTGAAGTTGAAGTTGAAGTTGAAGTTGAAGTTGAAGTTGAAGTTGAAGTTGAAGTTGAAGTTGAAGTTGAAGTTGAAGTTGAAGTTGAAGTTGAAGTTGAAGTTGAAGTTGAAGTTGAAGTTGAAGTTGAAGTTGAAGTTGAAGTTGAAGTTGAAGTTGAAGTTGAAGTTGAAGTTGAAGTTGAAGTTGAAGTTGAAGTTGAAGTTGAAGTTGAAGTTGAAGTTGAAGTTGAAGTTGAAGTTGAAGTTGAAGTTGAAGTTGAAGTTGAAGTTGAAGTTGAAGTTGAAGTTGAAGTTGAAGTCGAAGTCGAAGTCGAAGTCGAAGTCGAAGTCGAAGTCGAAGTCGAAGTCGAAGTCGAAGTCGAAGTCGAAGTCGAAGTCGAAGTCGAAGTCGAAGTCGAAGTCGAAGTCGAAGTCGAAGTCGAAGTCGAAGTCGAAGTCGAAGTCGAAGTCGAAGTCGAAGTCGAAGTCGAAGTCGAAGTCGAAGTCGAAGTCGAAGTCGAAGTCGAAGTCGAAGTCGAAGTCGAAGTCGAAGTCGAAGTCGAAGTTGAAGTTGAAGTTGAAAGTTGAAGTTGAAAGTGAAATTGAAAGATGAAGTTGAAATTGAAGATGAACATGAAATTGAAGATAAACATGAAAGTTGAAGAGGAAAATGAAGATGAAAATGAAAATGAAGTTGCAAATGAAGGCCTGAAATAGAAATAAACGTAAGTAAATGATATTGAGCCAGTATTCAGAATATAATCTCATGGAAGTGAGTGGTCGACAAACTTACCGTTGATGGTGAAAAAAAGGATATAGAATGTAATGAATTTGTACAACTTCCACTTTGTTAATTAGTGATTGATTATCAGTCATATCTGATTATAAATCAATTAATTTTATTTAATCTTCTTAGTCTGACAGATGTCAATTTAACCTAGATGATACAAATGCAAACATTGGAACCTTTGAGATATACATTTTATTTTTACAACTAAATACCTTATATTCTGAAACTGATATTGCTCGCAATCACTACTTAAGAATCATTTTCTATTTGTACATACATTTTTAGAGAATTGAAGTGGATACGAAAGTCTGGAAGATGAACTTCTGAAGATGTAGTATATGTAAGATTTAGAAGAGGAAATGTAGGTCAATTACGAATGCTAAGTAAAAGTAGTATAATTAGAATCCAAAATAAACACAAATATGAAGAGTAAGTCCTAATATTTATTTATTTTTACCATAATTTGTTGGTAAAATTTGGCATACTGAGTAAGTGTTTGTATATAACTTTTGACCTGTAACAAGGGACAAGTAAGTTAGGTACCTTGTGCATATATGCATAAGACTTACATTAAGTATTAATCTAGTATAAATTTACTGTTAACATTTAATGTTTTATATGTTGTTGTAGAAATGGACTTCTGTCATAAACTGGAAATGGTAGTGATATATTATGTCAAAAGAAACTTAGCTGCTGTCCCTGGGACCTTTCTACAGGGGAGTTTCCCTAAAACTTCACCACTTGGGGCTGGCAGTCATAACGATATCTAGCTTTCAACCCGATACAGGCAATTCAACCATTAGGTGGCAACCAATCAAGCTATCAAACCAAAGTGACGATCAATCCAGTATTTATTTAGTTCTCTGGCTAAACTTGGAAGAAAAGTTCCAACTATAATTTAAGCTATTCCTTAAGAAGATTTTTATAAAGATTTTTATGAAGATTCTTAGGAAGGCTCTTATGAAAGGCCTCAAACAATAAGTTTTGTTATAGTGTTTATCTCATACAAGAGATAGGTAGGATTAAAGATAAGCATGGTAACTCACCTAGGTTGGCATGTGGCCTTTACTGTGGCTTCGAACACGGAGGATATTATAAATGAAATTCTTTGGCCTACAAAAATAAGTAATATATCCACTTAGTATGTAATTCTGTACCTCAGACTGGAACTCTATTTAATATCTTCCAAAGATTTCAGATTTCAAATCCGCCAAAGACGTAGCACTTTTTTCTCGAACAAAATTGCTTTTTATCCCAAAAAAAAAACCTTTTTTCTATGACCTCTGACCTGATGCCGGTCGTTAACCTTGAAGAGAGTTTCCCATGACTTTATTTACAAAGGTCAAGGCTACTAACGAAATAAAAGAAGATATTTCTGACAGCTGATTGATTGCTTAGACTTTTTGGTTCTGTTTACATTTTGTAAGTTTCAAAGCTGTTTATATAAAAATTGAGATAAGGTGATTTATGATGAAATTGAAATAAGGTTTTGTTCAATTGAGAATTCTATTTTTATTTTCAGGTGGTGAAGCTTGGGGAAAGCAAGACCTGTAGAAGGTTTTGAGAAAAAACAAATAATGACCAAAGTTATGAAAAGTTGTTGATAATAAACGTATTTGCTTTTTCTTGGTTGATTTCATAGTATACTCAAACAATTTAATGAACCTTAATCCTATTTAATACTTGTTGAGGTGAGTTGTAAAATAAACCCGTAACAACTCATTGGATAAATTGATTAGTATGTGTCAAAAATAAACATTTTTTCTAGAGATATATAAACTACAAATGGGAAAATCATTATCTAATAAAAACTTACACAAGTCCTTTTCTAGACCAAAATGGATTCCTTAGAGTGGGGGATAGGTTGCAATTGTCTAGTTTGTATTACTCGAAAAAACACTTTTTATCAGCTAAACATCGGTTGGTAAAATTGTTTTTTGAATTTACACATACCGAATCACCCCCAATTGATTTTATGTAGTATTAGAGAACATTTTTGGGTCTTGGGTGGACGTAATATGGCTGAACAAGTGTTCTACAAATGTATTGAATGTTTTAGAGGAAACCCTAAACCTTGTGAGCAGGTAATGGGAATGCTTCCAAAAGAGTGGGTTAGACCATTCCCACCGTTTTATATAGTTGGAATGGACTACGCAGGTCCATTTCATATCAACAGCAAGTATGGTAGGGGTGCACAAATTTATAAATGTTATATATGTTTATTTGTATGTGTTTATACCAAAGCTATACATATAGAGGTAGTTTCAGATCTAGCTAGTGATGCTTTTATAGCCAGTTTTCATAGATTTATTGCACGAAGGGGAAAACCTTTCAACATTTTCTCTGTTAATGGAACTACCTTTGTGGGTGCAAACAATCAATTTAAAAAATTCTTAGAAACTCATGCAGAATCTCTTAGTGAGAAAATTGGAAACGAAGGGGTTCTCTGGGAATTTATTCCGGCAAAATCAACCAATTTTAGAGGGCTTTGAGAAGCGGGGGTGAATTCGTGCAAATTTCACATGAAACGTATTTTAGGTTATTCTACATTAACTTTTGAAGGTCTCACTACAAATTGAAGCCGTTCTCAATTCGCGTCCGTTATACCCATTATCATCAAGTCCAGATGATATGGATGTTTTAACACCGGCTCATTGTTAACTTCCCGCTAAGAAAATCAATGATTCTTCCCTATGGTTTCCGAAAAATCGAGGTTTCAACAAATCTCGACGTTTTGAAGCCCTGAGAAGCTTTCCTGACTATTTTTACGATGATGTCCGTACGTCTGTATGTATGTATGTATATATGTATGTATGTATGTATGTATGTATGTATGTATGTATGTATGTATGTATGTATGCATGTATGTATGTATGTATGTATGTATGTATGTATGTATGTATGTATGTATGTATGTATGTATGTATGTATGTATGTATGTATGTATGTATGTATGTATGTATGTATGTATGTATTGATATGAATTTTAATTTAAATATTAGTGATATCATACATCACTCACCTTTTATGATGACTCTTCACCTCAGGTTGGGTTCATGGGTAAAATGCTCACTTAGTTTCTTTTTTTATTTTATTATTCAATATATCCTCAGGCCGGTCCTGTGTCCTTGCCCTCGAATAATAGGAACTATCCAACTGTGAAGCAGTTTTGCCTACTTAATAGGAAGAAAACTCTTTATATTAGGAATTTATGAAATATTATTTAATTTATTTTTTAATGAACGGCGTATTTATATAGAATTGATAAGTAAATACATAAGAAACAATTCAAAACACTTATCTAAATGATCTTTCGTTCAACGTTCACACTAAATAAAATTCTTATATCTAATAAATATATGAAAATTATGCAACTCTCTTAACATGTAACATTAATAACCAAAGACAAAATAGAACATCTGTTTTTAACAGATTTTATATACAAATTGGACGAGATTGTAATCGTAACGAAGATGAATAAATATTAAGTTCTGGATTCAATCACACGCACGTAAGTTTAACGATTTAACTTATAGTTTATGAAATACCTTTTTATCTTGTATTACTTTTTAAAGATTTTCTATGTTTTAGACCTTTCTGGGCCTTGGAGTCTCTCGTAGAAGTGGCTTCAATATGGCTTCGTGGTCGGCTTGGGAAGATTTTCAGTTTTGTTTACTCTTGGAATTTTCACTCAGGATTTATTTAAGGAATTTTATATTTAAAGAGATTATTTAACCTCTGTTTTTAACAGCAACTTGTTAAGGAAAGGTTAGAAACACCAATTCACTTTATAGTTTCACTTTTAACACAACGTAATCTAATTTTAAATAAATTTTTAAACATTAAAAGCTTATACTTCTCAATTCTGTATATTTTTTGTAACTAACCGTTTTCTAATCAATAGCAACCAATATCAAATTTTTCTATCTTTTCAAAATCCATATGTCTCTTTATTTTTAAGTTTTTCTATATTTGCTGACCAATCAAATTCATTTAATAATTTTTGATTTCTGTTATTTGACTTGATTGTTTTATAATTTGATCTTTTTCTGATATGAAAGTTGATTTTTAATATCTCCAAATTATTTATTATTGTTTTTATCTTTTAGTTCAAAAATTTTAAAATTATTTGACATCTGTTTTAATTTCAGTTGTCATCTCCTTTCTTCCGTTCGAGTTGACAAATCTAGATTCACACTTTGTTAGATATGTTCATAAGTGTACTTCTTCTATTTTTACCAGTGTCAGATTTTATAACCTAATTAATAATTTTTAATTTTCAGGTTCTTTCTTTTTAGATTTATGATGAGCCAAGAAACTTTTGCAAAGCTTTTAAAAATTCTGAAACTATGTGATAGGAGAGAAGTTATAAAGATTCCCGTTTAAAGTTTGGGTTGTAAATATTTGTCAGGTGATTTGTTTATATTTTATTTAGATTTTATACTGAAATAACCCTTGTTTGGTGTATGTGTTGTATGATTTCACTTTCCATATCAAAATCCCCTAAATTTTGCATTTATCAAACATTTTATTAGAAAATTTTTATGAATGCAAATTTTACTTCAATTTTTTTTTTATTTATTTACTAATAAATTTCTTTTTGTTTTAGGTCGCTGTTGTGAGAATTAACCTTTATCAAGATTCTTTAATCCTGTGTTGCAGTATTTTCTTAAATTGATTAACTTATAATAACCTAATACTAATTTATTTACAATTTAATTTACACATTGTGTGTATTTTTTTATTTAATTATTGTTCGTCCATTGTTCTATCAATGGTGATATTTGTACAGATCATGAATGTTGAATATTCCTCTGATTCCTTCTCCTTCCATGTATTTTAAAACATAACTGTTCACTCCATTCTCGTTGTCTATTATGTATGGTCCTTCGAAAGGAAGTTTTAATTTGGCACATGTACCTCTATTTCTATCTGATACTCTTAGAGCACGAACTATTACTAAGTCTCCTTTTTTAAACTTTGTTTTTATTTTTATTCTTTTATTTATTCTACTTAAATATTTGTTAGCGTTGTTTTGTAGATTTTTGTTCACTCTTTCCAAAACTTCTTCATAATTTTCATTTGTTTCTATTTCCCATTTTCTTTCAGGTAATATTTTTTTAATTATATATATTGGACTTTCCATTGTTACAGTATTGGGTATGTTATTTAAATAATTTTGAATTTCCTCAATATGATCTTCCCAATTTCCATGATTTTGATTTTGTAAAGCAATTCTCAAAAATTTAATTACCTCTCTGATGTACCTTTCTGAGGGGTTTGCAGGTGGATGCCGAATACTTGTAGTTTTTAAGTTTATTTGATTGTCATTGCAGAATTTTTTGAATCTATTATTTACAAAATATGTTGCATTGTCTACTATGCATTTTTCAGGTTTTATAACCTCCTTCATGTATTCTGACAATTTTTCCATCACGACTTTACATTTTGTAGTTTTAGTAGGGTACAGTTTTATGAATTTTGAAAATAAATCAATTAATATATGAGAGTTCCCCTTCCTACTACGTATTAAATTGCTAAGAAAATCCATTGCAACTATTTCACCACATTTTGTTGTCAATATTGTTTGTGCAATGTTTTCGTTTCTTCTATTTTTGCTTTTCCCTAATTGGCATATATGACAGATTTTAGTACATTGTTTTGCGAGACTTTGGTCCCCCTTACTAATGTAATTCTCCCTAAATAGTAACCACAATTTTCTAGATCCTATGTGACCATTTTTTGTATGCAAACTTTTTAATATTTTCTTTGCTAAATTTTCTGTTATTACAAATGCTTCTACCTCCCCATTTTTCTTTATTAATATGTTGTCTCTTAAATATCCCCTTTGTTTTTCTTTTTCTGTTAAATTTTCTTGATCTTCAATTATTTTGTTTAAAGAAAATATCCCCTCTAAATCTTTCATAATATTTACCCCAATTTTAACTATTCTTTTATTTATGTTATTTTCCCCCTTACTTTCTCTACTTAGAGCATCTGCCACGACATTTGTTCTACCTGGAATATATTTTATTTCAAAATTATATTCCTGTAAAATTAACCCCCATCTATGTACTCTACTATTGCCAAATCTATTTTTTTAAATTGTTGTTAGTGAGGAATGATCTGTTTCTATCATGAATTTTGCCCCTAGTAAATAAAATCTAAATTTTGTGATACAGAAAATTATGCTTGCTAATTCTAATTCTGATACCCCATAATTTTGTTCATAGTTTTTTGTGACCCTTGATACAAAACATATGGGTACTTCCATATTGTTTTGTACTTGCAACAAAACACCTGCAAATCTTTCTTTGAATGCATCAGTTCGCTATATAAAAGGTAGATCATAGTTTGGATGATACGCTTTCAATTGTTTTTGAAAAACTTCTTTTAGTTCATTGAAAGCTATTTCTCTCTCTTGTGTCCATTTCCACCTAATATCCTTTTTAAGTAGCTCTATTAGAGGTATTTGTTGTTTACTTAAATCCGGTATCAGACGTTTGAAATAATTCATCATCCCTAAAAATCCTCGAAGAGTTTTTAAGTTTGATGGTCTCTTATAATTTATTATGGCTTTTATCCTTTCCTCATCCATAGTCATTCCATTTTCATCAATTTTGTACCCTAGAAAGCATATTTCCTTCTGGTAAAATTTACATTTGTTTTGGTTTATTTTTAAACCTGCTTCATCCTATATTCCATAACATCTTATTATCCTCTTCAATTGCCAATTCTTCCAAATTTCCATTTTCAAATTCGATTCTATTTCCATCTATTTCCATCTCCATCTTATCAAAATCAATTCTTGCCTTATATTTTGTTAATTCATCGACTCCTATAACTATGTCTGTTTTTAAATTGTTTACCAACAATAATTGCATTTCAACTTCTTTCCCATTCTTCAATTCAATCTTTTGTATTATAGACTTACTTACTTCACATAACTTTTTTCCGTTTGCTCCTATCAATGTAGTTTTTGGTATTTTAATTAATTTGTTTTCATAATTTTCAATATTTTCTTCTATTAATTTTTCTTTAATTATTGACGCTTCTGAACCTGTATCTATTAATATTTTAACTTGTTTTCCATTTATTTTTCCCTTTATGTTTATTAATCCTATTATTTCCTCTAATTCTAATTCTTCCCCAAATTTAATATATTCCCTTGGATGTTCATATGTACAGATAATATTTTTTTTACATTTGGTATGTGCTCGATCCAAAATTTTGATTGGATCCTGCTTCAGTGACTATCTCTGGTTCCATTGATATCACTCTTTCTTGCTGTCTTTGTATGTTGTTTATTCTTCTTTGTTCTCCATTTCTGTTTTCCCTTTCTTCAGTATTTTCATCCATCCTTCTTGTATTGTATTCTCTTCCTTGTTTTCTAGTATCACCTCTTTTTCTGTTTTCATATTGTCCATTTCTATTATTTCCTTCATATGATCTATTTCTATAATTGTGGTTATTGTAATTGTTGTTTCTTTCATATTGTCCTTTATTATTATTTCCGTTACTCCTGTAATTGTTTCTATTTTGTTTATAATTACCATTTAGTCTATTAGTTTGGTTATTATTTTGATTTTCATAGTGATTATTATTATTATATCTATTATAGTTTCGGTTTTCATTTGGAGTCCTATTTCTGATTTGGTTATTTTCCATTTTGTTCCTTTCAATTCCTTGAAGGTAACTACTCAGTTGTTCTATGTTCCTCATGTTCTGAATAGCGATTGTCTTTGTTATCTCAAATTTGAAATGTTTAGAAATAAACATGATTATTTCCTCCTCTGGTATGAGTGGATCTAGGAATTTGGCATTCATGAAGTTTTTCATGGCATAGTCATTCATACTATTGCCTCTTCCTGTTTCATATTTACCAGAATAAAGTTTCTCTCTCACTCTAGTTTGGGCATTGTTCCCCCAGAAATATTGCATAAATAATGTCTTAAATTCATCGAAACTGCTAAACTCTTCTTCTTTGCTGGTAAACCACACCAAAGCATGATTATCGAGATTTTCCCGAATCATTTCCTTCATATCTTCATTACTTCTAATGTTTTTCATTTTATTTCTCAAGATTTTTATAAATACCTTCGGGTGTATTTTCCTATTGTTCCCTTCAAATTTGTGTTCCCCTTTATTTCCTATATAATTATTTATAATTCTGGTTTCCATCATGCCTTTTCTCTTGTCTTGGAAATTTCTGCCTTCAGCTTGATCGCATTCTTCTTGTAGGTAAGCCAGTCTTGCTTCCATATTTTCCAGTTTCCTGGTCATTTCTACAGTTTCTTTCTGTTGTTCCCCACTATTTATTCTTACTCCTGTCTGTTCTATTTTTCTTTTTAATGTTTCCATCTCCTTCTGGATTTCCCCAATTCTTTTTTCTGTTTTATCTTCCCTCTGATTTTGTTTTTCGGTCCATGCTACTTCCACATCTTGTTGGAATTCAGCCAGGGTTTTGTCCCATTTTCCTTCTAAATTTTGCATTCTTTGTTGGGTATCTTGTACTCCCATTTTGATTCCACTTACTTCTTTCTGAATTTTTCCTTTGAAATTCTTTTCTTCCTCTTTTATTTCTTTGATTCTATTTATTTGTAAATTTTCTATCTCTGTGATCCTTCCAATCACTTCTCCCCTCATTTCTTGTTCGGTAAATTCTATTTTATTTTCCATATATAAGTTTGATTCTTCCAGTTTCTTTTCCACTTGTCCTAAGTTCTCCTCCATTAACTTCATTATTGATTCCTTAGTTTGTTTTATTTCTTCCTTATTCTGATCCATTTTCTCATTAGTTTGATCTAATTTTGTATTCATATTTTGTTTTATCTCTTCCTTGGTTTCATTCAATTTTGAGTTCATATCTTGTTTTATCTCTTCCTTGGTTTGTTTCATTTCTTCGTTAGTTTGATCTAATTTTGTGTTCATAACTTTGTTAGTTTGATCCATTTTTGTGTTCATATCTTTGCTAGTTTGATCCATTTTTTTCATCATCATATGGAACATACTCATAACGTCCATCTCCTCTTTCTTTTCCTGTGATTTTCCTGCTGTTTGATTTTCTTTTTGTTCTTCTGTTTCATTATTATGCCCTTGTTCCATGTAATGTACTTGAAAGTCATCCATTCCATGTCTCCTTTCTTCTTCTTCTTCTGATGCTCCTTTCTTTGTTCCAAAATCGTATTGTTCTGGGTCTTTTTCTTCCAATTCTAATATTTTTTCTAATCTGTCCTTTAATTCATGTTTCAAACCAGTTGTGCTTTTTCCTCTTCTTCCTAGCTCCTCCTTCAATTCGTTAACTCTTAAGTCCATCAATCTTTTTTCCTTCTTCTCTTGAACTTTTTCTCCAGTTCCGTCCATTTTAATTTTATTCATTTTTCAGATATTGATTTTAATTTTATAAATATTCAATGTTTCTTTGTACAATTTCTATGTACAGTAATTTTTTATTATTAAATAGGTTTTATTTTATTATTATTTATTATATAACAATGTTACGAATGCGAGCCTTTTTTAGTGCGAGCCTTTTTTAGTGCCCCACGCTGGGCGCCAATTGATATGAATTTTTAATTTATATTGTTAATATGTGTTTTAATTTATTTATTGTAATATATTTATTTTGGACACCAATTAATATGAATTTTAATTTAAATATTAGTGATATCATACATCACTCACCTTTTATGATGACTCTTCACCTCAGGTTGGGTTCATGGGTAAAATGCTCACTTAGTTTATTTTTTTATTTTATTATTTAATATGACCTCAGGCCGGTCCTGTGTCCTTGCCCTTGAATAATAGGAACTATCCAACTGTGAAGCAGTTTTGCCTACTTAATAGGAAGAAAACTCTTTATATTAGGAATTTATGAAATATTATTTATTTTATTTTTTAATGAACGGCGTATTTATATAGAATTGATAAGTAAATACATAAGAAACAATTCAAAACACTTATCTAAATGATCTTTCGCTCAACGTTCACACTAAATGAAATTCTTATATCTAATAAATATATGAAAATTATGCAACTCTCTTAACATGTAACATTAATAACCAAAGACAAAATAGAACATCTGTTTTTAACAGATTTTATATACAAATTGGACGATATTGTAATCGTAACGAAGATGAATAAATATTAAGTTCTGGATTTAATCACACGCACGTAAGTTTAATGATTTAACTTATAGTTTATGAAATACCTTTTTATCTTGTATTACTTTTTGAAGATTTTCTATGTTTTAGACCTTTCTGGGCCTTGGAGTCTCTCGTAGAAGTGGCTTCAATATGGCTCCGTGGTCGGCTTGGGAAGATTTTCAGTTTTGTTTACTCTTGGAATTTTCACTCAGGATTTATTTAAGGAATTTTATATTTAAAGAGATTATTTAACCTCTATTTTTAACAGCAACTTGTTAAGGAAAGGTTAGAAACACCAATTCACTTTATAGTTTCACTTTTAACACAACGTAATCTAATTTTAAATAAATTTTTAAACATTAAAGAGCTTATACTTCTCAATTCTGTGTATTTTTTGTAACTAACCGTTTTCTAATCAATAGCAACCAATATCAAATTTTTCTATCTTTTCAAAATCCATATGTCTCTTTATTTTTAAGTTTTTCTATATTTGCTGACCAATCAAATTCATTTAATAATTTTTGATTTCTGTTATTTGACATGATTGTTTCATAATTTGATCTTTTTCTGATATGAAAGTTTATTTTTAATGTCTCCAAATAATTTATTATTGTTTTTATCTTTTAGTTAAAAAATTTTAAAATTATTTGACATCTGTTTTAATTTCAGTTGTCATCTCCTTTCTTCCGTTCGAGTTGACAAATCTAGATTCACACTTTGTTAGATATGTTCATAAGTGTACTTCTTCTATTTTTACCAGTGTCAGATTTTATAACCTAATTAATAATTTTTAATTTTCATGTTCTTTCTTTTTAGATTCATGATGAGCCAAGAAACTTTTGCAAAGCTTTTGAAAATTCTGAAACTATGTGATAGGATTTCAATAAATTAGAGAGAAGTTATAAAGATTCCCGTTTAAAGTTTGGGTTGTAAATATTTGTCAGGTGATTTGTTTATATTTTATTTAGATTTCATACTGAAATAACCCTTGTTTGGTGTATGTGTTGCATGATTTCCCTTTCCATATCAGTATGTATGTATGTATGTATGTATGTATGTATGTATGTATGTATGTATGTTTGTATGTATGTATGTATGTATGTATGTATGTATGTATGTATGTATGTATGTATGTATGTATGTATGTATGTATGTATGTATGTATGTATGTATGTATGTAACTATGTATGTATGTATGTATGTATGTATGTATGTATGTATGTATGTATGTATGTATGTATGTATGTATGTATGTATGTATGTATGTATGTATGTATGTATGTATGTATGTATGTATCTATGTATGAATGTATGTATGTATGTATGTATGTATGTATGTATGTATGTATGTATGTATGTATGTATGTATGTATGTATGTATGTATGTATGTATGTATGTATGTATGTATGTATGTATGTATGTATGTATGTATGTATGTATGTATGTATGTATGTATGTATGTATGTATGTATGAATGTATGTATGTATGTATGTATGTATGTATGTATGTATGTATGTATGTATGTATGTATGTATGTATGTATGTATGTATGTATGTATGTATGTATGTATGTATGTATGTATGTATGTATGTATGTATGTATGTATGTATGTATGTATGTATGTATGTATGTATGTATGTATGTATGTATGTATGTATGTATGTATGTATGTATGTATGTATGTATGTATGTATGTATGTATGTATGTATGTATGTATGTATGTATGTATGTATGTATGTATGTATGTATGTATGTATGTATGTATGTATGTATGTATGTATGTATGTATGTATGTATGTATGTATGTATGTATGTATGTATGTATGTATGTATGTATGTATGTATGTATGTATGTATGTATGTATGTATGTATGTATGTATGTATGTATGTATGTATGTATGTATGTATGTATGTATGTATGTATGTATGTATGTATGTATGTATGTATGTATGTATGTATGTATGTATGTATGTATGTATGTATGTATGTATGTATGTATGTATGTATGTATGTATGTATGTATGTATGTATGTATGTATGTATGTATGTATGTATGTATGTATGTATGTATGTATGTATGTATGTATGTATGTATGTATGTATGTATGTATGTATGTATGTATGTATGTATGTATGTATGTATGTATGTATGTATGTATGTATGTATGTATGTATGTATGTATGTATGTATGTATGTATGTATGTATGTATGTATGTATGTATGTATGTATGTATGTATGTATGTATGTATGTATGTATGTATGTATGTATGTATGTATGTATGTATGTATGTATGTATGTACGTATGTATGTATGTATGTATGTATGTACGTAAGTATGTATGTACGTATGTATGTATGTATGTAAGTATGTATGTATGTATGTATGTATGTATGTATGTATGTATGTATGTATGTATGTATGTATGTATGTATGTACGTAAGTATGTATGTACGTATGTATGTATGTAAGTATGTATGTATGTATGTATGTATGTATGTATGTATGTATGTATGTATGTATGTATGTATGTATGTATGTATGTATGTATGTATGTATGTATGTATGTATGTATGTATGTATGTATGTATGAATGTATGAGCTCGAACATCTCAAAAGCATCGAATAGCTTTATCTTGATCTTTCAAAATAACACAAAAATTAAATTTTTGAGCTCGAGGAGCTCAAAAACATCGCAACTAGCGACAAAATCGCATGCGTTTGAAAATTGAATTTAGCGGGAAGTTGCAGGGATGCCCAAGTAGCATTTGTACGACGATACCCACATAATACACCAAAATTAACGTTCTACTTGGTGTCGAAATTAGTCACTTGTACAACGACGCTCTCTAAACCATCCGACAACGTCGTCTCAATGTTAAGCATGTCTAAAGTTAAAACTCGACGTTGTTACAACTTTTACCCAACTGACTAATAGTAGTGAATATTTTAGTAATGGGATAAACGTTGTAAAAACGTTTTAGTGACAACTTAAGTTATGTTAAACGTTTTCCCAACGGAGAGCCAACTGTGTAGGATTCAACTGCCGGAGGGCAAATTTTAAGTTAAATTTAAAACGTCTTCGCGTAGTCATTTTTGTAACTAACCTTTTTTCTAATATATTAGGACATGGCGCGATATTTAGATAATAATAATATTCCTAGTTTTTTATTTTTGTGACAATACTGTTCGCGAAACTGCTCCATAAAGTGAATTATAAAAGAAGATCGGAAGAAGTTGAATCACGTTAACCTAATCTCAAAAGTTTTGGTCAGATACAGAGACTCGGTCACGTTCGGGTATAAAGTTAGTTGTTTAACAGACTTACTATAGACTTACGTTGAAATTTGGTATATTATTTGGCTGTCTGATACCACAGTCACGCTGGCGCCGATTATGTACCTACGCCATGTATGAAGGGAATTCTCGTTGAAGACATGGTCGGCCATTAAAATTTGGTATGAAACAAACGTAAATAGAGGATTGAAAACCCTTATTTGTGTTCTATTAAGGATTCACAAATATACCATTTATTTCACTTTTCAATAAATATCAATTTTAAACATTATTTATCGAATGTTATTTTTTTTTTATTTTTGAGAAATTTGCAACGGATTAAGAGCGCGGGTGTTTTTTGGTATAAAGTACTAGTATATTTGACAGTAAAATTAAATGTGTTGATAATTTTTGTTTCGAAATCGTTATTTTTCGGGAATATAAGCATATATAAATACAACATCTTATGATATATCAATGCAGTAGTAGCCTAGCTGTTAGAAAGTTTTTTCCAAGTGCTCATTCTGGCAATCAGTAATTATTTGGTTGAAAATGTTACTATTTCATAAACACCATGGAAAGTAAACTGTCATCGCCGCACAAGAGGGCGCAGATGACAGTCGTTTTTAAGTAAATTCAGCAACGTTTAGGAAACGACCGACTGCTACCTGAAGTAAAAACCTAGACGTTTTAAAAACCCAAAAATTATTGACCAAATTGGTTTAAAACAGGGTTGCGACAACGTTTTCTTAAGGTCCCCCACGCAACTTATGTTTGGTTGCGCAACTTTTTTAAACCCGTCGCTGCAACGTTGAATTGCTACTTGGGTGGACTTTAGGGTCAACCGATTTCCAGATTTTTTAATTGGAAGACACCTCACCTCACTTCCAGATCCAGATGTTCGTCATATTTCAGAAAATAGATTGTCAAAATACCAACATTTTCAAATGCTTCAAAAACACTTTTGGTCAAGTTGGTCATCAGACTACATAGTAGAACTTCAAAAGAAAGCAAAATGGTTGATATGGCAAAAAAGAATAATCTCTAATTATTATTAATAGCGGACTGTATGATATCTTCAATCTTACCTTATGCACCGGCAGGTTTGTATTTTCGTTAATCTTCGGTGAAATAGCTACAGGGTAAGATAGAGGAGGGAAAAAAGGTAATTAATTTCACCTTTCACTATAATTAATCACCATAAAATAAAAATGTTAACCGGTTTTTAAAAACAATGTTCTCTCTGCTACGTACGAATATCTACTACCGACTGGTTTTACGACCAAAAATGCTACTATATACTAGAAGCCATGTTTTCACTTAATTTTTACTATATCTACTAATAGGCAATACCAACCACACGCAAAAGGTCTGATTAAATGATAAATACGCCAAAACATCCTGCCCCCCAAGTTTATTATAAATAAAGGGGAAAAAAAAATTCAACTAAAATAACTATATTTCATACATTGTGTCTGCGCATGCCCACAAAATCACAACATGGGTGCGTATTTGTTCATGCACAAGCCATGATTAGCAAACCGAGCCATAATTTGTTTAAAAAATTCTAAACTACAAACCATCACCAAAATACGGAAGGGAATTTCCGAAAGGGAAAGAAAACTAAACTAAAATTTTAATGAAATATTTATAACAAACAATTCCTCTTCAGTTTATTGACTGGGTAGAGGGCACAGTTTAACAACTGGGCGCATGTACGTGCCATTCCTGGTTCGTACCTTGACAATTCGAACAATCCCATCCTTTCCAGGGTACAAAGTTTCTATGACCGCCAAAGGCCACTGTAAAGGTGGGATAGATTCGTGCATTATTACGACTACCATACCTTCCTTTGCAGGATTTGATTTGGTGTTCCATTTCAAGCGCGATTGCATAGAGGACAAATATTCAGAATGCCATCTCTTCCAATAGTGTTGGATTATACTATCTAGCAATTTATATCTTTTTAAAAGGCTCATATTTTCTAAAATTGCATCAGGAGCCGGTAAAGACATTAATGGTTCTGCACATAAGAAATGCGATGGGGTCAAAGCGATAGGATTTTCAGGGTCGTTACTTTGAATACAAAGGGGACGCGAATTTAAGAGACATTCTATTTGTGTCAAAATGGTTAGGAATTCTTCATAAGTGAGTATTTGATTTCCCACGACTCTAGATAAATGAAGCTTTACGCTTTTGATATTACTTTCCCAAATACCCCCAAAATGACTCCCCAAAGGTACATTCATTTTCCACGAAATTTTGGAATTATTAATTTCCTGTTGGAATGCATCTCTATAGGTTTTGGACCTAGTTAGCTGATATATCTCGTCAAGAACCCTTTTCGCACCCACAAAATTCGTGCCATTATCGGAGTACAAAACTGCACAATTTCCACGACGAGATAAGAATCTTTTGAAAGCGGCTAAAAAACAATCGGTTGAGAGCGAGGAGGCTAATTCGAGATGTATGGCCTTCGTGCTAAGACAAACAAATAAGCATACATAGGCCTTTTGGGTTTTTACCCCACGATATCTCCCTATAGTGATTGAAAACGCACCAGTATAGTCTACACCTGTGTGCAAAAATGCCTTTGCTTGATTAACTCTTACCGCGGGTAAGTCAGCCATCATAGGATAGTTAGGTTTGGGATTGAGGCGAAAACAACGATTACATTTCCAGATCCTATTCCTGATGATCTGACGACTAGATAGAATCCAATAATTTTTTTTTAAAAGATTTTGTAGCATATAGGATCCAGCATGTAAGTACAATTTATGAAAATAATCTATCAACAAAATAGTAAAGGGATCGGATTTGGGCAACAAAATAGGATGTTTTTGATCGAAACTATATTGTGAATTTGAGAGTCGTCCACCAACTCTGATTATACCATTTTCAATGAATGGGTTTAACCGACGTATAGATGATTTTACACAAAGATTTTTACAAACAGCTTTATACTCATCGGAAAAATGTTTTCGCTGGACAGAACGGATCAATTCATATTCTGCAGCTTCTAAATCAGATATACGTATCTGTCTATTCAAAGGCAATTTTTTCAGAAATCTTAATACGTATACTGTGGAATTTAAGAGTTTCGACCAAGATGAAAATTTTTCGATTAGCGTATAAAGCGGCGAGATTACAGGAACAACAATACCTACAAAATGTTTTAACGAATATTGAGAATCATCAACCTGAACTTCCTGTTCGTTCACCGACTGAATTGGCCAGTACTTTGGTTCTAACAATAACCATTTGGGCCCAGTAAACCACGTGGGATGGTTAACTAACGACGAAGGACACAAACTTCGAGAAGCGCAATCAACGACATTTTCCTTTCCGGGAATAAAGAACCAATAGGTTGGAGGAATCATCTTTTGAATTTTCAAAACTCGATTTTGAACAAATAAATTTAATTTCTTCACTGGGGTTTTTATCCAACTTAAGGTAATCATGGAATCACTCAAAGCAAAAATCTGATCAATATTATGTCTAATGGCGTAAGTTTCAATGGCATGAGACAGAAGTTTTGAGAGAAGGAGAGCTCCGCAGAGCTCTAACCGAGGGAGAGTAATTGTAGACATGGGCGAAACTTTAGATTGAGAGTACAGAAAAGTAACTTTAACTCGACCTGTACAATCAACAACCCGGGTATAAACAATGGCTGCATAGCCAGCAGCACTCGCATCTGAAAATCCTACAAACGATAATGACGAAATAGATGTAACTGCTATATGGCGTGGAATCTCTATTTTGTGAAGAGTATGAAATTCGTTTTGAAATTTATTCCAGAGAATTTCTATTTCTTTGGGTGCAATACTATCCCAATCAATTTTCAAAATCCAAAGTCTTTTTATCAAAATTTTCAGAAACAGGGTTATAGGAGACAAGAATCCCAAGGGATCAAACATGCGAGCAACAAGTGAGAGAATGTTTCTTTTCGTACAAGGAGACATTGAAGACAATTCTACCCCAAAACTAAAATTATCATGTTTTTCTTCCCACTGTAGTCCTAACACCTTAGAAGCTGACTTATCAAATTGTTTGGTTTTAATCAATTGAAGGGGTTCGGGTATTGTCGACAAAAGTTCGTCAGAGTTGGACATCCACTTGACTAATTTAAAACCTCCCTTTTGAAATAAATCTACCAACTGAGTGTGTGCAACTATAGCTTCGGGAACACTACAAAAACTACTGATAAAATCGTCCATGTACATATCACGGGATATGGGTACAATGACGTCAGGAAAATTTTGAGATTCGTCCTTACATAATTGTCTTACTACTCTAAGACTTAAATATGGCGAAGACTTTACTCCAAAAGTTAAAGTATTTAACTGAAATATCGAAATGGGATCATTTGTGTCGAATCTCCACAAAACTCTTTGAAATGCACAATGAGGTTCAACGACTCTAATCTGCCTATACATTTGTTTTAAATCCGCAACAACTGCTACTGGGAAAAGACGAAAGTTCAACAAAATGGTAGTAGGATTATTTTGTAATTTTGGACCTTTGTGGAGTACATCATTTAGTGAGGGACCTCGACTCGTTTTCATCGAGGCATCAAACACAATTCTACAAGGGGTGGATGGGCTATCTGGTTTAAAAACACAATGGTGAGGGATATAATACGACAACGAATCAATATTTTCAATAGGAACTAAACTCATGTGTCTTTGGTCTAGATAGTCTTGGAATATATCACTATAAACTGCTCTAAGTTCTGGATTTTTAGCGAGGCGATTTTCTAAGGACAACAATCTATTTTTGGCAAGTACAAATGAATCACCTAGCAATTTAGGATCATCTTGGAAAGGCAAGGATACTGTGTATCTACCATCTGGATCTCTAGATACATTTTCAACAAACAAATTTTCACAAATTTCATCTTGTGATAAACTAGGAATAGGAGACAAATCTTCTAACTCACACATTCTTTCGACATAGGAATCTAGATTCAACAAAGGGTTACAAAAAAATGAAACATATGTGTGAACATTTTCAAAATTAGGTTGAGCGGAGCCCATGACAACATAACCGAAAACGGTTTCAATAGCTGAAAGGGAACCTTCGGACGACATTACTCTATTTCCACCAATGATGCTGGAAAACATGGCTACCCCCAAAATACCATCTATTTTTCCAGGTAAATAAAAATAGGGATCAGCTAAAATTAGGGCATCTGTATTGGGAATAAAATTTTTATCAATCAGTTGATCTGGCAAATCATTGGTGATTTTATCTATTAGCATAACTTCTATAGGATATTTTATTTTTGGATCAAAATGGGAAAATATAACAATATTTGTTTTTCCTACTATGGGCGCTTCAGAACCTCCTATACCAGAGACTTTTAAATTTAATTTTGAGTAGTTTAAACCTAACTTTCGGGCACAATTAAATGTAATCAAATTGGCAGAGGATCCACTATCTAACAAAAATCGAATTTTTTTTTCTTTACCCCATTTATCAACAACTTTAACTATTACGGTTCCAAAAAGACTAACCGGACGTACTTGGGATTCATTTGAAACATTTTCCAAATGTTGAACATGTAAATTCGATGGGCCTTCAGACGAACCAGAGGAAGACCCTAGGCTAGTGGAGGGGACATTATCATTATATGGTTCAGGAGTTGGTTTATGTAACAGGGAATGATGGCGAGCTTTACATTTGTTACAGGAGAATTTAGACGAACAATTCGATACACGATGTTTTGACGAAAAGCAATTTAAACATAAAGATTTATCTTTTATTAATTTAAATCTTGATTCAAAGGGAAGTCCTAAGAAATATCTACAATCTTTAATCAAATGCGGGCTTTTATTACAAATTATACAATTTACGGATGAATAATTATTATTCGGTTCCTGCAAATGAAATGATTTCGTAGGTTTTGGCGAAACAAAACTACTTTTAGAATTCCGGACTCTCTCACTTTTATTAAAAACTTTACTACGCTGGCGCAAAAATTTCACAAGCTCATTATAAGCGGGCAAATCATCTTTATTTCTAATCAAATCAAATGAATCTATGGTTTCCTGAGGTAATTTTAACATAGCCAAATAATTCAAAATGTGATCATCTAAATTTTCAAGATTTAATCTTTTTAAGGAAGAGATATTAGTGTCAAATTTTTCCAAAAAGACTTCTAAATTTGACGCACTATTGGTGTTTAAACAACGAAAATTTACAATTCGATCCATATAAAGATTGAACAAATATTTTTTATCATTATATCTTTCAATAAGAATGTTCCAAATAATGTCATAATTATCTGGAATGGGTTCTATAGAGCTACAACTTTTCAGGGCTTTCCCTGATATACAACTTAGCAAATATTGCAATTTATCTGCTTTCGAATATTCTATTTTAGTATGCACAAACTGTTTGAAATTTTCATAAAAAATAGGCCATAGGGATAAATCTTCACCATCGAACTTCACTAACTCAAATTTAGGCATTTTAATGTGAGATTCATTATTATTTGGATTATTATTTGAAACAACAGGTTTTTTCAATAACAAAGCGGCTAAAAATTCAACATTAGAATAAATATCGTAAAACGCATCTAAAGGGCTATTATAATCAATCTCGGCATCTGGGTTAATTTCTTGCTTTAGAACAACTATTTCTTGTACCACTTCCTCATAATCTAAATGCGTTTTTTCGAATGTACTATACCTAACTGAAAAGTTACGAATTTTTGTTGCATTTTGCGGATCTTTTTCTAAAGACTGACCTGCGTCAAAACACAGCTGAGCTCTTCGAAAAATGTTTTCACGTTTTGCTCGCAATCTATCTAATTTTATTTCGTCTTGATTTTTAGGCATATTTACGAAGGATAAACGCTTAAATTCTTCCCTAACTTGTTCAATGGTAAAGAAATAAATCGAACAAAATCAAAAATACGTCAAGAATGGCACTAAGTATAAATTTATATCCACCAAATTGGTACTAGAATACTATAATTTTCGCAAACTATTTAAAGCAACTCACACGTGAGTAAGAGAGAGACAGAGGTGTGCGCACATAAACAGACAAAATGTATTTTCGAGAACTAAAGAAATTAAAGCTACAGTTTTTTACGCGACAAAAAAGGAGAGAACAATGTTTAGGTTATCTACTAACTATCACTAATTATAAGATTATGACTATAATACCGGCTGCAAATTACTCTAAAATAGTTAATCAACGAACTAAATACTCAATTGAATTTGAATCGGAAAACCAACAACCAAAATTTGATTCAAATTACCTAATCGCGATTCTTAGACTAAAATTTAAATCGGTGTACTAACAACTAAAACTTTATCCAAAATTTAATCCACGGGTCGAAGGACCACTATTTATGATATGGCAAAAAAGAATAATCTCTAATTATTATTAATAGCGGACTGTATGATATCTTCAATCTTACCTTATGCACCGGCAGGTTTGTATTTTCGTTAATCTTCGGTGAAATAGCTACAGGGTAAGATAGAGGAGGGAAAAAAGGTAATTAATTTCACCTTTCACTATAATTAATCACCATAAAATAAAAATGTTAACCGGTTTTTAAAAACAATGTTCTCTCTGCTACGTACGAATATCTACTACCGACTGGTTTTACGACCAAAAATGCTACTATATACTAGAAGCCATGTTTTCACTTAATTTTTACTATATCTACTAATAGGCAATACCAACCACACGCAAAAGGTCTGATTAAATGATAAATACGCCAAAACAATGGTATACAGAAAGTCGTTCTTTGGCATTACATGAGCTGGTAATTATAAAAGAAGACAATTTACCTTCGTTGGAATGGAAACTTGGTAGAGTCATTGAACTATTTCCAGGGCCAGACAATAAAATTCGTGTTGTCTGAGTGAAAACGAGTATGGGAATTTTCAAAAGACCTATAACAAAACTGTGTCCACTTCCCTTACAAGATTAAGTGAAACCTGAAAACTAGGCGTGGATAACTTTAAAGACTTTTGAAATAATATTTCAGGGTGGGGGGTATATATTAATAAATAATGAATATTTTGGGTTTTTTGTTCGAAGTGCACATATCGAGTGTTTTGGTTATGTACTTGTTGACTAGACAGAGGAAAGATCAAGGTTGTTTTTTTTCGGGGGTAATATCCCTAGTGCATTTAATTTTTCAGGAAAAATTCGGAAAAACGAGTTTCTAAGTAATTTGTTTTAACAAATAGCATGAGCGGGAGTGGTTTTAAAAATCCGAGTCGAAGACGTGGATTTTTCCACTTTTGCGAAGCTAAAGTGAATTTATGCTTTGTAGATATAGTCAAATTATCTCTACGGTCCTTCCATTTTTATACCAGCACATTACTTTTTTGCGAAAAATAGTTTCGAGTTTTTTTTTGAGTGACATTTAAGGATTCTCTTCACGGTTCGAACGAAGAGTGCCGACAATATGTGTTTGGTTTTCATACAAACATTGTGCCAGTCTTGGATTATTGTAATAATTGTCCATATATATGATATGTCCTTTACCTAAGAAACCTTGGAGTAATTTGTTCACAACGGCAGCGACATGACCATCTTCATTAGTGGTTGTTCCTTCGCCTGAATTAATAATAATATTTAATAAAAAACCATCTGGCCTACAGAGTTCGTATAATTGTATCCCATATTTTTCGGCCTTTTTGGGGAGATACTGTCCAAACGACAACCGACTTCGCCATATTATAAGAGCTTCATCCAATAACATATTCTCTCCTGGATAATAAATTGTACTAATGCTGTGTAATATATGGGTGAGAACATTTTGAATTCTCTGAAGGCGATTATTTTGGTTATCTGTTTCGTCATAAAAACAAAAGGCAACGCAACATCATCCTGAAACGATTTCTTGCCACGTCAACACGTGCAATACCATAACCTTCAAAAATATATTTTCAGCGGAGGAAACCTCAAACCATGTGCAACATTTGTGTGTCAGAGCTTCCCTCAGACCGTCGTAATGAAACTTTATGCCATCTGTTGACCATAAGAAAGTCTACGTACATTTAAAACGATTGTGTTTGAGACACATATAATGTGACGCTGGTCTATCAGAAACTTTTATCCATCACTTATTTGTGACGCTTGGTAGCGAAAGTGTTAATAAGTATGAAACTCTACCCCTCAGAGCATTCAAAAACCAACTAAAACAATATTTATCTGAAAATGCATTTTATAGTACAACTGAGTACTTGGAGGCCTAGCTTGGTATCAAATGTTATTTTATCGTAATTATTTTTTTTAAATTGTATTCAATTATATCTATATGACGTACCACTTAGAAATATTATAACAAGGTGAGGAAGCAGATGAAACAATAGGTCTTATTTCTTTTACAGGTTTATGTATCTTGGGAAGGCAATAGAGCTTTTACATCTTTCTTCCTGCATTACTTGATGAAAATCTAGACCGCCAAACTGAACTCAAACGGTAATAGTTTTTTTTTCTGCAGTGCAATTGTATAGTACACGTAGATGATATTAAACATACCCTAAATATTAGTGTAGGTTATGTGCATATCGGTGTTTAAAAATATTAGTTTATACTTCGAATAAGTAGTTATAATACTATACTACTACTGATTTAGTCAGGCGAACCTTGGCCAAGGAAAACTCAAGCCAAGGTTCCGGCACTGAGGCCACTGGCGGGTCCATTGTGCCATTCCTGCTATTTATGCATCCATGCAGCCGAGTCCCTCGATGAAGGACCCAATCCTCTTCAGTGGATGCCTGCTTATGTCCCCGGGTGCCATAACAGGGACTCCGAAGATTCGCCTGCGTAGCACAGCCCAATGTGGACATACGAGAAGAACATGGTCCGACGTTTCGTCAGCCATGCCGCAACCCCTACATAGGAGACTTTCCTCCAAACCTAGGTTACAGAGGTGTTTCCTCAGACAGCAGTGCCCTGTTAGGAGTCCTGCTATCTTCTTTAACCTACTCCTTGGTAGTTCTTGAGCAGCTCTAGCTTGTCCATCAGTCCATCCCCTCAATAGGAGCTTGGACTGCCTGAGACCCTGTAGAGCCTTCCAGTGAGCGAGGTGCTGATTTTGCAACCAGTTCCTCGTCTCCTTACGGATTGTTTGTTTTGTAAGGCCCAAGGTCGGGCCCGGGCCGTTAAAAGGGGTAGCCGCCCCTTCCACAGCCAGCGCATCCGCCCTTTCATTGTCTTCAAAACCAGAGTGGGCCGGAATCCATTCTAGCCACTCTGTGTTTCGCCTCGCTAAGTCAGCAAGGCGTTGACGACATTCAGCAGCAAGCCCTGAGTTGATGGTATATCCACATAACCTCTGTCGAGGTTTATCTGCGCACATTTCAATATAGCGTATACCTCAGCCTGATATGCAGACACACCCTTACCCAATGGAACACAGACTTGTGTCCTTGGGTTCGTGGAGTAAATTCCAGCCCCCGCCCCATCGCTGGAGCATGAGCCATCTGTGTACCAGACGATCCCATGAGGCTGTGAATTTCCCTCTCTTTCCCAGAATTTTCTATTCCGGATCTTCACCCTATAGGGGGTTACGAAGGAGTACCTGAGCAGGCAGACATCAGCCGCTCGAGCCAGAACATGGACATCTCCCAGAAGCCTGAGCTTATTGACGTGCCTGCACCCTCCCTCGTTTCGCACATATCCCAAACTTTTCAAGCGTAGGAGTGCCCTCCCAGCCTCAGCCCTGATCACATAGTGAAGAGGGCGAAGTCCAAGAATCACCTCCAACGCAGCAGTTGGTGTAGTTTTCATGCAGCCAGTTGCCCCCAAACCGACTACCCTTTGGAGGCGTGCCAGTTGCGACCTAGCCGTGGCCAGAGTTACCCTTGGCCACCAGACCAGAGCCGCGTATGTGAGCATCGGCAGCATGATCACTTTATAGAACCACAAGATCGTCTTGAGGGTTAGTCCCCATTTCGGACCAATGGCTCTCCTACAGGCCCAGTACGTGTTAGTCACCTTGCCTAGGCGACTATCAAGGCGAGCCTTCCATGTCAGCGACTTATCCAGGATCACTCCCAGATATTTCACTTGTTCAACCACTGGAAGTGGCACTTCACCAAGGTGCAGACCATCAGGTCTTATACCTCTCTTCTTGGTGAAAGCAATTACCTCAGCATTGGCAGGATTAACCCTATCCAGGGCCCTTGTATTAGGTCCCTGAGGACGGTGATATGCCTTCCAACAACAAGGACAACGATATCATCGGCATACCCAATTGCCAGAAAGCTCTCGCCTCTCGCCGGATCACTCCCAGATATTTCACTTGTTCAACCACTGTTACTATTGTAAATTGAAATATCAATGAAGAACCTGTATTCACGCAGTGCCAGCATATTTGAAATGGTAATGAAACAACAAAATAAAGATTAGTTAATTTTTGTGAATTGAAAAATAATTGTGATTTAAAATCCAACTTCTCATAATAGAAAAAAGTACGGAAAACAGTATTTGTAATAGAATCAAAATGGTTGCGACTAGCAACGAAGACAAACAAGAAAATCCGTGTGAGAGTAGTATGCCGTGTTCGTCCCAAAATCATTCGAGTACATCTGATAATATTAACGATTTGTCGTCGGAGTTAAATTCAGATCAGGAGCGGGTGGTTGTAGAGATGCTGTTCGATCGCAGATAAAGATTATGTTCCAGAGTTACTTGCAGCAGAATATGAATCTGAACTGGTAAATTCGTAATTTCATTGTTGAGGTTTTTTTACAATATTCTTTGTTAAAATTTTGTAGCAGGATACGACACGAGTTTCATTGTTTATTCATTTTTTTTATTTAAGATTCTCCGGACATTGAAAATGCTCATGTAATGACTGACGATAAAGTAAGGACTCGCTGGAAGAAGTCTATGCCTGGAAATTGGAAAAAAAATATCGCTAAAAAGTTTTCAACTCCACTGCTAGAAGACGTAGTTCACAAAAACATCACTTTTCTATAATGAATGTACCATTATATGACCACAAAATTTGAATATTCGTAGTCACTAGATCATTTTACGTAAGTTTGCTTCAGTAGTTTTTCCTCTACCTTGTAAAATAACTGGTAGGGTTAAGTGGGAGAGCTGACTAAATATAACTTTTATATCTTTTGTTCCGCTTTATGGATTTTCACATACGTCATTTGAAAGGTACTTGAAAATATTATATCTTCGTTTCATTTCAGTGGTTTTAACGGTGATTGAACAATTGTTTTGTTTGAAACTTATTTTGGGAATCTTCAAATGCGATGCTATATTTTTTAATCATTTATGATGGAATTTTCAAAAAATAGTAAAAACCGCATCTCAAAATATATTTTCTGAGCAAAGATACAAGAAAAAATAGGTATATATAAGAATAGGATTACGTAACAAAAAAAGCAAAAAATAAACTACATTGACCTAGTAAAGTAACCTAAAGATACTGCTCGGAATGCTTTCCATCTTTTTCGATGCAGATATTCAATCTCTGAGTTGTAGAAAATAAAGCAGCTTCTATTTCAGCCCTGGGAATAATGACAATTGCGTTTTATATTCGTTAAATATGATCTGCTCTATTTGCAGGTCTTGTCTGAAATACTGAATCTTTAATTTGACCTCATAGATGAAAATCTATCATAGTAAGGTCGGGAGATCTTGGCGGTCACGGGAATATGCCATCTCTTCCTATACACCTATACTCAAATTGTTGGTTAAAAAATGCATCACTTCATTCGTAAAGTGGGCTGGGCAGCCATCTTGTTGTATCAACATATTATGCCGTACTGCTAAAAGAACAACCTCTGATAATATAGGTAATTCATCTCTTAAGAACCTAAAGCCATTTAAATGTTCATCAAAAACAAAAGGCGATAATTTTACCATCTAAAATCCTATACCATACATCAACTGACCAGCGACCTTGGTTAAAATCTTGTTGCATCCGGTGTGGATTATGATCAGACCAATAGTGTGTATTATGTCTATTCATTACTGGAAAATGTGGCTTCAACGGACCACTTTAAATTTTATAGAACATTTGGATTTTCATTCAGGATATCTTTAAGCCATTTACAATGTTCCAGTCTTTTACCGTAATCTGTAGCTTTAAATCCTCGATGATAACGATTTCTTTTTTAAATAGAGTGATCACAATACCTAGAAACTCCTAACTCGCAAGCTAGTTTAATTACACTAGCTTATGGATCTGCAGCAATGTATCCTAAAACATTTACTTCATTTATTATTAAATAGAAAAAGAGTCAGACAAAAGAGGTAAAACACTACCAAAAAAACAAAACAAAGATAGATGAAATTAAAAAAGTTTATCAACCAACTGAAAAAAAAACTTTACACACATTTTCCCATGTTGAAAAAGCTGCTGATCACGATTGGTTGAGCAGTTTTAGAAGAAGACATCCAGAGTTTTTCCTGAGGTATCATGAAGTGAACGTAGCTGCTTCAGCAGAAGCTTTCCATAAAATTATTCAATTAGGGATAGTAAAAAAAAAGATTTATACCTCTCGCCTAATTTTCAATGTAGACAAGACGATTTCTGCTATTTCAAATTTCAAACAAGTGACGAGGGTAACATTGGCGGAGCGTATGATTTCGATAACAGCGGTAGTTTGTGTATCAGCTGCAGGCCGTTTTGTCCCTTCAATGTAGGAAGTTCAAAACAAGATGTACAAATTAATTTATTTCTTTTCAAAAATTGAATAGATGAGGCTTTTACTTGATGAAGATCCATACTAAATGATGAAATAAAACAATTTAATTTGTTTAAATCTACATTTTATTTTGAACTGGCGTTCAATTCAAAATTAGTGACGCGTTTCGCTACACACTAGTTTGAGATTAGATTGAAAAAGCTACTGTGTAGCGAAACGCGTCACTAATTTGAAATTGAACGTTAAGTTCAAAATAAAATGGAGATTTAAACAAATTAAATTGTTTTATTTCATCATTGATTTCTTTTACGTTACACCATAAGCAAGTCAAACATTTCCTAAAATTATTATGCGCCAAGGTAGAAAAGTGAGGTATTATTGTCGAGGTCCATTAAAGACCAAGAAGCGAAGCTTCGAGGTCTTTAATGGATCCGAGACATTAATACACTCTTCTACCGTGGCTCATATAGCATTTTTCTCACTACTCCACTACTGGCATTTTATTTTTTCAAATATTAGTTTGTCGACTTCCGTTTCACATGACATGACAGTTGTGCACAAGTTAACCTCACATTCTATTAAATGGATTGAGATTTAGTTATAATCAAGTAGGCTCTGTATTCTTCTACCTTGGTTAATAATGAACAACTTTACTACCTTAACAAAAGTCAATAAAGTTAGGTTTAGTGGAAAAAAATAGTTTCAACAATATATTTTAACATGATAATGAGAGTTAACGAAAAAAAAAATCCAGAAATTTGGAAACGAGTAGCATTTTATCCAAATATGTTCAGTTTGCTCTTTAAATATTAAAACACAGAATATTCGTTAAATATGGGACACATTGTATACTCGATTTTTTGTTATACGACATTGAGAGTCATCGAAATCTTTAATTATCTCGGGCTTTTATTTTTTTTCATAAATCTTAGTCGTTCCCTACCGTAAAAATTAATGAAAGAATATGTATAAAAAAACGACAATACTTTTCTTGTAAAAGTATCCATTTTGCCAACTATGATCAGGTGCTGAAGTAACTTGCAGTCTATTAAGGAATATTAATCACAAGAACGTTAAGTGACTGTCAGAATGTTTTATCCTCATTACTTAGAACACGCGAAGCTGCCTTCAAGGGCTAAAAGCAAAAGCGATGATATATACGGGAAGAATCCTGTATTCATTCACTTTTGACGTGGATAATTATTCTTAAAATATTTTTAGACACTCAAGATAATTGGTATAAAAAATTGTTGGAAGAAAAATTTTTTTTTTCATTGACAACATCTCAAAGCTGCAGTTTTCTGGTGCTTGAAGGAAAGGGCCCTGGGCAAGATAAGTAGGTAATTGTATTACCCGACGTTTATTTTCTTTCATTATTATATTGTCTTTTTTTATTAGCACATGTCAGTTACAGAATTCCATTTATAAACATACTGAGTGTCTACCATCCATTAATAGACTACTGACAAATTCTGAGCAAACAACCTCATGGATTTCAACGAAAATTTGAAAAGTGTGTTTTGATTTTTCATCCAAATTTCTAATCGTCCAGGTATTTCTTCAGACTGTTTTGAACTCTCTGGTGAAACCGTAGATACAAATGAAGGTTACGAAATTATTGTTTGCACATGAACAACTTGTTGATTATGAATTCTGTGAAGTCACATTTATATTAGTCTTATTTTTAACAGTAGGTAATGGTTTATTTTTAAGACATATACAGTGAGAGACTGTAATTTGGAATAAATTCAATAGTTCAATTAATAACTTTTTCTTTGAAAAATGCTCGGATCCTCGCTCTCATAAGAAATAAGTGTAGATTAATTTCGCCCCAAGTCATTAGAATCGTTCAAAACGAATTTCAATCGCGCTTAGGATATTGTCAAATGGTCAATGGACAACAATACGAGCATTTGCTTAATAGTTTTGATTACTTGTTTTTCATAACTTTGTTACTTTTTGTTATCTTATCCCTTTAAGGCGTAGAACTTTTTTTTATATTTTAAATTCATTTTCGTTTTAAACGAATATTTTCATTTTAACTGCTCAGAAAATTATTAAAAAAACTCTGTAATTTACGAAAAAAATCGTAAAGTGGTGGTTTGTGGTGGTCAGTATACTAACCCCATTTTAATAAAAAAAAAACGTATTGCTTTCTTTTTATCAAAAATGTTTATTTTGCAACATTCTAAAGTCAGATGTAGAAAATAAAAAGTAAAGTAACAATTAGCAAGGATAGAAACTCGCTACAATATGTAGCAAGGGCGAACTGATCAGAAAAAAAATCAACATTTTCATGCCATACACTTTTTTGAGTTCATTTATTTATTCAATACAATGAAAAGGTGCAAAACATTCTAATTAAAGAGCCACCTCACATTTTTTGCAAATAATACTTGATCGCACAGCTTTGGCTCGAGTACTACACATGGCACAGCGTCTGATTGTACGTATGTTCTTTGACTGCATCATCTGCAGGTACGTCTTCCGAAGAATCGCTTGAAGATGTGTTTATTGATATAGGAACTGAGTTTCGGTTCATTTGATATGATGGATCGGCAACAGAATCATCGCTGTCAAACAAAATAAATTAATTTTCGTTGTCAGTTTTGCGACTTTCTTATCAATCTAGTTGCAATATTATCTTTGCCAACCACATTTATCTCTTGATATGACTTTGTATACTCCAAAGAATGTGAAATTGCTTAGATAAGCTTCTGGAGCCCTATATTTTTTGAAAAAATCTCAGTAAACCTAGCGACTTACCTTTGAAAATTTTCGGAATCTGAAATATTTCAATATCTAAAATGAAGTTCTATGCACAGGAAGTAAAAACACATACACTGTTTTATCAAACCACTGACAACACTAATGCGACCAAATTGCTTTCTTCTAGTTAAAGCTCGTAAACAAAAAAGGTAAACAAACTCTTCGCGCCATTTTTTTTCACAGAAACTTGCTTTTAGGGACGTTGTGGTTAGTTAGGTGACCATTTAACAGATATCAATATGTTAGGCAAATAAGGTTAGCTTGTTAGACACGACACACATAGAACTGTTGTAAATGTCGATTAGGCTCACTATCCGTCAACATTTCTAATAGAATAATATTCTAAGTAGTGCTTAATGGTGTGATCAAGATACTAACCTCTGCAGCTTAAAGGGTTATAATTGGTAAGGAATACAAGTTTCATATTTGGCAGTTATGTTCAACTTTACACACCCTATAAAAATAGCCATCAAAATAACAGTGCTGCCATTCATCTTTGAATTGAGACATTATTATTGTATCTAAAAAAATAGCGGTTGAAAATACTGATCGAAGAGTCCAAGTTTTTTTCAAAAAAAATTAATAATTGATCTCTTTCTCTCTCTGTATATATTGTTGTGTATAGTAGTTGAAATTCATAGTGCATACCTATTCACCCTTCTAACATGACCTTGATCTTCCACCTGAATGTCTATTTAATCTTCACCTTCAATTACTTTATCTTTTTTTTTAAACTAAAAGAATCATCTTTGGAATGCAACATATAAAAATATTCGGTCAATATATGACTATTTCTATCTATCTGACAGATCTCAGATTGATTATTGCAGCTTGTATCGGTGGAGCACAAAGAAATATTAAAATAAAAGGTGAGCGGTCGTCGGACCGCTGACAGAAGCTTGCTTCTTATGCACAATAGAATGACCATTTTTGACCATTTTTCGTAAATTTTTGACCATTTTTCAAGAATTTTGACAATTTTTTCAAATTTTAACAATTATTGACCATTTTTGACATTTATTGACCAATTTTGACAATTTTGACAATTATTTATAATTTTTGACAATTTTGACAATTATTTATAATTTTTGACAATTTTTCAAAAATTTTAATATATTTGGCAATTAGAGAGAGAAACTCGCGATACTCTGTCTCTCACTCTCTCTGTCTCTCTTCCGACCGTTTGGGAATACCTCGTGCCGGCGTGTATGAGAGAGAGAGAGAGAGAGAGAGAGCGAGAGAGGCGTGCCGCTCTGTAGCCAACGAAAGAGTGAAGAAGAAGGCGGAAGAGGAAGAGAGGGGAGAGAGTTAGCGCAGCGGGCGGCCAAGAAAGAGACGAAGAATGAGTCATCGCGTGACGAACGCTTTTTCGTAACATTACACGTTTCACGAGTTCACTAGCCTTCTCAAAAGTCATATGTCGTGCAATAAACGCTTCAATAAAATATAGCGAACATCTTCGCCCAGATTACACAAATTATGCAAAACGCTTAATTGAATCAAATCATCACGCAACATTGCATGGTTCTAGCATGAATCCAAAGTTGTTTTTTTGGGCGGGTTTCCTTACATAATTTTGAGCGAGTCAAAACTAAAATTTCTCGAAGGACCACTCTACTTAAACAGCTAGAGACTGCATACATTTGAAGAAACGTCAGAGGTCTGGGAAAAACCATATGATTAGGTAGATTAAGTAGTACACACTTCCGGTTATACCTTATATTACGTTCTGCCAAGCATAGGAAAAGATATACAAAACCAGACAAGTGCACTGCTTGGCAGCCAATGATGAATACAAATAACAAACTGGACAGTTCCTCGTTGTGAGGTCCAGAAAGATGATATACAATATGAACTTCGTAACAGTTCAACAAATAAATTAAGTCGATTTGAGAACAACACCAAGTGAGCTTGGTAGAGCAATTTGGCAACATTGCGGATGCCGGCAAATGAAGTTTATATAATGTGCTAGGTAATTTAAATAGAAAATTATACTCACCAAAAGGTTGTGCACACAAACATTTAATAAATGTCTGAAATTGGTCAAACCTTCATTTTTTTTTATTTAGTGTCTTCAACGTCCGCATGTACCAAATCAAATAATAAAAATATAAACCTCTACTTCAAAATACTAAATCCTACAAATTGCACAATATGAAGACAAAGAAAATACCCTTTACTGGACACAATATTCACGGCACATCGTGCACTTATGAACTAAATACTGCATACGCAGTAGGTGTACCACGACTCGCCCCTCCACACATAAGAAACACATGATCATAACGGAAATTTCACATGCCTCACTAGGACAGTGCCTATTATGTATTCACCGTTATGACCAATTCCTATGCAACGACGTTTTTGTCAGTGAACTATTATTATGATGATTCGACACATGTTCAGTGTAACTTCAATTCAATAAATTAATTCATTTCGCTCATTTGGTATTTCGATCATTTGGATACCAAAATGGCGCAGTCGACGAAGGAACACCTCAATACCCCAGTTGCCCAAAACGCCTCGCTTCAAGAAATTGTAAGCAACCTCGTTCATGTCGTAACCAAACAAGCAGAAATGCAAGCACGACATCAAGCAACATTCATGACCCTCGACGAATCTTTAGGCAGTTCTCTTGAACCAGAAAGACCCCATGGAAATTCAGCTAATCCAGGAATACCCTTTGAAAGGTTCGATGAAAATTGAATGAAAAGACTTCGGAAGTTTCGTTGACAGGTTTGACGTATATCTCGTCTTGCGGGAGTGCCAGAGAAAAAAGAAGTCGAGTCGTTTATTACGATGATTGGGCCTCGACTCTTCCAACTTCTTAAAACCCTACTTTATCTCGAAACCTACAAAACTAACATAGTTGATGATTTACAAATATTACTCAAGAACCTCTTCAGCCATTGATAATTCCATCAAGACACACCTTCATCAACCGTAAGCAACGTGAAGGAGAAGCCATTGATGAGTATATGAGGGAACTCCAAAAATTAGCGGTACCATGCAAATACCCAGCTAATATGCTTTCTATCATGCTCCACGACGTGTTCGGGGGGGGGGGGGTCTAAGAGACAGATTCATACTAGACAGGTTTTTTGAACATGATGATGTCACCCTCGATCAAACCATAGAATTGTCCCTTGCCATCGAAAAGGCCGCCTTTAGCTCAAGGGGCATCCTCACCGATCCTTTGAATGTAAACGAGCTAAACACACAGGGCCACAACCCAGTAAATCAGAACGCGAAATTCTAACCTTCAAAACCAGCAATATCAAATTCCAAACCCAAGTTAGAATGTTCCGAATTATCCTATTCTGCTCGGTCTTGGACAGCTACCGATTTATTTTGTAACTATGTATTGCGAAAAAAATAATCTCGTTATATAGGTATGTTTAGCAAGAAAGAATAACTTTGCTAAGGTCCATTCACTCGAAGTACACACTACTATGCAAAATCCAGTTGCCAGCAACGCAGAAACAACTACATTGTCCATTTTAGCACTCAGTAACGGCTCAAGTCAACCCTTGATGCTAAATGTAGAGATTAACGGAAAATACACTTCTCTAGAGGTAGATACTGGTAGTGCAGTCACAGTGAGTGATAGATGAAAATACTCTGAAGATCATACCTAATGTCGGAATACTTAATCCATTAACCGCGGTGGTCCGTGCTTATAATCACGGCGTGATCGAGGCATTGGGTGAAGTTTTCGTTAACGCCAAATACAAAGAATTTTTAAAACTGCTTAAACTGTTCGTGGTTCCGGACCAGCACACACCTCTACTCGGTAGGGATTGGATTTATGACCTTAATATTCTACCAACCTGCATTATCCAATTATCAATACAACAAGACACCCCACCGGGTGTAGAGCCCCTCTTCTCAAGATTTCAAAAGATTTTTGATGAATGTATCAAACCAGTAAAAGGCTACACTTACGACTTAATTCTTCAAAAAATGCACGTCCACAATTTAGAAGGGCTAGAACTGTCCCATTCGCTCTACAATCCCGAGTAGACCAAGAATTATCACGATTGGAAAACGAAGGAATAATTCTTCTAATAAACATCCCACTCCAATTGGGCTACTCCCGTTGTACCTATTGTAAAACCAAATGGCACTATCAGATTGTGTGCTGACTACTCAAGTACAGTTAATAATGATCGTTCCCCAGTATCCTTTCTTGGGGTTCGAGGAAGTACTCGAAAAACTACGAGGGGGCAAACATTTTCAACTCTCGATGTACGGACGGCATTTTTACACATCCCCGTGGCAAAAAATTTAACCATAAATACCCATCTAGGCTTCTACAATGTGAACCGTTCAATGTTTGGGATCAGTAGTGCCCCAGCGGTTTGGCAAGCTTACATAGAAGGTGTAACAGCGGGGCTTAGAGAAGTGACAGTCGTCCACGATGATAATATTATTGTCACGTGTAAAAACGATGTTGAACACTCAAAGAATCTGGTGTCCCTGTTCAAAAAACTAGAACACAGTGGCATTCATTTAAATAAGGAGAAGTGCAAGTTTCTTCAAAATCGAGTTAAATACCTCGGATACATTTCGGATCAATTTTAGCAAAACCACTACAGACGTACACGAAGTAAAATCATTCCTTAAAATGGTCACCTTTTACGGACGCTTCCTGAACCACCTAGCTATACCCTTATATGACATGCTTGAAAAAAATAATGGAGGATTCAATTGGACGAATAAAGAAGAAAGTAGTTTTCAGAGGATTAGGAGAGAAATTGCTTCAGACAAATTGTTGGTACACTAAAACCCGGAACTACCTCCCACCGGAATCGGTGCAGTATTAGCCCATTTGATTGATGGAGTCAAAATACCAATTGCTTTTGCGTCGCGGGTACTGAACAATTCTGAAAAAAATTATGCACAAATTGACCGTGAGGCATAAGCGATTAAATGGGCAGTATCTAAATCTGTGCACTATCTTTACGGCCAAGAATTCATTTTGTATACTGACCATGTTCTTTTGACCCACATATTCTGTAAAAAGCAGGACTTGCCTGTAATCACTGCGAGTCGACTTCTACGATATGCTCTTTTCTTACAAACCTTCAACTTCAACATCAAAATGCGTAAATTTTCCCATAATGGAAATGCAGATTGTTTGTCAAAACTCCCAAACCTGGAACACTTGGAAGTACCAGTCAAAGATAATTCAATTTTCCATTTAAAACAATGGGATCCAGACAGTCCTGATGAAACTTCGTTGTTCTTTTTGGAACAACTAAACATCCTACCAATCTCGTCCACTCAACTCGCAGCTGAAACCAAAACTGATCCTGAAACATTCAAAATTTTGGCAGCTTTACGCTACGGGGGAACTGGAGCTTTCCCTGACCGGAACTGTTCCCTTCAAGTAGATTGCATCATGGTCGGTTCCAGGGTGTAAATTCCACAAAAATTCAGGCAACAAATTCTGGAAGAACTTCATCTTGGGTACATAGGCATTGTAAAAATGCACTTGCTCGTTCGTATGTCTACAGGCCTGGGATTGTTCGCGACATCGAACAACTCGCGAAAAATGGTTCAAATTGTATTCTGACGACAACGAACCCACCTAAAACTCGTAACCATTACTTGGAATATCCTTCAAGATTTGGAAGTGATACTATGGGACAGTGAGTATGCGAACATAAGCGTCTTATGTAGAATTTTACTGCTTGTAAAGTACCGTTGTTTATTTGAAGTTAGATTTACTGCTAATGCAATAGTGTCCCATTACATCGAATTTGTTTTCACTGTCCTCGAATGTGTTAATTTATTTAATCACCCGACTATAATAGCTGTATCGGAATGTGTCCGGGTTGACGTAAGTTTTTAATGTTTTTTAATATTATCTTCACTTGAATTTTACAAGGTGTTTGTATCTTTTTCACCTTAGTTGTTTCCTCATCTTTCAATTCATTTTGTTTGTTCGTCGATGTCTAAAAGGTAGTGGCGCCCTGAAGCTTTTGACAACCCTTTGACATACCTAGTGAAGCACAAACATGGACTCGAAACACTTTTCACCATACTTCTTAAGTGGTCTTCAACCAGCGCCCAAGTGAACAACAAGTTGCATGATTGAAACCTGTTTATATATAATTTTTTCCTAATTATGCAAATTTAATTTGGTTGAGTAATGGGACTTTTTTGTTGAGGCATTTGTTATTCATTGATTTTATTCGATAAAAGTAATCTTGTTAAATCTAGTCTTTAGGAATAACGGAAGACAAAATTCTCACGGATGGAAAAATCGGATTGATTGGATAAGGGATTCGTTAGTATTATTGACGTAGATTGCGAGGATGACGTCGTCACCCATTGTTTCAAAGTTTCAACATGTACGGCGCGACGTTTCAATGAATTGAAGTTAATCTGATAGAGTTATCCTCAAACATCAAATCTAATTTGATTTCATTACTCATTGAATTGGCAGCTGGTTTTTTCATCGGCCTTATATGACCAAACTCGCGAAACTACTTCTCTATTTTACTAATTGTTCCTTGGGATATAGGCGGTAAATCAGGAAATTTCTCATAAATTAGGCGAGTTACTTCCTGTTGTGTTCGCGTTTCATCTCCGTAACCAATCATTTGTAAAACTGATATTCAATGAAGTTCCGTTAATCTAATGATTTGTCAGAATTGAAGTTGGGGAATTTCAAACCAAAATTAGGATACTGACCACTTATGTATAATCAAAGAACAATTTGCTAGGGCTTTTTAAATCAACTAATGTTGCCACCTAAAAAAAGCACCATCTAAAAAGCACATTGCTATGGTTTTAGCTTACTTTCTTATTATCAAGACCTGAACGGGAAATAAGTTTTGGGAATATTGTAAAAGTTTTGAGTAAATTATAGCGAATTTCGGTTATTTTATTATATCTTAATTGTTGCAATAAACTTGAAAACGATAACATTTCTGAATAGAAAATCAAGAGACCTTTCAAAAGATACATCACAAGCCTATACTTCCCATTTAAAAAATTTGGGGTTGTACCTGTCATTAGAAAGGGGTTGAAGATAGGGATCGCATTTTCACGTTGAAGAATGTCAATTTATAATTTCATTTTTTTCGGGATTTTTCATAAATATGTTCAGTAACCGACATATCGAATTTATTCCGTTTGGCTTTTACACACTGTATTATTATTTTCGAATCATCAAATCTTGTACTAAATTTATTAAAAATGCGAGGGATACTTTGTTCAAAATATTTTAAATATATAATGATGTTATTGTGCGAACTTAGAGATAAGATGATTTAAGGAAGGCTGGATTTCAAAGAAAACGATTTACGTAGTAGAAGGGTAATGTTTGGTATGAAAAAATAAATCCTATTTATAGAGGCGACTGGAATGCTATGACTATAATATATTTCTGCAATTAGATGATCGAGATAAAGCCAGCTTCCCGCTATATCAATATTTGTACGGTGGCATTAGTTTCAGTAATTCACGTGACTTGCTTGTTGAGGAAAATTTTCATTTTTGTAAGTAGATATTAAATGACAGTGCCAAAGGGCTGAGTAGAAAGTTCTCTAATGACAGACCAAAGTTGCTAAGTACGAATGACCGCAGTTGACCTCTATATTATAGGAGGATAATAATATACAGAGAGCAGCGGAAATTAGTATGTAGTACACGGAAAATGTATATGAAACATTAAAAATTTGATTATACAGATTGCAGCGAAAGTATGTGCTCATTGAAAATATATTATACGGGGCAGAATAAAAATTTCATCAGAGAGAATACACAACGATAAATGTTATTGAATTACTATGAATGTTCTTTAATGACAGTTCAAAATGAGCAAGGGTAATGACTGCAGTTGAACTTTTATATAATAGGAGAGGGGTGAGGTGGTATATAGGGAGCAGAATAAAAAGTCAATTATTAGGTATTGAAGAGTAGAGACTGTTATTAAATTATTATTAATTTCGAAAGAAAAAGTACACAGCAAAAGATTGTATGCAGAAGGCAAAGAAGTATGGAAAGGGAGCTGACGCTTGCGAAAATTTTGTAAAATTGACCTGAATTGTATGTTTAATGCAGTTATTAAAACACTTAGATTTGTATATATGGATGTACGGATACAATCACTTACTTCCGGAGTTACTTCTCTTAAAGAATGAAGGGGAGGAAGAACAGGAAAAGATGTAATTATAAAATAAAAAATCAGTAAAGTTCAATTAATAATAATAATAATGTTTATTTACGGAATATATATAATATATAGATAAAAAAATGTAAACAAACAAACAAAATCACTGAAGTTGTAAGGATCTGGACGTTTCCAATAGCTTGTACGTGATACAGTATTCTCCAGCTAACTTGATGTCCTAAATGCTTTCTAGGGAGCTATTGACGCCGCCCATCCGATAACTGTAAACAGTGCCGTGAAAGTTCTGAGGAAATATATGATCCTAACTTAATAAATAATATTCAATTATTTGTTATAATTATTGGTATATTGATTTTGATAGAAACGGATCTGCTTTATACCTGAATTCTGAGTACATAAATAATATTTTAACGATAAGGTACCCATTACAATAACATGTTATTTATCTAATTGAAGATTATAAAGTTAGGATCTTATATTTCTGGACGGACTATAATTAAAATTTGTTAGAATCCAAAAAATTAAGGTTTCATTTGGCCCGTAACATTTTCACCGTAGGATTCAAGTAGGCTTGCTAGCTAGCTGGCTTACCTGTTGCCTGGGATGTTTCAATTTTCACGTTTATTAAGGTATCTTCATAACTTTTTAATGTCTTAAAATAATTAAACACTCTATATACCACTTGACGAGTTTGTCCTTCAGTATATTTACGATTTTCTTCATTAACGGCTGACATTTTTACAAACACTTTATTGTACAGAGCAGAAACAATAACTGTGTGACGCTACGCTACTGAAAATCTTAACACCTGATAAGGTTCGATGCAATTGGCGTTTATCAAAATTTTACCACCAATAGCAGCCGAGTAGGCAGAGCACTATTACTCTGTCTCTCTTAGTTGGTAATTTCTGGGTTATCAAGTTAGCTGGCGAATACTGTATGTGCACATAAGTGGTTATTTTACTGGACATCATCGGGTTGTTTTAGGACATCATCGGGGTTTTTAGGACATCATCGGGTTTTTTAGGACATCACCGGGTTTTTTAGGACATCATCGGGTTTTTTTAGTACATCATCGGTTTTTTTTTGAAATTATCAGGTAAGTGAATCAATTTTTTTATGTATAAATACTAAATATTCGAACTGTGAAACCGATCGGTCATGATTATCAGGCGGTCCTGTTAAAAAGTTAAAATCAGTTGAATTTAAACTTGAAATTATTATCAAAATGTGCATCAAGTTTCCAACCAACCAACTATAGTGAAACATCAGTAAATGGTCGAACGAATTTCTCGTAATTACAAAAATTATTAAATATACAGATGCTATAAGTATAATTTTTACAAAACGTTTTTAATATTCCAAGAAAAAAACGTATAGTAGTAAATTGATTAATATCAAATTACTAACGAAACCAGAATTTTACTAATAGCCCAGTCTAGTTTGGGAATGGATATACCAAATTCTAAAGTGCTTGATGAAATTTTGAATAAACTGAAAGAAGAAGGCGACAAAATACTCGAGATTATATCCAGCGGAACAAAAAAGAGAACAACAAAATTTAACAGAAGATTGATGACACACTAAAAAAAAATTTGAAAAAAGACAAAATCATATTGAGAATCGATGTTTAAGTTTTGAAAGAAATATCCGTAAAAACAATCTTCCTATTTTTGGATTATTACTTCCAGAAAAGGAAGATTTCATAACATCGGTACTTACACATATACACCAACTATAGGATGTCGAGATTGCCATAAGTGACCTAAATAACATCTATAAGTTGAAAATAGGAACTAAAGAGGCTATAAAAATAGAATTTATTTCATATTAAAAAAAAATTCTGTTTTAAAAAATTAATATAGACTAAGAGGAAAAGAAGTATACGTTGTTCAGGATTTATGTTATGAAGATAGGTAAATACAAAAAAAGCTGAAAAAACATTGGAAATTAGCAAAAGCTCAAAACTATCATGCAAAAATAAAAGGTAACTTTTTAATTATAATGAAAAGTACACAGCTGACCAGCTAAGAAGCATGGACAACAATGAAATCCCTTCAGCTACAATTGTAAGTAATAGTGACAGACCACCAATCAGTAAACAAAAAAAATCATACAGTCAACCCAGCAGCCCAATAACATATGCATCTTGTAATTTTTTTGAGGATAGCTTAAGCGATTTTACAATACCAACCCCCATCCCAAAAACCCAAGAAACCACTACGAACAAAATCATTGAACAAAAAACTACACAGGAAACAGGAGTCAAAGAAGATATAGGGCTAGTATTAACAGAAGCAAATGAAAGAAGAACAAACGAAACAGGGGAGTTGAATAAAGAAGGGAAAATAAGTATAGACAAAAGAAAAGACGAAAGAAAAAACGAAGAAAAAGGCAAAGAGACAAAAAAGACAGGAGAAAAAGAAGCTCCAAAGCAAACCCGATTTTACAGAACTACACGCTTAAACTCAAATAAGTAAAATACTCCGTGATAATAATTTAAACCATATGTATATTTTTCTCTGTTGCTTTCATTTTGGTTTTATTTTTAAACATAAGGTAATCGAGTTTTAACTTGTTGTATTGTCATTGTAAAATGTTATCGTCAACTTAAGGCAAAAACAGTATTTACTTCCCATATCTGTATGAATTATCTGTTCTTTGTTCCTATTGATGTTTCTACTACTATTCTTTGTTCCTATTGTTATAATTATTAATTTGTAATAACCATTATATTTTACATGTACATGAAATTGTGTTAGGTGAATCTGTTCTATTTGGATATCTACTTTGATATATATGAGACATATTATTTGGTACGTATTTGTTTACGTAATTATTTATTAATACCATCTTCCACTCCTATATTACATAAAAGTCCCTGTTATTGCAATTTTTATACCTGTGGTTACTGATTAAAATAGCATACGATAAATGGAATGGATGTTTGCTGTTAGATGCGTGCGGATCGGCGGTAGTGATTCTAATTATAGAAAATGACAGTTTTCTCTAGGTAATTCAGTAAAAAATGATGGTGAGAGTCAGTTCAACTGGGTAGCTCAAGTTAGTTCATTATTCATTTCTGCTGGTTATGATAGTAATATAATAAATAATTTTACAGTTTTATTTCTGAAACAAAAAAAATACGCTATACTCTGTATGTTCAATAGGAAATTATATCAGGAAGATCTGAATCGGTTAGAAAAATTCTCATTTATGTTAACAAAAAACTCGTGTTTCCCGTGTAACCAGACCCTACCTTCAATTCAGGTTACCTATTCACATAATAAGGATTATCGCACAAATTCGACTTGGTAACAACATCTATGTGACTTTGACGTATAAGGGAAGTTCTGATAAAGATCAAGTTCGATGAGCAGTGCACGGTGTGTAACCTGAGAACTGAAGAGTTACTGAAGTATATAATATTTTATATTAGACACTAGTGTTGTTAAAAATGGTGGACAAGAGTTTTTTCTTCTTAAATATATTTACATATGAACTAATTGAATATATTATTCTGGAACTGTCAAGGCATGAAATATTTGAATTATTTTGATTCCCAAGATATTGATAATTTTTGTAGATTTCCAATAATAGGGTTTGAAGAAACTTGGATCACATCCTCTAATCCTGTACTTCCTAACATTTTAAATAACTACAGCTTTTACCATTGCCAAGCATTAAAAGATAAATAAAGGGGCAGAGGCAGTGGAGGTATCTTAATACTTGTGGCTAGGAATTTAAAGGAACTAAAGTCTGTTAAAAATGTTGATATATGTAATATGTGGTTGTTTATGAGGATTCTCATATTTTTTATCGTAGGTGTAGTATACTTAAAACCAGGGCTAAATGACCATACCTTTATCGAACTTTTGGAAGATACTGTGAGAGCTGTTATCAGTAAGTTTTCTGCTGATCAAGTAATTATTTATGGCGATTTTAATGCAAGAATAGGTCCTCTCAATAACTTTAGTAGTAAGGATCCTCAGGAGTATTATATAAACGTTGAACCTCGCGAATCTAAAGACAGTATTGTTACACTTGGAGGAACGTTATTGGTTGAGTAACTTGAGAATTTGGGCTTTATCACACTGAACGGCAGAGATGATGATTTTCAAGGCGACTTCACATACATCGGACAATCAGGAAGTAGTGTAATTGACCTAATTTGGACTAGCTTGAATAGAATTGACAATATATCAAATTTCTATAAAAATACAAATTTGATTTCTGATCATGTGAGCTGTGTAGCAACCTTAGTTATTGAACATTATTTAGAAAACGAAAGCAATGCTCAAGCTGGGCTTGTGACTAAAAGATACAAATGGGATATTGCAAAATCTCACGCATATAAATATGTCATGTCACAATATAGTTTGAACCCAAATCTCACTGAAATTGAGGAGCTGGATAATCAATTAAATGATCCTCTAGATTTCTTGGCATGGAAAAATTACATACTCAAAAGAAATCTCTATATTTTGATTCAAAACCGTGGTTCGAGAAAACTTGTATTCTCGCAAAAAAGCAGCTTAACTTGGGTAAAAGGAATTTAAAAAAAAATCTAGATCCTAACAGTATAAAATCTTATAACACAGCTAAAAAAGAATTTAAAAAAATTAAAAAAAAATAGGAAAAGTGCTTTTAAAAAAAGCCAGCTAACAAAATTCGAAAACATAAAAAACTCAATTCAGTTTTGGAAAGAAATCAAAATGAATATGGATCAATTTGTAATATATTAAAAAGATTTTTATAAACCTACCTCACACTTAGACTATCAATTCAGGGATGTTCTACACCCATGTTTAGATACCCCCTTTACCATGCAGGAGATCTATTATGTTCCGAGTCTAGCAACAAATAACAAAGCCCCTGGTGATGATAACGTCCCTAATGAATTTTGGAAAAATTTACCCATGGATTGGATATACTACTTGAAAAATATATTAAATAAAATTATTTCTGAAGAGAGACTACCCTCTACTTGGTCAATAACTAAAATGATCCTCTTTCATGGAAAAGGCCCATTAATAATTATCGCAGCATAGCTCTGCTTAATCATAAAACAAAATTGTTTACGCAGCTGATTAACGTAAGACTCACAAATTATACTGAAAATGCTGAAATACTCCCAGAATGCCAAGCATGATTCCGTAAATTTCGCAGCTGCAATGACAACGTTTTTGTTCTACATACAATTATTAATAATTACCTACGCTTACCCTCAAGAAAATTTTTCGCTCTATTTGTTGAATTTAGGAAAGCCTTTGATTCTTTGGTTTACAGCGTCCTCTGGGAAAAACTTTATTTACAAGGGGTTAGTGCAAAAATTCTAAGAATTCTCCTAACTTTATATAACTCAGCCTATCTTTATATCAAAGGAAATGGCAACATTTCAGATAAAATCAAAATAACCAAAGGAGTTTTACAAGGTGATTCACTGTATGACAGCACCTGTCAGCAGTTTTTTCGAGTTTACCCGAGGCAAAACTTGACAGCAAAAATTACAATACTAATGGTCTCATACCTACATATTTATTATGTATGCATGTATAATAGGTAGTATGTTTTGTAAGCTATGTGTTACAGGTAAGTTAAAGGTATCAAATTTCTATACTAATAAGCTCCATGTTACATGAATAATATTGGATCAAGTGTTTCAATGATTTATTGTTTACTATTTTTTTAGGATCCAGGGAGTGAGAGCACATTTCCAAAGTGTGGAATTTCTTATTATATTATTGGAAAGATCTTACTTGTACCTACAGTTCGATGGTTGTATCAGACAGCATCCAGAGCTCTGCAGATCTTAGACGAGAAATAGGAGAAGCTAGGTGTGGCTTGGTATCATGCAAGATTTCATCAGTGACATGCACACTGAACAAGAATGAAAGTAAGCATATAGGTAGAAGGCCTAAAATAATATTAGTGATCGCATTAGATTTAATGTAACTTTTAAAATATAGGTAAAAACCTTTGGTGGAATGTGGCCTGATATGTATGAGTTTTATTTTTATTTAAGAACTCTCACTAATCCTTTTGAAATGACGTATGTCTCCCAGACATAAAAATTGAAGGCTCCTCAATAAAAATGGGATATGGATGGCCCAGATATCCGAAGATTTTCGATTGGTTTTCCAAAACTCTTAACGACCATACATCACCCATCAAAAACCCAAAAAAACCAGATTCCTCTGACAGTTGACTTTCTTGACCTTCTTGAGGAAAGTGGCCTTTTACATATCAGTTATTAATCAAATTAAAAGAAGGTCAAGGTTACCAAATTTAATTTGGATTTATACCAAGCTGACACACTTCTTCCCTTTGGTCTTGTCTTTATAGACTAATGAGCTGATGAGTGATTTTAATATTGTTATTTTATTTTATATTTTTGAATTTTACTGAAATTACAATTATTAAACGCTTCGATAAATATTAGTTGTCTATGATATACCTAATTCTTCGTACCCGTAACAGAATAGTGGATACCAATAATTGTAATGTTGAATTCAATTCAATTCAGTCAAAAAAAATTTAATTTTATCCAATATACGCTTTTTCTTCAATTCATTATTGTCGTGGTCGCTTGTGACAATCAATTAAATAAGTTATTGTATAACGAATAATTGATCAGAATTTCACAAGGATAGCGCTTTTCTGTTTATCTCTTAAGCTTTTTAATAAAATGCCTATTCGCTGTTTTCTACACGCTTTATATTAGCTTCATTTGTATGTTTGTTTGTTTGTAACGCAACCTTTAAACTCGATTTTTACCCACTTCAAACGCTCAGATTAATTCGAAATTTTGCACACACGTCAAGGACCGATGACAATACAATATAGTAGTAAAATAAAGGGTGTTCCCTTGAAAACAAACATTACTTTGATTTGGCAACGAGTTATCCATTGTTATTCATCAATTTTTTTGTATTACTTTTTTCGATATCTTCTATGATAACAGACCTACTGAGCTTCATCAAACTAATCAATCTGTATATTGAATTATAAAAAAAAGGTGAGCGGTCGTCGGACCGCCGACAGAAGCTTGCTTCTTATGCACAATAGAATGACCATTTTTCGTGAATTTTTGACCATTTTTCAAAAATTTTGACCATTTTAGACCTTTTTTCCAAATTTTAACAATTATTGACCATTTTTGAGTATTTTTGACAGGTTCTGACAATTATTGACCATTTTTAACACTTTTTTAAAAATTTTGACAATTTTAATAATTATTTTTGAGTCTTTTATAATTATTGACCATTTTTTCAAAATTTTGACAATTTTGACCATTTTCGACAATTATTGACCATTTTTCCAAATGTTTGACAATTTTTGAAAATATTTGGCAATTATTAACCATTTTTTCAAAATTTTGACAGTTTGTGACCATATTTCAAAAATGTTTACATATTCGGCAATTAGAGAGTGTGTCGCGCGATACTCTCTCTCTCTCTCTCGCTCTCTCTTCCGACCTTTTTGGAATCCCTCGTGCCGCTGTGTAGCGTACGAAAGAGAAAAAAAGAAGGCGGCTGAGGAAGAGAGAGGAGAGAGTTAGCGCAGCGGGCGGCCAAGAAAGAGACGAAGAATGAGTCATCGCGTGTCGAACGCTTTTTCGTAACATTACACGTTTCAGGAGTTCACTAGCCTTCCCAAAAGTCCTATGTCGTGCAATAGGAAGCAAGCTTCAAAAAGTGGATTTTGTAAACCTACCTCGACCAAAACTAATGAATAATTGAGTGCTGTGAAATTCTCCTTAGACTGGCTACACTGTAAACAATACAACATAATGGTCTTGCAAAAAACAAAACTCTCCACACAACAGAGCGTTAATACATTTTTAACGCGAAGCACAGGTATATTTGTTCAAGTTTATATCGTCAAGCTTCTGTAATATTCATGAACTTTACAAAAAAAAAATTATTCATTCCTTCAATTATGTGATTAAATATGAGGTAATCCAGTACTTAAAAGTAAATAAATAATAGTTTGAAAAATAGTAGTAATAGTATTATAGTAAATCGAACTAAAAAGTGAAATATAAATTTTAGTTTTTGTTTTAAAATAATGTGTTAATCATTTATGTCGTTTTGTATAATCGAGTGTGTGTAACAATCAAATACCCTTGATAGTCAAGCTTCATTAGAATTACCCATACAACCCTCCTTTGATACCGAAACAGTTAGAAATTTGATAACAAACATTTATACCGTGTGACCATTTAGGTTGGCATAATTCTGTTTCGGCGTTATTCGAAATGCGATGCCTGAATATGACACCAAGTGAGCTACATTTTAAAATTATTTTGACTTCTACAGGGTCTTCCAAAAAAAGGGTGCCACAGAATAACATTTTTTTAATGGAATGGTAGGGATATTTTGGTACTTTCTGAATCAACATTGAGGTCTACATTACTGGTCAATTTTTTTGACTATCCCATACAACGTTGCCAAGTTATTACGAAATTCGTCAAATTAAACCGACATACAAAGGACATCTGTTAAGTAATTTGAATACGATTTTGAACATGAGCGTATGTCATGACCAGAAAAACATCGAGAAGTATATTTGATTTCATCCATACAAGATATCCAAAATTTAATGCCACAGTTTCCAATTTTCAAAGTAGATTTTTGCAAAAATTTTAAATGTAACACCCTGTATATTATTGCATATTTGGAAACCCATTTTCAACAATACTCATATACCCAAGTCTGGTAGATTTCTTAAGAATGCTTAATTTGTAAAACGATCAAATCCACATTCACTTAAGTACAATAGGCTATGAAAAAGTATTGAAAAACTACGATTGTTGACAGTTACACTATATCTTGTCAGTTTAAAATATTGTGAAAGTGTCTGAAGTTGATTTTCAAAATGACTAACTATTTACCACAAGAATTGGTTGATATGTTGTATGCAATCAGAGAAAGTTTAGGAAATTCCTTTCTAGCTTCACGAGTTTATGCACAAAAATATCATGAAAGGCGTCATCCAGATTTAAGAAAATTCATATGAAAAAACGACGAGGGAGGAAACTAATTTCAATCAGGACAATGAATTAGCAATTTGCTTGGCCTTCGAAGAGAACTATACAATAAGTATCTTAGAGAGCTAAGTACTGAAGTAGATATAGTCAGATCATCCATAGCAAAATGTTTAAAAAACATAAATATCACCCCTACCATTAGAAACGGGTACTTTCCTTTCGCTTTTAAGGTGTCGACAGTTATATCTATATATAAACAGGGAGAAAAAAAAGACTTAGAGAACTATAGGCCGATTTCTTTAATCAGTACATTGGCTAAAATTTTCGAAAAAGTCATTCAAAAAAGATTATTTAACTTAAAAAAAATGTATTTCTGTTGCACCTCTTTTTTGGAAGACTCTGTAGAAGCCAAAATAATTTTAAAATGTATCTTGATTGGTGTCATATTTAGGTCCCAAAAGATTTTTCATCGCATTTCGAATAACACCGTAAGAGAATAATGCCGTACTAAATGGACACACTATATACTAAAAAGCTTAGTTAGTGAATATTTGGCATTTTTTTTCGGGCCGAGATGGGAAAGTCAAGTTCGAATGGGTCCAGGACCCAAACAGTGTTGGACTAATCCCCAAGGGGATGCCTACCAACCAAACCCACCTCAAACTCGCCGTTACCCCCGCCTCGGAATCACTACCCTAGCATACTTCGAGACGGGCGGCGGTCCCTCGCACACTCTCCGCTCACACCGTCATCTTCTCCCTCCTATCACTCCTACCTCTCATGCCATATCGAGTCCTTCTCTCCCCCTAACCATGCTCACCTTCATCCATTCCTCCTCCCCCTTCAACATTATCTCCACCATATTCTACCAGTACATCGCCTCCCCTAGTTTACTCTCCAACTTCTTCAGCACTTCCTTGTTCCTCCAGCATCTAAACACATGCCCTACATCATCCTCCACTTCAAATCTTTCGCACACTCCAGTCTCCCTTTTTCCAATCTTGTGGAGGTATCCTACTCTCGACCCATGTCCAGTGTCAAGAAGTAGTTCACCTCCCCGAATTTCCGGTCCATCCAATCTCTCCTATTCCCAATCGCTCCTTTTATCGCTCATACTCCTCCTACCTTCTCTCTATTTCCTCTTCCATCCATTCCTGTACTTCCTCTCTGGTCGCACCCATCCAGCGTCTGTTCCTAGCTCTAGCCATCACGTCCAATGGGTAGGACCTTGCCAGCACCGCTGCTGCCAGTCCACCCACTGTCCTGTACCCCCGCACCACCCTCAGCAGTATCCCTCTCTGCACCCGCAGAAGTGGCCTAACCCTCGCATCCACCCCCGCTCTTTCACCCCACACCTCCGCACCGTACAGCATACTTTGCTCTACCGTCCTACCAATTACCCTCCTCTTCCATTCTCCTGGCCCTTCCACATTACACATCAATCTCCTCAGCATGCTGCCCTCACTTCACCCTCCTCTGCCGCCCTTAACATATGAGTTTTGAAGGATAATTGACTATCCAACCTCACCCCTAGGTATTTCACAGACTCCTCCATACGAATCATCCTTCCCTTAACTATCACCCCTACTTCCCTTGTCCTGCTCCGTCCCTTCACTAGCAGCTCCACCGTCTTATCTTCCGCCACTTCCAGTCCGCACCGCTCTATCTTCTCCACAATCTTCCTGCACATTCTCTCCGCCTTTCTTCCTATCTCCGCCTCTCCCTTTGCCGTAAATACCAGACACACTTCGTCCGCATACACTGTAATCTTACATCCCTCTTCACATACTGTCCCACAGACCTCATCAAACACACATTTCCAGAGCGTCAGTCCAAGAACCGAGCCATGAGGCACTCCAGCTTCCATCTCATATCTCCTTCCTCTGGAGTCTACAATCAGACGCCCCGTCAGGTAGTCCTCCACCAGGTTAACCAACCCCTGCTTCACTCCAAGCCTCAGCAACGCGCTCAACACTGCTCGTTTGCTGACACTGTTTACCGCGTTCCCGACGTCGAAGAATACGAGTCGGGCCAATTTCTTTTTCCTCCAGTTGCTCAGTGCCGAGATGCACCACTTTCCATCCTTCCGGGAACTCCTCCCTCAGCACCCTGTTGAATAGTTCCCAGAGGTACTCCCCATTGTCATCCAACAGCCTCTTCACCATATCACCCCTCAGGCCATCTATCCCTGGGATTTTCTCACTTTAATGTTTCTCTCCCAATCCTCTACCTTCCACTTCTCTACCGGCCTTATCCCCAACATTTTCCCTACCACCCTAGTATCTTGGATTTCCCGAATTCTGCCTCCAATCCTTCTCCCCCTGTGAACAATTTCTCTATAATCTCCTTCTCCAAATCCTCCTATTTTTGGCATGAAAAGTAATAACCTTAAATTGAAGGGCTCGGTGCAAAAACCGGCCAAAGACCAATTTTGTCAAAATTGAGATTATGTCTTTTTTTGCCTAGAAAAATGCTTCTGCGTCGTTTGGAGCAAGAACAGTACACGTATTGTGTATAAAACTCCATTTAAAACGACGTGGTCGCTTTTTGCACCAAATATATCCCTGGTGTAGTTCTCACCATCAATATTATTGGGCGCAATAAGCGGCCACGTGACGCACATAGCCGGTTTTTGCGCCCAAACTTGAGGAAGGTCTAACCTAGTGCTTGGAATAGAAATGTAAGAAAGTTGGAAAGGAATTCTGACAGAGAATATAAAAGTAGTGGAGGTAAAACTATTGAAGCAAAAAAGCAGGGATCCAGATGTGATTGTCGTAAGAAGTGTTTCGAAAAATTCACGGAAATGGAAAAAGATGCAATATTTACAGAGTTTTATGCAATGGGAGATAAGAACATTCAGGATAGTTACTTAGCAGCGCTCATAGATGTAAAAAAAGTCTCCAGAAGGAGGAAAACTAGCGTGGGTGAAAAAAAAATTATTCATATGGTTATAGTATTAAAATCTCTTCAAAAACTGAAAAAGTGTGCCGCACAGCATTCTGTAACTTGCATGCGATTCACAGATCACGAGTAACAAGAATTTCACAGTCAAGAATTTCTGGTCTGTTGCTTCAAAAGGATTCCCGTGGTAAGCACCATAACCGTCCAAACAAATTACCGGAAAATGTTGTAGCACAGATTGAGGACCATATAAACAGGTTTCCAGCGCGTGAATCACACTATTCACGAAATGAAAATAAAAAGAAGTACCTATCAGCAGAGTTGAATGTCCACAAACTGCATGAACTTTATTTGCAAAAATACGAACCCGAACAGTACAGCCTGATAGAAAGCCATGAAAAAGCGCAACCTAAAGTAACGTATGACTGCTATTATAGGTATTTTACAGAACATTTAAATTTGTCATTCGGATATCCGCGTTCGCACACTTGTGCTACTTGTGACCTACTGAAAATACAACTTGATGCCGCTTCTACGGATGAACTTAAGCAGCAACTAAAAGTTCAAAAAGATGTTCATCTTCGGAAAGCTCAAGCTTTCTACGACGATTTGAAAGAAAAAACTGAAATGGCACGAACTAACGAAACTGTGGAGACTATTTGCTTCGATTACCAGCAAAATTTGCCTGTTCCGGTGTTGACTACAGGGGAAATATTTTATGCTAGGCAGATTTGGGTATATAATCAGCTTTTCTACTCTTGTTCCAATAACAAATCAGTTAGTTATATGTTTGACGAAACTGTAGCGAAGAAAGGCTCTATAGAATCAGTATCCTTTTTGTGGCATTTCATTAACAAATATATCAGCAGGTCAGTTACTGTTTTGCATATCTTTACAGACAACTGTGGGGGGCAAAATAAAAATGGGGCAATGGTCCACTTTCTGTCAACTTTGGTCAACACCGGACGATTTTCTAAAATAGTGCATCATTTGCCAGAGCCAGGTCACAGCTTTTTGCCATGTGACCGACATTTTGCACAAATTGAAAAAAAGAAACGTAAAAAAGAACTTTTGTATTTGCCTGAAGAATGGTATTCGTTAGTAGAAAACTGTGGTAAGAAGTTTACCGTTGAAAGAGTAACACAGGATATGGTGTTTGATTTTAAAACATATATCGTCTCTCGTCTGGTCCACGTGCAAGGTTCAATTTCAAATTTCACAAAATCTAAAGTAAATATTTGTGCATATTTTGATGGAAAAGATGAGTCTTTGGCCATAGTACGGCTGCAAATAACAAATTTCACAATACTTTAACTATGAGTGAGTGACTAGTTTTTCTCATTTTACTCAAAACTAAGAAATGTGCACGTGGTCGGTTATTGCACCGGGCCCTTCAATTATGAATACGAAATATATTAGACGTTCTTAGTTAACTGCAATAATGATAATTAGAGGAAGGGATTTTGAATAGACTAATTTTATTATAACTACATGTAAACCAATTAATATATCGACCCCATATCCATCCACTGCAATCTCATCTCATATAAACTGAGTGCGAGGTCATGAGGTAGATTTATGCTCAACAAATTATACAGAACTCTAGACAACAACTTTACATTAGAACGAATGTGTGTCGAGTTGAAGAAATTGGCATAGAGGCATAAAATGAATAAATTGAAGATATTCGTTAATGACTATAAATTTAAAAAATATTAATGGAATGGGTTGGAAGAAAGATCAACTAAATTATCAAGTAAACTACAGATAGTAGTGTGGAATCTACTGAAAATGATAAATATTGCTGAGAATTAAAAAAAATAACTCAGTGACCAGAAGACTGCGGAGCAACAAAACAGCAAGGCAAATGAAACCAAATCTCCTATGGAAAAATATGGTTATTGACGTGGACAATTTTACAAGACACTGCCATGAATAACAAAGAAATAAAGCTAATATTCAATATACTGAACCATTAATTATGACCGAGACACCACAAGGGTCCGTGGTACTCCTTTAATAATAATATGGTTGGAGTCTTACCGTGAGTGTAGAAAATAACTGGTACGAGTAAATGGTAAAGTTTCGGAAAATTCACCAGTCAACAGTGGAGTACCCCAAGGTTCAGTTTTAGGTCCAATTATTTTTTTGGTATTCATTAACGATGTCACAGACTTAAAAATTAATGGTGAATTCACTTTATTTGCTGATGACACTAGTGTAACCTGGAGTATTTCAGATATACCAACTTTACAAATTACTATTAAGTCCCACTCTGACTCGAACGGGCTTTGTTTTACCACTGAGAAAACTACAAAGGAGTTTTGCAACCTTTCAAAGTTAATAAGATCTTCAAATTCGATGAAGTTTCTTGGTCTCCATATTGACGGTGCCCTCAAATGGTCTGTACATGTGAACAAAAATTATCTTCTGCTTGTTTTGCCACCAAATCTGTGTCTAAACAGCCTGATTCTTCTACTGCTTTAACATCTTACTACTGTTTGTTCGAATCGCACCTTCGCTATGGTTTGCCTTTCTGGGAATCTTGTAGTCTGCAATTCGTTACATTTATGACTTAAGCAGTAGGACGCATTGCGAATTATATTAAAAAAAAACTCAAAATTTTAACTCTTCTCGCTTTATTCATTTTGGAATCCGTGTGTTTGGTTCGAAAACAATTTAACTGAGGGGCCAATTCATAGTTACCCTACTAGAAGAAAAAATTCCGATATTTATTCAACAATGCAATCTGGTGAACAAGTCCATCACCTTCAATGCCAAAAAATTTTTCAGTCAGCTACCTAGAATTAAAAGTGACAAATATATTTAATAAGTTCCGAAGATTGACAAAGACATTTCTGCTTGAAAGACTTTAGTATTTAGTGGCAGAATTCTACAATTTACACTAGACTTTTGAATTACATTGTCATAATTCAATATTTAGTATGCTGTACGATATTATAATATTGTATTATGATATATTAAATTCGTTAATTATATTATTATTTGTATTATCACTATAGTATAGTCAGTATTCAAATTTTCGTTTATATTTTGTTCTGAATTTTTATATTTTATCTATTTTTCAATTATTTCGCATTATCCATAAAATTTGTAAAATTTTTCATGACAGTAAGGCTTTTCTCTCTCTCAATTCATTCATTGACCCCATATCCATCCACTGCATGTTTATCAGTTGACAACAATTTCAACAATAAATCATTAGGAAACCTGAATACAAACTTATTATACTATCCCGATAACGAGAGTAATTGATTATTGGAAATTTCTCTCATCGACATTGGTAAAGAAAGTTGACTAAATTTAACTGAAACATTAACTACACATTACTCCGCATTTAGTTGTATGGAAGCACTTCATTTGATTTATCATTTTTTATTTTTGGTTTTTATTTTGTTCGCGGTTAATCCCATTGAACATGATGCCCTTTGTTCCAAGCATGTTTGCAACTACCTGACTTATAAAACTTCTTATATAAATTTGCCCACCAGAATGTAGTCAAATTTGGTTACTGAGGTTAAAGAAAGAAGAGTGGAAAATTCCAATAATCAATTAACTTCGTTATCATCACTTTTTATTCTGGCTTTCTTATGTTTTGCTGTTGGAATTGTTGTTGTCCGATTCACACTTACAGTATTGTGCGATTTAATGTGGACATTGTGAATTTTTCCATTTCTTCAACTTGGTAAGAGTGCGGTGACATGTGTTTTTAAAGAGAAACTTTTACTACATCACCTCAAAATTTTTCGACCATTTATCGCATGTCGCGTTATAGCCAGCCGCAGAGTAGGGGTAAATTGAAAGATGATCGGCCACCGTACATAGACAATGAATAGCAGGTACACTCGTCGTTGGCACATTCAGAGATAAGATACACAGGTAGATCGGCCACTGTATATAAAAAAGTGGACACGCGCACCGAAACTAGTGACATCTATATTTGGAGGCGGAACTACCAACATTTGTAAAGGTTCAGATCCATGCTAGGGGTTCAGATCTATGCTAAGGGTTCAGAGCCATGCTAAAGGTTCAGATCCAGGCTAACCCTCTAATTTGAAAAAAGCGGGAAATTCAAAAATAAATTTAGGTGGAAAATTTAAATAGTTGTATTCGTAATAATTCTGTAGTAGAGAGGTGATCAGTTGTAACACATAGTTATTTTAGTAGTATTATTGTCTTCACATTACACTCTTTATTTTGCTATTATAGTAAAATAGTACCAGTGTAATGTAAAGACAATAACTCTACTAGTATAATTTGTAGTTACAACTGATTACCTCTCTACTACAGAATTATTACGAATACAACTATTTAAATTTCCCACCTACATTTATTTAGTTAAAAGTAGGTAAAAAAATTCATATGCGAAATGAGCATTAATCTAGTTTTTATATGTCCACTTAGTATAGGACATTCAATGTTTACATAAATACAATTACGAACTTTTTAAAAATCTAAGAAAAAAACAATTTAAAAAGCAGATAATTTCACTTGATATAATAAATGAAAAATGGGAAACAATTACATAACACACTTTATTTAATAGACTTGGATAAATATCCGCTTTGGACTTGATTTCTGGGCTTTCTTGGCAGCTGCCTTCCACTGGCTTAGTTTTCTTTATAAAATTCTTACATCTGGAGAATCGAAATGTTTCCTATTGCCCCTATAGCCATCCCAAATAGCAAAATTTGATTCATAGGACATTCATAGAATGTTCCGCAAGAATAATGGTATATTCAGTGAATGTCCAAGAGATATATGTATTCTTCATAGAATATTCCTAGGATTAACACTTTGTTTCGTCCCCACAATATTCGATGGATATCCTGTGAGAATATTCCATGAATATCCTAGATAGTCCATGAATATCCTAGATATTCTATGAATATCATATAGATATTCCGCAAGATGCATTCGAAGGAATATACGACGCATATTCCCGATATTACTGGAATATTCCAAGGATATTCAAACTGGCACATTCGGGGATCATTCCAAGCGAATATACCATGAATATTGCAGATGTTCCTTGAATGGTCCATGAATATTCAGATTGGCACGTTAAAGGGACAACACCAAGGGAATATTGTAAGTATATTCCAGATATTCTTTCAATGTCCTCCTGACGATATTTGAAGAATGTACATTTCACACTACATGAATATTTCATGTAAATTAAACTAAACTATTAAGGGAAATTATATGAAAGGATATATAAAAACCAAATATTAATTAATTATTTATTTCCAATAGATCATTATCTTCAGTTGGGAATTTTTTCATACGTTCTTTGGCTTTAGCTAACCACTTGCTAATTGCCACTTCAACATCCTTGGAAGTAGTTTCAGAGTGTTTTTTTAAGACAGATTTAAAAAAAAAAGTTGTTATAGTTTTTGTGTTTGGAATAAATATTATTTCCAATCCAATGTCAATAATAAAGTATGAGTAATCTGTATAAAGTTAAAATTTGAAAATTTTACCAATATTTTTGCAATATCAATAAAATTGGAAGTGGAAAAGTCCATAATATTCTATTATTTAATACACAACAGCTGTATAGTATTTCAAATTTTGACTTGATATATCAAGCCTGTTTGCCAACGAATACTGGAGTGGCATTCACTGAGACCTAAAAGATCTATTGTGCCCTGTTTGCATATATAAATATCTATTCATCTCGATCTTTCAATTTTTATAAGGTTGAGGAGCTTTCATTAGTTTGACATTGAATTATTTTTTACTAAATCTTGTTGTACATGGTAATAAATTATATAGTTTTATGTAAAAAACAAGCAATAACAGAAGTATTATTTCAAGACAGTTATCACTTTTATGTAACTCAAATCGACGTAGTACATTATAATAGAATACTATTCTGCCCCTCTATTATACTCTGTGAGTTAATTCTATTTATAATAAAGCTGTATATATTATTCAATTACTGCAACAATAGTGCTTTATCATTTTTGCTAAACTTGTTCAACAATTTAATTTATTTCTACACAAAACTGTCAACAAAACATAATACTCACTTATTACGGCAATGCATATTTGAGTTTTATTGAATGAGTTTTTCCCTTTATGTCCTTGAAAGCTGTACATCATGGCTACCTCATCTTTAAAGATTTTTTTCAAAGATCTCCTAGCACTTTCTTTGTAATCCAATCTTCCCTCATGGCTTAGGTAAATAACCTACAGAAGATTTCTCATTAAATAGTATTGTGTAGTAATTTTATAAGAATATAATAATATCACTTACGCATCTAGATTGAAAGCAGTTTGTAGATGTTTTCCAGTTCTTCTATGTCTGCTATGTTAAATAGAGGCACTAGATCTGCATTTTCTGTTGGCCTCTACAGCAGTATCATCTGCAACAAACATAAACATGAATTTTAATTTTAATATAGGTAATACAATTCGGAGTCGTAGATTTCATTAGTTAATTCATTAGAGTCCCGATTATAATTTGATTCACACGTGTTTGCAGGTTGTATTACCGCATTTTCCCCAACATACTTTAGAACTCTAATAATTTTCCTACTTATTTGTTTTTAAATAAAAATTACGGTTTCGATTTAACGTTGTACGTTTTCCTGACATTTCATAATAAGTACCAAAATTTTACTCACCTTAAAAATTCACAGTACACACAAAAGAATGGATGCAAATCAATGAACTATAAGTATTCATAGTTCATTGACTAGCACGCCCTTTATTTACGAAGAATAATAATAATATTATATGGCTGCTAGCAGAGACAGCTAGCTCCGTGCATGATTTCTGAACCTAACTCCGAAACTTAATTTCAACTTAGGCTCCATCTATCAGCTCTATTTGAAATCTTTAACGTTTAGTTCCGCCTCCAAATAAAGATGTCAGTAAAAATCGTACCAATTTTGAATTGATTTCGTCCACCCGAGTGCCCAGGGCCTGGGCACATTCATGTAGCTCTGATGAAGGCATGCCGAAAAACGAATACGGGCTGATAAAAGTGAACGTTGTTAGAAAACTATTTCAAAAACGATGTTGTTTTGCTATGTACCGTACGTTCTAGAACTCAATTGGGAATATCAAATTATAAAAAATGAACTAGAATCATTGATTAGAATAGCTTTTACTACAATATATAAATAAAATATTTGTAATTCGTCAAAAATAGACACAAAAATAGATTTTGAGCAATCAACTGAAAATGTTCAGAAAATTATTCTATTCAGATTATTAAAATCGCGTTTTCAATATTAACTTAATAATTAGAAAATGGGAGTGATAATAGGAAATCAATAGCAGACAAAATACACTATTCTAAGATTTTAGTAAGATGGCACCAATATCATCGAGAAATTAGCTTCAAAAAATTATAAACAACGACAGCCGCCTACGATCCGCACAGAAGAATTGACTCGATCATAGACAAATTAAAAAGAAAGACGCACCAAAGCATTGTGAAAGTTGGTAAGGGCGTTTCTCCTATGCACACACGGCGCATGCGTCAACTGGTCACGTATTCCAGGACCGTATTGAGGATATTTTTATTCCTCATTTAGTTAGCTGATATTTCATTAAAGTTATTTTGATTATTTCATACTAATTTATGGAAATATCAGTCTATAGATTAAAGAAAATAGAATTAAGGTTTACAATTGAAGTTACTACACTTTATTTCCAAATTAGGAAAAAATAATTGCTAAGGAAAATAAAACAACTATATAAAAATGATAAATAAGTATATTTATAAAAAATTCGCAATTATGTTGCAAATACAAACAAATAAAAAAACATTTTTCATATAACATTGAATGACATCAAATTGACATAACTTGAAACAAATCATAAAGCTGTACAAACATTTAAAACAAAAAACTTTTAAAACTCTAAGAACCAAATAAACCAATATGTTGGTTCTGAGCAGTAGTTTTGTGTACTGATCTCAGTATTTAATTCAAATAAAACCTTAATGTATATTAATTTATACATTCTTAAATTTCTTCATTTTTTTTCAGTCTGTTTTATTTGGTTTAAATGCTGCCATTCTCTTGACATATCTTCGTAATATTTTTTTACGGTCAAAACAACAAAATAAAATAAAATTCTATTTTGTATTGTGTCAAAATGACTGGAGCATTTGAAACATGTAAAATCTACTTCATTGACTAGTAGTTGAACTAATTTATCGATAAGTTTTTCTATGTATCCATTTGTAGGTAAAATGAAATAAATAATATCCCAATTTCGGACAAGGTATATTATCACAGTTTCGTTTACATAAACCAGTCTTCTTTTATTATCACTTTTTTCTGCATAGGTTCCAGGTCTTTATTCAATAATGAAGCTTTGCACATGTCACAGTCAGTTTTAAGTTTTTTAATAATGAAACCTGCTACATAAGTAATAGCCTGCTTGTCAAAATTAGTATCGAATGGATCTAAAGATGAGTTTGGAATTTTTATATCAAGTAGTTCATTATTGTTTATAGAAACTGTAGCTGTGCATTCATCTAAAGAATATATAAAATAATGTAAATTGTCCAAAATATTACCATCATCGTCTTCACAGTTTTTTGTTGTTATTGGTTTTTAAATTAAATTATTTAAAACTGATGTTTTTATTGCCCCTTTAAATTGATAACACGATGGATTAGTGTTACCAGTTCCAAATTGACGAATACTGGCAAATGTATTTTCAAGAGCATCTTGATTTAACGATCTGGGCCTTACATATTTAAACCCTTGTTTTCTGCACATAAAAAACAATTCACTCATAGCCTTTATAGACCAAACCCAACCATCTTTAAAAGGCATTTTTTTGAGTTTCCCAATAATATCGCAAAAAACCCAATTTTCTATTACTGGAATCATTTTCTTTCAAAATTTATGATGTGGAGATTTTTCAGAAACACATCTTCTGTATGGTTTTGCTAAATCAGGAGAAGGTCTTCTTCCATTAAAAGAGTCAAATAAGCAATCAATATCACTTACAAACTCTGCTGTGTAGATTGCTTCATTACATATCAAACTAGGTGAAGTGGCTATCAAACTCTCAATGCAGGCACTCACAGTTTGACTTAATGCTTTTGCAGCAACACTTACTTTCATTCTTATTTGAATGGAAGTAGAGTTCTCTTAATTTCCTTAAAGTTTGGAATCTTCTACGCTTATCAATGGAAAAAGCTGCTTTTATGTTTAAATTTAACCCTACTGGTTTTTATGATGTATATCATATTTGAGAAAAGCATTTCGAGGACTTTTTAACAAATGGGGCGAAGAAGGTTACAATTTTTTTGCCATTAACAAAAAAAAAATGGTGCTGTTGAGCTGGTCAACTGTTTTATTGCGCTCTTGTTTGTTGGTCCTTGATCACAAACAGTTTCTATTACATTTAGACCTATTGCTTGAAGAGCACTGATGGCAACAATTAAAAGAACTTTTAAATCAGCGGTTTGGATGGTGTCCTTATAATAATAACCATAACCAAAAGGTTGTTTCCAACACTTTCTAAGACCACAAACCATAAAAACTAAAGCATGGTTGGCATATACATTCTTTCTACCTAATTTGTTTACCCAGGTCAATATATCCTACTACTTCCTAAGTTGATATATCTAGGGTAGGTCGTAAGGATAATGCGATCTCATCATACAATACAACACAAGAACGGTCAGAATATTTCATCTTTTTCACAATAACAGATAATATATATAATATATATATAATTTATTTTTCCTAGGTGTAAGATTTTTTACCCTTGTTTGCCCAATCTCTGATAAAATTCCATGTTTTGATGTTGAAGGTGTATCAGTGGTCTTTGTAAGATCATGATTATTTTGTTCAACAATGGTTGAAAGCAGTGGTCGAATTTGAATATCTTGAAGATTTATTTTGGAAGACTTTTCTTCTGAAATTTCATTGAGAGTTGGAATCTTCTCATTTACAGCAGGAATTGCGGTATTTATTAAAATTTTCCTTTTTGTAATAAAAGAATTTTTGTGGAAGTGTTCTTCGCACGAATAATTTCTCTTATTACTATATGGAAGATTTAAAATCTCAAACCATTTTTGTCTTTTTTCACTATTAGTAGGAAAAGCGAAAAATCTTTTATCATTAAAGTTGCCATCTGTTAATGGATCATAAAAAATATTCTGACATTTTGGTGCAGAACATTTATATCTGTATTTACCTGGTGGAGACATTATGATAGGTACTGTTACATTTTTAAAGAAAGTGATAAATTATCAGTTTATAATACTTGTAACTATACTTTAATTCGATATTTTCTATCATATTTTGGTATTGGTAACATTTTATTCTAAACTACTGGTTTTTACATAGATATCATATAGATGTCTTCGAAATCATGTTGTAAATAAAAAAGTTAAACAACACATGTTTTTTCTATCAGTTAACCAGTTACCTACCTGTACATATTAATTTGATTTCTAAGTTAATGTTTGATATAATGGAATTAATATCTTATGTTAAAGCATAGTTCTTGAAAAACGCTAAACGCTACCTAAAACAAAATACCTATATTAATATGCACTGTTTCACTTTGTAGATCAACTTACTTTTTAAGAGTTTTAATACCTATTTCTTCTAGTTGTCAACTTATATATTGGCATAAAATCCGAATTCGCCTTTTATTCAATCATTTTTTTAGTATGAGATGATAGATAATATAATACCAAGTTAATTTTATATATGTTTTTATTAAGGAGGTTAGCAGCACCGTTGGCGAGTTTACACTTTACAGCCGTTCCCCTTTTGAGCAGAAGGGTACGTCAGATTCTGATTGGTCTCACTCAACTGGCCAGCGCAGAAACATTGTTCCGTTTCTGCCTATTAACTTGGAATCTCTTTCTTTATTATTTCTCTATGGACTCGATTCATTCTATGTGTACCGCTCGAACGAAAGAGAGAGGCTACGGTTTATTGTTTTGGTGTTTAGTTCACAAATTTATATCAATTTCCAACACTTTAAATTTTCAATCTGCGTATTAGAATACGGAATACATAATAAATACAATCATTCAGATGATAGAGGCTTATTAAATCATTGAATCATTTTGAACTTCAATTATTTTATCAATAACTTCATTTTCGCCTTGAGTCCCACAGTCTGTAAATGTAACTAATATTTTATGGTAACTAAAATAATATAAGTGAACAATGTCCTACATCTTATTTTTCAATATATCTAGTAAAAACCGCATCGATCTTAGTACCATACCTCGTGGTTGGAATATTTCTGACGTTTTTCATTTCAAGATTGAAAAATACGTCTCTCAAATATTCAATGGGTGGAGCAGATTCCTCTCTTGTCTACTATTGATTTCTCATTATCATTCCCATTTTCCAATTATTAAGTTGAGATCAAAACCGCGATTTTAATACCCTAAATAGAATAATTTTCCAGAAATTCATCGTTAATTGCCTAAAATCCGAAAAAAATGTTTCACTTGCATCGATTTTTTTTTTTGATAAATTTGATTTGATAAAACCAAACATTGATTTTTTTATATACTCCGTAACCTATCATTTTGCATTAAGTTATTGCTAATATCAGTCGTTTGTGTTTTCGTAATTGTGGTAAAGTTCATATATAGTAAAATTAATACCTATTTAGAGGTACCAGCCGTTTTAGTAACTTAACGTATGCGGCTTCTTGAACCATCTGACATTAACATGAAATCAAAATTTTACGTAACTTCGAAAACGTGACATCTAATAAATTAGTTACGACGTTCATTTTTGTTGGTAATTTTTTGTTTCAACCGATTTATTAATAATAAATAAGGATGGTCTTATTCTAAATGGGTATAAAATTTACTATAATACCCTTCTTGGTGTGCGTCATTGATTGTTAATGTCTTTCTAACACATTACGTTGGAAGAAATGGAAAAAAAGGCAGGTCTGTGCTTAATCCTAATCAAAATATCACAATAATGAACAGTTTAAACGTATAACAAACGTTAACCCTAATCTTTGACTTTGATTGGTTGATGTTTAGATTACGCGCAAACGCGACCTATCAATCGGGCGAAATTACATCGTTCAAAATACTATGCAGACGTTCCTTTCGTGTCTTACGTATTTTTCCAATTTCCAACTGACAGTTCTCGTCTGGTCTGTACTTTGTTGTTTACGGTAAATTATTATTTATGAAAAGTGAATATTGATCTTATTGTTAGCATTTTATTTATTCAAATGCAGGACTATATTTACCAATATTAAATTATTTTAATATGTAAATTAAATATACAATTTGTTTTATTTTGCAGTGTTTTCATATCCCAAGTATTATTAATTTCATAGCCTTTTCGAATTTGGCTGAATACGATCCTGATGATTTTATTTATCAAATTAAAGGTTAACTATATGTCAAAATAACAAATTAAATAACGACATACCCAAAACCCGGATATACGTCACAAACGATGACGCACACCAAAAAGGCTGTTATATGAACTATATCATGAACATCACGCCAAGGAAAAGGGAAAGGATAATTACACTTAGTGAAAATATCCATAAAACGTACGGACATTGCTAGTAACTGATCCATAAGCTTGGGAAGTTAATTAAATAGAAAAGAGAGACTGGATCTATCGAGAAGGAAGAAAACGGAAGACAACTTTCCAAGATGGAATGTGTTTTTTTGAGGAACGGCAAGTGGAACCCCAAAAAGACAAGCTATGATCTATTCTACAGCACAACTCAGAAAGGGTATAAATGAAAATTCACGACTCTACAATTCGCGGACTTCTTTTGGAGCAGGAAACAAAAGTTGTGGAATCTCAAAAGAAACAGTTTCTAACTAAGGCTATGATGAAAAAAATACATTTTTTTATTTTTATTTTATGGTCGCTCCATCCGTTAAAGTTATTAGCGACAAATTATACATTTTGATCGATTGTATCAGGTGGTACAATTTGGTTCCTTTAAGATACTTAAATAATATTTCTACGTCCATGTGTTCACCTAAAATAGCTTTAAAGTTATGGGGTAATTTATTATGTTGTCTTGATATCAGGTATTTGGATCAATTACATATTATGTGTTTCACTGTTAAGTCATACATTGTCTTCTTTTGTTATTGGTGTGGGTTAAATTGGTGTGCCCTAATCGGAGTTGATTGATTTTTATTTGGTCTTCTTTGTGTCCAGTTTCTTGTCGCCACGGTTTCATATCGCGTTTAATCTCTTTAATTTCCCACTCATTTTTCCACGCACTAAGCACTTTAGTTTGCCTTTGAAACCGCTAGGCACAACATTTTACACATACACCGAACTTTGTCATGCCAGGAGATCTGCCTCTTCATTACCACGAATACCAACATGGGATGGGACCCACATAAACTCAATTATTAAATTCAGTTTTTTCATACTATCAAGTTCTGTTTTAATGAGATTGACTATTGGATGTCTAGTGTAAAGTTGTTGAATCGACCAAATTGAGCTAAGTGAATCTGTTATTATAATGTGTATGGCTGGCTGATATTTTTAACATAGATTATTGCTTGGAGTATTGAAAATAATTCAGCTCATTGTTGGTAGTGTGAATTGGCTAGAGATGCTTGGGGTTTCAAATGCAGTTTCCACTCTGCCATCTGATTTGGAGGCATCAGTGTAAATTATATGGCAGTTTTTATATCTGTTCAGCTCACGCTGGAAGGATTTTTTAATCAATAGGTATTTAGTTTCTGTTTTATTCAATATTGCGAGGTTTGTATTTATGGATGGAATGTGACTTAGCCAAGGAGGTGAGATTTGATTATTCTGGGTATAAAAGTTGGGAAATTGTAATTCTAGACTGCTCATGTGTTTTCGCACTCTTTCGTATAGTGGAGGTTCATAACTACCAGTTTTGTAGCTCTCGTGATATATATTAGTCAAAGTATTATTACTCACTGGATGAGATTGTTGACTAACAATTGTAGTTGCATGACTTAGTACGTCCGCCTCTTCTTTATGAAGGGCTCTCCAGTCAGACAAACAAGACTTTTAGCAAGAATACGTAAGATAGATAGATAGATAGATAGATATTTATTGCGTACCAGGAAAAATTTACATTGTGTGGTACATGTCAACACGTTGCTTGTGAAAATACAGTTGCTTATAAGAATATGAAAATAATATATATAAATACACATTACAAAAACAAAAACTAAGTATTAAACATTAAAATTTAAAAAAAATTATTATAGACATATGTTAGATTTAGTTACAGTTATAAGTAATGAAATATTAGGAATTTTTAAGAGTCAAAAAAGAAAAATAGTTTTGTTGATATCATTTATATCATAAGGCTCTGCAGATATTAAAAAGTTTTTTATGGTTTTTTTGAATTGGTTAATTGACGCAATGTCTCGGATTTGTTTTGGAAGTATATTAAAAAAGTATAAACATTTATAAAAACAGCCCTTTTCCAGTAAAGTAGTTTTATGGATAGGATAACGAAACAACTCTACTTGTCTGGTGTCATAACTATGATTAATTACAAACTTAGAAAAATAATCACGATTTCTGTGTACATAACACAAGAATTCATATATATATATATAAGGCAGGTACAGTAAGTAATTTTCAAACCAGCTAGGATTCTCACTGCTCTCTTTTGTATTTTAAAAACACTTGAATGTGTGTACCACCCCAAAATACAATTCCATATGATAAATGTGAATAGAAGTTACCATAATATGCTGGTAATAATGTATGTTGACTAACTACTTTTTTTAACTCTTTTAATGAATAGCAATTTTGGCTAAGTTTACTGCAGAGCACTTGTACATGATCCAACCAACTCACATGTTTATCAATAGTAATACCCAGAAATTTAAGTTTGGTCTCTAATTCAATGGAATTATTATTAATTTCTATTTCTTTTGGATATGTAGTTTCGTTACGATTATGTGTAAACAATATGCACTGTGTTTTATTATTGTTCATGATTAAGGAGTTATTGTGGAACCATTCAGAAACTTCTGAAATTGACGAGCTAGCCTTCTGTTTTAAAGCATCAAAATTATTTTCTTCAATAAACACATTTGTATCATCTGCATAATTTGTTATAGTGACTGAATGATCACTTAGAGATGATGAAAGATCATTAATGTACAATAGGAACAGAATTGGACCAAGTACACTGCCCTGAGGAACTCCTAGCACAATTGGTTTAGAGTCTGAGATATATTCAACAGAATTCACTGTAATGCACACTTTTTGGGAACGTTCACTAAGATACGACTTAAACCAGTCATAAGCTAATGCTCGAATCCCCAGTTTCTCCATTTTATTGAGTAAAGTCATATGATGAACACAGTCAAAGGCTACGATAAATTCGTACAAAAAAATATGCTCATTGAACAGAAGAACACAGGAGAAGTGCTTTGTTCTCAGATAATATACAGTTTTTAGCGAGGGTACTGATCAAAGTACGTGCGGAAAGGTGTGGACGAATAGTTTACTGTATCTCACTTGGTTTAAAAAGTGGAACATCCAGTCAAGAAAATGTTTTGGGGATGTTTTCCATATAAGGGAACCGGAAAACTTATACCCATCGAAGGCATAATGAACAACGAAGAATATAAAGGGAGAAATGAAAAACGTTCAACCAATCTTCCTAAAAGATTCAGCATAAAGTATTATTACAGTTTCCTGTAAAATTCAAATTTTGGTTTGCAGTTGGAGGTGAAGATGTCGCTATTGTCACAACTTTAACTTTTCCGTTACTGGAAGACATGTATTGATTGTGATTTTAGTGTCGAATTCAGTCCGGGATTAGACTGGTTGGTTAAATTTTGTAGATCATACCGACCCCGTTTGACTTAGAAGTGTAATTCAATGTCTATCGGGGCATATAACCCGGGAAGAAGTTGTTGCTTCTTAAGTTGAACGGTCACTGTTTTTGGAAAAATATTTCTCAAAACTTTGTTGTAAGGCGTTGGAATAATATATTTATTCTTCGATATCTATAAGATTCAGCATCATGTCATATTTTCATAGAAGATGGTGAAATATTTTATGGACAGAACGGTGACCCTCTGGATTCTGGACTGTTCTGGAAACTCACTAGACAATAATCCAATTGGGAATTAGTGGGCTAGTTGCAAGGCCATATTACTGAAAATAAATTGTACAACAAAACTAAGATGATTGAGGATGCCATTCAGGTATGGTCTTCAGATGACAAAATTGAAGAGAATTGCGAAGAATCAATTGATTAATATGCCAAAAAACGAATTGAAGCTTCATTAAAGGACAAAGCGAGATATATATTCTCTATTAAATGAAACTAAAATAAGAAGTTTGTATTTTTTCTTCCAATAAACAATATTTAACGTAAATTTGTATGGGTTCAATTCAATTCGCATATCACTGTAAATACATAAAACACATTATTTTGAAACAAAAATAATCATATCTCAAAAAAAAGTAGCAGAAGTATTTTCTAACTAAATTAGATCATATCCCTAGTAGACTGTGATAATATGATAATGTTATTACACAAAAAATGTATCTATTCACAATCATTATTATCAACGATATACGTTATCTTGCAGAATGGAAAATTGGTGAACACACTGTGCGATAGAGCGCAGGATGGGCTCAAATTGATAAAAACATGGTGTGAGGAACAGTCACTGTCGATCAATCCCAAGAAGACTGAGATATCCTCTTCACCAGGAAAAGAAAATTATCGGGCTTAGCCCCCCCCCCGAAATCTTCAACAGCTGAAGAGGTGATATACCTTGGTATTACCCTCGACAAGAAGCTAACATGGAACTCCCACCTACAGAGCAGAACAAAAAAAGCATATGTGGTTTATGAGCAATGTAGGAGGACAGTGGGACGCACATTGGGTCTTTCACTCCATGTGGTCACCTGGATCTACACTGCAATCATAAGACCTATGCTATCGTACGGAGCCATTGCATGGGGACCGAAGGTTCTACAAGCAACGGCCATCCAAAAATTATATCAAATACAGCGAATGGCTTGTTTAAACATCACAGGAGCCATGAGAACAACACCAACCACGGCAATGGAATTGATTACTGGTTTGACATCTCTGGACTTGTTACGATGTTACGATTGCGCACGGCTGGTGTAAACCCCGAAGTAGGAGTGGTTCAATTGAGGCAATTGCAATTGAACCCAAGTTTGTATTTAATAAACCCTACAAAATACAAATAAAACAGAACACAGAGTCAGATGCTGCAAATGCAATACGCATATATACAGACGGCTCGAAAACCAAAGAAGGCTCAGGATGTGGAGTTTACTCCAGATCAATCAGCCTAAGAATTAAATGGGGAATGGGAAAAAATACCAGCGTGGTTCAAACAGAACTGGCTGATATCTCAATTGCCTCGAAAGAACTAACCAGAGAAGAAATTTCTGGCAAAAACATAACAATCTGCACTGACAGCAGACAGGCCCTATTAGCCTTGAACAGACAACGTGTTACATCAGGGCTAGTATTAGAGTGCCACCAAGATTTAGCTAACGCCTCGGTAGATAACAATATTATCCTGAGTTGGGTTAAAGGGAGCGACAGGAGTAAAGTTATTCGCATTTCCGATTCTCTAGCCATGGAAGCGGCTGGACTACAAATTTTAGAACCCAGTGACAACTCCGGCCTGACGACTTCGTAAATTGCGGAACTAGCCAAGCGTTACACCCATGCTCAATCCCTAAAGAAATGAGATGGAATCAAAGGATGCAGTCTTGCCAGGATCACCTTGGGCGACCCTGGGAAGCTGGCACCGAAGAAATATTTGGCGATGACCAGGAAAAACTTACGCTTAACAGTAGGATTTCTAACTGGCCACTGTCAACTAAAAAAACACCTCCATCTATGGGGCTAGTGGACACACCTCTATGCAGAATGTGTGAACAAGAAGATGAAACTGTCAGGCATGTATTATGTGAGTGCCCGGAGTTATCGTCATTAAGAGAGTGTGTTCGGTGAGTCTTGGCCTACACCAGTCGATATAAAGGAGATGTCTCCTAGTGACCTGTCCACCTTTCTGAAAAGGACGGGATGGACGATGACCTAGGAGGACAACTCCTAGGGAGGATGTACAATGGGTCACATGTGCTGTGGGCCTAAACTCACCCTCCCCACTCTACAGATACAGATCAACGATATACCTCAATAATAACTCAACATTTCTATGAATTGTTTAGTTTTCAGGAATATTTGAAGGGAATAATAATTCTCGAAAACGGCAGATACCCTGGAAATCAAAATATAAAAAAACATGTGGAGCTTAATTTCCTATCAAAAACAAACATCCATCGCAGGACATTAAATAAATATTTTGAGAATGCTCCAGAATCGGGAAGCGAAAGGTCAAAAAATGTATTGAAATATTTTCATTAAATTAATTCAACCTTGCCTCGAAACAGTATAATCGATTAAACTACTAGTAAAATTAAATAGACCATAATGAATATGTATAAGCTATAACGAGATATATTTCAACCCATCCATATGCGTGTAACCATATATATTATACATGAACCTATTTCATTGATTTACATGATGATAATGGGATTAATCTGTTATGTACGTATTCATCTCTAGATAATGCTCCGTAATTACATAATAGTCGACTATCTCTAATTAGTTGTGCCTCCTATTGGAACTTCATGCAGCAACAGGAGTTAGTGTGATTCAAACTAGTCTGATAACACGCTTAACGGTATTAGATTTTTTATTTTTTGTAAAGGTTTGCCATAGTATTTCGCTTTCAATAGCAGCCTCAAATTATTTAGAAAAGTTTCAGCTTGCGAAACGATTTTTAATAAAAATTATTCTTGTTCATTTCTCTTGTTTCCTATGTTTTTTTGTCTTGATTATGATCATTTAAATATAACAAAATTTGGTTGAAGTATATGTTTTCATGGCTTATATGATCAAACATTTTTCATTAGTTTCACGAATTAAATTATTATGGACTAGCGTATCCTCCGGGTATCGCTAGGTAGGTGAAATTGGTAGTCTTGGAGATAATTAACTAACATAAAACGAGATTAACTCTTCCCCATCGTGATTTACCATATCTTGAGCTTTACTTATGAAGTCTGATGAATTCTTAATTACAAAACTCTCCTGCTAAATAGGTAGATTCTCAAGGTTTTATTGCCTTCCCAAGTTTATGTATCATAAAGCGTCAATAGAGCTTTAATCACGTGAAGTTATGCATATTTCAAGAAGTAGTTAACAATGCTGTTAAAATTCCTAAGCTTCTCTTCAATATTGATTATTGGTTATATTATTATTTCATTCCATGAATTTTTCATCACCTTTGTATAAGATATTGCTTCAATCAAATCATCTACTCTCTCGGAATAATTTTGTTCATCCATTACATTTACTTTATCATTATATTTCCTTTAACTGCTTTTCAATAAAAATAACTTTGCAATATAACATAACTGCAGCTATTCGATCAAGAATTCAATTTCAATGTCTTTCGCATTAAATATTTTGCCTCTAAGGCTAATTGCACAAACACCGATTTTGGACAGCCGATTTTATACCGGTTGTTAAGATTTCAATAGTGAACCACATGTAGGAACGGGACCTGGCACACACGCCGATCGCTGATCGGTGCCAGTGAATAGCCGGTAAGCAGCCGTCCACTGCCACTGTAGTGACGGCAGTACCGGGAAGTAGTGGCGTACGTGACTGTTTACCGACCATTTCAGTCGACTGCTCGGTGAAATTGAAAGTACTACGTCTTAAACTAGTTTTTGTAATGTGTGCTTATTACGATTGCAATGGGTGATTTGACTGTTTGACCGGTAAAAATCCGGTTAGTCTGCTAGCACTTGCCGATTTTATACTGGCCTTTTCCTTGAAATGCCATTAAACTTGCCGTCCCAAAAAAGCGCTGGCTTATTCAATAGCACCTTTTTCTAAGAAAAAACCACTTTCACCTCTTCGTCGCCAGCAAGCGACCGTTCGACCAACGGTCGCTTTCAAACGACAGTTATATACCTCACCCCCATTATAGTACGAACTATGAATAACCTCATTTATCGGTAAATTTCTTCCCTCCCGTCCTTGATACACATTATCAAGGGTGATTAGGTTTGTTCCAACAGCACTCAGAAACTATCAAAAATTGTCAGAGAATAGTCGACCATTGCAATCAGTGATAGGAATTACTCGAAACTAAACTCGTTGTAAGCTATACTAGTTCTTCTCTGATCGTTCCTGACAGTTTCTGATTGTTGTTGGAACAAATTTATTCAGGCTCATAGCCTAACCCTTTTCTACCTTAGGGGTACTATTCTTTCTATCACTTTCTAAATGTATTAAATAATATTAGTTAGAAAAGTTATACAACTACTGGCTTTCAAAAAATTGTCTCCGAACAATGAGCCATGACATTATATAGTGAAATGAGTGACTATTTTTTTATACTTCCTCAATCTTCAACGACGTAGGGTGAATATGACGTAGTGGAATACAGTACACATAACATAAAAAAGAAAAAAGTTCTTTCAATAAAGCAATCGAAATGCAGTAACTAAATTACTAGAGAATGGAATGAAGGGGGATAAAACATAAGTATAACATTTCATTAATGGTGATAAAAAGCGAGTTACTCAATATGAATTAACATTAAAAAGGTAAAGTAATTGCTGATGGCTTGGTAATTTCTGTGAAAGGCAAAAATTTTAATTTCATGAAAATCGCTATGCAGCAATAAATTCATCAATCAGAAAATTGGTCCAGTAAAACTTGATCTACTTGCTGGAATCTACTTATATTAATGTTATAAACAAAACTAACTATTTCTAATTAATTCCACTATTTAATGAATAGATTATGAACATTTTGAAAGGATATTAATAATTATTTCGATATTGACATATCATCGTCAGAATGACAGAAGTTAGCTACATGCTCTTCATAACGAAATTTTACAGACCTCTTAGTCTGCCCAACATATTTCATATCACAATCACTACAACTAATTTGGTAAATACCACTCTTTTACGAATACATTATTTTATCCTTGGAGTCACCTAATTTGAAGTATTGGTTGATTTGTAATCTAAATTCAATCCTGCTCTATTGAAAATGTTTTTCAAACCTTGTGTATAACAAGGGTTAAGAGGTACTGTAATTAATTTTGCTATTTTACCATTTTCATTTTTTTAAGTCTATCCATTATTATTATAGTTAATCTATGTACTAAAAATTTAATACTAGCCATTTTATGTTGATTACAATGAAAATAATCAGCTGAGATATACCTGTGAGTAGCAGTAGATTTCCTATAAATTTCAAAATCTAACCTATTTTTATTCCTAATTACTGAGGGGTCTAGTTCTAAGGTGGACAGTAACCATTTCAGTACCTTTCAACCCTTGTTATATGCATACTATTAAATGCAGTCATGAAGGAACGTTGGTGTGGTACACAGACGGATCTATAACTGATATAGGAACAGGAGATATAGTCCATGGTGCCAGACCCAGGTGCAATGTCCACGCATCGTTGGGAGAGTTTGCATCTGTATTCCAGGCAGAAATCTACGCTATCGACACGAGTTTGCAAATGAACATCGAAGGAGGTCTAGAAGCAAAAAGATCCTCATACTCTCAGATAGTCAGGTAGCACTGAAGTCTTTAGCATATCCCCAGATAAGATCTAGACTGGTCTGGGACTGAGACAAAAATGCTCTGTGCCTCAATAAAACCATTAAATCTGAAAATTACTCCCGAAAACAAAAAGTTTGATTTGACAGTCAATGTTTAATTGCATAGAAAGAAATGAAATTTAAATTTGTTCCCACTACAAAAAATGAATTTACAAATCCAATTCTAACCTCTAAATATTTACAGTCAAAAAAATATAATGAGGCCAAAAAAAACATTTCACATGAATAACATCTTCGATAAACTTGCTAGTTGTCAAAACTTGGAAGAATTTTGAAGTAACGAAAACTACATTGCAAAAATCAACGTCCAAATACAACACTATCCATTCGAGACTTGGAAATTTTTTACTTAAGTTTACTACCAGAAAAAATAATTGATAATTTAACCTATTTTGGAACTGAACACCCGTTGTTTGACATCCCAATATCGGCAGATGAGCTAGTGTTTGCGTAAATGTTAAAATGCTTCCAGAGGAGATGAAATTAACTACGAATTCATTAAAAATATACCACAGAACTGGGGCGTCGACCCAGCACTGTAGTGGACTCCCTCTGATGCGATAATTACGGCGAGGCAGAGTCGAGCGAGGCTAGTATTTGAATGGGCGACCTCTGGGAATTGACTGATTTATTGATTAGTTCGGCACCACCAGTCAGAGGCTTAGAGACCTCGGCACCTCAGCTTTTAGGCTTTTTGTGCTCTTGGTTATACCGTTTATGTGGAGAGACCAGTAGCCCTTATCAGGCTCAACAGTCTTTTCACTAGGTTCTTCTTGGAGGAATCCTCCCTTGGATACTTTGGTCCTAGGAGTCTATATCTCCAATGAGACAGTGCTTTACACTCGAAGATAATGTGAGAGGTTGTTTCCTTCTCTTCCATGCACAACCGACAGATAGGTTCCTCGCTATGCCAATCGTATGCATGTGCTTCCTTAGGGTACAGAGACCGGTGATTAATCCCGTCACTTTTCTCATCTGGCCCCTGCTGGTTTTTAATATTTTCGTTAGTCAGCGTATCCGAGGTTTTTTTTTTACCAAGAGTTTGTTGAGTTCCTGTTTTGGCACGTGTCACCAGTACATATGATGTTTAGTTTGAGTCCCCCGAGATGTACAATCACGTGCAGCAGATTTTTATATTCCAAATACTGGTTCAGGACTCTATTATGGTTTGCCAGGGTTAAAAGTATGTGAGGTCAGTCACAGACCAGTCTAGATCTGATCTGGGGACATGCTAAAGATGTCAGTGCTGCCTGACTATCTGAGAGTATGAGAATATTTTAGCCTCTATACCCCCTTTCGATGTTCATTTGCAAACACGTGTCGATAGCGTAGAATACAGATGCAAACTTCTCCAAGTATGCGTGGACATTGCTCCTGGGTCTGGTACCATGGACTCCAGTTCCTGTTCCTATGTTAGTTTTTGATCTGTCTGTGTACCACACCAACATTCCTTCCCAACTGCATGCTTCCAATCCATCCCAGTTTAGCTGGATATGGTATGGTTGATTGTCGTTAATTGTGGCCAGCATGTTATCACTTATCATTTCAAGGAGCGAGTTTGTGATAACATCTGTGATTCTGGACTGATTATGGGTGTTGGTTCCTTCATGCCAATACCCATTGCATTCCATCCTGAATGCAGCCATTCTCGCTTCCGCCTTAAAATACAGAGCAAGAGGCGGAAGATTGAGAATGGCTTCCATTGCCGCAGTCGGGCTTCTTCTCATCGCAACCGTTATGCACAGACAGGCAAGTTTCGATAGCTCCAGTTCGGCTTTCCTCTGATCTGTTTTTGGCCACCAAACTAAGGCTCCATAGGTAACCATGGGTCCCACCACAGTTATATATAGCCAGTGGACGATCGGTGGATTTAGTCCCCAAGTGTTTCCTATTGCCCGTTTGGCAGCAATTAGGGCCATTTTCCCGTTATTGGTTTTGTCATGTAGGTGTGAATTCCAGGTTAGTTTTGCATCCACAATTATGCCCAGATACTAGACCTCCTGGTTAAGACACAGCTGCACGTTGAAAAGGCTTGGCAGTTTTAGTCTCTCAAGCTTCCTTTTCTAGTGAAGGGAATGAGCACAGTTTTTGCAAGGTTCACTCTTAGGCATTCCCTCCTACACCATATTCTCACCATTTCCAGAGCTGGTTGCATCAGCTCCGATAGGGTATTTCCCCAGTACAAGTATTGTCAGGTCATCTACATACCCCTGGGTGTATATCCCCTTCCTATTCAACTCCTCCAGGAGTTCGTCTGTGACAAGGACCCACAGCAAAGGTGGTAGGACTCCTCCCTATGGGCACCCCTTTATTGTCGATACCTTCATGGAATCTCCAAATAAGGTTGTCGTTGCTGTCCTATTGAAAAGCATGTTTTTCATCCACCGACGATGTCGTCTGCCCCTCGCCTTGCAACAGCAGCTATCAGATAGTCAGAGGAGGTGTGGTCGAACGCTCCTTCTATATCAAGAAATGCTCCGAGAGCTATTTATTGATTTCCTAGGGCAGCCTCAGTTTTCGACACCATTTGGTGTAAGGCTGTTTCACAGGATTTTCCTGATTGAAAGGTATGTTGGTTAGTGTAGCGGCCTTTAAATGACGTCACTGGGGGAAACACCGTTGTAGAGCCCGTAAAGCCTGCAGCGAAACACCTTAGATCACTGGGGTGCGTAGCATATTACAGCACGCAGGCATTATACGAATGAGCACAAGGTATAATGTAGATATGCAGACTTTCGGATGGGACGTGAAACCGAGGTCCCAAGTCCATGGATGCTGAACTCGATAAAGATCCCTACCACTGGTTGGGACACTGGTCGATTCGGCAAAATTTCCAGTTAGGGGTATTAGCCTGAGTTGCAGAAATAGACCGACGCTAAATAACCGAATAAAAAAAATACCACAGAACAGGCTTCTTTATACATGTAACCTTTTTAATAATACACCTGAGTCAGAGACTATCCCAGATGGTTGGTCAAAAATAATTATGACTAGGCTTCCGACAGTAGCAGCTTCCTCCAATCGCGGCTGGTAACCAGCTTAGTGTGACCCGCGCTTAAGAAGTTAAAGCGGATATGAAAAGGAAAAAAAATATAGTATGTCCAATTAATATGTTAATTCAAAATCCAAGTGGAATACCAACAAATCTGATTACCAATTACCAATTACCTTACCAATAATTATTCAGATAGTTTATCTACTCAAGAAAATAACAATTTTTCAAAAGACAATAATAATCATGCTTTTTTTATTGATAAACCATTAAAAATTATAAAACGGTCTTCTCCTTCTTGATGGGATGATGCGATTCAGTCATTAAGAGTACGAAATATGCCCTCAAGCTATATAAAGTTTAATCCAATTATTTCAACCATTCGATCTTCCAAGAAGTGAGTGCAAGAACCAAACTATCCCTTGATACTGAAGTCATTCAAAGCTGCAATAACGTGTGTATGTCTTTAAGCAAATACACGCCCCTTAAAAATATTTGGAGTGAAGCTAGGGAATTGCACAGAAACCCAATTCCATGAGAATTTTTTTTATCAAGTTTTGTAAGCAAAAGATTAGCTAGTCCCAATGAAAAGAACACATTTCCTTTTAAAATCATTTATACGAAAAAGTTAAATTTTGCTCTTACAAATCGAGTTTAAGCTGCACCAGGTTTGGATGACATTAAAATATTCACCATTCTGATGATGCAAAAACAATCTTTCCTCCAATTTTTGATGACATTCTACTCGAAAAAGCCAAGATTGGCTCATTTGGTGATATTGTTATTATTCCCATGTCCTGTAGACCAATCGAGGCGTTTCTAACAAAAACGACCATAGTCCTAAAATTCGGATTTCGCGGTTTAAATTGATACTTATAAATCAGGGGCCACCTGTTTGACCGGGAAAGTCAGATTCTACAAAAAGAGCCATAGTACGAATTTACAGCCGCCAAAAGATCAAGTAGTTCTACAAAAACAGCCATAGTCCAACCGAATTCCTGCAAAAAGAATCCCAGACAATGGCTATTTTTGTCGGAATTGTAGATGGTGTACGTGCATATCGGCGGCACCGCGCACATCGTCGTTTGCTGTTTATATTTGTTGGGTTATTACGTTAGTCTGTTTGATTAGTAAGCATGGCGAGTGTTAACGATATTTGTAATGAAAATAATGTTACGAATTGGCAGAAAAAGAAGAAAAAATGTGTAAAGAAAGAAACAGTTATAAAGGAAAATAAAGTACTTGGTGTGGCACATATAAGTCATGTGGGAAAACAAGTTCCGGCTAGAGTTACTGGCGCTGATTGTAGGTATGTCAAAAACTGAATATATTTCTAAGAATTCCTGTTATTATTGAGTAGATCTTTTGTTTTAGGTGTTCGCGTTTAAAGTGCTTTCAAAATATTAACGAGAATAATCGACAGACTTTGATAACTCTGTTTAATAACATGGCGTCAAAGGATGAACAAGATTCTTATTTAGTTGGCTTAATATCCATAAGTGCTCCGCTTCGCCGTAGATCCAGAAAAGTTAGTAATACAAGTGATGATGAACCAAATGCGGAAGAAGGAAATGACAGAATGAAATCGTTTAGTAACAGTGCAGTGTTTTCTTATAAGATAAGAGTGGAAGGCAAAGAATATCCAGTATGTTTTAAGGCGTTTTTAAGCATATTTGGTGTTACTAGAGGAAGAGTACGAAGACTACAAAATAATCTTTTGCTTCAAGGTAAATCACCACATGATAGAAGAGGAAGGCATAATAACAGGCACAAGAAAATACCGGAGCCTGTAGCGAATTTGATAAAAACCCATATCCAGTCATTTAAAGCTCGGCAATCACATTATTCAAGACGAAAAAATCCAAACAGATGATACCTTCCAGAAACACTTTCTGTCAAAGCAATTTATGAAATGTTTTTAGAGAAATTTCATATTAATGTATCCTACAAAGCATATTGGTCAGTTTTCACAACATCATTTAATATTAAGTTTGGACTGCCTAAATCTGACACCTGTACCATTTGTGATAGATTTATATCAAAATTAAATTTATGCACTGACTTAGAAGAACGTGTTAGTATCGAAACAGAGAAAAATCTTCATCTATGTAAGGCTGACAAATTCTATGAGATAAAAAGGCAATGTAAACTTAAAGCAAAGCAAGGCCTTATTATGAGCTTATCGTTTGATTACATGCAGAATTTGCCATTGCCCACATTCAAACTGGTGATGTTTTTTTTTGCCATCCAGTTCTGGTACTATGTTTTTGGAGTGCATTATTTTGGCAACCAATGATGCAACTATGTTCGTGTACGATGAAACTGTTGGCAAGAAAGGCCAGAATGATGTTACTTCTTTGTTGTTGCATTATTTTAATAGGGCAGATATAAGCAAAAAGACTTAGTGTTGTTTAGTGATGGATGCCCGGGGCAAAACAAAAATTATTTGATGGTTAGATTCCTTTACGCCTTAGTTCACATTTTTAAAATTTTCAAAACCATTAAATATTATTTTCCTATTCGAGGACATTCCCAACTGCCCAACGATCAAGATTTTAGTTTAATTGAGGCAAAAAAAAGGAAGAACACTGCAGAAGTGCAGTCTGGCTGGGATAGATTAATATCAGCAGCAAGAGAGAAGCCTTCTCCTTTTAAGATTGTGAAAGCAGAGCAAAAAGATTTTTTCAATATGGCTGAAGCTCTGAAGCCATTTTTTATGCCAAATCCAAAGCCGCCTATGAAAATAAAATCAGTAAGAGTGATTAAAATAACTGCTGAAGTAGACTATATACAGACTAAGCACTCTTACACAGGTGCCCGGGAAACAATACATCTACGAAACCGGAAGAAGCTTGGTACCGAACTAACGTTAAAGCCCCTGTATCAAGGTGAGATTCAAATCAAACCCCAGAAAAAATAGGTTTTCTACGAAATCTTGGTAAATGCCTGAAAGTTCCCGAGAATGTCCACTATTATCTCAATCTGCAATCAAACCTTGCTCAGCCCAGCACCAGTACTAGTACTGGACCTGAAGTTGAAATAGACAACAAAGACAATAGCAGTGGCGCAGAAGATTGAACAATGATGCCGATTTTCTTTGTAGTTATTACAACTTAACATTGTTTGAAAATAAACATTTCTTTAACCTTTGGCATATTGAAATCCTCAGTTCCATAGAAATTCCCGTAAAAACAACCATTGTCCATAAAAAAAGGAAAAACTACGCTGTTATTTGAAATATTACCAAAATTTTGATTAATTTTTTTTTGCCGACATTCGCTAATTATAAAAAAAATATGTCTTACATAAGAAAAAACCAAATCAACCAAAACGTTGGGCGAAATGAAGTTTTTTCCACTTTTCCAAAAAAGTCAAAACTGGACTATGGTGGTTTTTGTAAAAAACGCCTCCTTTCTAACGTCCTGTGTTATAAAAACTTGGAATTTGGGTCCATTATTTTTTGATAGTGCTATAAGAAATCCTCATATTCTCATATTTCATTTCTTTTTGTTTCAGTAATTCGAACTGGCTGGAAGCATATTGCATATTCCTTTATGAATGATAAAAATAGTGTAATTAATATTTTGAGGAGAATAAAAACCATTATTGATAAATGTCTAAAAGAGAGATTAACAGTTGTAGCTACAGTGTCAGAACAAGGCACCAACAATAAAGGAACAATAAATTATTAAGCTAAGCATAATGGGGTCTCAAATAATATTCACAAGAAATTGAGTGTTCGAAATAGACCAACAAACTATTGCACGTATTTATTATTCTCGACACTCAATAAAAGGAATTCGCAAAAATTGAAAAAAAAAGTAGTTGCATTGGAAGGCTAATAGAAATAGATGATTGGCAAGTTTGATTGATTTACAATATGGCTAGAAAACTTAGAGCTTTCCACAAAATTAAAAAAGGTAATGTTTATGATAAATACATGAAAACAATTAAGGTTTCGGTAGCAGTTCTGGTATCCAGCCATAAATTTGCGTCCGTAATGTATTTAATGCATTGAAATAGTTATTTGTGTATTTTTAGCGTAAAGTAACAGATTGCCGCTTGAGAAAGAATGTTGCAGAAAGTTTCGCAGAAATCGATTTATTTTTTATTAAAATCGATTTTTGACAATTCGATCAATTTTGTATAAAGAAAAATCGATTTATTTATTCGATTATTTTCCATTAATCTCACATCCCCACTACTGACTTGTTCAGACTTGTCAGAATTCGAATCAGGATATCAGTCAATAGTCGAAGTGAGAGGGAAGAACACACGCACGCGCTTGCCAATAGGAAGTCAGGTCAGAAGTCAGAAGGGCGGTTCCATAAATAACAGTCACAATTGAGTTAACTCGGAGGGCGTGGTTTGATGAAATAAGCGAGCGAAAAAGATTCCTTTTTTGCGCTAGAGCGTAAAGTAACAATCCTCGGCATTTGTCGACTTTACGATTCCATTTAAATAGAGTAATTAGTCATTTTACGCGCGACTGTAGAAAAATAATATAAACTACTTATTATGAAAGGGATTGAGATTTACCAAATTTGCTATAATTTAATAACATTATAGAGTGGAAATATAAGCAAAATTTGTTTTTAGTTATGGCGGGAGAGTCTGAATGTGAACAAACAAGACTACTTGCTCCATGGGAAGAGGCTGATGAAAGTGAAGTTGATATCGGATCTGAAAGTGAAGAAGAGTCAGTGCACGAGAGCTTCAGTGAACAAAATTCCGAGAGCGAGGAGGATGCTGAGGACATGGAAGAAGACGCTCCTATAAATAAAGGAGCTTCCAGGTATTATGTTGGCAAGGACGGTACTAAATGGCGTTCATCTTATTTTCCTAGAAATATTTGTACGCGAGCAGAAAATATCATAACTCATTTACCAGGTATAAAAAGAATGGCTAAAGATTCTGAGACACCAGCGCAATGTTTTGATTTGTTGATTAGTCCTAGTATGGTAAATGATATCGTAAAGTGGACCAACAAAAAATACATCAGAAATCGGTTACGTACGATGACAATCACAAATATGTTGTTCGAGATAGAAACCCTACCGAAATACGAGCATTATTTGGTTTACTTTTTTTGGCAGGAGTTTTTAAAAGTGCTGGACTCAATCTTGAAGACCTCTGGTCTACTGAAGGCACTGGAATAACTGTATTTCGAGAAACAATATCAATGCAAAGGTTTATTATTCTTCAATCATGTTTAAGGTTTGATAACATAGAAAATCGCGAATAAAGGAAAAGTATTGATGAGATGACAGATAAAAGAGCAATATTTGATCAATTTGTATCGAACAGTCAAAACGCATTCACGCCTAGTGAATATCTTATGAGCGATAAAGCTGAAGATGTTCTTCTACGACTTATAGCACCCACTTCTGGTACAAGTAGAAATGTAACTTTTGATGACTCACTTTCGCGAACATAAAACTACATCTGTAGAGAGAAGTATATTCTTTCTAAGTTTGGTTTCCATGAGAACGCTACTATAGTTTCCTACGTGCCAAAAAGAGGAAAAATAGTTCTATTATTGTCTACTTTGCATCACACACCGGATATTGATGAAACTCCTGCCGAAAAAAGTAAACCAGAAATAATTACATTTTACAATGCTACAAAAAGTGGCGTAGATAAGTTATCGGCATCCTACGATGTATCTCGTTACAGCAAAAGGTGGCCACTTACAGTATTCTATGCTCTGCTCAACTGTGCTGGAATAAATGCCAGAGTTATATTTCAATACATATATCAATGTTAAAATGAGATGACAAGAGTCTTTGAAAATATTAGCTTTGGAGTTATTGAGTGAACATAGGAAATTGAGAGCGGCAAATTCACAACTTCAACGAAAATTACAGACCACGAGGTCAACAGATTTTACAGATAATGAAGAACCTCCTGGAAAACGACAAAAAACTATATGTGAAGTTTGTCCCAGAAAAAAAGACAGGAAAACGTTTTATAAATGTGGTAACAGCAAAAAGCGATCTGCTTGGAACATTCTGTGGTACTTTGCGATGAATGTAACTCTCAGAATAGTGCTTAAATTTCGATCTGGTTTTTTACATAATATATTATATTATTATATGATTTTATTGTTCAGTATTACATTGTTTATTTTTTATAATTAGATAGAAGAGATGATGTTTTTTTTTCTTCTAAAAATAATAATTATTGTCATGCCTTTTTGTTATCACTTTAAATATATTTTTCGATTTGATAAATATGTTTTTATGTTGCTATATAGTCAAAACTGTCAATAAATATCTGTATATCCCCTAAATTTGCAGATTTGGAAATAGTTAAATTTTTATTTTGGGTAGGTATGTGATACCCCACCACACATGTTTCATGTGGAATTTTCACCACACAGCCGCCGGGTTGAATTCACTTGATGCAAACTCACCTAATTTTTATATTCGCTTATTTATCAGTATAGAATACATTCCAATTTAATACACATCATATTTTGTTATTTTTAGCAATCATGTGTAAAGATGAAATACATGTCCTGAATAATTCCGTGAACTACAGTTTTTTGATAATTTGTTTGACAGTGTAAATCGTCATACACGCTTTAATAAGTCCCTGAAATATGCGGTCTCACCAGAAAGTGGTCTTTTACATTATTGGCATACTTCTAGACATGCATTTTGATAAGCCTTCGGATGCTACCCTTGTGCGATCACCTACATTATTGAATTGGGATGTTAGTCTAAAGGGTTTGGCAATCTCAAGCAAAGAACTAAAACAACATAACATTTACCACTTCAAACCGAGGCTGTTAAACCAAGATACTTTGTGAAATTTGTGTGGTCAATTGTACCAGAATGGTTTCAGGGATATTAATCTAAGTTTATTTATTTATTTATTTAGGGGCAAGCCCAATTCCATATAAAAAAGTGAACATGAACATTTTTTTTATAATAGAAAAACCTACAAATGCAGTATATTATAAAATACAGTAATAAAAAAAAATACAATATAATTATAAAAATGAATACAGAAATAAAAGGACAATTTAGTAAAAATGGCAAAACAAAAAAAATAAAAATTTTAAATGCGTAACATAAAGTCTTAGCTAGTCTCATGGCTCTGGGCAGGAACGGATGGAAAGCATAATTGTATCGATGGAAAGGCACATTAAATGTTCTCACCTGCCTAGTTGAGCGATGTGGCATGGCCAGGCATATCTTATTAAGAAGCTGTGGACAGCTACAAATACCATTCAAGATGTTGAATAGCAATAAAAAGTCTTTTTGTTTTTTACGGCTCTCGAGAGAAGAGATGCCCATTTGATGCTGCCATGAATGGGCTTGTTTAAAGAAATATAATTCAATCATAATTTGAAAGTAGTCCAATAAATAAATAATTACCCAAAAAATAAAAAAATTTGTTCTTCTCTTTCTCCCCAAAATTAATTTCTAAGTTCGCTCGCTGTAAAACGGGGCGTATCGGCTCGTGACGTCATATCACGTTACGGCATAGGCTAGGCTCAGCGACTGCCGCTTCTGTTTCACAGTCAGAACTTATGTCTCGATATATGATCTTCGTTTTCCTGTTTTTATATGGCGATGAGTGAAAAGAAAGCAACTTATAAAATGTGTGTTGTACCGCAGTGTACAAATTCATCCAAAAATTCCCCCAATAAGCTTTTTATCAGCCTACCTAGTAATAAAAAAGCAAGGAAGGCTTGGTAAATAGCTTGTTGTTGTGTTGAGTCAACAACATCTGAATTTGCATTAGATACACATATTTAAGTTTAATATTACCATCTGCATTAATATAACTCAATAATGTTTTTTCAGTGGTTGGACTTTTTATTTCTACGACGGTGGTTGCATTTATTGCGTCTGGTCTGTTGAAAACTACATATAGGTAGGTACAAAAGACTCTTTCATTAAAAGAATGAATTTTAACCCGTAACCACTGAGGTGGAGTCTTTCAGACTCCGCGTCACCTTTAACTCTCAACCCCACCCCTAATTTTGAACCTATCACTCTACTGCCTCTACTACCTTCCGATCTTAGGTCAGTCTAGCCGTATACATAAGGGCAGCTGCATGCCGTAACCGCACAAATTGTTATTAGCAGTTGAACTATTGCAGGAGTCTCGCAGACTTCACCACAGTAAGTATGTAACTTTTATATTATTTTCACTCCTCACTAATAATGAAAATTTTATAGGATAAAAACTAAATAGAAATGGATCCCAAGCCTGGGACTTCCCGACAAACAATCAATCCCATTGATAAGAAATTGCTATCGGTTGGCTTGATGAACTTGACAGCGATCTGAGTGAAATTGGCGATGATTTAGCCAAAGAATTTGCACATAGTGATCACAACACAGTTTCGGAGGAATCAGCAGGAAACGAAGGAAGAAATTCGGATGCCGAAGTTGAAGGAGGTCAAAGAAAGGGAAGGCCATCTAGCAACAGTGAACAAGAAAGTAGCGAAGAAGAACAACTGGTGGTGAGAAGATATGCATACGGAAAGAATAGGATGAAGTGGGCATTGACAGAACCAACAAGAAATGTAAGAACACCCCAGCACAATATCTTGAGGCTCCCAACATTACGTGCTGCTGCTCGTTTAGTGGAGTCTGCCACTCCTGAAGCAATCTGGGACACAATGTTTGATAATGAAATGATCGCGATGGTTGTTCAATGGACAAATGCCAAAATGCGAAAAGAAGCCGCAACATATAAAGATGAGAGGAGAACTGAATTGCGGGACACTGGTGCAATTGAAATGAAGGCGTTTATTGGTCTTTTGTTTTTCACGGCTGTCTCCAAGTCTAATCATGGGACTTAAGTGAGAGCATCGTCGAAGATTATAAAACAAACCTGCTGATGGTTTTATTACACGAAATTGGTCATAATCTTGGCTTACGTCATAGTAATAATCCAGATGCAATTATGTTTTCATGGTATTCAAATAAAATACGTAATTTACATGATGATGACATTGCTGGTATTGAGGCTTTATACGGTAAAAAGTTAAATGTTTACCAATACCACATCATACAACAGAAAATCCTGATCTACCACCCCCCACGACAAAAAAACCAGCAACATCACCAACACAACATCAATCAAATCCTAGACCTACACTACAATCACCTAAAACTACACAATCTCAACGTCTACAGATTTATGTAATATTTTTCCACATTTTATGTTTCTAGCCAAATCAACAGAATTTCCTAACCATCGACTTTATATAAGTCGAGGTAGAGACTTATGGAAATTTGATTTGAAAAATATGAAATTTTCAAGGTCTATGGATATTAATGACTATACACCTACCAAACAGTCACAGGAAAAGCTTACATTTTTTATGATGACACCAACTACATTCAAATACAAGGATTTCCACCACTAATAGTATCGAGAGGGCTAATAAAAGATCAGTTTCCAGGTATTCCTGGAGATATTTCCTCTGCATTTCGCTGGATTGATGGCCATATTTACTTCTTAAGAGAAAAAGCTTATTATAAATATAATGAGTTTACGAGGCAAATAGTTTCAGCAGGTAATTTCAACTGGAGTATCTTTGGAGTATCCTGCCCTGATGTAGATCTGTTGGGACAATTAAAATTGTTATTGGAAAAAATAATATATCATTTTGAATAAGCTCCTATTTGTTTATATTAAACATAATGTGTGTGGAAACTAGTTTTAGATTAGATTACATCATTATCAATATATAGCGAATACAATAAAATATTCTGAACTCTATAAGATTTAATATTTTGTATAAAAATCTCTAATGTGAATTAAACAAATTTTTAGTTGTTAAATCTGGTAGCAATTATAACAGATATTAAAGACTTCGTTGTTTTATTTTAATTTAAAACGAGATAAAAAGTTAGGTTAGTTTTTACAAAGTGCAATAACCCAACGACATCTGAACACCTGCTTATGATTATTTGCATCAAGATGAATCAAGCGTATTAATATTGGAAAAATATTATGAACTTTATTTTGTTCTGTTTGTTTTTCGGGTAGGTTATTTTTAAAACTGTATTAATAAGTGTACCTATCAGTGCAGTCCAGATTTGAAGCGGTAATTACAATAAATTTGAATATAAGTAGTTTTATATATAATTCTAACGATTTGTTACTATCCTAACTTTGGTTAATTATTAAAAATGTTGAACTACACTTACTTGATACTGATAGGTTAACAAATTTTATCATCATGCGACATAAGGAATAAAACAAGATTGGATATTTTAAACATTACCTTTAAATGCATTTAACTCGAAAAGTACTCACTCTATCACAAAACATGCTGAAACCATTATTACGACAGGATAAAAGGGGGATAAAAGAAAACATCCGCACGCCTCTAGTGATATAGGAAAAACTATAATTCACCACTATAACCTATCGTGTGTAAACTCTTTGTTTAGTATGAACAAAAAAAATATTGGAAGGTGTCAAAACTATGGGCTAAAATCATTTAGAATATTTAAAATAAAAACACCCTATATATTGGTTAGGAGGAATATTTTATTTAAGTGTTTTGGCTCAAATCTTCATATTTCGTGCTAAGGTTTCTCCAGTTACTATATGGACAATTCTTAATGAAACACCCTGTAAATATAGACTTTTCAACAATAACAATAACAGACAATCGCTATGACATTGAAAACATTTATTCACTTATTTAGTGGCTTGTCTGGGAATTTTATGTCTGACCTTGTTAAAAGTTGTTTTGAAATAAATGTATTTAAACCATTGTAGTTTCTCTTAAATTTCCAGTTTATTTTTAAATTCGCATGGTTAATGTAATGTTTCTGATTTTTTCTAAAGTGTTAACCAAGTTTTGTGTTGAAAGAAACTCTAGTAAGTATGTGTATTAATTGAAAAATATCTATCTTTAAAATTATAGTGACCATTGAAATTATATTTTATAATAAACAATTCATCCCACATGGGTAGTGTTGGTGATTAAAATTGTTTATGTTCATACAAAATAGTCTTTTGTTATAAATATTTAATAAATATGTCTATTCTTATGTAAAAAGGTATCCATACATACTGGGTTGCAACTGTTTTCAGGGTACTAATAGTCAGTTTTACATTGCATCTTTCATGAAAATATCTGAAGTACTTTACAAATATGGAAACTATATAGAACGGCTTTTATTGAAATGGTTAAAATAACTCAAGAAGAACATGCAATGAATACTAAAACCGATACTGACGGACTAAATTTAATTTACTCAAACCTTATAGACCTAAACTTGAAACAAAAAAAGAAAAGACATATTATTCCGTAAGAAATACTAGTGAAATCATTGAAACAGTAACTTCAATCAAACATTGAACTATCGGACAATCAAATACCACCTTTGAAATAGCTATTTACCAGCACAATAAACATTTTATTTCAATTTTGACATTAGTTTGGTAAAATAATCAAAAATTTGAATGTGTTTTTTATGAAATAATAAAATGGAGATTTTAGATATTATTTCTAATCATGAATTTTGTTCCGATGAAGTGGACGAAGTGCAACGAAAGATCAACAAAATAAAGTGTGTACTTTAAAATAAGTATTTTTCTCTGAAAAAAAAAACGCAAAATATATATATATATATAAATATATATATTCTTATGTATGTAAATTCTTGTGCTTGTAATAAGTGAATTTCCAGAAAAAAATGAAAGTAATCACTACTGATACTTGGTATGTTAGTACAGGTATTGAGGTTTGTGAAATTGCCCAAATAACAGTATTATCATTAATTTTTTTATTGGAATTGTTCTTATGTAGCAAGCTATCCAAAATTACAGAGGTAAAACTATCTTTAGGTTAAGGTTTGTAAGAATACAGGTGTAAAAATTATGTTTATGATCAGGTAAAACTATCTTCAAGTTACGGTATCTACAAATATAGATTTCTTTAAATTACTATAAGTAGAATAAAATACGATTATCAATTAAAATTTTATTTTCTAAATATTGTAGCTACATTTTGATGAATATTTTCACGCACTATCAATAAATGATCTGGAGCTTCAGCAAAGTATTCAACAGTCGACTTATTCATTAGAAATTTTTGGAAAACACCAATCATTTCCATATCTTCGATGGTTTTGCATTCAAATTCTCCTTTTCTATGAGTAATATTGAGATCATGCGTGTTATGGCGATAGTAGGATCATATATTTTATTATTATGCCCAATCCAAAAATGTGGCGTAATTTTTATATCATTCGAGCAAATCTTTGTACCCAAACAGACCTCAGTTATTAGACCATATTTCTTAGCCACTTCATGAAAAATTAAACTTCCTGCTAGACAAACGCCACAATAGATGGCTTGAATAAATTCTTGTTCAATGCAGCACTTAATTAGGTTAAGTTGAATGTGCTCTCGCATAGGACTAGCTACAACCATGACTGCTCGCTTCAAGTGCTTCATCAATAATGACTTCATTGCTCGATCACCCTGATCTTTTATCTCAACTGTACGTCCGTCCACAAATGTTACACCTTTTTCATGAGATTTCCTACGATTTTGAATTTGATTGTGAGGTCCATTTGAGTAGATTTCACACCACACTTTTGCGGATATGCCATATTCACAAAAATTAAACTGATAGAAATACGTCACAGTAGTTGCTTGTATAAATTCTTGTTTGATACAACATTTTCATACATACTTTGAGCATTTGGCGTCTTTCAATGTAGAATGAAGCTTAAGTTGATATCGGAATTATATTTTATAGCGGAGGGATGGTTGGTTATGCAAACTTGACTGAGAAGTTTTCAGCATCATGCCTGTTCTTCATATGACGATATATATCAGTTCTATTTATAAATTTCCCACATTTCTCGCGAAGTAGCTTTTCTCCGATCATAACAAAATTGCCACTTTTTGAAATCTTCCTAACTTGACCAAGAATACATAATCAATGGAATCCATTCTCCGATATTTTCTCTGCCTATAATGCGACATTTGTCGCAGAGTTTATGTAGAGTATGAGGGTACTCGCCACAACAGCGCTGACAAATTTTCATCATGACTGCTCTGTAGGATGGTTAGAGGTAGAATGATCTATGAGGGTCTCAACAATAAGTTTTAAATGCTTCAGTCTGACTCAAAAAAATTGTCTATTAGGGGTGGTTATATTATGAGGTTTTCACGCTGATTTCCACATTAGTTTGATGTAATATTTTTTGGTTTTCAAATAATAATCATGTGCTTAATTTGCAATTTTGAATAGTTATCTAGTATCTAATATTTAATATAACATTCAATATTTGAGGTCTTTATTCAGTCTTTTCGTCCAACGAAAAGTATCATTTATACCCATCAATAATTATTTTGTTTCAGAATAGCGTTCCTCTTCACAATAATTATAAAGTTTTTTTTCATTATCCAAAGTAAGTTATGTTGTACTGTCAATCGCTAATTATTTCCATTTTTTCTCTAACATGATATTGATGTTATGTATATCAATATTTGATCATTACATTCGACTAAAAGTATACTTTATATCTATCAATAATTATTTTAAGCGATGAAATAAAACAATTTAATTTGTTTTAATCTTCATTTTATTTCGAACTAACGTTCAAATTAAATTAGTGACGCGTTTCGCTACACAGTAGCTTTTTCAAACGTTTAGTATGAATCTTCATCAGGTAAAAGCCTCATCTATTCAATAATTATTTTGTTTCAGAACTTTGAAGCGTTCCTCTGAAAGCTCTTCATTATAATTTGGACTTTTTTTTGTCAATTTAAAAGTAAGTTATGTTGTACTATCAATTATTACTTTAATTTTTCCCTAACACAATATTTATTATTTGATGTATTCATAGGAAGGTATTATTAAATCAATCCGTCAGACTAAAAGAATACTTTATATCTATCAATAATTATTTTGTTTCAGAACTTTGAAGCGTTCCTCTGAAAGTTGTTCCCAATAATTTGGGCTTTTTTATCAATTTAAAAGTAAGATATGTTTTGCTATCAATTATTATATTAATTTTTTCTCTAACACAATATTTAATATTTGAATATATAAATCTTTATTAATCAATAATTATAATTACAATAGTGTCTGATAAGGCTGAAACAAACTATTTATATTATATTAACATAAAATTAATAGTGCGACTTGGTCGCTCTGCCGATGGACTGGCTCCGTTTACCTAACAGACGTTCTTCAACTCTCTCCATTACGGCTCCTTGCAGTGTCGCATCATCCGCTTATTATCGTGTTGCATGACCTATAATAGATCCGATCAAACCTAGCAGTTAACATTCCCTCAGAAGTTTTGTTGTTTTACCCCTGAAAAGCTATTGAAAAACAGGGTCACATATTTATGGAATCTGATGTCTGTTTTGATTTAAAACCTAATGTTAATTCGTCTAAAATCTATGTACACCCATTTATTCCTCTTTCATTCGTATGTACACCCCATTCACTCTGTCCCATCCACCTTCATTAACGCCGAGTCTATTTACATTTCCTAAGTATTGGTGTGTGTAATGTACCGGTATGTACAGTATTTTGTGTTGACTTAGATATTTCAGAGTATGTTCAGATTGACTGGAGCTGTATTGCGATATTTGTGTGCAGAAGACTATATCCATTATGTCTGCCTGCGCGTTGTTTTTTTATTCTGCTCTTCAGAGAGTCTGGCAGACAGTATTCGTAATACCTTCTTGCCAGCTCAAGAATATACGGTTTGAGGTATGCCATTTCGGATTTTTGGTGAAGCCATGTTGTTTTCGGGAAGTCATTTGGACTGATACCTTTGTATATCGCCATTCTGAGGCATTTGTTCTGTACAACTTGCATACGGTTGAAGAGAAAGTCTGTAGTCGAACAGAATACGGGATATCCGTAGATCAATGTTGGTCGTATAACCTGTCTGTAGAGTAACAGTTTGTTACTCACAGACAGACGGCTGCTACGACATATTAGCGGAAAGAGTACATTCATGACCATTTTTGTCTTCTGAACTCTGTCAACTATATGCAAGCTGTGCAGGGTATTCGGTTGAATGGTGTAACCTAAGTATTTGATCGAACTTTTAGGTTCAATTTCATTATTTTGAATTTTTAGCCTTCTTTTCAACGTAGTATTTTTACGAAATTGGCCTCTTAGAACCATATTTTGGGTTTTAGAAGTATTGAGCATCAGCTTGTTCTTAATCAGATACGGGATGATTTTATTATTTAGATGCCATTCAATTCTTTTTAAAGCAAGATCCGCTGTCCTCGCTGTTTGTACAAGGCAAACATCATCCGCATACAGCGCCGTTAAGTTGGCACTGCATAAGAGGAAATCCGCAGTGAACAGCGAGTACAGGGTAGGTGAAATTACCGAGCCTTGCGGTACTCCTGCCTCCGTTCTATATGGTCCTATTTCAGCATTGCCAATTTCCATGTGGAAATATCGACATGTTAGATATGAGTTGAAAAGTAAGACTAAATAGCCCGGAATGCCGAGCTGCGTTAATTTGAAAATCAATCCAGGGAGCCATACGGAGTCGAAAGCTTTCTTGATGTCTAGAGATACAATGATAGAGGGTTGCTTGTACCTGAAGCCTTCTCTTGCATAGTTTATAACTCTTATTAGTTGTGAAGGGCAACCGTGTTCCGCTCTGAAACCGAATTGCTCATCCGGAATGATTTTCATTTCAGAAGCCGCCTTTTCCAGCCTATTTAGAATTACTCTATCAATGATTTTCGCTAAATTATTGAGTAGAGATATAGGTCTGTAGTTCTCAATACAGCTCCTGCCCTGTGGAGTCTTGGGAACTGGGATCATATTTGCAATTTTTAAAAAGTCAGGGTAATAACCCGTCTCTAAAATATAATTAATGATTATCGCCAGCAGCGATATTGCCTTTGGTGGTAAGTTCCTAATCAAAATATTGTGAATACCATCCCTTCCTGGCGCAGTTTTAATTTTGATCTTGTCAATTATTCTGTATATTTCTTTGGCCGAAGTTGTTGACTTTTTAGGGAGTTTGTGTTTCAACATTATGATTCTGGTATATTCGCTGAGAATTTCCGTGTGTTCAGCATTATTCGCCGCGTTATTTGTAAAATTCGACTGGAAATGCTCCCCGAAAGCTCTCGCAATGTCTTTTTGGTCCGTGATTAATGTTCCGTCATTGTTGATTTTAGTTACACCTGTCCTATTCTTTTTGGTACGATTCATTATACCCCAGAGATTAGCATCTCCCGAATTAAGATTTTCAAGGTAGTTGTTCCAGTTATTGTTGCGTAACGTGTTTGTGTCATTGTGTATCTGTCTTTGGAGTTCCATCATATGATCTCTGTAGGAAGTCCTTCCTTGTTTTGTTTTTTTCCTTAATTTTGTTAAGTATTTCGTCTGGTAATTTCTCGTTTCTATTGTTGTGTGTTATTTTTTTTGTCGTTTCATCTCTAGCTGCAATAATCTGGTTTTGCAGTCCTGTTATAAGCTCGTCGTTTGATGTTATTTTGTCAACTACGTGAATGTTACTGTTAATGTGCTTTCTGTAATGTGTCCAGTTTGTGGTTTTATAGTCATAGTGTGTTCTGTTTATTATATTTGTTTTATGGTTAATTTTTATTAGTATTTGTATTGGATCATGGTCGGAGGAGAGTTCGCTTAGCGTTCCCATCCTCTGTATGTCGTAAATGTTTTTGCCGATTGCAATGTCCAATGTACTCGGAATACCACCTGAGAATGGATAATAAGTTGTATTAGGAGTACAGAAGACATTGCAATCGGAGTTTTCACAGTACTCACGAAGAACATTTCCATTCGTATTTGACAATTTGCAGTTCTAGTCCCATTCTTGGTGTTTACAGTTTAGATCACCTATAATGAGTACTTTGTTGTGCTGTTGAAACAGCTCTGTTAAATCATCGACAGAGATTTTATTTTTCGGTGCATTATATGTACCGACGACAACAATTTTGTTTTCTATTAAAACAGAAATATTTTCAATAGACGAATTTGCTTTGTTTAAAATTAATATTTTTCTTAATAGCTACTAATAAACCCCCACCTAGAGTGACACGGTCCTCCCTATGGATAAAATATAATGGGTTCCTAAGTTTAATTTTATCATTTGGCTTGAGAAAAGTTTCAGCTAAAAATACGATGTCCGGTTTGTATGATTTTAACAGTTGGACGATATCGTGTTGTTTGTTTTTAAAGCCTCTAATATTTGCATAAATGATATTCAGATTACCATTAATATATGTACCTGTTCCCCACATAGCCCTAGATGTCATACCTGTCAATGCTCTGAACGAATCTATTATAAATTATGAACTTATCTAGTTTTGTACTTGCCTTTAGCAGTTCGGTGTACAGGTCTGTTACGGCCCTGGTCATCTTGTCCAGATTTATGATCTCGAGTTTAGAGAATATTCTGTTGAGATGCAGCATCTTCTCCATATCATCGCCTTGGTTGGTGGACGGTTGAGCTGGGCTGAAGTGTGTTACTGATGCTAGTGGATTGTGGCCTCTCTTGTGCTTGTCTCGTTCTGAGCAATGGAAATTCCGTTTTGTCATTGATGTTGGGTTGAGTTTGATTGGTGATGTTAACGTAGTTTTGCCTTTTCTCGTCCCATGGGTTAGATTTTGGTGCTGGAGCTGCGACATATTTTTTGTTTGCAGATGCTGCTATTCCTCTTTTTTCTTCTTTCTTCCAGATATTCTTTACGTTTGATATAAACTGGGCAGGAGTCCGAATTGGCAGGGTGGCTGCCTTGGCAATTACAGCATTTGGCTGGTCCCTGTAGAGTTTTCTTGCATTCGGCCGTTCTGTGTGACCCAGCGCATTTCATGCATCTGGGAGACCTACCGCAGTTAGAAGTTGCGTGGCCCCATTGCTGGCATATGTGACATTGAATAATTGTCTTCTTCGTTCTGCGTAACTCCCAAGTGATTCGTGTGTTTTAAATTATTCTTACGTGCCGATTGAGGTAGTCAAGTGTGATGGATGGTGGAGTTATAATTAAGAAAAGTGGTCTGCCTTTTGTATTCATACGATATACCTCTTTAGGGGTGATTTGGTATATCTTTGTTAGGTCGTCACTAATGTCAACCGTTTTCACATCGTTGGCAAGTCCTCTTAGTACAAAAGCATGTGACTTACCGTCCTCCTTCGAATAAGTGTGGAAAGGCATTTTCTCGTCCGTTAGCTTGTTCTTCAGCTTTTTGTGGTCATCGTCATTATGAGTGAATACAACAACTGATTTGTTGTTGTATTTCATTTCAAATTTGCCTTTTATGTCTTGTTTGAGTAACTGAACAATGCTCTTATGACCTGTGATTTGCCCATCAATAACTATCGGAGGACAGGATCGTTGTGTTGCGTTTTCGTCCTTTTCTTTTTTGTTCTGCGGAGCTTTGTTGGAGTTCGTCGTCAAATTAGTGGTAATGGTCTTAGAATCAGGATTTTTAGCGGTTTTATTTCTGGTTTTCCTCCTCTTTCTTTTCTTTTCCACTTGTTCTTCTTCTTCCGTATGCTGGACGATTTCATCTACTTCCTCTTCAGAGAGCGATTCGTAGGTGTTTTCCGTTGGAATTGTCGTTGCTTTGACGGAGTGTTTGGCTATTAGCTGGGCGTATGAAACCGTTTTCTTCGGACGCACAAATGTGTCGATCTCCATGTCTTCTTGGTCCGACTGAACTTTATCGACTGTGATTTCGTCCAGTGTTTCCTGGAAGTTCATCACCTCACCAATTATTTTCTTGTTGGCTGTCGATAACTTATTGTATTGTGATACAAATGTGTCTTCTTCGTTCTCGACAGTTTTCTTATGCAGTGATGACGGTCTGAATTTAGTCGATGTCGTTTGATTTTGATCCTTTTCTATGGACTTTTTAATTCTATCATTTTCTTCCACTTCGTCGCTCCAATTCGGTGAAGCGTTGTGGACTAGCGCCTGAGTGACCAGTTGGACATTTACAATGTTTGCTGGTCCTTCTGGCGACGAAATGTCTCTAGTGCTATCGTCCATGGCGGTTGTTATGTTTTCTATACACTTTTCGTTTGGTTTTAAAAAAGTACATAGAACATCCTTTTCTTGAGAGGCAATGCCCGGAGAGTTGGCGGTCAGCGTCTCATGCGATTGGCCAGGTGTTTCTGGCCTCACAGCGTTTTCTGTGCACTTTTCAGTGCTTTCCATACACTTTTGTTTGTTTTCTATACAGTATTCAAATAAATTTGTGTGTTCATTAGAGACTGTTTTTGATTTCTTGCTGTTGTGCTGTGAGTACGGCGACGTGTCACTAGAAGTGTTGTCGAATTCTGTGCTACAGTCACTGTTCTGCACACTTTTTGTATTTGGCCGCTGGTGCGAGAAGATGACCGTCGTCCCCTCAGTATTGGCGATGTGCTGTGGTTTATCCTCGTTTTTATATACGGTATCTACGTATGCTATTTGGTATAGGCTTTTTACTGCTTCCTTCTCTTCCCTGTCGGCTTGAAGTAGGTTTTTCTTGGCTCTTACCCTCTCAATTTGTTTTCGGTAATTTTCGGAATTACTTTTAGAAAAAGTGCATGGAAAGCTTTCCATACACTTTTTAAGTGGTTTGTCGTCCATGGATTCACCAGATTCTGATGGTTGAGAGTTTATGGTGTTAGTTAAGCCGCCTTGCCATCTAAGGTACTTAAACCGTTCCCTGGTTTTAGCTGAGACCACAGGGAATCTCGGTTTATCGGCCTTTTTAGTAAAATGAGGTTTCCTACCTTTAATTCTGCCGTTTTTCTTCTTCTTCTTCTTCTTAGTCAAGTCGATGACCTTCTCATGGACACTGTAGAGATGTCGCAGATTTTCGGGGTGGAAGTGTGCCGGTGACTGGTTAATGATGTTTTGGATCTTTTTTCTGAGGTTTAATGTATATTCTGTGGGCTCTCCCTGGCTGACATCGCCCGGATCATCGGGGATTATTACCTTGATACCACTTATAATTTGGCGTTTTTTGATTACTTCAAATTTTTGTATCACTTTTTATGTTTTTTTTTAATGCAAAAAGAAATGTAAAAAAAAGTAAAGCGTCCGTCTCCTAGCGAGAGCAAATTGAAACTCCTTAATATTTGAAGTTATATATTACATTATTTAATTAATCGTTCAGTTTTCCGTCCGTCTAAAAGTATACTTAATACCTATCAATAATTATTTTTATCATTCTGTTTCAGAAGCTCTTTATTTGGAATTTTTCAATTCAAAAGTAAGTTGAATGTTATGTTATACTATAAATCACTTATTGTTTCGATTTTTTCAGAATGGTTCTCTTCACCGATTTGTTGCGATACATTGCAGCGTTGTTAGGATTGGTAGAATCCAAGCATAATGACGTGAAGATACGTGAAGGACTAGCTGAATGTGATAAAGGGATTAGAAGAATTCGTAACGCAATGAGGTATGCGAAAAAAATGGGGGAGAAGCAGCATTTAGAGGCCTCGTTGCGAAATATAAAGACGTTACGAAACCAATTTAAAGCTGCACAGAAGAAGGGGGCAGGACTTTCTCCACGGAATAATACTGCAAGGGATCGGGTAAAATGGGAAGATGCAGAGTCAGCTTTCAATAGTCGCATTAAAACTGGAGTGATCAGCAACTTGAAACATAAGGATCCAACAACGTTCTTGGGTGATTGTAACACGATGTTCAAGCTGCAGATTCGGAATACCCTCAAGAAAGTTGCTGCAGTTAAGGTTAACACCACCTTCTGTGGAGAGTTCGGAATACTTAAGGGAGATAGTGTACAAGCCGAGTACAAGTACTTTACTACTTCAAACTCACCAATTTACCGTGACACCAACCTCGATGATTGGTTTCAGGAGAAAGTTAAAGCTCCCATTATGAAGGAACTAGAAGAGTTTCAAGAGCGCGATTCAGGCTGGGCATTGAAGAAGGTGGTAAACCTTGGTGTTAACATCAACAAGTACACCCCTCAGCGTGGTTCCTCATACGTTGAACTACCTCCACAAATTGTGAAGAAACATGCATGCATCAATGTTAAAAATTATGATGATGCATGTTTTGCCTGGGCGGTTATCTGTGCCTTATATCCTTGTGGTAAGGAAAATTCAGATCGATTATCATCATATCCTCACCATTCTTCAGTTTTAAAACTAGAAGGGATACAGTTTCCGATGACTGTAAAGCAAATTCCCAGTTTTGAGAAGCAAAATAACGTCTCCATCAATGTATACTCCCTTCATAAGAATAAAACATCTTTTGAAACTTTTCCATCGTATTTATGTAAAAAAAAAAGGACCGACATGTAAATTTATTGCTGATTCAAGATGTATATGATGATTCTGAAGGGCCCATCAGATATCACTACGTTTGGATTAAAAGTTTAGCTCGCCTCCTCTCTAAGCAACTCAGTAAAGAGGAACACCAAAAATTCTTTTGTGACCGCTGCCTACACTACTTCAGGTCTCAAGATAGGTTGGATAAGCATGTCGAGGATTGTGTGAAAATGAATGAGACTGCAATCAAGATGCCTGAGCCAGGGAGGAACATTTTAAAATTTAAAAATTTCAAGAATAAGGAAAAAACACCGTTTATTGTTTACGCCGACTTGGAAAGCGTCTTGAAGCCTGTTGAGGATTTGAAGAAGCCGCAGCACCACGTTCCAGCTGCCGTCGGGTATTATCTCAAATGTAGCTATGATAACTCCCTCAGCTTCTATCGATCATACCGAGGGCAGGACTGTATGACTTGGTTTGCTGACGAAATGAGCAATCTGGCGGAAGACATGGCTACGGTGTTTTGGTGCCCCTATGATATCAACATGTCTTGGGTGGAGGAGACTCAGTTTCGTCTGGCCACTACTTGTCACATTTGTGAGCAGCCATTCACGTCTGAAGACAAAAAAGTGCGCGATCACGATCATCTTATTCCCACCAACAACTACAGGGGAGCAGCTCATGAAAGTTGTAATATCAACTATCAAGATTCTCATGTAGTACCTGTAGTATTCCATAATCTCTCTGGTTTTGACGCACATTTCCTTATCACTGATATTGCAACAAGGATGAAGGGTGCCATTGACTTGCTTCCCATCACCAAGGAGAAATATATTTCTTTTACGAAACACATCAACGATGCCCCCATTCAATTTCGTTTTATTGACTCACTTAGATTTATGGCTTCTTCACTAGATAAACTAGCATCTTATCTACCTGAATTTCCGCATTTAAAGACTCAGTTCCCTGAGTTACCTGAAGATCACTTTAATATGATAACAAAAAAGGGGTGATGCCATATGATTATATTGACTCTTTCGAACGATTCAATGAAACTTCTTTACCATCTCAAGATAAATTTTATAATAAACTAGAAAATAAGTCCTGCCCCCGTCGCCTTTATCAACGTGCTCAGGATATATGGAATACCTTTAATTGTCAGAACCTCGGCGAATATGTTGATCTGTATATGAAAATTGATATCCTACTCCTTGCTGACGTGTATGAAAAATTTATAACTAGCTGTCATAAGACGTATGGCTTAGATCCAGCTCACTATTATACGCTTCCCGGATTTACTTGGGATGCCATGATGAAATATACTGGTGTTGAATTGGAGCTTTTAACAGACCTCGATATGTTCCTCTTCGTTGAACGTGGTATTCGTGGTGGTCCTAGTCAAGTTTGTGGTAAGAGGAGAGCCAAAGCTAACAACCAGTATGTCAACAACTATGATCCCTCCAAGCCAAGCACATTTATGATGTATGTTACTCCTTGTCTAAAATAAGCGAGAAATTTAGTGCAGTTTTTTTTGTTTTAGTATGGTTGGGCAATGTCTCAGTATCTTCCCTACGGCGGTTTTGGATGGTGTAATACCAGCATTGACGTCACCACAGTACCCGATGATGCTGATGTTGGGTATATGTTAGAAGTAGATTTGGAGTACCCCCAACACCTACACGATCAGCATAAAGATATTCCGTTTTGTCCTCTTCACATCAATCCCAAGACAATGAGACCTCCGGAGGATGCTAAAGAGTTGACTAAGTTAATGGCTACCCTCCATGATAAAAAGAAGTATATCATTCACTATAGAACGTTGAAGCAGGCGATCGTGTACGGACTTGTTGTAACAAAAATTCATCGTGTTTTACGATTTAAACAAAGTCCATGGTTGAAGTCTTACATAGATCTCAACACGGAGCTGAGAAAGAAGTCAACGAACGAGTTCGAGAAAAACTTGTTCAAGTTGATGAATAATGCAGTCTTTGGTAAGTTTTTTCCCTGCATGACCTAATACTAATATTCCTCTAGTCCTGATCATTTTTATTGTTACAGGAAAAACTATGGAGAATGTACGAAAGAGGGTTAATATACGATTATTGACTGTGTGGAGTGGTCGTTATGGTGCGGAAGCTTATATAGCCAAGCCTGAGTTCAAGAATAGTACAATTTTCAGTGAAAAGCCTGATCTAGTGGCAGTAGAATTGCGGAAACTTCAGATCCTGTTAAACAAGCCTATATATGTAGGACAGGCAATCCTAGATCTTGCTAAAACGACAATTTATGATTTTCACTATGGGTACATGATTGATGCTTTCCCCAGCTGCTCAGTCATATATACTGACACTGACTCTCTGATTTATGAGCTTATGAAGTTATGAAGCGTGATTGTCATCGGCGCTTTGACTCAAGTGACTATGCTCCTGAAAATGTATATGGCATTCCTCTGGTAAATAAGAAAGTCTTGGGAATGATGAAGGATGAGAATAATAGTGTTCCAATGACTGAGTACGTGGGTCTCCGTTCGAAACTTTACTCGACTAGGGTGCTGGTAACTGATCATGATGTTGCTAAGAAACGGAAGAGGTTGAGCGATGAAGGGTTTGATGGAGATGAAATAGAGTTGGAACTCAAGAATGTGGGGGTAGCTAAGAAAGCTAAGGGAGTAAAGTCATCTGTTGTGAAAACTATAATAACGTATAAAGATTATGAAGAATGTCTTGATACCTGGCAACAGAAAACAGTGCTTCAAAATCTGATTCGTTCTGAAAAACATCAGGTGTACTCTACGATTCAACATAAGGTTGCCCTCAGCCCTGAGGATGACAAACGTTACTTGGTTCCTGGAACAGATAACACCTTGCCCTGGGGACACTATTCTATAAGTGCCTCTTGCTCCATGGGAGTAGATATATAGTGACATTTCATAGTTATTTAATATTTTTCCCAAGTTTTATATTTACTTTATTAACCTATAGATATTAAGTTTTTAGTTCAGCATTGTCCATATATTAAGCATTTTTAGGAAGTTTTACATGTAGGTTTTATCTTAAGTTTTACGCTAAATTGTTCTCTTTTTTCAGAATGCTGTAGATTTACAAATAATTTTGAAGTCTTCCGAAGTATAGGAATGCTAGTTGTTGTGAAGATAGTAAAATGGTGAATAGATTTGAGGAATACCTTCCATATAAAAATTGTGGTTCTGTGTATTAAAAAAATTCTTTACCACATTTGAAGAATACCTCCTAACTAAACTTGGGAGCCTGTGTATTCACTCCTTGTATTGAGACAAGTACCACATTTGACGAATACCTCCTAACTAAACTTGGGAGCCTGTGTATTCACTCCTTGTATTAAGAAAATTTACTATTTTTTCTGGAGCGCCTTCGCTAGAATCTAACTCAACAAAAAATTTGATATTGACATATTAAGTGAAAGTGGTTTTCCGTGGGCCTCTACTGGGGTTGCCTTTCCACAAATAAAAAAGGCTACGCGCCGGTGTCTTACCTCATGAGTCTTTGAATATGAAAGGCTTGTTCTCTTTTTTCAGAATGCTGTAGATTTACAAATAATATGAAAGGCTTCAAGGTGGTGTGGAAATAGATAAAACGCTCGGTGTATATTACTTCCTTCTGTAATAAGTAAATTACTCATGTTCCCACGCTACCTTTACAAAAAAAAAAAAATTTTTAATTGTAAATATCTCGTCTTTGATGAGATTAATTGTATACAAATTTGGATAGTGTATTTAATAATAAAGTCTTGAGGATTTCTTAAAATATTGCTTTTATAATCATACTACCCTAAGTTTTTAATTTAGTAACCTGAAAGTTTTTAGTTCAGCACTGTTCGTCTGGTGTTTTAATATAGTTCTATTAATAGAATCATCATGAATCGTTTACACGTATACTTCATTTATTAATAATAAAAAACTTTTTATTTTATTTTTTGCTCTTATAAATACAACTACAACATTACTTAACGTGACCCGTGACCTGATCATGTATGTACTTTTAAGATTTGGAATTTGTTTATGATGTTTTGAATATTGACTATTGAAGCAATTGAAGACAATGTGTATGTATGAATAAAAAAGTTTATTATAATGTTTTTTTTCTAAACCAATGAAATAAAAATTACTAAAATGGCTCTACTATTTTTTTATACATCCTGTAAAAACGTATTTAACACTAAATTTTATTTATGTGTTACAAAAAAAATTGTTATTCATCTTATTTAGTTGGTGACTCTTGGAATTGACATACGAATTGTAAGTACTTTTAAGCAACCCGAAAATTAAATATTAGAGTTATCGCGGATATAACGTAAGGGATCAATCGATGCATATCGAAATCTAACTAATAGTAATCATCTTTTCTTTTAGTGCGAATCATTCGACAAAATTGAACCAATGATTTTTTTTTATTTTGCCTCCGTACATGGTAAAATTTTCTTTACACTTTTGCTCAGTATATGTTTAAAGAATGTTTTGTATACGTGAAGTTATTCAGGTGCTGCGATTTATTAGCACACTCATTTTTTTATATACTCTGTATATATGATACATTTTAAATATCCTGAACATCAAGACCTTTTCAACGATATGATTTATTTGTAATTTTTTTATATACTCTATGTTAAATTTTCAATATCCAGACTCTCCCCACCTTTTTAACGATATGATTTATTTGTACTCTGACATACTCTGTATATGTTGAATTTATGATATCCTGAACGTTAAGAACTTTTCACTTGTCATGATTTATTTGCACTCTAAATTTTTAATATACTCTGTATACTTAGTTAGAGTTACTTTTAACCAAGCGGGTATATTCACACATTAAACCCTCGGAGATTATTTTTTTTATACTTTTCCTTCACAGATCATACGTATGCAAGTAAATAGCCGAATATGTTAGGTACATTACTTTAGACGTGCAGGTTGATGGTTCGCGTCGACACTCGGACGAAAAATTTTTAATTTCAATTAACGACGATGAGTAGAAGATATGAATTTGAGACAGGTAGGTTCAAAAAAATCTGTAGGGTTGGAGGCATTGAGGGTGAATCAAAATTTGAATGCATAAAATTTGGGGGTCGGGAGGCGTAAAATTTAAGGGATCTTAATTTGCAGACATGTGCAGTTCGGACGGTCCCTGTGAACCTCCCTTGAAAATAGATACAATTTCGCTATTTTTAACCTTAGCTTTTTCGACGATTTCCTTATGGAGATTCCCATGTTAGCGCCTCCGCCATGAGGCAGAACCGGTGCTGCCTATTTACTTAGTATCTAATTATGAATTTACCTTTCTAATTTTATACCTCTCTTTTCACTGCTAATAAAATATTCATTTTTGTTAAAATCGTCCATTACCATGAATAAATCTACATTAGGTAGATTGCTAAAATCAGCTTCAGCAAATTCTTTTTCTAAAGAGCACATTGTAAAACACAACTTTACTGAATAAACTTATCGGAAGGAATGAGTATGAGCGAACTCAAACATCAACGGCCACGGCAACGTAACGTACCCTGCAGAACCGTGGTGTGACGCCACAGTCAACTCTGTAGCTTCCAATGGTAACTGTTAATTCAAACTCCAATATTTCAGTTTCAGTATTATTGAAGGTATCGGTTTGATTTTTTTTGTACGATATTTATAGGTAAAATGTTTTCAGCTACTGAGGTGAAAATTGTAAAAATGGGTTTTACTAAATGGGCCTATTGTCATATTGATAAGCATTAGGCTTAAATGCTATATAGCGAAAAAAAATTGTTCAATCTTCTTTATGTGAGTTAAGTAGTGAGGAGACCAAACAGATGAGCAGTAATCAAGATGAGACCTCACTAACGAAAAGTAAAGAACTTTTATGGAATTTATGTTGGTAAATTCACAAGTTGTTCTTTTTACAAAACCCAACATTTTCATTGATTTTTGTATGATATTAGTGATGTGACAATTGAAACTAAGAGAAGGATCGAGAGTAATTCCTAAATCCCTAATCTGATTGACAATATCGAGCAGCTGACCATTAATGTGATAACTAAATGCTATTGTATGATGTGTGCGATGAAAGCAAATTACTTGACACTTAATGGTATTAAGATCCATGCCATTACATGAGCACCAAGTAGACAGGTTAGTTAGTTCTACTTGCAGCAATGAGGCATCTACACAATTGTTAATTATTTTCAAACATTTCAAGTAATCTGCAAATAGAAGGGTGCTGCTCTCATGAAAACAGTTAGTTATATCGTTGATGGAGCGATTAAAAAGTAATGGCCCCAAGTGAGACCCCTGGGGTACTCCCGAAGTAACAGAAAATGTACATGTTGAGTTCTGTCAATTAAGTAGCTATTTAACCACTTCAACATGGAACCACATATGCCTTATGAATTAAGTTTCTGGACCAAAAGCTCATGGTTAACTCTGTCAAACGCCTTGGAAAAGTCAGTGTAAATTGAATCAACTTGTAATCCCTTTTCCAAGGCTTCAGACAGAAAATCAACATAAGTTAAGAAACTCAATTTTGCCGATTTACCGGAAGTAAAACCAAATTGCTGGGAATTTAGGATCCCAGAACAATCATAAGCGGGAAACACAGTAATAATACTTTCTCCACGATCATCACAGAATTTGCCAATTTTGGAATCAAATTTGATTACAGAATGCTGGAATTCTCTCTCTTGAGATTAAATAAATATTCTGCAACACCTCTGCCTCCATGCAATTTAAATGAATTACATTCTCTCTCTTGTGATAGAATGTTATTCTCACATTGGTTAGCAATAATAACATTAGCCTTGACGCAGTTGATTGTCATCGAAGTGGCAAAACTTGAGTAAGTGTCAAAATTATTGCTGTCACATTGAGTGTTTAGCTAATATAATTGTGATTGAGTTCTGTAATATAAATTATCTTTTGTTCATTTCCATTTAACATCTTTGATCGTGGAGAAAGTATGGTCTGCTACTCGGTTAGAATGAAAATTCGTGATGCTCGTGGTTCCTCACGCTCACCTTCGGCTCGCGCTCGGAATTTTCCACTCGCATCGAATTTTCATTCTAAACTTGTTACAGAATATACTATTCAAAAACCTTTGGATTAGTGCTTAGGATGGATATGGAGCGGAAATTTTTAATGTCAGATTTGTTACCAGATTTATATATTGGTGTAACGTAGGAAAGTTTCCAAAACTCAGGAAAACAGCCTATGCTTAGGGATTTATTAAAAATATGAAAAAGTGGTCGCGAAAGTATAAAACTGAATTCTCTAAGAAATAGAGGCGAGATACCATATGTTCCATGTCCTTTATTGACATCTAATGATAAAAGTTTTTCATATATTTTTGAAATATGGATATGATACGAAGATATATTCAGTTTAGATTGGATGTGATCAACATTACAGTTTAAGGTTAGATTAGTGTACAAGAAAGTGTAGATGATATCATAAAATATGCCAATCATGACAGAAAGATCTCTATCTTTGAGAAGGCTATCCCATTCTGTAAGTTCTAAACTCTGATAAATGGCTGGAAAATTTGCATTGTTGAAGTTGTATTGAAATTATTCACCAAACACCGACTTTTTATCAACGTTTAGCTTTATGGTAGTTACCAAAGGAGGATGATGAGGGTCAGGTGAAATTAAAACATCGTACGCTTTAGAAATAACAAGTTCTTCAGGAGCAAGAATAAGGACAAGAATAGCATTCCTACTATTAACCACATAATTGGATTGGAACAAATAGTGATAGGCACATGAATTGGAAACAACATCAACTACTGCTAACTGTGCAGGAGGCTGTACAGTTGCAGAAGAACAGTAATCTTCAACTTCCCAAAGAGCTGACGGGAGATTATAATCACCAAACAAGTAAAATTTTAAATCAGAAAATTGTTCACTTAAGATCAAAAGCTGATCTAAGTGGATCTGATAAATGTTAGCTGGAGACTGAGGTGGAAGGTATAGAGCTCCAAATATATATTTGCTATCTAATTTCACCAAAAGCTGTTCAATCGATGGGTCAGAGTGGATGAGAGATGATGAAATTTTTTTCAATATAACAATCAATACGCCGCCTCATCTAGCCGATGCACTATATTCGGGTGAACGATCCTGTCTATAAATGGTGTAGTTGTCCAGTCCAAGTTCAGCACTATTCTCCCGTCTGGGGGCGGGCTCAGAAGAATACCCCCAGGGGATAGCCCACCTGTCGTAAAAGGCGACTAATAGGTTAGATTCCCAAGAGTCTAGAGGAGTAAACCTCGATAAAAAACCAGCAACATAGGGAAGGCAGCTATGTTGTGGTGTAGTGTAGGCAACGGAAGCCACTGCGTCCGGAGGCAACCGTGAGAAAAAGCCTAGAGGAGTAAACCTCGATAAAACAATCCGTAATCTACGTTGTTAGCTACCGTGGCAATGGATGAATGGCTGCGCGAAAGTCAGTCAGAAACGGTGCCTCCGGGATACCTGGTGACCTCCCGGAGTAACCAGCCTTACCACCACAAGCGGGGCTCTGTGGAGGTGGACATTCAATTCCCTAGCTACTCGTGGGATGGAATATGGACAAAGAAGAAAGCAAAATAGAACAGGAGGTTATGGATGAAGAAAGGCAAGGAAATGGAATTTTTGGTAAGTCGACGAAGGTAAAACGAACGCCTGATAAGGCGGGGGAGACGAGAGGGTGGAGTGATACTGGAGTAAAGAGAAAGGAGGTACCGCCTCTGGAGGACAAGGAACAGAAGAGGAAACTGAAGGAGAAAGGAAAGAAGGAAATGGAGGATTGGAAGGAAGAAGAGAGGGAGAGTGTAGAGAGATTGAAGGATATGGTAAGGCGACTGGAGGAGAAGGTGGAAAGGCTGGAGGAAGAGAAGGCAGCGGCAAAGGGGCGGGTCAAGGAATTGGAGAGGTTGAGGGGGGGGGGGCGATAGCAACGGGATAATGCAAACACGATGGGAGGTGGGGCAAAGAGACTGGGAAGGATGGCTGGAGGTTAGAGATAGGGACTGGGATGGTAAAAAGGGGGAGGGAATAGAGGTGAAGGTGGGAAATCCAATATTAGGGGATGAAAAGGTAAAGGTGGTATGGGTGACCAAGGAAGACAGTGGAATGGAGAAGGGAATACAGAGGATGTTTAGGGATAGGTACCCGATGCTAGGGGAAAAAGGAGAGGAAATGGAGTGGGTCAAGGAGGTACGCACTACGGAAAGGAATGGGGTAAGGGTAAAGACGGAGGAGTTGATCTGTCGGATGGAGGGAGATTGTAGGGATGAGAAAAAGGTGTTTGAGCTGATGAGTCGACTGTTTGGGGTAGTGGGGAGCGGGGACAGCATTGGACTCCACAGGCTTGAGCAGGTAGAGGTGGAGGTGCTGAAGAAGATGGTGGCGTGGGTGAGAGGTGGCGGAGGTAACAATCTATACAGATGGGGAGAAGGAAAAGGAGGGTAGAAATGGGGCGATAATCCTGAAGGATATCGGGGTAGTCGATCAGGAGGGGATCGAGAGGATTAAGAAGGGGTTGAGGGAGATGACAGGGGAGTGGGTGGATAGACTCAGAGTCTCAAGAAATAAGGAGGTGGTAATAGAGGCAAAGAAGGGGGTTGAGGTGAGGGGAATTCTGGGGGAGGTAGGAAGGGTAACAGGAGCTAGGGTGGTCGAAGCGGGGAGGGGAACAAAAACCATTAAAATGGTAGGGATAGAACCGTGGATGGAAGATGAAAAGGTGAGGGAGAAAATAGAGAATTTGATTGGGAAAGGGACAACGGTGATTAAAGTGGTAAGGGAGAGGAACGGGATGAAAATGGCGGTGGTGAGGGCGGAATGGGAAAAAGCGGTAGCCTTGTTGAAAAAAAAGGAGATTAGATTGGGGTGGAACAGGGTAAATATTATAGAGGGTAGAGAGGATGACAGATGCTTTGGATGTGGGATAAAGGGCCATAAAGTAACAGGGTGTAAGGTGAAGGTAGTCAAGGAGAGGAGTAAGTGTTGGCTTTGTAAGAGCGAGGATCACATGGCGAGAGACTGTCGGCAGTCCTTCCTTTGTAGGGTATGTGGGGAAAGGGGACACAGGCCAGGGGAGATAGAATGTAGTAGGGGAAGGGAAGAAGTAGAAGGAGACGATGGAAAAGATGAAGGAAAAAATGGGAGGGACCCTCTGGACCCCTCAGAGGGGACGAGTCTGGTCAAATAGGAGGAAGGGGACAGCATTGCGCGGGAAGGAGGAATGTAGGGGATGTATGGAGAGTGTTACAGATAAATTTAGGGAAATGCAGGATAGCGCATGATATATTGGATGAAGTGATTTTTAGGAGGGAAGTGGATGTAGTGTGTGGATCCGAGGTGAATGCTAGATATGTGGGGAAGCAGGGATGGATTATGGACGATACAGGAGAAGCAGGAATAAGAGTGGTGGGGGATGGATTAAGGGCGGATGAAGTGAGGAAGGGAAATGGATGGGTGGTAGTGCGAATGGGAGACATGGTGGTGTATAGTGTGTATATAAGCCCAAATGTCAGCCTGGAAGAATATGAGAGGAGCATGACAGGATTAGAGGACGATCTGAGGGTGTCAAAAGGAAAAAGGAGGATCATAAGGAGAATGGTGGCAGGGGACTTCAATGCGAAGAATACTATATGGGGGGGGAAGAAAACGGACAGGAGAGGGGAGATCCTTGAGGAAGTGTTAACATCCAACGGGTTGGTGGTGCTGAATGATGGACTACTGCCCACCTTCGTGAGGGGTGACGGGGGTTCATCATTCATTGATATAACAGCATGTGATGAATGGCTGTGGGAAAGAGTGTTTAGTTGGGGGGTGCTGGAGGATGAGGAAAGCTTGAGCTTACATAGGTATGTGGAGACGGATATAAGGAAAGAGAGAAAGGATTTAGTGGAAGAGTGGAAATGGAAGTGGACGAAAGCCGAGGCAGAGAGAATGAGGAAGAAAGTAAGAGAAGAGATAGGAAGGGGACTTGGACATGATGCAGATGAATTGTACAATGTGATACAGGGCTGCAAAAGAGAGGGAAAGAGGGGTAATAGGCGTGAGCGGAGGGCCAATTACTGGTGGAATGAGGAAATAGAGGAGCTGTGGAGGGAGTGTAAGAAAGAACGAAGACGGATGCTGACAGGAAGAGGAAGGATAAAGGGAAGAGGGAGATATAAAGAGAAGAAGAAGGAACTGGAGCGTAGAGTGGAGAGGGAAAAAAGAGGGAAGTGGGAAGAGTTACTGGGGGAATTGGAAAACAATCCATGGGGAAAGGCGTATGAGATAGCGGTGAAGAGGATGGGTGGAAATAGAAACGAGGTTCTAGAGGAGGATTGGGAGAAGGAGATTATAGAGAAATTGTTCAAAGGGGGAGAAGGAGGAGTGGGTGGCAGAATTCAGGAAATCCAAGATACAAGGGGGGTAGTGAAAATGAGGGGGATAAGGCCGGTAGAGAAGTGGGAGGTAGAAGATTGGGGGAGAAATATTAAAGTGAGAAAAGCCCCAGGGATAGATGGCCTGAGGGGTGATATGGTGAAGAGGCTGTTGGATGACAATAGGGAGTACTTCTGGGAACTATTCAACAGGGTGCTGAGGGAGGAGGAGTTCCCGGAAGGATGGAAGGTAGCCAGGGTGATACTGATGAAGAAGGCAGGTAGAGAGGGGAAGCGGGCGGGGGACTATAGGCCTATCAGCCTGCTGTGTGGTATGGGTAAATTGATGGAGGGGATAATAAGGGATAGGATTGAGGAGGAAGTTGGTAGGAATGGGGGTTTTAGGGTAAACCAGCATGGGTTCACGGAGGGGTAATCTTGCATCTCGGCACTGAGCAAGGTGATGGGTTTGGTGGAAAGAGCTAGGGAGGGCAGCTGGAGGAAGAAGAAATTGGCCCTACTCGTGTTGTTTGACGTCGGGAACGCGTTCAACAGTGTCAGCAAACGGGCAGTGTTGAGCGCGTTGCTGAGGCTTGGAGTGGAGCAGGGGTTGGTTAACCTGGTGGAGGACTACCTGACGGGGCGTGTGATTGTAGACTCCAGAGGAAGGAGATATGAGATGGAGGCTGGAGTGCCTCAGGGCTCGGTTCTTGGATCGACGCTCTGGAAGTGTGTGTTTGATGAGGTTTGTGGGATAGTATGTGAAGGGGGATGTGAGATTACGGTGTATGCGGATGATGTGTGTCTGGTATGTACGGCAAAGGGAGAGGCGGAGATAGAAAGAAAGGCGGAGAGAATGTGCAGGAAGATTGTGGAGAAGATAGAGCGGTGCGGACTGGAAGTGGCGGAAGAGAAGACGGTGGGGTTGCTAGTGAAGGGACGGAGCAGGACGAGGGAAGTGGGGGTGATGGTTAAGGGAAGGAGAATTCGCATGGAGGAGTCTGTGAAATACCTAGGGGTGTGGTTGGATAGCCAATTATCCTTCAAAACCCATATGGTAAAGGCGGCAGAGAAGGGTAAAGTGAGGGCAGCATGGCTGGGGAGATTGATGTGTAATGTGAAAGGGCCGGGAGAGTGGAAGAGGAGGGTAATTGGTAGGACGGTAGAGCAGAGTATGCTGTACGGTGCGGAGGTGTGGGGTGAAAGAGCGGGGGTGAATGCGAGGGTTAGGCCACTTCTGCGGGTGCAGAGAGGGATACTGCTGAGGGTGGTGCAGGGGTACAGGACAGTGGGTGGACTGGCAGCAGCGGTGCTGGCAAGGTCATACCCATTGGACGTGTTGGCTAGAGCTAGGAGCAAACGCTGGAGGGGTGCGACCAAAGAAGAGGTACGGGAATGGATGGGGGAGGAAATGGAGAGAAGGTGGGAGGAGTATGAGGGCGCGCTAAAAGGAGCGATTGGGAATAGGAGAGATTGGATGGACCGGAAATTCGGGGAGGTGAACTACTTCTTGACACAAGTGCTCACTGGACATGGGTCGAGAGTAGGGTACCTCCACAAGATTGGGAAACGAGAGACTGGTGTGTGCGAGAGGTGTGAAGTGGAGGATGATGTGGGGCATGTGTTTAGATGCTGGAGGAACGAGGAAGTGCTGAAGAAGTTGGAGAGGAAACTAGGGGAGGCGGTGTACTGGGAAAACATGGTGGAGATAATGTTGAGGGGGGAGGAGGAATGGATGGAGGTGAGTGGAGTAGTAGAGAGCATGGTAAGGGGGAGAGAAGGACTCGATATGGCATGAGAGGCAGAAGTGATAGGAGGGAGAAGATGACAGTGTGAGCGGAGAGTGTGCGAGAGACCGCCGCCTGTCTCGAAGTATGCTAGGGTAGTGATTCCGAGGCGGGGGTAACGGCGAGTTTGAGGTGGGTTTGGTTGGTAGGCATCTCCTTGGGGATGTGTCCAACACTGTTTGGGTCCTGGACCCATTCGAACATGAGTTTCCCATCTCGGCCCGAAAAAAAAAAAAAAAAAAGTTCAGCATTATTGATGTTGTTATTGAGCTAAGTTTCAGTAAGAATGATGATGTCATAGGTACAATTAAGGCTCAAATTAGTAAGTTTTGTTCGGAGTCCTCTGACATTCTGGTAATATTTAGAAAACTTGCCCATGTCAGAAGAGTTTAGTAGTTTTTTTGAACAATTTTTGGTACGTTATTGGAATGTTTAATAGACAAGCTTTGTTCACCTGCATTTTGACGAGTTAAGAGTTCAGACCGGACATACTCTAACAGGTTTCTTTGAATAGGAGTCTGATCTAAAGCAATGAAAATCTTTTTTTACGACTGATAGTTTGCTTGTTCATGATCACACAGAGCGCATCACTAGCTGAAAAAACGATTGCTTTAATGTCCGTTCTTATTCTTATTTCCGAAGCGGAAAATTTTGACTTCATTAATGTTGATAGAACCATGAGCCTTTGTTAAAATCGATTTGACTTGAATAGAATAATCTGAAGTATTAGTTATTTCAGGGAGATTAAAAATCAGTACGTTCTTAATTTCCTTAATTTCATTTCGAAGACTTTCCAATTCCCGAATAAGTTTGGGTACATTTTTAAAAGATGAACGACAATCACTACAAAAAAACACCAAAGTTCTTTTTTGAATAACAACAGCACGTAATTCAGAGGCACCTAACCCTGTACAATGTTCAGTTTGGTGCATAGTAACGCGGCAGCTATCGCAAGTGGCAAACTTATCACCGAGCTTATCTCCACAACTGGAACAACTGCTCACCATTGTAGAAGTGTTATACCTGGACTATCGTGAAAGGGGATCAAAAATGTAGTATAACAGTGTAACTGTAAAGCCAATAATTGATTCATACTTTTTATCAAGTGATAATGAATTTAATCACAAAAAATAGTAACAACTCTCATCTACTGTTAATGGATTGATACACAAAAAGTGGACACTATATAAACAATTCAACCGAAATGGAAAGGACAAATCATAATTTACTTCATTTCCCGGTGCAATAAACTCAATCAACGTTTAGTAGTAACGTAGTGTTTCAAATTCTACACATTTTGACACCAAATTGAACATTTAAACACTGATTAAACCAACAATAATACGAACTATTTACAAAACGAAAACAAGCACATTGTACGAACTTCTATTGATAAACCTTTATAAGACAATATTTATTAATAATATGGTCGATCGACATTTAATAAAGGTAAATTGCGGGGTGGACAAATTAAATGCACAAAAACCTCAGGACACTGGATATTTTGTATCACAGGGGATGGAGGATGACATTTAAGATGAAAATATGAATACAAAAATATTGATAATATTTTTGATTTCGGTCCCTTGTCATATACAGGGTGATTTAAAAGTAATGGGCCAAATTATTGAGAAGACGGAAATAATTATATCTTACTTAACTACTCACTTATTGAATTTGGATGGCTTTATCATTTCTGCGTAATAATACCATACTTCTCCGATCTTAAAAATATTAAACATTCTCGAGATATTTGAATTTGACTAATTCGCTACATAGTCGCCGTGAGTATATTTCCCATTCAACTTCAAAATTCAGTATTCTTTAAATTGATGAAATCAAATACACTTATCAGAAAATTATTATTTATAATTGATAGGCTCTCCTATGACGACACGACTGAATGTAAAAATAGTATATAGAATACTTCATAACATTGAACATCAAAAGGATTGATTTTGTTTCAAAATAAAGTGTATTTATATGATGTTGCTATTAGAAATGAATGACACAAAAATTCTAAAGTAATAAAACAAAAATTTGTTTATTTTTATGTAACATCAGTGAATAAAGAACGTATATACAAAAAATATCAAAAAGTTTTCACAAAGTGAATATTAAATCTTGAAGCATAAAGGGGATAACTGCAAGCTGAGCGAAAAAAAAATGCAGTGAATATAAAGAGAGAGGTAGCGAGTACTCCCTTACTTAGATTGCTTTTATGAAACGTGGAATCAGATTATAATGTTATCAGTTTCACCTGAACAGCATGTCTTTAATTCAATGTTTATACATTCGCTAACGATTTCACGTTCAGTTTAACAAAATTTAATCAAAATTTGAAATTGGTATAGTATACATATATGGAATTGGTAATGTTGCTACTGAATATCCAAGTTTCCCGCTATTTCTGTTGAAGCTGTAATATAACACTTCGTATATAAAAGTGGCCCATCAGATATCAAATATAGACAGTTACGAACCACTTTAACAATATTTAACAAACACAAGTCAAAGTGATTCGTGAGTATAACAGTTTTGATCAAGATGATTTAGGACAACAATTAATTGATTATTAAACAAATAGGAATGAGGCCAGCATGTGCTGACCAGAGTGAATAAAAGATTATATACATGTGATTATTGGGGCGTCGACCCAGCCCTGTACTAGGACGCCACTGATGTGATAAGATATAGTAGACAGGTTTTCCACGTTTATCCTCTCCAAACCATCTCCATCAGTCGTTTAAATGTGGCCGGAGCATTACAGAGTCCGAATGGAAGGACCTGGAACTGGTAGAGACCGCTGTCAGTAGAAAAATCTGATTCGTCTTGATCATCAGGGTGTACTTCTACGTACCAGTATCCACTCTTTAAGTCGAGGGTGGAAAGCCACTTCGCACCTGATAGAGTATCTACTGTATCGTCTTTTCTTGGCAATGTATAGCTATCTATTTGTGCAATCTGATTTAGTCTTTGACAGTCTATACAAAAGCGATGGATCTATCTTTCGTAGTTACCAGGACCACGGGTGAACACCGGGGACCAGAAGCTTCTTCAATAATATTTGCGACCATCATGTCTTCTATCATATTTTCTACTTCTTTCCGTTTATCATATGGTAACCTCCTTGGCATTTGACGAATTGGTCTGGCTTCTTCTGTAAATATTCTACGCTGTACTAGACTACTGCGTCCTGTAGATTTTCCCTTCTCAAAAATGTCGCAATTGTCATTGATAAATTTGTTAATTTTTCTTAATTCTTCAGTTGTTAGGTGGTTATAATTTTTAACTAGTTGTTTTATGAAGCTGGCGTCAACTGTGTTCCTTGTGGTGGTCTTGTCTTTGGACCTACTCTCACACTTGATTATGCTTTTCACCGGTGTGCAAAGTCCTATCTTTTGTTCTTTCTTTGATTTTAAAGGTTTCTTCGATGAGTTACTAATATTAACTGGAATTGGTTGATCTACATTGACGAGACATTGAGCTACCAGAATTCCTTCATTCCCTAGTTACTTACTTTCCACATTGTCCAAATGTAGATTTTTTGGTTTTTGGCTAAGTCTCGCGAAGACGATTCCTTCAGAGTTTCCGGGAACTTCTGTACCTTTGTCCACTATAACCTTTATCTGAGAAGTCCGTTCTTCCGAATTTAGGATTATCTCTTCATTTCTAATTAGTAGAATTTCATTTTGAAGGTCTATGATAAATTTATTTTGCATAATATCCATACCAAGGATGTATTGATCTTTAATATTGGCTACTAGAAATGAATGTTTTATCAGAGTATTACCAATCGTTAGAGTTGCTGTTATTTCTCCTAGAACAGGAACAGTATGTTCTGCAGCTATTTCAAAAACTTGTCAGCGTGCCCTCTGCCTAGTAAGTTTTGTTCATTTCCATTCAAAATGTAAGTGCGGATTTTAGGACTCTCAGTACATGCAGTTGACGCCCGCCCCGTTGTGTCAAATTTTATTCGTTTGGCTGATTGTTGCTTGAAAGTCGGTTGGGTGAGGAAGAACGACTTCTCAGGGGCGCATATCTACTGTGGTTATTTCTTGTTGGACTTTGTGAAGGGCTCCGAGTTGGCGATCTAAGCGACCTTCTAAATTCATTTCTCGACTTCCTATTCGTTGAATGGGCTCTGCTTCTGGAAGTTCTCTGAATGTGACGGATTCTTCCGCAGTTGAAGTATCTCCTACTCTCAGTTTGGATATTTTTTCGCATAGTTTGGAGAATATCCAAGATTTATGAGAGAGTAGATTGTCGGTGTCTATTGGAAGTTATTTCTTCGTGTTCTTGAAATATTATTTCCCTCAATTTAGGACGGAAAGATTTTGATATGCTTTTTCTGCCTCATATCCCTGAACTGCAATCAGAATTTCATTTAACGTTTTGTGGTGTTGTAGCCGGAGAGCTTGTTGCATTTCCACATCTTGTAATCCATCAATGAATGCCTGTGTGCCAATTTGCTCTAGGAAATCTTCAGATGCCTGAGTATAGGCAAGATGCAACAATATTTTAATATCAGCCTCAAATTCCTGTAGGCTTTCATTTAATTTTTGATTACGGACTCTTAGCTGACTCTGGAATACTTACTTCAAGTGCCGTTGGCCATACCTTGTTTCTAAAGCCTGTACGAGGGACGCATAATTGGGCGTGTCCTGTGAAAGAAACTGCAAAATGGTTGCTGCCTGTCCACGAACCGACACTATCAATGAAGCTGCCATCCATGTCTCAGTCCAACCATTGGCTCTGGCCGCAACTTCAAATTGGAGTCGATTTGTTTCCCATGCCGTTTGGCCATCAAATGTGAGTGGTTTCAGGGTTTCGCTTGAGTGGCTTTAAGAAACTGTACTTTGAATGGAGACAGGTTCGGTTATAGGAGAGGACGAGGTCGTGTTTTCAATTTCAATCTTAGTTACTGAAGCCTGGATACGAATTATTCTTTCTAATTTAACTATTTTATTTCTAATTTGCTTTTCTAAGTCAGATCTCAAATTTTCTTGTTGTTTTTCTAAATTAGATTTTAAATTTTTTTTTGGTCTACTCTATATCAAGCTGTCCTACCTCTAGCTTTAATGTTTTCTGAATTTGTGTTAGGCCATTCATAATTTCTACATTTGCTTGTCTACGCCTCTCCTCCTCCTGTCTCTCCGTCTCACGTCTTTCCTTCTCTCCTTCTTCCTCCTTTCTGTTTATTTCCTTCTCTTCTTCTTCCTCCTTTTTGCGTCTTTTCTTCTCCTCGTCACGTCTTCTCTTCTCTCCTTCTTCCTCCTCTCTGCGTCTTCCCTCATCTTCTTCTTCCTCCTTCCTCCGTCTTTCTTCCTCCTCCTCGCGACATTCTTCCTCATCTTCCATCTTTAAAAAACATGCTGGGTATCCAGAAGTATCCATGTTTCTGTCGTATGCGGTGGATCTAGAATTTACCGTTAATAGATAGTAGAACAAATATTTCTTAAATCCCACCGCGGTCACCAATGTTACTACTTTTACTTTCTTAAAATTTCTTTATTTATATAACTTGAACTTTCACATTCCAATACAAAAAACGTCTTACTATCAGAACACAGAACTCGAATTTCTAATACTGCAAAACTAGAACTCCTAATGTCAGTTGTCCCGGTTTTTATACCTTTCACCTGTTCCAAACAGTTCTCGATTTTTTGCTGACATTTCTAGACTTTTCGATGACAGTTCTAGATGATTCTAGATGTATGTCTCCTTCTTTTTCTTTGTGGACCTCACATATCCTCAGTAAAGATCCGAAGTAATAATATTATATAAATAACGCACATAATATCATTCACAAAACTCATTTATAAACACAAACAAACCAGAGCGTTATACATATAATTACAGGAACGCGTTGTATTGTGATCAGCTTTGAGGGCGTGATGGCAACATGCGTCAGAAAGCAATGAGGAGACGGTGCAAGATAGTGACAGATCCGGAATAATCGAAAGAGACTTGCGGACTGAGGAATATAATGCTTCACTCCAGCTGCACGCAGTAAACTGTATAGACGATTTTTGTTACTTTGGCTTGTGGAGATCACAGGTAATATTTCTTTAGTTATTTCAGCATTGCTTCCTTCAAAATAAAATAAAAAACTCAACCGCGTCAAAGTTGAAGTTACATCGAGTTTTTGACTCTACCACTCCCTCACGTTCTGCTTGAATGTCAGATTATTGAAATGCATACTTTATAACTATTAACTAATCCATCTTACCTTGATCTGATAAGCTGGAGTATTTCGAACGATCGTGTTTTTTACTATTCTGATGGGCTGCTCTATATAAAGGCCTTATACATGGTGGTGGTATTCGAGAGGATGCAAGGTATCTCCTTCTGTTCACGTACTACGCTCGAGTAAATTCCAAAATCCTCCATTGGACTTCTCTACAAATGAGCATAATATCTTAACAAAATCGGCGGACAAATGACCTTCCAGTTTCATCTTCAACATATAAGTCCGGTTGTTGTGAATACTTTCACAAAGTGAGTATCAAGTTTAAATCGAAAGAACTGAATTTTTTGCTTCGAAAAGCTGAAAGAAAATGTTTGATACTTTTAATATAGTTTCAATTTCTTAAGCAATAAGAGTTCCATTTTCCTTTCGCAATTCAAAGAAGTGAACAGATTTAACAAAATGAGAACAGAGACAGTACATTGAAAAATATAACATCAATTTTTCGTCTGCAAGTAAAATAGAATTTGAGGTTCGAAAAAAATCCTTTATCGGGGTTGTATAAGGGACGTTTGAGTTTGCTCACTAACCAATTATGATAAAAGAGGATAAAGGTTAATGAATATTAGTTGACCATTCGTAACTAAATTTTGAAATAACAGTAGACAAATGGAAACAAACCATTGCCAGATAGTACGAACAATATTAACTTCACTTCTTGAATGTAATTCTGACAACCAAGTATATTCTGAAAAAAGGAAAACGCATTTTACAAGACAAATTTGGAATTATGTGAACTGGTTCATACAAAAATTGTAGATTTTCAAAATATCTATTACTTTTTCAACGAACAACAGTATTAACGCCCCAAATCGTGAGAAATAATTTCTCACCCCTCCCAACCCTCCACTATACGACTTCATACACTCAGTTGTTGAATTTGCTCTCATATATTAGTTACGCCTTTTCCTACGTTCTCCAACTTCGTTTCTGTAAAAAAGGTTATTAGCTTGACCTCATATTCGTCTAAATTCCTAAAAACATTTTTGCGTTGCTGTTTGAATATATTCTCAAATATTCTTGCTTCGCAGAACGCTCGTTGAAATTCTGATAGGAGTAGATAAAAACCATAATTATGATCATTCATTTCTGTATCAAAATAATTGTTATATAATGGCATTTTCCAAAATAAATACAGACTAAATATTATAGACCGGTAGTTTATGATATATATGTAGGCTTCATTATTTTGCATGGATGCCGATTTCGCCTTTGAGTTTATGTAAAAAAACGCCATAAAGAAAATTGAAAATCTTGGGAATTTTTACGGAACTAGAACAATTAACTTAGAAGCATACATTTTGTGGCGATAGATCCATTATTTGTTAATAATTTTTCAAGTATGATGTAAATGTCGTAATTGATAACAATTAGCTTTATATACAGAGTATTCCAATGAAAACTATCCACCCCACATAACTCTGAAGGCGTCACTTTTATCACAAAATGCGAAAACACGTCAAAAATCATATAAAGAGGGACGTCTTTTTGCTCAATGTAGACGTTATGTCTTTAATCCCCTCCTTCGTATGGTCACAATTTTTTAAATGGAACACCCTATACATTATTGCATTGTTGGATTCTCCTCTACAAAAGGATTACAAAAATGTATAATACATAAGTGAAAAGTCAATCAGTTGGGAGTTTTTTCATAAAAGTGACGCCTTCAGAATTATGTGGGGTGGATAGTTTTCATTGAAATGCTCTGTATAAGTAAACATTATCGAATACTCTTCGAATATTTGATGGCGGATGTTTTATTTGGTTTTAAATTAGTGGCTGCCACGGATGAAAAGGTAAAATTTTATAATTTTCAGAACAATAAACTAATGGATGCCTTTAATTTTCTTATTAATTTTATAGTGAAAAAAAAATCCCAAAAATGAGTGGCATACATTTTCGATGTATAATGGTAATTAATAACAATTATTAACTACAGTGTGCATTTTTACAGTGCTGTATAGAACATTACTAAAAATACATAGATATACTTATATTACTTAAACAGGTATATTCCATGTTCGTAGTCAATACTAGCCAATAACTTTTTACAGAATATACATTAAAACTTTATGCACCAACCAATTCGATAATTCAACTTATAAACGTCAAACAAACAAATTCCATGATAACCTTAGTAGTCTTAGCTTATAGGTTTAGTGGCACCTACATTACGTGACTATTGCATCGCAACTATGGAGGGTAGAAGGAAGGAGAACCGTCTTGTATGGGGGACAAGTTGAAAAAGTGTCCACCTGTAAACAGCAAATTATAATTCGCAGATTCACCGAAATGGCGCTTGTGTAGCTAATGGAAATGATGTGAATTCAGCATGTGAATGTGAATTTAGAATTATATTTCATATGTATGTTTGTCTAGGATATTATAATAATTTAAAAATACGCGCTGTTATAAACCGAAAGTATTTCTTTCCTTTTTTAATTTTGTATCTTACGCCACCTTAATTTTCTCCCTTTCGATGGACACTTTTTAATACATTCAGATGGTTCTCCTTCCTTCTACCCTCCACAAACGCCACTTTAACGCCCGTAAATTTTTTGTTAATTGATTTCATTTACTACTATCGCATTAAATTGTATGTCACAATAAAAAATACCGATACTTAATGGTACACATGAAATAATTTTTCGAAAACACTTTTTATTAATTAACAGTCGTTTGTAACAATGTACCGGATGTCTGATTGAGAAAGGTAACCCGCTGTATCTCAGCTATCTCCGCTGTATCGTACAGCTTAGAGAAAAAAATCTGTAACACAAACTCGCAACCGAGAAACTGCTGGAAATTATTTTCAAGTTTTATACTCCACTGCTAGAGGGCGTAGTTCACAATAATCACACAAAAACATTATTTTTCTATAATAAATGTACCATTGTAGTAGCACAAAATTTAAATAATCGTAATCACTAGTTTGCACTAGTACTTTTTCCTCTATCTTGTAGAATAACTGGTAGGGGTGAGTGGGAAAGCTGACTGAATAAAACTGTTATAAATACATGTCGGTAGTGCTACTAATACTTTTATTTTCGGAGATTTTAATCTGCCAGAAATAGAACATGCAAATTTATATATTTCCAGTCCTAGCTCTAAATTGAACAGATCAATTGGATTTTCAGATTTTTCCGATTTTGGTCTATATAATACTGCAAGAAATTTCCAAGGAAAAACTTTGGATTTAGTAATTTTCTTTGAAGGAACATGCTGAAAAATGCAATGTTACAAAAGAACAGTTACCTTCAGTAAATGAGGATAGATATCATCTCTATAAATAAGTTTAGTTCTTACTGAAGCCAGCTCTAATACAATAAATAAATTAACAAAACATGAATATAATTTTAGAGAAGCTATTTTATTTTAATGGCTGAAATGATGAGGGATGTATGCTGGGATGAAGTTATTAAACAAAGTGATGTTGAAACTAAAAATTTTTTTTTGAAGTAGTTGTCCCTAAATATAATACATATAAAGATACTGATAAATATCCTGGATGGTCTACGACAGAAATGAAAAAGTTGTTGAAACAAAATCAAAATTCGAAAGCTATAAAATACATCCAAATATTATTATAATAAATGTTTGGAGTGTCGAAGGAAACTTAAATGTCTTATCGATACTGAACATAAGAAATTCTTAAAAAAATTAGGGGAGATATTCATACTTTTTGGAAATACGTTAATAAAAATAAAAGTAGTGAGGTTCAAGTAACAGAATTTAATTATAACGGTAATAATAACTACTGAGAAAGTTCGGAATATTTTGCAAGCGAGTATGCAGACGTGAAATCTGATTATATTGAAGATGAGAGTTTTTTTACGTTTAGCATGCATGACACCTTAAAATTATCTAATGGTAGAAGACTTTAATATAGCTATAAAAAAAATTAATGCCAAGGCTGCGGGAGTTGATGAAATGCCCCCGTATAGATTTAAGGGTTGTTATGAGTGGATAAGAGTGCCTTAAATACATATATTTAATAAAAGCATGATTTCTTCTACTCATCCAACTTGGAAACTCGCTACTTGCCCACCTATCCACAAATCGGGTGGTATTGTTTTAATTTTTTTTATTATGGATTCGAGGCACAAACGTATTGTCCTTATGAAAAAATCCATAATATCGTGTGTCAATGTAGTGCTAGAGAAGTTCATTGATGGTGTAGTTAAATCTCGGAAAAAGGATTTGGGTTAGGAAATGGTTAGCAAGGAGAAGCACCCATGGCGCTCCTAACATGCTCTTAAGAGAACTCGCCATTGAAGATATTCAAGAATACAGAAATTGCATGAAAATGTCTCCTTCTTTCTTTGACTATAAAGTGATCTGACATGATAATGAGAATGGCCATACCTGCCAGAATAAAATTGGAAATAACTTTGTCATATTTAGCCACTGGCAATAGTTACCGAAATCTGCAACATTGTAGAGTTTCTCGACCTGCAATTTCAAAGTTTATGTGATGCTTTAAGGGATTTTATACAGGTAAATAAACTTTTATTTCTATTTTTTTAATTCTTAACATTTTAAAAAGGTTACATTTATTTCCAATGGTTATTGTCTGATACACCAAAAGTACTGTCATACGCTTCTGAAAGAATACTTTCCATTTTCCATCTGTATATCTGTTTGGTGGGATTGTGGAGATGACACAGATCCTGAAGACGTAGAATAATAATTATATGTTCTGCTGTGTGTTGAAGAGGCTAATGAGGCACTTGTACTTGTGAGATTTGTCAGTCTAAAACGAGTCAAAAGTTGCTGTATTTCATCTTGAGCTTTAATGGCCTGTTAAGGCGGCAACTGCTTCAACTGAGCTCCTACAATCTTCCCGAGAATGTCAAATTCATTTTCTGATGGTTCAATATTTTGAATAGATGCAGCTAAAGAATTTAACTCTTTAACACAAGCAGCAACTTCGTTGACCTTTGTTTTTCCAACCTTTTGACATTCAAGTTAATTCTATTAGTTTTGTGTTTTGTATATTATATTTTGAATTTGTTCGTTGATATCAAACTGAAAATATTATTATAGTTGTTAAATAACTTTTGTTCCGCTCTATGGATTTTGACAAACTTAGTATCATTCGAAATGGAATTCGATTTCTAATAAAATATTGAATCATCGTTGCAATCGAGTGGTTTCAACGGTCGCTAGGTGGTGGTGATTGAACAATTGTTTTGCTTTCAAGTTTTCTTGGGAATCCGATGCTATATTTTTAATCATTTACTTGAAAGAGGATAGAATTGAAAAATAATTGTAAGAACCGCATCTCCATTTCTATTTTCTAAGCGAAGTTACGAGAAAAAATTGGTAAACATCAAAATATGATTTTGATATCATCAAAACAATAACCAACAATTAATTATTCAACTAAAGCGGAAAAAATAAACTACATTGACCTAGTAGAGTAACCTATAAAGATACCGCTTGAAATGCTTTCCATCTTTTTCGATCAAGATATTTAATCTCTTCGTGGTAGAAAAGACAGCATCTTCTATTTCAGCCCTGGGAAAACTGTCAATCGCGTTTTGTTTTTCGTTGAATAAGATCTGCTTTATTTGCAATTGTTTAATCACCGCCACCTAGTGACCGTTAAAACCATTGGAATTAAACGATGATACAATATTTCATTAAACATTGAATTTCCTTTCAAATGATACTGGGTTTGTTAAAATCCATGAAGCGGAACAAAAGTTATAACAATTCCATTGAATCAGTTTTCCCAATCATCCCTATCAGTTATTTTACAAAATAGAGAAAAAAGTAGTCGAGCAATCTTACGTGAAATGATCTAATGATTGAAAATATTAAAATTTTGCGGTACTATAACGGTACATTTATTATAGAAATATGTACGATAAATAGTTTTTTGAGATACAGCGGATTACCTCGCTGAATCAGTCACCCGTACATAAATAAATGTTTGACGTATTTTTCGGCAAAGTCCAAATTTTGTCCAAATTTTTCCTGTATACCAAAAATCCTTCATGGAAACCCTGAACATGTTAGTTACTGTTATTCTGTTTTCTTAACCTGTGATGGGTAGTTAATTATTTAGGTTAGAGTTTATGCTTATTGTTAAATTATAGTTAGTTATAATCATTATTGTAATCATAAAATATATCGACTAAGCAGTTTGATTTTAATTTATTTATTGATATAAGTAACAATTGCAGAATAAGCAGACACGCGCTAGATTGAAAGAATGTGTAGGCTTGCAATTGTTGCTTATGGGTTTTTGGTCGAAGAGTTCAAATTAAACTTTTGTCGAAGAAAGATATGTTTCATTCAAAGAACGTCAATCCTAATTAGAAGGAACCTAAACCGAATAATTTAACATTATTAGAAACCGTTTATTTTTCATTTCACACAATAAATATATGAACTACAAATAACTACGTCATAATATATGTTTCATCTACTCTTTTGTTAGACTACAATGTATTTCCAACAATTTAAAAAATCGTTATAAGGCATTGAGAACTGAGATTACTCATGCAAGACCATCCACTATTAAAATATTATATTCAAAAATTCGTCGAATCCAATAAATTGGATTTTTGCGTGAATATATCAAAAATAAGTTCAAATATTGGTGAAGGTCGGTTTATTTCTGTATACAAGTTTTACTGAGAGTGTAGTGAATTGATGGGAATATTTAAAGCATAAGATTGGCAATTCGATTTCTTGTTACTAGAACTCCAACACTTCAAAGGCATCCAAAAGTATTTTCAGAAATGGAAAAAGCTATTTTCCTCCCAGAATTAACAATTTTTTCCTAGAGTGGAAGAACCAAACGATAAAATATATACGTTATATTTACTATTGGGTATATAAAAAAACCTAAAACAGGTTTATTTTTGGAGTTTATCTCCTTAAGAAACGATTTTTATATTTAATGAAAATTTTATGAGCAGTAAAATGGAGTGTTAACTAAAAGTGAGGCGTTACGTTAACTAAAAGCGTTACTTTCATTTGCGCACCTCTTTATGTGTTCGTATAGAGATTTGGCTGCGAAAATTATGAATTGTAGGTGAACGTGATAATTTCTCAATTTTTTATATTTTGACATTTGCATATGTATAACCTTCAATAAAAATAATTTTTTATAGGACAAATATTTTCACAAATTAAATAAAAAATAATAATAATCAATTCCTTTGATTATGTGATCAAATGTAACTTATTTAGTTTTATCACACATCATACGCTCCATATACAACAACTTGTTTGATAAATTATTATGTCTTTGTAGCAGATTGATGTAGAGGTCTGGCTGCGATAATTAAGAACTATAGGCGACAGCTTTTTATTTGTTATATTAAGACATTTGTATATAGTTCCTATTAATCCGTGTCATACTGAAAAGTGAAAAATAAATTATAGTTCAAAAATATTGTGAGTTATATAATAATATTAGTGGAGTTAACTTCAGTCATGCATCGGAGCTGACACACACAATTCTTCTTAATATAACACACGTTATTATTATGTTTAATAATATTTTTTCCAGCTTTTCTGACCTAACTGTTAGTATAGGGAATCGCTGTATTATCTTATCTGATTTTCTTAAAGTTGGGTGCGGTTATGTTTTGTGTTTTTGCAGAGCAAGTGGAAGCATTGTTTGAAAATTAGTTGTATATTGTTTACTGGGTAATCGTCATTTTTTTAAGTGATTTTTATATGTCTAAGGATTTTCCGATAGTATTCTGGAGAAGTGTGTATATACAGGCTGTTTCGCGACGACTTTACACTATCTATATATTAGAGACTACTCACACGATTTCTATAAAAATTGGCATGGATGGAGAACAATTTATAGAAAATATTTTGACATACATGTCACTTCTGGTTATACCGAAAGTGAACGACAACTTTGTTATTTTGAATGTAACACCCTGGATATTGAAAACTTTTCTGATTCTACTTTCAATTTCAATGCCACTTTATGTAGAATATCATATATCTAAAATTTATACGAGATAATAATTTTTTTTATTAAAAAATTGACAGGTGCAGAAATTGATATTGAAATTTCTGTGTGAACATCCCCAATACCAAATAAAAAACATTTTGTTGGGTTGATTAGTAGGAAGATCAAGGTAATTGGAGACATGTCAAAAACTTATCTAAATTTACTTATAATACATGGTGAATGTGACAGAGTCATGTCATCGTATTCGTACCATCTATAAATGCTTTTGTCGAATACACACAGCATATACACATTTCATGCAAGGTATCCAAAACACTCCAAGCCTGCCATATCGTATTTAATTGATATGTCTGGGAAGCAATACGTATATTTTTCATACCACGACTAACTCTTTATCGAAAACTTTCACTAATGGAAAACAATAAAATTTCAATGGAACTCATTTTTGCTTTATGAGCTGCCCATTCGAAGAAATTCATCATTCAATATAAGTAATTAGTACTTTTTCCTGTTAACTACCAATACTTTCATACAAATTGATATTTTTCCAATAAAGCAAAATTAGTGTAGTTACAAAATTTGATTCGATTTAGACTCTTCTTGATTTTTATTCAGGTCAGTCAGTTCGGTATAAATAGTTGCTTTACTATGAGAGGTGAGTGTGACTACCATTATATTGTATTCATATACTCGTATAGTAGTTTAGTATTCAAGATGAGCTCATGTTCGCAATATATCACGAATGGATTCGTTGTATACAAAAAAATAAACTAAATAAACGAAATCATCCTTATCGAAGTCATCAGTTCCCCTTGTACCGTTAGGTGTCGGGGTTGCGGGCTCCGCAGTATATTTTCCATCTTTTTCCATCCTCTGCTATCTTCTTCGCTTCCGTCCAAGAAGTTCCTCTTTTCTTTAGTACGTCACCTATTTCTTGATTCCAGTTTTCCTTCGGTCTACCTATTTATTTCTTTCCGTCCCACCCTGCCTCTCATATTTGCTTAACTATGTTATCTTCGTTCATCCTTGTCAGGTGTCCGAACCATCTGAGTTGTGTTTGCTCTATTTTTGATATTATAGGATCCACTTTAAGTCTAGCTCTAATTTCTTCATTTTTCAATCTGTTTAGCTTTGTTATTCCTTCAATTTTTCTTAGTATTTTCATTTCCATCGCTATGATCTTTGATTTTAGTCTGTGGGTAAGTATCCATGATTCACTTCCATACGTTGAGGTGGATACAAAATTAGTTTTATAAATCTTTATTTTAGTTGTTTTATTAACCCCCCTTTTGTTTAAAAATACCCCTTTTAGTGCATTGAATAATTTAGATGTGGCTTGTATTCTATTATTTACATCTGCCTGCAAGGTGCCATTACTTCTGTTGTCTTCATTGAGTATCCATCGATGCAGATTTGTATATCTTCGTGTTTCCTGAATACTGTCATTATCTCGGTTTTATTAAAGTTGATTTTCATGTCGTATTCTTTGAGATATTTTTCCAGTGTTCTATCGCTTTTTCTAGCTCGGCTTTATTATTTACTACTAGTAGTAGGTCGTCAGCGTATAGCAGGTCTTTGATTATTATTGACTTAAGTTGCCGTACTCCTACACTAACTCCTTTTCTATCCTTTCCGCATGCTTGTGAGATTTCATTCATCACTGCAATGACTAGTATGGAACTTAATATTCCTCCTTGTCTTACTCCCTTACATGTGTTGAAGTTTTTTTGTGTTTTTCGTCCCTAATCGTACTATGTTGCTTGTCCTGTCGTATATTCTTTGGATAGCATGCAGTAATCCATTCAAGACTCTTCTTTTTGTTAGAGTTTCCCATATTTTTCCTATTGGTAGTGAATCAAATGCTTCTTCCAGATCGATAGTGTATATATACATATTTACGTTACCCACTAGTATTCTGTCCATAATTTGTCGGATGCTAAATATCCAGTGCTGCGTGCATCGTCCTGCTCTGAACCCAGCTTGATTTCCTTGCAATGTAGTCTCTATTTCGTTTCTTAGTCTTCTCTCTATGATCCTTTCGTATAGTTTACCTACTACAGATAATAGGATTCCTCTATAATTATTGCAATTTGCAATATCCCTTTTTTTGTATATTCAAATTGTACCACCAATTTTCCAATCTTCAGGAATCTGTTTCTCTTTCCATATTAAATTCAAGATATCCAGAAGCATTTCCTTCCCTTGTGCTCCGATGTATTTTACCATTTCATTCTTTATGTTATCCGCTCCGGGTGCCTTACCAATTTTGATTTTTTCTATTGTCCTCATTTTCCATTAATTCCACGATCTTTTCTCTTGGTTGACTATTTTGTGCATCGCCTTCCAGTAGCTCAGGGTAATACTCGAACCACCTTTGGTTTATGTCTCCTTTTGCAGTAAACAGCTTAACATCTTTATTTTCAATGAATCTTTGGCTAGAGCTATTCCCTTTCTTTAGCGTTTTTTGTGTTCTAAATAGAAGTTTCGCGTTTCCTTTACCTTGCGTCTCTATTCGATGTCCAAAATTCTCCCACGCCTGACTCTTGGCTTTCTTAATTGCTTGTTCTACTTCTGTTCCTATTAGTTTTTTTATGAACATTATTCATTATGATTGCTGTTACTTGATAAGCAAATAAGTATACAAGATAAAACATTTGTGAATACTCTCCATTATCACAGTTTAAGAAGGTATTACAAATATTGTAAAAATTTTAAGTTATTTGAAAAAATAATCAAAATTTTTTCCAGCTTGTGTCTCAGCCCATCAATATACTCCAATTCTTGCGAAATACAATTTTTTCAGTCTCATTTCGTTTCTCCATCCCTCTGAAACAATAGTTGATAATGCTCCATTTTGTTGCTACATCAGAATTCTAATACTACCGAAAATATTTCCACCAGTAAATGACCCTTTGGGTCCAAGATCTATTAGATATCGTACGTGTAGTCATTTCAAAAAGGATTTAAGCAAATTGAAAAACGGATCATGTTTGACGTGGAAAACCACCAATAAAGCTTGTTGATTGATTAGGTTACAGCGCAGAAAAAGTGATGCAGTTCAAACACTTATTGCAGTGTATTTTGTGATGAAATTTTATGTGAAGATGTGTTGATACATCCCATGAATTTGTTTGCATATCTGACTCTCATAGAGGGCGGTAGTAACACGGTTCGTACCAAGTAGTATTGAACATAACTTTTTTAATGTTAGATTTATTGATCAAAATTTCAGGTGAACTCAAACATCATTCAATTTTACACTAAAAAGGTAATCTTGGTAAAACTCGATTCTGTGTACTGTTTTCGGAATATTTTGATTTGAAAATTATGAAGTAATAACCGATGATGGTATAGAGTGATGATAAAGTTATCAATTAAACAAAAAATCACGAGAAGAAAATTAAAATAAAGACTAAGAACATAAAATGAAATTCAATTAACGTAAGTGTTTAAAAGGTCCTCAGTTTTCACGAATACACAACTCCAAAGAATCCATCAATCTTCTAAACGGTTGGGGATCAGCTATGAGGGCATTAAAGTGACGTTCAATTATGTCTTCCAATTCTTAACGTGAATTTACCTCTGTAGCATAGACTTTTTCCTTAAGATATAACCAAACTGTGTAGCCTAAAGGATTAAAATCGCATGACCGACGAGGCCAATGAATCGGAGCTTCAGCACCTCTACTGATCTATTAATTCGGAAAAATCAATTACGACGCCTTCTATTAAAGTGTGGTGGAGCTCAATCGTACATAAAAAATAGAGATTTTCGCTCGTTTATCATTAAATCTTCTAATATCTCGAATAAGTGATTGTTTAAAAAATCCAGGTACATATCACCATTTGAATTTCAAGGTAGAATGTGATAACATTAATTTGTTACCTTTTTTGTGGAAGTGGGGAATCTTCAACAAGACTAGCGGCTGATGTACCCTATTGAGAATCATCCATATTCTTCTCGCATACTCTTCCTATTCCACTGATAAATAATTATTTGTAAAAATGGTAAATGTATAAATAAAATAAAATAATATCAAATACCTAAAAGAAAAAATTGTTAAAATAAAATATGTATAGATTAATGTAAAAATCCGTCCTTTCCTTACCCATCTCATACACTGAAATAGCGTATGCTCAGCATCATCCCTATTTTTGCAATATATGCACAAGTCATCACTTGCTTTGCCGATTTTATGGGTGAACACCCTGAACGACCCATGTCCTGTTAGTGCTTGTGTAATGTGGTAGTCTATTTTGCGATGTCTGCATTCCACCCACTCACGCATATCCGGGATAATACGTCCGGCCACTTTGCCTTTATGTTCTCGTTAGCTATTCTTTTCAACCATTCCTCTTTTATTTTTTCGCTTATCGGTTCCTTTTCATGTTTTTCTCTTTCTCATACTCGATTTCTCTCCTCAACTAATAGATCTATTGGAGGGACGCCAGTGACTATATATACTACGTCAGGTACCGTCCTTTATTCTGAGTAGCATACTTCTCTGTACCCTCCACATGTTTTCTTTGTACTTCACGGTTTTCATAGTACTTTCCCATACCGGGGATCCATACAGCAGTATGGATTTTACTACCTCCCATAATACTCGCCTTTTGGCGTTTGAGGGTCCCCATATGTTGGGTAAGATATTCCCAAGCGTCGCCACTTTCATCCCCGCTTTCCTTACCGTTTCTCTTATGTGGGTTCTGAAGGATAATTGCCGATCGAACCAAATTCCCAAGTATTTGACCTCTTTGGTCCCCAACCTCAAATTCAACATTTTTCCCCCTAGGTCCATATAGAACTATGGCGACCGTTTTATTTGGTGCCATCCTCATGCTTTTCCCATCAAGCCATTTTTTCCCACAGAGCCTCGTTCACTATGATTTCGAGGTGTCCTTTATTTGTGGCTGTTTCCACAATTGCCACATCATCAGCAAATCCAATGATTTGTTCTCCTTCTGGTAGCCTCATTCTCATTCGTGGGTCATAAAAGATGTTGAGTGTTGGGCCCAATACCGATCCCGAGGTATACCCGCAGTTACCGCATAGTGATCCCCCCTACCCATCGCAATACGACGGCCACTAAAATATTCCCGTATTATTCGTACCAGGTAGTGTGGTATCCTTTTGTTTTTGAGCTCACCAATTATATGTTGAATGGGTACCGTGTTGAACGCGTTTTTTACGTCAATGGCTACCATCAGGCACCATGTTTCCTTTTCTCTACCCATTTTAACCTGATTTGTTACCTTAAAGACTTCATTGATTGCCACTATTGTAGATCGTTTCTTCCGAAATCCATATTGGTTGTCTGCTAGTCCACCATCATCATCCACTGCTTCCTCAACTCTTCTCCGTATTAATTGTTCATACAATTTAGCCGTGCTGTTGATAAGGCATAACGGTCTGTAAGACGAGGCCTCGCCCAGTGGCTTACCAGGTTTAGGTATGAGGATCAACTTCATTACCTTGCCCGTGTTTGGGAATTCCCCTCGTATAAGCAGGTCATACATGAAATTCCTCACCCGTGGTTTTCTACATGGTCCTTGACGCACTCAGGAGGTATTCTATCTGGTCCCGGTGCTTTTTTTATTTTCAACTTGCCCCCTTCCCTGCTTCCTTTATCTCCTAGGTACTGAATATTATTTGGTTCATGTCTTCTTCGCCTTCTTCGATAGAAGGTTCTGGTATCTGTCCTTTTGGAAATCTCTTCTTTCCTTTATCTTGTAAGCTCATACGTGGCTCCTTTGAGGTTTTTCATCACTATTGTATATCCCCGTCCTCATAATGTCCTCTTCTAGCTCGTTGCAAAGTCTTTTCCACTAGACTTTTTTCTTCTTCTTTATTTCCGATCGTAACCTCTTCCTAAGTGCCTTGTATTCTTCCCTTTCTTCCCATTCTTCTAATTTTATTGCATTCATTTCTTGTCTCGTTCATATATTCATTTCACTAGTATTGTGTACGTCTTTTTTGCCATTTCTCGTCCTCCCTGCCTTGGTTGCCTTCAGTAAGACTTCCTCTGCCTCCTCATATCCCATTGGTCCTTCCCTCCGACTATCCATGTATTCCTTCACTGTTTCCTCAAATTTCAGCATGTCCATTCTACATTCACAGAGGAGTCCCTTCCTTACTGCACTACCGCTTATTTGGCTTATTTGACTTAGCGTTCATATCTCCTGCTATGACTGTCTGCTCTTCAGGTATCCTCCAAGTACTTGAAGAAGTTGTATTTGTATGTCTTGCCATACTCCCTACGCTAACTGTTGGATTTCGATCAACTAAATTTAAAATAATATTTTCTCTATTAATGGTTTTTGTTGTTCTTGGCCTACCAGGATTTATTTTTTTGTTCTCACATTCCCAGTTTCTCGACAACGTCGTTCAATGGCTCTTAATTTATTTTTACTTGATAGGTTTCTTCTAGGAAACTTTTCTCCATAACGCGTAACAGATGCACTAGAGTTTCCCAAACACTCGCCTAAGGTTAATAACATGTTAATAACATGTCGGTGTATTTGAGTACATTTTGATTAACAATATCTAATTTTACAAATAACAAGGTTTCTCCAGCCCCCCCCCCCTCCAACTACCCCCCTCAAAATCAGTACGGCACTAAACAGCACGTAACACTAACGATACAGCAAATTTCAAGCTTCTAACGTCATTTGGGGGGGGATAGCAATAGCAATAGCTTTACAGTCCCTGATATTCTGTATGTCCCATACTCATCGTAACCTACCGTATATCGTTAAGTGAACGATTTTTGGCAAAAAACCCATTCTGTATGTGATGATCGTTGGTGAAGTCTCCTTTGTGAACGATAAATGCAACCGTTACCTAACGCCACTGAGATTTATCGGCGCTGATGAACGAAAATGAAAATTTGATATTTACTGCTGACTTTATGAGTATAGTTTCAATTATTAACAGATGGCCCTACTAATGAATTTGATGAAGGAAATAATTAAAAGACATCAATGTAACGTTTCAGTAGTTTTGGTAGTAATTATATTATTGTTATTGTATGTTTGTTGGTGTTTTCGAACTAAACACACGGACTCCAAAATAACTAGAACGGAAAAAGTTGAAATTTTGGATTTTCTTGAATATAATTCGCAATGCGTCCTTTTACTTGAACCATAAATGTAACGAATAGCTCTTTTTTTGTAATTTAAAGATTGATTCGAAGAGGTGCAAACTACAACACCTCCAGAAAGGCAAACCATAGAGAAGGTGCGACAAAGAATAGTAAGTTGTTGAAGCAGTAGAAGAATCAAGCTGATTAGAAACAGATTTAATGGCAAAACAAGCAGAGGATGATTTTTTTCCAAGGTGTCTATATGTAGAGACCATTCAAGGACAGCGTCAATATGGAGACCAAGAAACCCAAAGGAATATGAAGTTATCTTTAAACGGAAAAGACACTGTTCCGCATTGTCTGTGCTACTAGCTCTTTGAAAAACGTATATTTTCTTGTCCCTTTGCATATTCCAAAGTAATTTGTAACGAAGTCACAACAGAATGACTTTTTTGGTATAATCGTTAAAAGTCACGTTAACAAAACCACTGGCGAAAATTGTTTTCGAAACAATCACAGAATAATACTGTTAGAATTGCATTCATTTGCTCTAGGGTGTAAATAGACATATCCATTCAAAAATTATAAACTTTCTTGTGAATATAGACCCAAAGGGTAATCTCGCTTAGCAGAATTGGGGAAACTGAGATTTGGTTCGCTTGTCTTATCGGCGACTATTGTTTTCACCGCTCACCGACAGATGTCACGTTCGAATAAAAAATGGCGATGATTCCTCCCTCCACCTAGCGACAAAAAGTGTGTGTCGCTTCCTTGGTAGCAAAAATTTCCAGACAAGAAGTAACTCCGGAAGTTAGTGATTGTATTCGTACATCCATATATCTAAATCTAAGTGTTTTAATACCTGCATTAAACATACAATGCAGGTCACTTTTACAAAATTTTCGCAAGCGTCAGCTCCTTTTCTATACATCTTTGCCTGCTGCATACGATCTTCTGCTGTGTATATAATTCCCCTACCATATATCTGCTCCCGATCTAACATTTGTTAAAGTCATATACTAAAGTTTGCACTGCTTATTTCAATTCTTCAATTTTAATATGAACTTTTTTTTCTTTCCAAATTAATAATAATTTAATAACATTCTCTACTCTTCAATACCTAATAATTGACTTTCTATTCTGCTCCACCTTACCCCACTCCTATTATATACAGGTCAACTGCAGTCATTACCCTTGCTCATTTTGGACTGTCATTAAAGATCATTCATTTTTTCAAATACTGGCAGGAACAAGAACCCACCAAAGGCAACTGCGGCCCCAATAGAAAAAAATAGGCTTAAAAGTTTAGGATCTGGTTCTTCATCGAGTGCTCGCTCCTGAAATATCAATTGAAATTGAATGATTAGTGAATTTACCACCAGATAGAAACATAAAGAAACAATAAGTGCGAAATAACACTTGTTATTCTCCTTTGAATCTCCCACTTGAAACATAAGAAACTTCAAGACACAGGAAATAAAAACGGAGACTCTATCATCTATTTCAGAATGTGATCAAACTATTGAAATAAATCGAAGAACTACAAATTTCAAACTACTGCATAATAATATTCGCAGTATAAACAAAAATTTTGAATGCTATTTAGACCAATACAAGTCTAAACCTGATTGCATTGTGCTAACAGAAACTTGGGCAATTCCAGATGAGGATCTATTTTATATTCCTTATTATGAAATGATGTATAACAAGGGAACCTACAATCAGAATTATGGAGTGGTCTGTTATGTGAGGGAAGATATCCAAAGCTCATTCAAAGTCGTTAAATTAGGTCAAAGTAAAATACTTGTGTTACACCTCACTTTCTGTTACAAAAAAATTATTATCATAGCATTATATAGATCACCAAACTCCAATACATTAGAATTCCTTCAAAATCTTGGCTCATTTCTCCACAACGAGAAATTCAAAAATATATCACATGTACTCTTTGTTGGAGATATCAATATTGACATCTTGAAAGTTAACGCAGAATCTACTGAATACCTAACTATTATGCACGAATTTGGTTTTTTACCGGCCATTAATGATTATACAAGGTGTCTCAACGAAAGCAAATCTTGCGTGGACCACATCTTCATACAAACAGATAACGACGTGGAACTAATGCTACCTATAATAGTAAAAACAAATCTTACGGACCATTACACAACATTTCTGCAAATCGTATTTAATGAAGGCACTGCCTCAAGAGAAAACCTTGATAAGATCAACAAAAAAATAGATTATAAAAAACTCAAAAAAAAATTGGAAAATACTTCATGGTTGCCTGTTTATAATGCAGAAAAAGCTGAATCTGCAGCAAATGAACTTATTAATATAATTAACCAACAAATAGGGAACTGTTCGAGAACTATAAGAAATAGATTCAAAAAAAGGAAAGAATGGATGACTGCAGAGCTCAGTCTAATCATTGAAGATCGCGATAAACTATATCAGCAACTGCTGAAATATCCAACCAATCAAGAAATAAAATCAATATACAAATCTTCCAGAAATAGAGTATCTTCCATGGTACAAAAAACAAAAATGGAGTATTATAAAAATAAAGTAAATCAGGCGGGTAGTGATACAAAAAAGTTATGGGATTCTATAAATGAAATTTGTTCTAAATCAATGAGGCCTAAAAATGAAATAAATAGAATAAAAGTGGAAGGAAAAGTTATCGACAATCTAGAAGAAATCGCAAATCTTGTGAATGAACACTACGTCACACAGGGAAAGAAGCTTGCAAAAGAAATCAATACCGATCCTGTATTTATTGCCCCAAAACGCAACCGGCGTTTAAATTCTTTATTTTTACGAGACGTTGACGATAACGAAATAAAAGCAATAATTTCTGAACTGAAACCAATGAAGGCACCAGGAATTGATCACCTGACGTCTGAAACCATTAAACAGGTGGCTGAAATAATTGCAGCACCACTAGCTGATGTAATCAATGAGTGTATTCAACAGGGAATTTTTCCCGCAGCATTCAAAGAAACAATTGTATTTCCCATATACAAAAGTGGCGACAGAGAAAAAAATTATCAACCACAGACCAATCTCAGTTATAACAAACTTTTCAAAGATATTCGAAAAGATATTGAAAAAGCAGTTGGTTTCGTTTCTCGATAAATATGGAATCATTTCAGATAAACAACATGGTTTCAGAAATGGTGTTTCCAACCAAGACGCCATACTGAAATTAACTTCAGAAATGTATTCAGCACTAGACAAAAGCCAGCCTGCCCTCTGTGTCTTCCTTGACTTGTCGAAAGCGTTCGATACAGTCAGTCACAACCTACTTATTGAATCGCTTGACAATTCTGGCATCAGAGGAAAAGCTCTAGACTTGTTCAGAAGCTATCTCTCGAATAGACAGCAAAAAGTTGAACTGAAAAATGTCTATAGCGAATTCGAAACAGTATAGTATGGAGTTCCGCAAGGAACCGTATTAGGACCAATCCTGTTCGATGTTTACTTAAATGATTTATTTGAGCTCAACACCGAAGGCAAAATAATAACGTATGTAGACGATACAGCAATCTTTTACTCAGCTCAAAAATGGAACTCTTTGAAAGAACTAGTAGAAAAGACATTAAGATGATCAAATAATTGTTTCAGAGTCGATTGCTGACCATAAACCCCAGTAAAACGTTGTTTATTCCACTTTCCACTAATAAGTCTACTTTACCGTCTTTCACTACCCTACAAATTTCTGATGATTTCTCAATAGAGTCCACACTGGAATTCAAGTACCTTGGTGTGATGATTGACAGTCATCTCAAGTGGAATAAACATGTGGGACATGTTATTAAAAAACTATACTTCTTAATTTACAGACTGAAAAACCTCAGATATATTCTAAATAAAACTCAACTGAAAACAGTATATCATGAATTGGTAGAGTCGCATATAACTTATGGCATAGTTGCATAGGGAGCAGTCGGAAAAACCATACTCCATAATTTAATGATAGTTCAGAAAAAACTCATCAAAACCCTATTTTGTAAATCAAGCCGATACTCTTCAGATCTTCTTTACTCTGAAACTGGGATCTTGGACCCAAGACAGTTATTTTTCCTGAACCTGAATGTTGAACAACATGAAACTAAATCCACTTTGATAATAAATGAACACCAATATGATACAAGACTGGAACATACCACTTACTCACCTCCACCAGCTTCGAAATCTATTGGGCAGAAGAATTTTAAATTTTTAGGCCCGAAACTTTACGGCCGCCTTCCCCAACACATCTCAGAATTGAATAATATCAACCAATTCAAAAATAAATTAAAAGGCTATATCAAATCAACTTCGCGATATGACATACATGAGCGAATCGAATGCCCCTTCCTGATATAGTAACTATTTCAGTTAAAGAGAAGTGTTATTTTATTCAATGTATATGTCGTAGGCATAATGTAAATGTAGGCTTTTTATAAACTGCCTAGGCATTTTACAAAAAGCCGGCAAAACGCGATCATAAAATGCATTTTTCGTTATGCCGACACCAATTCAGGCAAATTGATAAAATGCCGGCAAAACAAGAACAGAAGAATGTATATCATGTTGTGACTGATTATTTTTAGGCATTTTACAATTTGCCAAAATCGGTGCCGTCAAAACGTGAAAATAAAGTCGAAAACACTACTAAATTAAATAATACAGTTACTGTAAATCTTTTTATTAAGAAAACAAATAAACAGTTAACACTTCATGATATAAAAACATACAACTTGAGTAACTACCTAACACAAATATGAAACTGCAAATAAAAAACAAATCCTATGAAAAGAATGAAATATTCTTAAAATTTAGGTAGGTAAGAATGCGAATAAAAATTGAAAACAAATTATTTATTTATTGCTGCATGTCAAACTTCCATGACATTTAGGAGAGCATAAATTGTTATTTTTAAAGCAAGCACATTTTTTTGTATTGCACTGTTTACTACTAGCCTTACAGCTACATTTTTGAAAGCCTTGACCTCCGAATCGTGACTGATATGCAACTGCCTCTCTGAGGGTAATTAGTCGATCAGGAACTTCTTCTCCAAAACCTACTGAGGATTTTTGAATATCATTTCTAGAAAATAAAGTTTTAAGAATTCCTTTGGAGGTACCTACTTTGTAGAGGCTATTTTTCAGGTCAATCACTTTTCCAATGATATTCTTGGAATCGAGAGGCCCTCGATCTACCTTAGGAACTGTTAAATAAACATATGACCCGATTGCAATCGACTTAAATTTTTTGTTGGATGCCTCAGTCATCTTTTCAGCTGCTCTTTTTTGACCAGAGTACGATTGTTGTCTCTCAATTTCAATTTTATTTTGAGTTGCACAAAGTGAACAAATCCTTGTATCTAGTTTTGAGGATGGTCCTGAACTTAAAATTGTACAATCTGAATGTATTGCGGCATTACATATCTCACAAGTGAATTTAGATTTTTCTGTGATTTTTTCACTACACGTACAACAATATACAATACTATCACTTAAAATCTCAGTCGCATTTTCTTCCATATTGTCCAGTTGAATGCTACCCTCTGAGTTCGAATCAAGATTATCTTCTGGTATTTCCCGTTCAGTGTTGTTGGTTCGTGAAGGATTCGTTATATCTTCAAGTTCCTCTTCTGTCCGAAGTTCTTTAATTACAGAATCTGGAAGGTTTGTCGATTTTAATCCAAGTTTAGGATTAGCTCAAAACAATGCACGGTACGGAGTTCTTCCAATAATGCGATGTTTTGATGAATTTTTCTGCCATTGTACAAAATAGCACCCCATGGCCCAATTTGTGGAGGAGTGATCGGACATCCAGGAACGAAGCATGTTTTCAACATCTTGATTACTTCTTTCTACGCTACCCTGGCTTTGAGGGTGACGTGGCCTACCATGAACAATTTTGCAATCAGGCCAGTAGCCAACAATTTCTTCTATTACCGAAGCAGTAAATTCCCGGCCATTGTCACTTTGCAATATGTGCGGTGCTCCAAACTCCAAGAATATTTTCAGTAATTCTATAGCTACCTCCGCAGCACGTTTGGTATATAAAGGGCGAAGATGCAAGAATTTGGTGGCATGGTCTTGATAGTTAAGAAGCCATTTATAGTTTCCGTCAGGAGCAGATTGGAAATCTATCAAATCTACTTGGCCGCGAACATTAAAATCTTTACAAAGGATTGGTCGCACAACCAATTCCTTATGAGGTTGCGATTTCTTAAGTTGTCATTCCTTACATAGTGAAATGAAAGTTTCTACTGCTCTTCTAGGAATGTTATATTTATTTTTTAATGCAAATATCATTTCATCACTGCCACCATGACCTGTGGATCGGTGAGATTCTAACAACACATCAAAATACTGTTCTGTGGGAACTATGTAAACAATAGGTTGATCAAGAGAACTTCGTTTTACGACTAAATGTTCATCAGTACCGATAGACAAAATATCATATTTTCTCATTAAATGATACTGCTTATTATTTTTTTTGTTACCTGTTGAGTCAGCTAATTTACCATGTTTAATGTCTGTAATAACTTCTTTAACCCTGTTAGCCGTCCAAGATTTTTTAATAACATCTTTTTCCACTCTTTCACTATAAAACTTTTGTAGCTGTTCATTAAATTGCGCTTTCATGACTTCTAAATCTCGTTTCTCATTCTCGATTTGCACGACTTCATTGTTTTCGCTCATTTTGATATTTTTGAACACATCAAAATAGATAAACAACAAAATAAAGGTTACGCGAATTATTAAATTATAACACAATGTGCGTTTTTACCGACCCCTGACTGATAGCAAACTGCAAAGGGGCAATTCCTAATAGGTATCTAATGTTCTATTCAACCGAAAAAAGTCGACTTGTTTATATCTATTCACGTTTTGACGGCACCGATTTTGGCAAATTGTAAAATGCCTAAAAATAATCAGTCTCAACATGATATACATTCTTCTGTTCTTGTTTTGCCGGCATTTTATCAATTTGCCTGAATTGGTGTCGGCATAACGAAAAATGCATTTTATGATCGCGTTTTGCCGGCTTTTTGTAAAATGCCTAGGCAGTTTATAAAAAGCCTACATTTACATTATGCCTACGACATATATATGATATACTTATTCTTTTCTGAGGTATATTGATTTCTGTGTTTTTGTGTGGATGTTGTTCGTTTGGATGTCTGTGTGTGTGTATATTTCTTACTATAAGTGATAATTATATGTACCTTTCATTTTAGATTAATTACGTATAGTATTTATATTTATTACCCTATATCTTTTCAACCTATTCAAGAATCAAATTTCTTAAAGGTTTACCCATTTTATTGTACATGTTTTAGGATAGTTTATGTATTTATCTTGTAAGAGATTTTTTGTGCAATAAATCTTATTATTATTATAGTAATTTAATAACATTTGTTCTCGCTAATGAAATTGACTTTTTATTCTACCCCGTATATACTTGCTTCCCCTCATATTATATGTCGGAGCACACATACTTTCGCCGTATTGAATTTTAATGCATCATTCGTATTTTCATTCGATATGTCGGAGCACACATAGTTTTCGCTGCACTCTGTATATTTAAATTTTTATTCATATACATTTTCCGTGTACTACATACTAACTTCCGATGCTCTCTGTATATGATTATCCTCCTATTATATAAAGTTCAAATGCGATCATTACCCATGCATTATATAAAGTAGGTCAGTTACTTTCGTACTCAGCAACTTTGGACTCTCATTTTATATCTACTCTTCAGGATCATACTCGTTCCGCAAGTCAGGCATTCTACCATTGACGAACTCGTTGCGTCGACTATTCGAGATTGTTAAGGAGATTTTTCTCGTTTTATCGACGTATGATGATAAAGCAATTGCAGAAACAGACGTTCTGGCTGGACTTATCCCGCACCCCATGCCGAAATACAGCTCTCACATAACATGTATACTTCTGTCATTCTGGCGATTGTATGCAAATATCGAAATAATTATCAATTATATTTTAGAATTTTCATTAGTTTTTTCATTAAATAGTGGAGTTAATTGGAATCTGAAGAACTGAATCTCGCTCCAATTTGTAGCATTTTATCTTTGTGGTCAACCCTCCACTTATTGGTGTGCATGTCTTCAAGCAAGTACGTTATGAGAGTATTTTCATTTTTTATTTCAACGACCTCAAAAAACTCTTTAAATTCGGGATGTAACGTTTTTCAAACACATGTTTCCTGTTACTCGTGCGCATCGGCGGACCGGTTATCTTCAAATGGCTGTAGTTGTTATTCACAATCGATTTTTTGTTGGATTTGATGACTTGAAAAGGCTCATATTTTCTTGTGGAATGTTTTGTATTATTTAGTGAATCCAGTGAATGTTGATCCATTTGTATAGTAGAATTAATACCTATTTAGAGGTACCAGCCGTTTTAGTAACTTAACGTATGCGGCTTCTTGAACCATCTGAACCCGCATGAAAAAAACTAGGTTATGACCTTTGTCATGTCAAATGCTTGACATATTTCTTATTGCATTGTAACCTTAAAATTAAGCTCAAGCCCGAATAAGAATAAAGTCATAAAATTTAATCAATAAAAAAAAAGTACAAGATTGTGGATAAATTTGTCTACTTGGTTACATAAGTTTCGGTTGCTCCGGTGACAACCTTAGGCCTTCGACGTCGCTCAGAACGGAGGTAGGGGTGGATCCCTCTTATTGATCTTCCGGACAAAATAGTAGACAACTTGTGTGGGCGCCAACTGAGTTTTCCGCTTTGGCCTAGCGCAACTAAATTCCCCCGATAAATCAGTAAAACAAGGGATGAAAAGAAAAGGCAAACCTCAGCTTATGTTCCTTATAATAACCAAAAAAAATACCTGATATCCTTAAGGGATATTTTACAATTATTAGCCAATGCCCCCCCACTTAAAGAAAGTAGTGAGAACCTCTGTCACACATAATAAAAAACAAATGATTAACAATTAAATTCCAGTTAATTGACCTTACGTAGTGGGAAATTAATATGGCTGTTCAAGTGAACCAGAAGTGATTAAATGAGAACGTATTAATTCTATGTTCTATAAACGAACCTGAAAAGTAGCGTAAAGTTTATAAAATAAATTCCATACAAGGCGACACCGTAGTCAAGGCGTTGGTACCAAGGCAGAGACGCATGCGCAAGTGGATAAAATTATGAAAATTAAATTGTGAAAATTTACCGCAAAATATTAATTTCCACCATTACAATTGCATAATAAAATAAATCAGTAGAAACTACCTAGCTAATGCATATACATATTGGCGTAAAGCCTAAAGTAAAAATAAGTAAATAAACCAGAAAGTCCCCCGATACCAGGTTACCCTCAATGTGGTCTTCTTCAAGAAGCTGTTGACAAGTAGCAGCAAACTGCAGAAGACATCACCATCGATCTACCAGGTAAACTCCAAATAACCCGAAGTGTGTATCTGGCCCCACAGGTGAAGTGTGTATAATCTGGCCCCACAGGTAAAGTGTGTATCTTGAGGGTGGTAAGTATACCCTGGCCCCACCGGTGAACCCTTTTCCAAAAAGGGTCCAATACTCAAAATTTTCCTCTTATTGGGCGGCTACCAACAAATAACGAACCAACAACAGCATGTGGCACGCCTTCAATTTCAAAACTTCACGTTGGCGATTTCAATTGTTTTAGTGCAATATATCCCCTATAAGGGTTTGTGAAAACGGCTTCCAGAACAGGACGGAATTCTTCAACAATACGAACTCCCGTAGAACCAAAATACTAGCCGTATATTCCACAACTCATTCAGAACGAGAACCTATAAATCCCAGCAGGAGATGACTAAGCAGTCAATCATAAAATTCAGATTCAAGCTCCATGCACTTTTCGAAACCAACTATCAAGTAGGAGCCCACTCCGGAAAGAAGGGTGACTGACACTTCCTCAACGTCAATACAGAATACTACCATAAAGAAACCTACCCGAAACATACATCCGAACTACACTGCTCACTACACCGAGCGTGTTCCGCACAGATCAAGTCATAAAGTGCTACACTTCCCTCCATGTAAGTCAATATGCATTCGCGAGTAAAACAGCCTACACTCCTGAGTAGCATCGAATAAACGCTCTAACAATTCCGTAAAACGGAGCGACAACATTTGTCTTTGGACTCATAACGTCACAGAGCAAACGCTCTATCTCTGCCGACACCATCGGCGCGACAAACTAAGTTGTCTGTGGACTCTTAAAGTCACAGAGCATCGCCCTATCTATGCTGACATCGGCGCGACAAACTAAGTTGTCTGTGGACTCTTAAAGTCACAGAGCATCGCTCTACCTATACCGACAACATCAGCGCGACAAACTTAGTTGTCTGTGGACTCGTAAAGTCACAGAGCAACGCCTAACATCAAGTACGACTACACTCAGCGGCATGGCGAACGAACGCTTTAATCCAAGACACAGCTGTCACGGTCCAAATGTCATTGTCATCCTACAAATAAACACTTGTAAACATTGGAGATAAATGATAGTATTAAAACTTATTCAAATAAATTTGAGTAAACATAGTACCACAATACCAAACCAACGTAAACAAAGCAAGATCAAACACTCGGATTTAACTTACAAAACACATGGCGCTAACAGCTAATATATTATAAATAGATGTTCAGAATATATTCGATTGCCAACCTACACCGAAGATTTCTAAATAGTATGTATTTGCTTAAGCCAAAATATGGTAGATAAATGAAGAAAATATACCTTTAACTCAAAAGTAAAGTATGTCTTTATAGATCAGTAAGTTTTATCAAACCTAAATACTACTTTAAATGTTTTAGAACTCAAGTCAAGGAGTCAGTAATAATTTATAACTGAACCCTAATAAACTTTAGCGTTTATCAAGCTGAAGCGGACAAAGTATCTGGACTACTGTGGCTACACCCCAAAGGTGATATAATCAAAGCCAGAAACAAAATCAGTAGTCCCACGGTAACTAAAAACTAACGAAAAATCCACAAGAGAGAAAACCCCTTACTACCCTTAATTATGAATTATAATATAACAAACAAAAAGAAACAACTAACATGAATATATCTATACGGACATTTACCAAGTAGGCGCTAGTTTTATTATTTACCTACCTAGCGACAAAATATAAAATTGTTGTCAAGATGTGAAGACAGGTATGGTTACAGCCTGCACCACTTCACCGGAAGGATGATGGCAGAGTAGTCCCTAAAACTCTGGGCTGACAGAAACTATTTAACTACTGAAGTTCTTTTGTAGTGATCAAATGATATTAGAAATATAGAGACAATATCGGTCAGGTAATTACTATATACAAATACTTAATATATACAATAGACGTAGTGACAAATTCAACCGTTACAGCATTGGCGTAGTGACTTGAAATTTCATATTATCAGTGGCGGTTTGTAATAATACAAATTAATTTTATGAAATTCATAAAATTCTAAAGATGTTGACATAATAAAAGAATATAAAAGAAGCGCACTAATTTTAAAAACATTGTTTTATTAACTAGATACATAGTTTTCTTAAAAAAATATGGCAATTCAGATTCGATTCGATTAAGTACAACTTCTAGATTTTAAAAAAATGACAACGTGATCTTCAAGGCAAAGTTTAATTAGTTTCTAAATCAGAATAACTTTCGGAAAGTGATAGTTCATCATCGGATTCATTGGATACAGAGATCACCATAGGTTCGATGTTTAGTAGGTCCAGTTTGTTTTCTACTTCCCATGCTTCAGAAATAATTTTCTCTGTATGATCTATGTAATTCTGCCAGTGTTGCTCCGGTACATTTTTTACAACGTCATTCCATACTTCTAAGACTTCAGTAGGTGACCTTGCAGTTTTCGTAATAGCTTGGTCATAATGCCTTTTAGTTTTCTGACCATACCATTTCGATGGCATTAAAATGGCAATGATAGGGTGGTAGCCTGAGAACACAATGCCCATGCTCGGCAGCGTATTTGTCTAAATGATAATTTTTTTCTGGCAAAACTTGCTTTTCAATTATATTCCAAACAGCATCCTTTAAAATGTGATCTGGAAAAGGAATATTCTTTTTTTTGAGCCATTCTAACATGCGTGTTTTACTCCAACTTTTTCTTGGGATTTCTTCATCCAGGCGACTGTGATACGATGCGTTATCCATTATAATTAACGATGGTTCTTCCAAGTTTACAATTAGTTGCTGTTTAAACCAATTTTCAAAATTTTCGGTGTTCATGTTATCATGGTAATCGCCTGTTTTTTATTGCATTTAAAAATAAGCGATGCATTTGCCACAAAACCTTTTTTATTACCGGCATGAACAATTACATATCGTGTCCCACTTCCAGTTATTTTTAAATCACTGTGTTTAGTACCATCTTGCCACATTCTTCTGTCCCCGCTTTTACTAAAAACCCATGTCTTATCCAGAAAAACAGGTGTAAAGAGCTTTTCGCTTTTAGAAGCATGGTATTTGTTCAAAAATAATATTCTTTTTAATCTGACTGCAGGCATTTCCAATAAATGTTTTCTTCCATCCTGTTTTTTGAAATGAAAACCCATTTTTTTAATTCCCAAATATAACGAACCTTTGGAAATCCTAGTTTCTGGAGACCCTTCGATAAATTGCCGTAAAATAGTTTCTACTGTGATTTTATCCTTTCGCGCATACATTTTATAAATTACTTCCCTCAAACAATGCAGGGTATATTTTGTAATTCGGGTTTTGCTCCGGGAAACGCTTGCAGACATATTTCTTCTAAATTCGAAATCTGTAGCTCTGTTTGGTTTTTCAAGATTATATAATGTGCTTTCTGGAACTTTTAGTGCTTCGGACGCTTTTTGAATTGCCTTAAATCGAGATCCTAAATCGTTTTGAAAATAGTTTACTACATTTTTGGATTCATCAGAATATCGCATTTTTATATCTTATTTTGCGTTATGACATTAACATGAAATCAAAATTTGACGTAACTTCAAAAACGTGACATCTAATAAATTAGTTACGACGTTCATTTTTGTTGGTAATTTTTTGTTTCAACCGATTTATTAATAATAAATAGGGATGGTCTTATTCTAAATGGGTATAAAATTTACTATAGATGCCATTCGAACTAAAATACTTGTAGAGCTCCGATTTCAACGTTTCCATAACACGCTCAGCCATAGAGGCTTCCATTGTACTGATTACGCTATAATGATCTATACCATGTTTTTTTCATTAAACTTTGAAATTTGGTGTGAAATCCTTTCCTTGGACAGATTTTATGTTTCTTGGTGTTCGTCTAGTATGAACGAGAATATCCGAGAATGCGCGAGTGAGTTTCTTTCTTATTTTCATCTTCAGTGGATTCAATGAATTGTTTTGAGGGTTTTTAAATTTGGCTTTAACATCTATTTTTAGTTAATTACAGTGTCCTGTAAAAAATTGTCATATTTTAGTAAAGCGTCAATGGATAATCTACTTTATTAGATATTTCATGAGTGCTATTATTTATTTCAGACTTTAGTTTCGTTGTTTGGTTCTTTATAGCATTTGGTGGCATAGCATTATATTCCAACTCCACTGGCGGGGAAAAAGCATTTAGGAAGCGAATTATCTATTTTTGAGGAATGATAGAAACTAGACTTCAAAGTGAGCCTTTACATTTATATGTTCAAACTCCTTTCAATTGTGATTAACAATTTATTTTTTCATTTCTATCTGAGATATTTTGGTATACATAATTTGTTCAACACCTCCCAGCTTTTCTGTATTGATACACTGCCGTTTTCAATGAATTATTGATTTATTTATTCATATTAACTCAATTTGCTTTAATCTTTATTATTATATCTGAACCTATGTTCAACTTAAACTTGTGACGAGTTTCGCTAACACAGTAGCTTTATCAAACGGGTGTAATTTATATTACTCAAATTTTTACATATTTCAGTGAAAGAAGTTACTCAATTGTAATCACTAAAATATTGTTCCAGACGATCCAGTTCGATCCATTTTAAAAATAATATCCGTGTTTGGACAAAATGAAGATAACTTACGGAGAGTTAAATATATCTGTTATTCAATCTGCTTTCTTATGGAGTGCTATGTTTCATTACCTGGAATTTTTCTAGTTACTAACAACGTCAGCTTTGGCACGTTTACTGAATATTTGACATCATTTTGCTGCTTACAACCTGTAAATATATCTTCTTATTCCAATTATTTTCAAGTAGGTTCAAATAATTTAGTTCAACTTTAATTTTGTTATTCGTGGAAGTTTTAAAGGAAAATCTCAGAAAATAATAAAGAACCATCGATCTTATTTGAGGGGTGTCAATCTGAAAAGTCACAATGAGCTTCATCTGATTAACAAAACATGACATGGGAAATGTTCAAACTACATCTGGAATGGAAAGGAAATATTAAAACAATAAGAAAGGACCCACATCCATCAAATAGCCAAGCTCCACTTGTGACACATCACTTTGAACCCTTCAAAAATATGTTTTCTGATATGAGTGTGCACTGTGCAGTGATAGGAGCTTAACAAAGTCATCAATATATACCAGCAGATAATGGAAGAAACGAACCTCATTTATAGGGCTCACATTTCTGACTCAGAACATACATGAAGCTTAAGATGTGATTATCCAGAACTTTGTTGAATTTTGTCTAGTAGCTTGATTAAATCTTCTGAAGTGATTATTTGATCAACTCCAAAGATGTGAATAACTGTGGGGCTGAATTGTTTGGATCGTATTGGTGTATTACGACGTGGAAGAATAATATATGACACTTCACATTGCTGCCAACGATGATAGGTTTAAACGCTTCTCACTCGAACAGGCTTATATTATGTTTTTGACGACATTAGGATTTTGTGGAAGTTGAGAGTTCAATTTATCAATTGAAAAATTATATATCGATTGAGTTTATAGCGAGTGGAGTGGTTTTCATCGGGAAGTCAGCTCAATAGAAGTTCTGGTAGATTCAGATTCTTTTGAAATTCATAGATATCCATTTTCGCCTTTCATCAGTTAGCGATAGACCATCCATTTTCAGTGAATGCTCCAATAAAGGTAAGGTTAGGCTAGGTTTGTGGTGAGTTGGCCAATAAAGTCCTCCACTGCAACTCGTAAGAGTCTATTGTGGCTCATATCCATTCAGATTTCACCAAACAAATTCAGCTTCTTAACAAAGCCGATTAGTTTGGTTGGTGAATGATATTTCAGGTCCGAGGGCGAGAGAGATACGCTGCCAAACATCAAATACCTGATTCGAGCCTCAGCGGGGCAGGCACAAATTTTATGCTCTGCTGTTTCATCATCTTCCAGACAGAGACGACAAGTCGGATCTTCCGACAGTCCAAGTCTCATGTCCAAGCATTATGATGATTCAGATGACAGTGGCCTGTTGAAAGGCTTATTAGACAACGTAGGTTATGCCTGCTATAGTCTAACATTTGGAGATATTCTTCGAAGGATGTATAAAAGCCTTTGAATGAACCAATTCCGGTATATTATGCCAGGAGTCTAAAGCTCTTCTTGCTGTCCAGGTTTTAAGTGTTTGGTAAGGACACATGGTTGGCTACTACATGTGGAGTGCAAAAGCCTGTAAGCAAAAAATAATTAATATTTTTCCTAGTGAGTAGACATGCTCTAGGATTCACCCCAGGACACACTATTACCTCACCAGGCATACTGCTCCTGTCCATGGTTCTTTCAGGAAGGCAAGGTCGATTAATTCGTCCTTGAACCTTTTGCCCAGGATACTAGAAGCGGCCTTGGCGTGCTGTAAGTTTGCCTGTAACAATTGAATTTGGCATAGTGTGGAGTGCCGCAGGAAAACTTATATCTCCTCAATCCTTGGAGAGATCAGTCAGTGGATCTATTAAGACGCCACCATCTGCTCCCTCCAATGATGAGGCTGCGGTTGATACCATTGACGAGGTTTGATCACCTTCCGTCACGGCCGATCCAGCTGGTTGTTTTGGTCCCTTTGTCGAGGCCATGGTGGTCTTCGATTTCGGGACACCTGGTCTAGTCCCTTTTGCCTGTTTTCTTGAGGAGACGTTAGCCGTCAGCTTTTGAAAAGCTGGTACCTTGGCTACGTGCCGGCGGTACACTCCCCCTGTGTTTGTGTGGAAGTTTTCCACTTGGCCCCGGGCTATGGATTTTCCTGGATCTCTTCGAGGGACCCGGTTTTGTTGCCTGTTGGGAGGAGGCAAGTATGGTTCAAAACCCACCCTCTCCAGCGCGGTCATAGATCTATCGTCAATGGCGAAGGTCCATGTTTGACCAGGGCCTGTAATTACCTTGTGTAAAACAGTCCACTCCAAGGTTAACAGGCCGTGGTTCATTTCCCTCAGTCTAGTGAGGACCTGTTCAGAGATTAGTCTACGACTGCCCTCGTCAGGTATATAAGCCAAACATATGTGTGGCTTTGGAAGTTGGTCGCCAGAGACGCATTTCAGGGAGGCACCGTTCCATGGTTGAAGGGTATTGACCACGCCAGTCAACCACGAAACACTCTCCCGATCTACACAGGTGACCTGTAGCCATCCAGGCCGGAATGTGCAGCTCTGGAACTGCACTTGTGGACCAACTTCTGGAATATCCTCTACAGCAGCCATAATGGCATACAGCAGAGATTCCAGTTGGTTGGTCGTTATGGAGGTTGTCGGATATTCAAGGTGTAGAATTCCCACCTTGATGCCGGATACAGCCTGTCCATGAGAGGGCTTTTGTAAGTCAATTTCACCTGACGTTACAACTGATCCAGCCGAGCAGGGCTTTTTTGCCTCTTGTTCGGGTAAGTCATCATTAGAGCGTAAGCGCTTGCTAGAACCAGCCACAGATGTAAAATGTTTCCCCTCTTGCGACTGATCCTGCTTCCGCTGCTCTAGAATTTGATTTAAGGCGGATTTTTAAGGTACTCCGCTCTTAAGGAGGCGACTGAGTCGCTTCCTAGCTGCACCACCTAGTTTCCTGTGTTTGCTCTTAGGAGTTAGATAACTAAGGAGCTCTCGTTCCCGATCTGAAGTTACAGGCAGGTCAGTTGGAGCCGATAGATCGACTTCCATCTTCTCTGTAGATTCCAGATTTGTTTTTTAATTATTTCCATGAAAATGTCCCACGACTAGCTAGGGAAAATATGTCCATCAATGCAGAGCCCTGAATTTCCGTGACAAGGCTTACTTACGACGAGGGGGCGCCCAGTATCTCGAAGGTTCCGTTGGTGACAGATAATAGGCTCACTGTCATACATCCCCTCTGCACGGATTCGCACACCTTAGGATTAAGCCGAAAACTGTTGGGATGTCATCTAATCAAAGAATAAGAGCACCGAAATGATTCTGTTATTCTCATTACCAGCGGTGCTAATGTGGAAGCAGACACTCGATGGCTGAATTTAACCACCACTTCATTACCTAAGCCAAACATGCATGCAAAAGCAGCAAGCAGTAGTTCAAGCAGTGCAACAATGATCAAAGACAGCCAACCCCTTGCTCCAATAAAAGTCGAAGGGTCATTCCTGAAAAAAAAAATTATTTCTGACGTCGCCAAAGAAAGGATATCTACAGTGGGCTCCGTTAAAAAAACTGTACAATGCTAGAAAATAGAAACAAGCCTTGTCCTATAAAATAAACGGTTGAATGGAAGTTACTATGGATCCTCATCAGTTTCATCAGATTGAGTAGCGAGTTGTTTTATTTTATAACATAATATGTTTCAGCCTTGGTTCTACAAAATTCAATTTTCAGGGCTGTGCTGGTTTGTACTTAATTGGAAATTATCTAGTCAATAGTCATAAAATATTATCAACAATATCCGATATTTCAAAACAACTAGATGTTTCAAGTCCTGCTTTCGAGTTAACAATTTTGAAAAAAGCACACAAATATCTTGTTATTTCGATTATGACATTTATATTGTCAGTAAGTGCTCATTTTTTATGTACACCACTCCTGATTGATGATGGATTTGGAGATGTTATGTATTATGCTACCGTAAACTCTATTCCTTGTTCCGATTTTATTTATTTCACTTTCACCGCTTCGTTTATGATTGCAGGTGAGTGACTGAAATATTTGTTAGTTTTTAAATTTTGTGATGTTTATTTTCATAGTATAATCTCTTGTCAAAATTATTTTCTATGCTTCACAATTGCAGCAATGCAAAGTGAAGGACAGAACCGCACCGCTCTCTACAAGCAGCCCCAGGATCGGTTTTGGATGCCGTCTTGCTACATTCCTAAAGAACTAAAAAAGCAGCGATACCCTTCTACCCACCGAAATAATCCATTAATTTTATCAAGATTGAAAATTATTAATCAAAAATGGATATTTGCATTTTTATTTCCCTGAGCTCGCGGCAAATTATAATCGTATCAGTTTCGGACACCAAATCTACTACATAAAATAGTTATAGCACAAATTGTCTGAAGTTTACATAAAAAATATTCATACTCATTTATCTATCCACCACAGTGGATTCCAGGACACTCTGGAATAGAAGGAAATGAAAAAGCAGATGAACTAGCAAAGAGAGGGGCTGAAACACCCTTTTGGGGGCCAGAACACTTATACAGTATCCGCTCCAATGTAATATTGAAAACAATAGGCGATGCGAAAGAAGGAAAATACCACTGGCAAGATCCAGTAGGGCCTAGTCAAACAAAGATACTCCTGGGAGACTACAACCAGGTAAGAACAAATGAACGCCTAGGACAGAAAAAAATTGCACTAAGAATTTCTACAGGTGTCCTGATGGCACACTGTCGCCTGGATGGCACCTTAAGAATCTCAAAATAGTGGAGCAAGAAAAATGTAGATTCTGTGGAATGGAAGAAGAAGCTCCATCCACATACTTGCGGATTGCATAGCTTGAGCACAACACCTAGGAAACTATTGGATTGAAGAGGGACCTAAACTAAAGCCCAAGATTTCTTCGGGAAATAGGTCTAAAGAAACTACTAGTCTCTTGGTCTCAATGAATACCACCCAAATATACATACATGCAAAGATCTAACCACCACATATATCATATCGTATTATCTGAAAAATGATAATGACCTCTATTTTTCTTAGTATCAGAATTAGTTTTTCGAAATATTTTGTTACTATACGATGCCTTTTGTTAAAGCACTAATGAATATTCATGAGTAGCATATAAATTTGAAAACTGGTTAGGATAGGCATAGATGAGACGAAAGTATTCAACTACAACAACCACTCGATTATCGCTCGTCTGTAACACATATGCAATACACCAAGCTCCAACTAGTTTGACTGGTGGCATTTTGAGTAGTTGGGATAGTTGTATTATTTCCTCTCCAAAGTGCTTGTAAGTTCTCATAGAAGCAAAGTATGTGAGTAGGTGTTTCATCATAAAGTTGTAACATCCTGTAACGTTGTGGACGGAACGTTGAGGGCCAATTTGTAACGTTCTGTAACGTTAGGGGCCAATTTGTAATGTACTAGACGAAACGAGAACAGCATTTATTAAGCCTGCTGGAAACTTCTTTTTCAATCATCGGTAAGATGAAATCGACATTATCTGTCGGAGGAGGATAATAAACGGTAAAAAGATAATTTCCGACGGAATGCCTTGCAAATCACCGTATAAAATCGGCTGGACGTCGATAATAAAACTCTTTGCTTGATCTCAGGGTATGGATCTTCGCCTAAATTAGGATGTGTTGGACACTTATCATTGGAAAAAGGGCCGGTAAAGTAATAAAAGATAGTCTTGGCGCCAACTTGTTTTTTATTCTCTTAAACAAGTAAAAAGAGGTGTTTACATATTTCAGGTGATATGTGAATTCACTGATCACCTATAAAGCCTTTCAACGTACTCACAACTCACATTATCAAACTGCACTTTTTTATTAACATGTTTCTTTACAATATGTCTGAATTGCTTGGAGCCTATCCACTCTCGGAGGCTACCAATTAACTACTCTTTAAAATTAGCACAAAAAAGCGTCAGGGATATGTTGCCGGTAGAATGACTGATAGAGGCGGAGCGAAATGTTTTAACGATAAATTTTTGTTCTAGAAAATTGGAGTAGTGTCGAGTGCAAAACTGTTTGTTTTGAACACCTGCGAGGAGGGTAGAATTGTTTTGAATTTCTTTTTTGTTATGGGCACAAAGCGTAGAAAAGGGGTTTACAAAATATTATGTTTATCGACAAGGGCGTCGATGAAGGGTTTAAAAAGGAATATCTGGAACTCAATGGTGAAAAATAATACGAAACATAACGATAGATATTCTATCGTTACAAAGTTCACCTTTTCTGCACATAGGTTCACTAACTTTGCCTATTTTGTGCAGATGTTTCATCAGGGTGCAGTGTCCAGTCACCAGGTCGGTAACTGTATTCAAATGTCTCTTACCCAGTCTCAACAGCCTGGTTGAGAGTTCCTTGTCCACTCTTTGTATGGATGTGACCTTGTGTCACCCTCCATTTATCTAGTTCTCAACTCTAATGCAATTCTTTGTGATTCCACAAAACGGATCCGGACTTATAAAGTGTCCATTCTTCAGCTAACTGGTCCGCCAATTCATTATCTGCAATCCCTCAAAGTTCCAGCACCCATACTAGAGTCACTGTGTTGTCTCTTGTCAGCCTACTTGTGAAGGGATTATTTACAGCTTTTTACCAGTCTAGACCTAGTTGTTGGATTTCTGATAGCTTTAAGCAAAGCCTGTTTCATGCTTTATGTGCCCCAGCCAAGACTATTTAGGTTCTACATTCAGTATTTTCATTAATTCTTATTATACTTAATGAAATTGTCAAATAAAAGCTGTCATAGGCAATTGGACAAATATCTCCCCTCAAATGATGCGAAACTACAATAATAACCGCCTGCTCAAATCCGACGAGCTCGACACATCCAGCAAGCAACAGATCACTTCGATGAAGTTTTCTACACTGATGCCTCCTAAGACGAGGTTGGTGTAAGGATGTGCTGTTTACTCTTCAAGTACAACAACACATTATACCTACAATAATTTTAGTAGTTCGTATACTTCTCAACTATTTTAATGACTGTCTTGATAGTACATTATAGAAGCTGATGGGTTGACCAAATCAATTAGAGCACAAAAGATTTTTTCCTTAAATGATATATTCAATGTTTTTTTTCAAACCGCAAATTCCAGAATCATAGTGGCGAGAATCAGATTTTCGTTATTTTGGAATATCACCCTACCAGAAAACATTGTTTCCATAGAAACCAAGATTTATTTTCACTTTATAGTCTAAACCTTGAAGGGGTAGTTGCACCAACATACTAAGTGACCTCAAAATTCGGGAGAATCGAAAATGGTTTCTTACCGGGTTTTCCAAAATATCACGTTTTCTAGGGAATTTTATGAAGTAGATCCCTTCGGTTTGTTTTAGTGAACCACACAACTACTCTTTCTCATCTTAATTTGCAAAAAAGAAGTTAGACGTGGGCTGATCACAAAATTTATTTTGCAATGCAACATGTGTTTAGAATCTATTGAACTAAGCAACTATCCTTTGAATGACGAAATGGATTTAAATTTTGCTGCAGTAAGTGGGATTATGCCCGTTGGAGGAGGTCATTCAAATTTGGCGGAATTATTGGGATGTTTAGATATTCCTGCAATGTGTAATAAAACTTATCAAAAGTGTCACAAGATAATTGCTGCGAAATGCGAGGAGACTGCTATGGAATCAATGAGTGAAGCTGCTCTTGAGGAAGCAGTATACGCCCGAGAAATCGGTTCAGTAGATGAAGATTAGTTTCCTTCTGTTCCTGTGGTGGTGGACGGATGTTGGTCCAAAAGAGCATACAGAAAAAGTATCTACAACGCCTCATCTAGGGCTGCTCCTATCGTTGGACTTCATACCAAAAAATTGCTTTATTGTGGGGTAAAAAATAAGTTTTGTATATTTTGTAACCGAGCTAACGGGGTAGAAAATATTTCTCACATTTGTACTAAAAATCACTACGGTAGTTCATTCAGTATGGAATCCGACATTTTAGTGAAAGGTTTTAAAATAAGTGTGGAAATGTACGGTATGAAGTATAACATTATGATTGGCGATGGTGACAGTAGTTACTTATAAAAAGATTGTAAGTTCTCGCCCGTACAATAATGCAACAGTGGAAAAGATCGAGTGTCGGAATCATATATTAAGAAATTTTTGTAATGAACCGAGACAATTAACAACAAATACAAATTTGAAAAGAGAAAGAAAACTCTCAGAAAAAAATATCTTGCACATGCACCGTGCAATTATATTCTATTTCAGAAAGGTATAGAGTAATAAAATGGGGAATTCCGTCAAGTTCGGCTCAATTTCGGTGTCGACCATAGGCGTAGGTCTTGAAATAGTATTGTTTGTAATATTAAAATCTCAAGTAATTCCGTAAGAGAATTAGGAAAAGTATGTTTTCTGGCCTGAAGTGTCAATATCGAAATATTGTGTGGGGATTACTTAGGTAGTAGATTATACAGTTACGTTTTGCGTTTAACAGGTACCGTTTAACCTTCTTTTAGTGCCTCTGCCTAATTCCAACCCTGTTCCAGATTCGGCTCAACCTTGCGCCGCAAGGTGACTTACCCAAAATTTTTAGACCTTTATAAGTATATTTGTTCAGTTTAACGCATCAGTATTTGCTGTTAAGCCGTAAAAAGTGTTCAGAGTATTATAAGATTACTAATAGAATGGCGACATTTACACCAACGAAAAGATGTTCCAATAATGCTCCACTATCAGTGAATGAAAAACTTATTATTTTAAATGTACACGATTGCATAAAATACGATTACCCGAAATTTACTGTACAAGAAACTGTCGACCGATGTTCCCGAATGACTGGAGTTGGAAAGTCCACCGTTTTTAAATTATTGCGGGGGAGAAAGATAGCAGTGGAGCCTCCCAAGAAAAGTCCAGGCAGACTAGTAAAAGTCCTCGATGAAGACACCAAAAGTGTAATTCGAAGAAAAGTTCACTCTTTTTATTTTAAAAAAGAAATACCCACCCTAGATAAGATTTTAATGGAGCTTGGCCAGGATGGCAGTATTCCGTTGATAACTAAAAAACTTTTATGGACCACTTTGAGAAATATGGATTTTGCCTGGGAAAAGCATATCCGTAAAGCACTTTTACTGGAAAGCGATGAAATTGTTTGCTGGCGACGAAAATACTTAAGAAGTATAAAGCAGTACAGAACAGAGCAGAAGAAAATCTTTTATCTTGATGAGACGTGGATCAATGAAGGTTATACAGTACCAAAAATGTGGCAAGACAAAAATATAACCAGTGCTCGCCAAGCTTTCATGGAAGGCCTGTCAACGGGTATTAAGGTGCCTTCAGGTAAAGGGAAAAGACTAATAATCGTCCATATTGGAAGCGAAGAGGTATTTTTAAAAGAAGGTTTGCTAACCTTTCAGTCGTGCCATAAGGGAGATTACCACGAGGATATGGATTCGGATGAAATGATGGTGAAATGATAAAATATCTTCCGGCTGATTCAGTAGTAGTTATGGATAACGCGAGTTATCATTCTCGACGCATAGAGAAGACTTCAACTTCATCTTGGAGAAAACAAGAAATTATTGACTGGTTAACCACCAAAGTATTGAATTTGAAGATAATTTGATAAAAAAAAGAACTATTAGCTATAGCAAATTTACACAAACATCGCTTTATGAAATACGCCGTAGAAGATATAGCAGAAAAACATAGTGTAACTGTGCTGCGCACACCGCCATATCATTGCGAACTAAATCCTATAGAACTTATATGGGCGCAAGTGAAAGGATTTGTAGCAAGACACAACACGACATTCAAAATGGAAGACGTTAAGCTTCTGTTTGATCAAGCCATTAAGGAGGTGAACTGGCGAAAAGCAGTCCAGCATGTCATTAAAGAAGAGGAGAAAATGTGGGATCTTGACTACTTGATCGATCGGACCGTCGACCCAATAATTATAACGTCAAGAGGAGATGACAGTTTCTCAGATTACAAAAAAAATTATGATTTTTTATAATTTAATTTCTGTATAATGTATTTTTTGTATAATGTTCAATAAAAAATAAGTGTAGCTAATACTATGTACATAATGCAAAAATTTTATTCTGTTAAAATAAAATTCTTTCCTTTTTACAAGTATCCTACCGGCACGCCTTTGGCCCACTATTTTCAGTGTTTGTGAATGGATAACAATAGGCTAAATCCATACATTGACCCCAGCCGGGGTGATACTACCTTTTTTTTCGGGCCGAGATGGGAAACTCATGTTCGAATGGGTCCAGGACCCAAACAGTGTTGGACTCATCCCCAAGGAGATGCCTACCAACCAAACCTACCTCAAACTCGCCGTTACCCCCGACTCGGAATCACTACCCTAGCATACTTCGAGACTGGCGGCGGTACCTCGCACACTCTCCGCTCACATCGTCGTCTTCTCCCTAACTTCCACTCCTACCTCTCATGCCATATCGAGTCGTTCTCTCCCCCTGACCATGCTCTCTACTACGCCATTTACCTCCATCCATTCCTCCTCCCCCCTCAACATTATCTCCACCATATTCTCCCAATACACCGCCTCCCCTAGTTTCCTCTCCAACTTCTTCAGCACTTCCTCGTTCCTCCAGCATCTGAACACATGCCCCACATCATCCTCCACTCCACACCTCTCGCACACTCCAGTCTCTCTTTTTCCAGTCTTGAGGAGGTACCCTTCTTTCGACCCATGTCCAGTGAACACCTGTGTCAAGAAGTAGTTCACCTCCCCGAATTTCCGATCCATCAAATCTCTTCTATTCCCAATCGCTCCTTTAAGCGCGCCATCATACCCCTCCCACCTTCTCTCCATTTCCTCCTCCATCCATTCCTGTACTTCCTCTCTGGTCGCACTCCTCCAGCATTTATTTCTGGCTCTAGCCATCACGTCCAATGGGTAGGTCCTTGCCAGCACCGCTGCTGCCAGTCCACCCACTGTCCTGTACCCCTGCACTACCCTCAGCAATATACCTCTCTGCACCCGCAGGAGTGGCCTAGCCCTCGCATTCACTCCCGCTCTTTCACCCCACACCTCCGCACCGTACAGCATACTCTGCTCTACCGTCATACCAATGATCCTCCTCTTCCACTCTCCCAGCCCCTTCACATTACTCATCAATCTCCCCAGCCATGCTGCTCTCACTTTCCCCTTCTCTGCCGCCTTCAACATGTGTGTTCGGAAGGATAACTGACTATCCAACCACACCCCTAGGTATTTCACACACTCCTCCATGCGAATTCTCCTTCCCTTCACCATCACCCCCACTTCCCTCGTCTTGCTCCGTCCCTTCACTAGCAACCTCACCGTCTTATCTTCCGCCACTTCCAGTCCGCACCGCTCTATCTTCTCCACAATCTTCCTACACATTCTCTCCGCCTTTCTTTCTATCTCCGCCTCTCCTTTTGCCGTACATACCAGACACACATCGTCCGCATACACCGTAATCTCACATCCCTCTTCACATACTATCCCACAAACCTCATCAAACACACACTTCCATAGCGTCGGTCCAAGAACCGAGCCCTGGGGCACTCCAGCCTCCGTATCATATGTTGTTTTTGCAAATAACAACTTCAAATTGTAAGCAGTTTTTATTTCTTAATTTATCTGACAATCTATCAAAATTGATTGATTCCTACATATATGATCTAGTCGTAGAGAAATGCTGAAGGCTATCAATAAAATAAAAGTTAGTATGAAGGACATATAGAATCTGTATACTAACAGTCCTTCCCCAGTCAACCATTCAGAACGTATATAACTTTAAAAACAACAACAATAATGTAATACCAGTTATGCACCTCGCAATTGATCCACATGTCTTCTCCAAATTCTACCATCATCAAGTTTAATTAAGTAGTGTAACTTTCCTAGCATCTTATGAATATAACCAAAAATCCATTTTTCCTGACCTGAATAATTTCTAACCAAGACGCGTTGGTTAAGTAGAAAACTACGAACTTTAATATCGGTATCATTTGTTACCAGCACGGTATGTGAAGTGGGTCTAATATTATCAAGTCTGGATCTTTTTGAAAATATAGAAAAGAGGTATTAATCTTCTATTAACTTATACTAAAAATAATTAACATACCTCCTCCCTTTAGTGTCTACTATCACACGTCCCGTCAGGTAGTCCTCCACTAGGTTAACCAAACCCTCCCCTACTCTAAGCCTCAGCAACGCGCTCAACACTGCCCGTTTGCTGACACTGTTGAACGCGTTCCCGACGTCGAAGAACACGAGTAGGGCCAATTTCTTGTTCCTCCAGCTGCCCTCCCTAGCCCTTTCCACCAAGCCCATCACCCTGTCCAGCGCCGAGGTGCATGATTTTCCCTTCGCAAACCCGTGCTGGTTTTCTCTAAAACCTCCATTCCTACCAACTTCCTCCTCAATCCTATCCTTTATTATCCCCTCCATCAATTTACCCATACCACACAGCTGACTGATGGGCCTGTAGTCCCCCGCCTGCTTCCCCTCTCTACCCGCCTTCTTGAGTAGTATCACCCTAGCTACCTTCCGTCCTTCTGGAAACTCTTCCTCCCTTAGCACCCTTTTAAAAAGCTCGCAGAAGTACTTCCCATTGTCATCCAACAGCCTCTTCATCATATCTCCCCTCAGGCCATCTATCCCGGGGGATTTCCTTACTTCAATGTTCCTTCCCCCCTCCTGTACTTCCCACTTTTCTACCGGCCTTATCCCCCTCATTTTCCCTACCCCCCTAGTATCCTGGACTTCTCGAATCCTGCCTCCAACTCCTCCTTCTCCCCCTGTGAACAATTTGCCTATAACCTCCTTCTCCCAATCTTCCTCTAGCACTTCGTTCCTATTTCCACCCATCCTCTTCACCGCTATCTCATATGCCTTTCCCCATGGATTGTTTTCCAGGTCTTTCAGTAACTCTTTCCACTTCCCTCTTTTTTCCCTCTCCATCCTACGCTCCAGTTCCTTCTTCTTCTCTTTGAATCCCCCTTTTCCCTCTATCCTTCCTCTTGCCCTCAGCATCCGTCTTCTTTCTTTCTCACACACCCTCCACAGCTCCTCTATTTCCTCATTCCACCATTAATTAGCCCTCCGATCACGCCTATTGTCCCTCTTTCCCTCTATTTTACAGCCCTGTATCACATTGTACAATTCATCCACATCATGTCCAAGTCCCCTTTCTATCTCCACTCTAACTTTCTTCCTCATACTCTCTGCCTCGGCCTTCGTCCACCTCCATCCCCACTCTCCCGATAAATCCTTTCTCCCCTTCCTTATATCCGTCTCCACATACATATGTAAGCACAAGCTTCCCTCAACCTCCAGCACCTTCCAACTACTCACTTTTCCCCCCAGCCATTCATCACATGCTGTTATATCAATGAATGACGAACCCCCGTCACCCCTCACGAAGGTGGGCACCGCCAGCCCGTTGGATGTCAACACTTCCTCCAGGATCTCCCCTATCCTATCCGTTTTCTTCTCCCCCATGCAGTATTCTTAGCATTGAAGTCCCCTGTCAGCATTCTCCTAATTATCCTCCTTTTCCCTTTTGACACCCTCAGATCGTCCTCCAATCCTGTGATGCTCCTCTCATATTCTTCCAGGCTGACATTTGGGCTTATATACACACTGTATACCACCATGTCTCCCATTCGCACTACCACCCATCCGTTTCCTTTCCTCACTTCATCCGCCCTCAGTCCATCCCCCACCACTCTTATTCGTGCCTCTCCTGTATCATCCATAATCCATCCCTGCTTTCCCACATATCTAGCATTTACCTCAGATCCACACACCACATCCACTTCCCTCCTAAAAATCACTTGATCCAATATATCATGCGCTATCCTGCATTTCCCTAAATTTATCTGCAGCACCCTCCATCCATCCCCTACTTTCCCCCTTCCCGCGCATTGCACTCTCCTTCCTCCCATTGGTCCAGACTCGTCCCCTCTGAGGGGTCCAGAGGGCCCCTCCCATTTCTTCCTTCCTGTTTTTCATTGTCTTCATCTACTCCCGTCCTTCCCCTACTACATTCTATCTCCCCTGGCTTGTGTCCCATTTTCCCACATACCCTACAAAGGAAGGACTGCCGACAGTCTCTCGCCATGTGATCCTCGCTCTTACAAAGCCAGCACTTACTCCTCTCCTTGACTACCTTCACCTTACACCCTGCTACTTTATGGCCCTTTATCCCACATCCAAAGCATCTGTCATCCTCTCTACCCTCTATAATATTTACTCTGTTCCATCCCAATCTAATCTCCTTTTTTTTTAATAAGGCTACCGCTTTTTCCCATTCCGCCCTCACCACCGCCATTTTCATCCCGTTCCTCTCCCTTACCACTTTAATCACCCTTGTCCCTTTCCCAATCAAATTCTCTATTTTCCCCCTTACCTTTTCATCTTCCATCCACGGTTCTATCCCTACCATTTCAATGGTTTTTGTTCCCCTCCCCGCTTCCACCGCCGTAGCTCCTGTCACCCTTTCCACCTCCCCCAGAATTCCCCTCACCTCAACCCCTGTTAAAATCCATATTTTAACTTATGACATTATTCTCCTACTTGCTATTATATTTTAAAATTCCCGCCCGAAAAATAAATAAGACCGTTGAAACCTCAAAACTCATGCGGAAGCAACTCGAACTACGAATCAATCACCGTCTTATGTCAGTTCAGTGTCAAAAGCCGAATCTCCGGCATAAATATTGTGCAAAATAACTAGTTGGGGCAAACAGGCCCATACTTTTTAAAAATATAATTATAATAATGTAGTGTAGTGCTTCTATAATTTGGACAATTCAGGTAAAAGCCAACCTTTTATATTCCCAATCAAATCAGTAAATGTTTGATGGTTTGGTGTCATTTTCGCTCCATTTTTTCTGATGATCGGTTAAACCACGCGGCGTTGCCAAACAGCACTTATCGTGGAACTTTGTTTTCGTACCGTATGTATGAAATCCTTAAAAGCAACTCGGTTGTTGTTTGTTCTTTGTAAGTAAATGCACCGATACTCGGACTTTATAAATTATTGTATATTATGTTCTGTTTCTTCATTAGAACTTTGTTAACCATATGTTTGTCTTATTTTATGTGTAAAACCGGTCCTTAACTCCGGCAGAACAGTTAAGTGGTCCTTTGAGAATACCTAGTGGGAATCATTATTCCTTTTCGATGGACGCATGTAAAGTATTAGAACCTGTTAATCTCAAACCACAATAAATATGAACTTTATTACAGCCACTGCCCATATTTGAATTCTTTTTCTCATTGAACTTTACAACCCCCTTCTATACCTTCTATAACCACCTCCCTATTTCTTGAGACTCTGAGTCTATCCACCCACTCCCCTGTCATCTCCCTCAACCCCTTCTTAATCCTCTCGATCCCCTCCTGATCGACTTCCCCGATATCCTTCAGGATTATCGCCCCATTTCTAACCTCCTTTTTCTTTTCCCCATCTGTATAGATTGTTACCTCCGCCACCTCTCCGTCACCTCTCACCCACGCCACCATCTTCTTCAGCACCTCCACCTCTACCTGCTCAAGCCTGTGGAGTCCAATGCTGTCCCCGCTCCCCACTTCCCCAAACAGTCGACTCATCAGCTCAAACACCTTTTTCTCGTCCCTACAATCTCCCTCCATCCGACAGATCAAATCCTCCGTCTTCACCCTTACCCCATTCCTTTCCGTAGTGCGTACTTCCTTGACCCACTCCATTTCCTCTCCCTTTCCTTCTAGCATCGGGTACCTATCCCTAAACATCCTCTGTATTCCCTTCTCCATTCCACTGTCTTCCTTGGTCACCCATACCACATTTACCTTTTCATCCCCTAATATTGGATTTCCCACCTTCACCTCTATTCCCTCCCCTTTTTACCATCCCAGTCCCTATCTCTAACCTCCTTCCATCCTTCCCAGTCTCTTTGCCCCACCTCCCATCGTGTTTGCATTATCTCCTTTCTATCGTCCTCCCTCCTCAACCTCTCCAATTCCTTGACTCGCCCCTCTGCCGCTGCTTTCTCTTCCTCCAGCCTTTCCTCCTTCTTCTCCAGTCGCCTTACCATATCCTTCAATCTCTCTACACTCTCCCTATCTTCTTCCATTCTCCACTTCCTTCTTTCCTTTCTCCTTCAGTTTCCTCTTCTGTTCCTTGTCCTCCAGCGGCGATACATCCTTTTTTTTCTCTCCAGTATCACTCCACCCTCTCGTCTTCCCCGCCTCATCAGGCGTTCGTTTTACCTCCGTCGATTTACCAAAAATTCCTTTTCCTTGCCCTCCTTCATTCACAACCTCCTGTTCTATTTTGCTTGCTTCTTTTTCCATATTCCATCCCACGAGTACCTAGGGAATTGAATGTCCACCACCACTGAGCCCCGCTTGTGGTGGTAAGGCTCCGGGAGGTCACCAGGTATCCCGGAGGCACCGTTTCTGACTGACTTTCGCGCAGCCATTGATCCATTGCCACGGTAGCTAACAACGTAGATTACGGATTGTTTTATCGAGGTTTACTCCTCTAGATCCCTGGGGATCTAACCACTTAGTCGCCTTTTACGACAGGTGGGCTAACCCCTGGGGGTATTCTTCTGAGTGGTCCCGCCCCCAGACAGGTCGGGGTGGTACTACCTGCACTTGATAAAAAGAAATAATTTTACAATGTAATCATTGCCAAACTATGAAAGTGGCTTAAATATTCGTTGGGTCACTCTGTGCTCCCTTTGCATACCTAATCAGGTTTTATTACTCTATACCTTTCTGAAATCAACTATAATAACCGTAAAGTTGGAAAATACAAAAACAATGTTACTTTTTCTTCACGAAATGATATTATAAACGTTGTTAAACATTAATTTAGCAACCATAATAATTGTGCTTCATATTTTGTGTGCTCACAAGGGGAAAATAACCTAATTTTAATTTCGGAAAAATTTTTGAATAAAATAAAAGTGAAAACAAATATTCTATCTACCTACTCTATTTAAAACGGTTAAAATTCAAAGATTTTTCGGGTCAAATAACATGGTCAAATGGCTTACAACGGTACTCATAAATTCGATCATAAATTACCCACTGACGGGGGAAACCGTATTTTATTGTAGCATTTGTACTTGTTGTTGGACTTGACAGCTACCATCGAAATCTGAAATTTCAAGGTCATTTGTGGAACAAATAGCCTTAACGAGGTTTAACTAATCCAGGTTTATAATCTCAAACGAGTTTAAGTTTTCTGGGATGCTAGCATTACACCTGCTTAACAATACCGTGCAACCCAGGTTTTAACTAAAACTGAGTGATAGAAGTCGGTGCTACAAGACATTCGGCATGTAAAGTGACAATCTTATGTGCCGAAGCAGAAAACATTTATTTTTGCACTATTTATCAAGTCATATATTATGTTGTCAATTTTGTGACGATTAAAAAAAAGGAATTCTATTTTAGCTGGCTACGCCTTAATCTCTCCATTAGTAATTGTAATGTATTTCTCGTTTCACATACAGTTTCAATTAATGTGGTTATCCATGTATGTTAAGCTCAACCTTCATAAAGAATTAGATGACCAATCAGTTGAACAAAAAGAATGTCAAGAAGTGATCCATAGGCATCTGATAAATGCAGTCAAACATCAATTGCGTTTCAAAACGTAAGTATGTACTGAAGTAATTATGTTTTGAGCTCGAGAACTTTGGAAGTGTGGTATGGATTGTTCATGTGGATGATTTATGTTTCAACTTTAATGAATGACATAGTGTTTTCCGATGTTGAGCTATACAGGGTGTAAATTTTGAAACTTAATAATGAGAGTATAATGCATTCCTTCCGGGCTGCCTATGAACAAATGATCAAGATTACTTCCATTTTCACCAATAAGATCATCTGACACTTTTTCATTACAAATAATAATATCTTGTAAAATATACATTGCAGGTGTAAGGTATTCTACACAAAGGAACATTCAAATTCGACGTAAAATGTTTCAACTGAGAGTCGATATACGAAGCAGTTACGAAACCGGAAGTTACCGTACAGAGAACGCATTCGCATTGATAGATCCGTTGGGATGATAGTCGGAGGTTCCTCGCGCGCGCATCATACGCTTAGTTACCGTAAAGTAATACGTCACCGGGATAGATCCCTTACGATGTTAAAAACGTTCAGGCGGATGCGCTTTTTGCTGCATTATTCGAAAATATAATATAATATATCCTAATTGGATAATATTGTTATCAAACATGTCCATCATTCGCTCATAAAAATAGGTTTTCCTATCAAAGTCGACTCCCTTCAGCTAATGAGTAGGTATCATTTCATAGGTATGCATTTTATTTTATTTTAAAATGTTTACTTATTGTTCCTTGGGATATGGGCGGAAAGTCAGGAAAAAAACAATTTGTTAAGGCGTTTTAAACCATGTAACGTTGCCATGGAAAATGGAAACTCTTTGAAGGTTTTTTTTAATAGATACCATTCAAAAAGCACATTGCTATAGCTTTTGCTTACTTTCTTATTATCAAGACCTAAACGGGAAATAAGTTTTGGGTATAAGTATTGTAATAGTATATTTCATTATACCTTACTGAAAACCCTATCTTAACATGCCTATTAAGAGTACCGAAAATGACCTTTTCCCGTGCGCTAATTTGCGTTGCTACGGGAACAGAACACAGTTCCCTTAGAAACACCGAACCACTGACAGCCGATGTCAGTGTTTTGAATTATAATAATTGTACTATGACAGCAGATGTCAGTGTTTTGAATAATAGTCTAGTATAGCAAATACTTACTAGTTTTTGTATTAAGAAAGGTATAATGGCTACGCCTCACACGGGAACCCGTCGCGCGCACACGGGAAAAGCCTATTTTCTGGACTCGTAATGAAATATACTATTACGTAACTAGTCCCGAAAATGCTGTTTTTTTTTGGACGAGTAGACAAGATTCCAAGATCTAGGCGAGTCCTGAAAGTTTGCGAGTCCGGAAAAACAGTGCGAGTCCGGGCGTGTTGCGTACATTTTTTTTTTTCGGCAACCGTGTGGTAGGTATATCAAATCAATTAAACACGTTTCTTTGTAATATCTAAATGTACTAAAAATGGCGTCGATTTGAATGTTTATGTTTGTCATGATGACAACACTCTGAAAAAACTAATTTTTAGAACAAAATTAGGAACATTCTAATTGAATTCACTGTTTTGACCCTTACTTTGTGGAATCTACTCATATTACTAACATTCTAATTCTTGTTTTTATTAATATTTATATTGAAATTCGAACAATTGCTAATATTAAAGGGATTCAGTTTGTTTGAATGACAGCAACGATGTAATTCTTCCCAGCCTAGTTCACAAAATACGTACTTTCTGGACTAGGTCGGAAAAGTGCTACTTTCTCACAGAAAAAGCGTCCGGGAAGTAGGTACTTTCCGGACGGTTGCCGAAAATAAGTTTTTATTGTATTATAGCGAATTTCTGTAACCACAAGATTTTATTTTATTCTATCTTAATTGTTGCAATAAACTTGAAAACGATATTATTTTTCAATAGAGAATGAAGAGACCTTCCAAACGATATATCACAAACCTATACTCCCCATTTGAAAAATTGGGGGTTGTACCTGTCATTCGGAAGGGGTTGAAGGTAAGGGTTGTTATCATCGTAAGGGATCTATCGCGGTGACGCCACACCTTACGGCAACTAGGCGTACGGTGCGCGCGCGAGAAACCGCTGAATAACATCGCAACGGATCAATCGAAGCGAATGCGTTCTCTGTCTTACTCCTTGCGTCTTTTTCTCCTTTGTCTTACTCATTGCAGAATATATTCACTAATAATTATTCTCTAATAATGCAACAAGAAGCGCTTCCCTTCTAAACGGTGTTACAGTATTCGCCAGCTAACTTGATGTCCCAGAAATTACCAACTAAGAGAGACAGAGTAATAATGCCCTGCCTACTCGGCTGCTATTGGTGATAAAATTTTGACAAACGCCAATTGCATCGAACCTTATCAGGTGTTAAGATTTTCAGTAGCGTAGCGTCACACAGTTATTGTTTCTGCTTTGTACAATAAAGTGTTTGTAAAACAAACAGATATGTTTTATGACGTCAACCCTCTTGTGATTACTCTAGATGAAAGTGATTCCAGTAGCGGCAGAGAGTCAGATTCTTCGTAAAGATAAAAACTGTTTATACCTATTCTTAGAAATATACCTAGCTTAAATAATTTCCTATTATCTTGTGTTTCTTTCATTCTCATTACTACCTGGAAGAAATTATTCAGTTTCTAACAAATTTTAATTATAGTCCGTCCGGAAATATAAGATCCTAACTTTATAATCTTCAATTAGATAAATAACATGTTATTGTAATGGGTACCTTATTGTTAAAATATTTTTTATGTACTCAGAATTCAGGTATAAAGCAGATCCGTTTCTATTAAAATCAACATACCAATAATTATAACAAAGAAATAAATATTATTTATTAAGTTAGGATCACATATTTCCGGACGGACTTTACTTTATTAATTGTACAAGTTGTGTTAATTTGTAACAGAAAGCGTATCCTCAGAACTTGCACGGCACTGTTTACAGTTATCGGATGGGCGGCGTCAATAGCTCCCTAGAAAGCATTTAGGACATCAAGTTAGCTGGCGAATACTGTATTATCGTAAGGGATCTATCGCGGTGACGTCACACCTTCCGACAACTGAGGCGCGCTCGAGGGACCGCGGAAAACTCATTGCGGTCACTTCCGTCTTCGTAACTGCTTTGTATATCTACTACTAAATTATGTTGATATATACTATATTGATACGTTTTCTGGATAAGAAATAAGCAGCAATTGCCAGTTACAAAAAAAAGGTTCTTCGTCATTCATGGAAATGGAAGTAGAAAATTAACAAGAATGTTATGTCAGTACATAAAATAAATTGTTTGTAGAAGTGAGAAATATTAGGAGAAAATAGCGGAGAAATGAGTATTTTTTTTCAGTTGGTAATCTAGGTGAGCCAGCTTAAGCCATTCAATGAATACACGATAGAGCGTTTCCAAGTGACGTCATCCTGCACCATGTTGTTAGCTGATCACGGACAACCTTCAGAAAGATAGATGGAAATAGCATTTTTTACTGTGTAACCCTTTCGCTGCTAAATTCATTTAAGGTAGTCGTGCCACCAGTGCGCAATAAATCTGTCTTGAGCAACATGAGCACGTCAAAATATTTTTCCAAGAAAAAGAATCTTTCCCATACTGATCCAAACGTATATATCCGCAATGGCCATGAAAACTAAATATTGAAAATAATTTATTTTTAAATACCGAATAAGTAATGTCAAAAATTTAAAAAAACAAACATAATAAAAAAATTTCTTCATACCTTGGTCGAAAGTACGTACTTTCGTCTCTAGTAGCGGGGACGAAAGTTTAACATTTACTTCCTGAGAGAAGTACACGCTCGCCCTCTATAACGGCGGGAGGAAAGAATTTATCATGTGTATTTACACTCGTAGTCGACCAGCAGCACTCGGATCGCTCGTGCCGCAAATGTCGGGGCAGGCATCAAAAACATTTAAAGTTAAAAAAAAAAACGTGTGCGTCTCGGGACGCTCGACAGAAGTGATAACTTTAACTAATCTGAGTTGACCTATTTAATATTGAAATTGTTTAACTTGAGAAAAGCTTAGCTTATTACTTAAATTTTATGTACATTAAAATGATAATGTGAGGGAAGGTTATTTATTGATAAAATCTTTTATTGATTATAAAATTTATTTTATCTTTAGTTACAATTCTTGAATATGTACATTAGAATTTTGTGTATGTACATTATTAGTATCATTATTTAATCCTATAAAAGTAACTATTGGCTTATGATAAGCAACGACATTTTTACATTGTATGTCATCTAAAAATTTTGCAGACTGCATCAAGTACAGTTCCATGACTTGTTGTGGCTTCTTCTGGCTTATTTATCATTTTTAATTGTAATTTTGATTGTAGGAACGATACTTAATTTTTAGCACGATCAGAAGCAAAATTAACCTCAAAATCTCCGGTTAAAATTAAAGGAATTTTACAATACTGTTTTTGTTTTGAAAATAAATTTAAAGATTCAAAGCTGTTTTTAATATACACTGTGTTCATTTGAAAAGGACCCACCCTTAATATTTGAAAAATGGGACATATTGGAAAGAAATGCCGAAACACGTCAACTTTTAACTTGAGGGGGACACTTTTTGGCGCTAATGTCATAAACGTCAGATTCACCCCCTCCCTACTGGAGACACCCCTTACATTTTTTCAAATAGCATTAGGTATCAAGTTATACCTCATTTGAAAGGTCTGGTAAATCTCTAATCAATCATTTTGCTTTGCCTTTGTTACCAGCCTTCCATTGTTATTTAATCATCGTTTAAAATTGGCTCTTTTTCAACTTTTCGTATGCCCCCGTATTGTGTTATGATAAAAAGACTCTTTAAAGAATGAAAAATTTACAAATAGTGAAAAGACAACTGTTAACAAGAAAAAACTGCTATTTAATAATGTGTTCAAAGTGACCACCGTTAACATTGAGGCAATAAAAAATGAAAAAGAGCCAATTTTAAACAATGATTAAATAACAATGGAAGGCTGGTATCAAAGGCAAAACAAAATGATTGAATAGAGATTTACCAGACCTTTTAAATGAGGTATGACTTGATACCTAATGCCATTTGAAAAAATGTAAGGGGTGTTTCCAGTAGGGAGGGGGTGAATCTGACGTTTATGACATTAGCGCCAAAAAGTGTCCCCCTCAAGTTAAAAGTTGACGTGTTTCGGCATTTCTTTCTAATATGTCCCATTTTTGAAATATCAAGGGTGGGTCCTTTTCAAATGAACACAGTGTATATTGTTCACAATGTTATTGATAAATCCTATTATATTATATTATTAAACTTACCTTTCGTTGGGAGATTCTGTAATGATCCAAGGATCATCTTCTGCTTGTTTCATTATATTTTTTATAATCACTGTCAAAACAGTTTCGGTGTAGAGTAGAGAGAGGGGGAATCGTCTGTCCGAAATACGGCTAGCGCTGTGGGTTATAGTGAGAGAGGAGGAGCCTGCCTGCTGCTGTCGTATGCGTGAGAGAAAGGAAAGCCAGACCGTAACGCGTTACGTTACGAAGCAGTTTACCCTCCCATAAGAAGTTATCACTTCAATAAGTAAAATTAATAACGTACTTTCGACCGGCTATGAAGAAAAGTCGAATGCACTACACGGGCCAAAAATTGAAATCTCGATCCAGCTCTTCATGATTTAACGCGTGCGCATGGCCGAAAATTCAACTTTCGGCCCTTGTGGTGTAATATACTATTACAAAAAACTGAACATTTTACTACATATAATACCTACATCTCTTGGAAGGTTTTGTCTTGAAAGTCGAAGGCGGAATGTTATCAGGAAAATGGCGAGCTGATAGTCTCATTGGATTTTCCTCGCTGTGACTTCCTGGAAAAAATTATACCTATATAAATTAATAGTGAATGATTTTCGCGAGAATAGTTGATAGTGAACATGTATGTTGGGGATTGCTCGCATAAAAGCTTTTTTTTACTTTTTATGCGAGCAACCCCATGAAAAATTGTTCAATTTTATCACAGGAGAGGGTCCGAATATGGGCCAGGCACTTAATATGGGCCCATCTGCCAGATCAGGCTTAAGTTTACACTTACATATCGTCAATACCTATTTTACCGTCTCCCGGATCCATTTCACAGGTTTCTATTAAACTATTGTGGTTGATGTGTTTTGATCGTTCCAATAACTTTTTAATCTAAGATTAAATCGCGTGTTTTTTACATTTTTCAATACTCTTTCGTGTTCGCTCTTGCTATTTGTCATAGAGGGTGAGTTTAACATAGCATTTAAGCATTTAATTTTATTCTAATAGCAGGTTTCTCCTAACCTCTAATTTTATAGCGAGTTGTAGTTGATGTAATATGGGCCACCTAAGTGTGTTAAAATATGGGCCCGGGCCCATATTCGGACCAAGGTATTATACGAACTTTTTTGCAGGTAGAAATCATGTCCTCTCCAGGAAGAGAACAAAAATTTGTGAATAAAAACTTAAGAAAAAAATGGAACACTCAACATATGGAACAGGCTATATATTCTGTCAATAATGGACGAATGGGCTTCGACACTGCATCAAAACGGTTAATGTGCCAAGAGGCACATTGCAAAGGCTGGCAAGGAAAGCAAAAGCTAGTAACCTTCCTAGTAGCAGCATTATTGAGAATACCAAACTAGGCCGAAGCACAGTTCTTGGAAGTGACGCAGAAAACAAGTAAGTCGACTATATTCTCAAAATGAAAGCAATGAGTGCAGGAGGACAATTTGTTCCTCCAATGCTTGTATTTCCCAGAACAAACAGAAACGACCAGTTTATGCGTGGTGCACCGCCTAGATCTATCTATGCAGTTCACCCCAGTGGCTGGATTCAGCAAAATCTATTTACCATGTGGTTCAACCACTTTATTCAGTTTTTTAAGCCAACTGAAGAGTTTCCATTGCTGCTTGTATTGGATGGACATTACAGTCATACAAGAAATTTGGATGTTATAAATATAGCAAGGGAAAACCATGTTTACATCATATCCCTTCCTCCACACTCGACTCATAAACTTCAGCCTCTTGACAAGACTTTCATGGGGCCACTTAAATTCTACTACAGTGAAGAAATTAGGGCTTGGTTAAGAATAAATAACAGAGCAGTAAGACAATTTGATCTGGCAGAATTGCTTGGCAATGCTCTGTTGAAGTGCCAGACAACGGAGCTGTAAATGGCTTCAGAGTGACGGGAATCTGTCCACTAAATAAACATGTTTTTACGGAGGCTCACTTTATTGCCGACAGAATTGAATCCGAAAAATCATGTAGTTCAGGCTCAGAAACTCAGCTGCAAGAACCATAATCTCGTTCAACCATCACTGATGTTGATGGTTCAAAATATCTAGATTACCAACCAGACCGTTCCAAATATCTGGATCCCCAACCAGGGTGTTCAAAAACTATAGTCAGTCCATTCGATATTTCACCTGTTCCACTAGTTAAGAAGCGAGTAACTACAAGGGGACGAAAGCCTTCCAAATCACAAGTTATAACTTCATCCCCTTGTAAAACAGAACTAGAAATATCAATCGAAAAATTAAACAAAACAAAAAATGGAAAGAAAAAGAGGAAATTAGTTGCAGTAGAATCCAGCGAAAGTCGAAAGAAGGCCACAAAAAGAACAAGAGAACAATTAAGCTCGGAAGAGGATGGAGAACAGGAATTTGCACTTGCAGATGATGACCAAATTGGACAGTTTGTCCCAGTAAACAACGACGCAACATGTTTATTTTGTGATGAGCGCTTGTCTCAAGACACTAGGGGAGAACTTTGGGTGTGTTGTTTATGGGCACATGAACAGTGCTCCGGTACTGACAAGGATGCCTACGTGTGCGATTTTTGTCAATAGGTTGGTAACACCTTTTGTGAAGTTTATTTTTTTACCTATAGGATTGTTTTTCATCTATTTTTTTTGAGTATGTAAATATCCATTTTTAGTTATGTTATTGAGGGATATTCTACACCCTCTGACCAAATAACAGAAATGTGCACCGTTTTGTGTCATTCTTTATCATAAATATATTATACGTTTTTGAGGAAAGTTAACATTGGAATTTATTCACTAGGTCTTTACAACGTCCATAAACCTTTTTACATACAATCATAATGAAAAAATAAAAAAATTATTTCAAAAAAATAAAATGGGGGCCCATATTCGGACCATCTCCTCTATTATTTGCAAAAAATAAATCTTACCTCCAGAACCTCTGCCTTGGACAGTGTTATTATGGTAAGTCTCCCAAAGCTGACATGATTTTTTTGAATATTGGAGTGTATAAAAGAGGGCCTTTGAACCAAAGTTCAGAAAACGTCAATTTCCGGTTCCTTGTCATAAGGCAGCAAAAAAGTCATTTTCAGTAACAGGATGTTACGGTTCACCCTGAAATATAAGCAATACATTAGATAGTCAATAAACAGCTGTGGCTTGGATGCATAAAGGAGTTAATTGTTACCTCAATATAATATCATATTAAAAACTATTTACATTATAAATGGGTTCATTATTGTTGACACTGGATAACTGGTTCTTATGTTAACCTTAAGGGTAGAACACCTCTTTTGACCTTTCAAGGCCGTTGACACAGGTTACTAGCTTTAACCTCCTCCATTTTGGTTTTTTTTGTTGCTTCTTCCCCGTGGTCACATGGTTGTTTAACCTTCGTGTACTGCGGTTTTTGTGAACAAGGAAATACTAACAATCAGGATTTTCCTATACAATTAATTTGTAAGGATGCATGAGTTCATGGATATAGTTCCTGATCCAACAAAATTCACATGAAGGTCACACGCCATCTAGGACCTTCTTCTTCTTCTTATTCCACTTCTTATCATTCTTCATCTATACATACTTTTACTTCTTCTTTATCTGCTTCAACTGTCTGTATGGTCCTACCTGTGGAACGTCTATTTCAGTGTCGGCTTTCAACTTACCTCCTACTCAGCTTGAGCTTTACTTTCGCTTTCCAACTCACCCTTACAGCAGGGCGTACCCAGTCCGAGAAGGAAACTGTACCTACATCACAAGGACACCTAAGGAGTGAACAATCAAGTAAGATATTTCCAAGTTTCACATATCATAAACTTCTTACCTGCTAGTTAGAGGTGAGAGTGGTGAATTTGGGCTCGGATGGTGCAGTTTGACTATCTTCCCATGATATTGTACATATTTATTAGCGGGTTTGAGGACATATGAGCGCCTACATAGTATATCTCAGATAATTCTTCCTATCCTCAATGACATGAGTAAGGTTTTAATGCCTAAAATAGATATCAAGTAGTAGTTGAAAGTATTAATAATAATTAGTAACCTATCAACTAGGTAATAAGTAAGGTAAGGTAAGGTAATTGAGTGAACCTTATACATACAATGGCTATACTTACCAGGAAGTTCATGTAATCTCAGAAGTATACTTTTGCGGAAGCTTTCTTCAAATTCTGAATCTATATTATAAATTCCATTCCAGTTCACACTTTTTGTGAAAAGGCAAGCCAAACGCTGTCATTTGTCATTGTCGTTAATACAGAATTCCGACCATAGACTAGCTCACCAGTAGAGGGGAAATATTAACACTTTACCCACCCACTCTACGCGAACGAGAAGTCGAGAATATTTTCCACCGCCCTCCTGTTTCTTGTAGGGTATAGTTGCCCTATATCCACCCTTTTTTTAACCTTGTTGCCAAAAAGGACTCAATCTTTTAAGTCTAGAATGTGGTTTTGTGTTAGTCAGAATAGTTTGTTCATAATACCTATTTGTTTCCGTGACTATATTACTAACAAACTCAACATTTACAAATTTTTGGGAGCATTCTAAAATTGTAGGTGTGTCACTAAGTGCAGCTGTGGTATGTCCACTCTGTTGTGAATGAAACTCATATTTTATAGGTTTAAATTCAATATTACTATGCCACTCGAAATTATTGGCATCCTCTTCTTCTGAATCCAAATCTTCACTCTCACTGCTGGCTGGTTCCGCAAATATTGATAAATTTGTCGTTCTAGGAGTAGGTTGTTTTGGTCTCGCAAAGCTTACTTTTGAGGTTGACGGCTTTTCTACATCCTCTTCAGTTTCAGTATCGTCTATCTCTCCAACACTATCCAGTTCTTCGTCACTTTCAAACAACAATTTTTGTAACTCAGCGTCAGATAAATCTTTTCACTGCATTTTAAACATAATACAAACGTTACAGCTTGTTAAAACAAAACAAAATGGGTTTTCACGGCAGAGACACGTATACACAAATAATGTGCCGGTCCACCAGAGCTCAAGACGTGCGAATTGAAGTCACGTGATTTGGGTTTTATTGGTCGAGTCAGTCTCGGATTTTTGTTACAAGCATCAGCCGATGGCGGAAAAAAGGTTATTTGAGCGTATTACCGTATTAGTTCAAATGAAAGCTTGCGTACATGAACGTCTGGAGCACTGAGGGCACGAAAACCGTTTGAGAATATATCACGATTGAGCAGTGAAAGGGTTGAATATAAATCGAGGAAAATAGGTTAATTGGTTTTGGTGAATTTGTGTACTAGTGTGTACCAGTTGGATACTATAATGATTTAAGAGTGTAAAAAAGCGAATGTTATGAAATTTATCATGTTGTATTATTCGGTTTGAGGTTACATTAGAATTTATCTAACAAACTAGGAATTATACTCAGTGAATATCCAGGATTCCATGTTATCTACACTGATGGTTCTAGGACAGTTAATGGTGCTGGTAGTGCATTCTTACACGAAGATATGTCCAGATCATGGACTCTATCCGAAATGTCAACGGCATATACTGCGGAGCTTTATGCGGTATGGCAGGCATTATTCATCACGATGTCGTACTTGGAAAAGGTCTATCAATTTGAATGTATCAGGCTAAAGTTACAAGTCATTTGAGTAATAAATCAGCAAGTCCATGATTTGACTCTTTCGTCTTGATTTAACATGTTTATCAATCATTCTTATTAATTATTTCAATTTTTTTTTATTTTTAGAGCTTTTAATACAATAAGTCTTATCCAAAACATCACCATACTCCTTTTAGTTTCTACTGGTACAATGGCTGGTGTAATGTCTTTTTATACTTTAAGAAATGTAAGTTGTAATTTATTATATATGTCAATAGTAATTGTTTCGAAGCTTATCATATAACATTTATGTAATGCGAATAAAATTTTGTTCCATCATAAAAATCTGGTTACGGAGGTATTCCTCTAAATAAACTTCACGACACATGCATAGTGTGACGAATCGTTGTCATTTCATTGTTTTCTCCAACTTTTACAAGTTATTCAAGTACAAATGTCCACAAAATTAACAAACGCACATATTATGAAAAATGTACAGCGAACAAAAAAATTTGAACATGAATTATGTCGGTGATTGATTTAATCTATTCGGACCAGGCGTATTTCAGTTTTACTAATTAGTCTTGAATACCCATTTTTTCCGGATTTCACACGATACTTCAGGTTTCATTGTGGTCAAGATTATCGAATTCATCTATCATAGCTCTTTTCCAAAATTATCTCTTTTTTTCCAGTAATGCTTCACTTACATTGGTTGGATCTTTTCTCTCATCCCTCCATTCACCTTTTGACCACACATCCTCATGTTTTCCTCCAATTTGTCTAATAATCTGCAAACCTTCCTCCCACATCTTTCTACTTTTTCATGTTCTGATCTTTCCTCTACCCGATTTTCTTCCTCAACTGAAATTTCATTTTTCTCATTGTCAACTTGTTCCTCTTCTTTCTGATCATTTGGTTTTTGAAAAGATAGATTTATAAAAAAATCGGATGAACCGTCTTCATATCTATCTATTGCTCCTCTCGATGTTTTTGATTTTCTCTGCCTTACTGGAGACACATCAAATTCAAATTTTTCATATCTACTCATAAGAATTCCTCCATTTCTAGGATTTCATAATTGAATGTGTTGACAAAATATTTCATTATCAACAATTCGCGCCATGTATCATTTATTCAATGTAGATTTTTCTCAAAGTTCCATGGCATTTTCACATTCCATCATGTTATGTTAACTATTATTATAAATTATTAATTAAATGATCTATTTGGCACTTGCTTGAATATTTTCATTTACTTCTAATTGACCAGTATCTTCAATTTTCTGCATTCAATTTTTCCAATTTCAACTCGAACATTTTCTGTATTTCAATATATACTCAATACCCCTCACTTTGTCTGGAAAATCGAAACCATTGGTTCACTCCGAGAACTGGGTCTATAACCTGTTAGTAAGTAACTGATTTTGCAGTATATGAAAAATGTTGGAAATACAGATAAACTTTGACATCTTTCTAACTCAGAAAATCACTTTCTGAATGAACCAAATCGACTTCCTATAGCTGCAATTTTCCAGCGGCAAGTAAAATCATCCAGCAAGATGTTTTGGGAAAAACCACTAACAATGGTAAATTTTCCTTTAACGGTTATGTAGAATTTTCGAAATTATCCCAGCTAAGGATTGACCAACATTTCCAAAAGAAATCAAAAGCTTCTCACTCTACTTGTATGATAGTTTTATTATTTGCCTAATTATAATGGCAAATAAATTTGAATCAACAATATAAAAATATTTTGTATCAACCCAATTTGGCAACACCTATCAACCTATGCAAGATTTGAAAAATCGACAAAATAAATACTTTTCTGATGCGTAGGTACAATTAATTGTGTAGACCAGTACCTAGTTGGTCACTTCATAAACTAATTAACAATTTAATAGATAAGGCTTTCACTTGATGAAGATCCATACTAACAAGATGAAACGAATTAAATTGTTTTATATCATCTTGTAATTAACAATTAAGCGTTGATATTAAACGTTACAAATACTTCATCCTACAGACATTTGTAATTCTTGTTATTTGTCTTGAATATTTTGGAGTGTAGATTATTCAAAACAACCAACTCACACTAATACTATTGGGGTAATTTTTTTGGGAATTATTTTTCTATTTCATATCAATGTAATAACATGTTTTCCAGGTAACTCATCAAGCAGCATCATTCAAAATATATATGATAATTGCTGTTATTGTTACAATAGCGGCTTTGATAGGCTTTTGTGGTCAAGCAGTCGCAGATGAGGTAACTACTTGTATACTCTTAATAATATTTCATGCATATTTATGAAGAATCTCGATAAGAACATTATCTACAAAACAATTATCATAGAATTATTTATTTACCTTTACTCACTACACTTTATGGTTTAAGCTCATGTTGACAAGTTAGTTGTCAATTATATGTCTCCGATTTAATGTAATTCTTTTTGTACAATAAAGCCTAACAAAATGTTTAAAAGGTTCTTCTTTTTTTTCGGCTCGAGATGGGAAACTCATTTGAATGGGTCCAGGACCCAAACAGTGTTGGACTCATCCCCAAGGGGATGTCTACCAACCAAACCCACCTCAAACTCGCCGTTACCCCCGCCTCGGAGTCACTACCCTAGCATACTTCGAGACGGGCGGCGGTCCCTCGCACACTCTCCACTCACGCCGTCGTCTTCTCCCTAACTTTCACTCCTACCTCTCATGCAATATCAAGTCATTCTCTCTCCCTTACCATGCTCTCTACTACGCCACTTACCTCCATCCATTCCTCCTCCCCCCTCAACATTATCTCCACCATGTTTTCCCAATACACCGCCTCCTTTAGTTTCCTCTCCAACTTCTTGAGCACTTCCTCGTTCTTCTAGCATCTAAACACATGCCCCACATCATCCTCCACTTCACACCTATCGCACACTGCAGTCTCTCTTTTTCCAACCTTGTGAAGGTACCCTACTCTCGACCCATGTCCAGTGAACACCTGTGTCAACAAGTAGTTCACCTCCCCGAATTTCCTGTCCATCCAATCTCTCCTATTCCCAATCGCTCCTTTTAGCGTGCCTCCATACTCCTTCCACCTCCTCTTCATTGCCTCCCCCATCCATTTCTGTACTTCCTCTCTGATCGCACCCCTCCAGGTTTAATTTTTGCCTCTAGCCATCACGTCCAATGGGTAGGTCCTGCCAGTCCACCCACTGTTCTGTACCCCTGCACCACCCTCAGCAATCAGCAATATCCCTCTCTGCACCCGCAAGAGTGGCCTAACCCTCGCATTCACTCCCGCTCTTGCACCCCACTCCTCCTCCTCACCGTACAACATACTCTGCTCTACAGTCCTACCAATTATCCTCCTTTTCCACTCTCCGGGCCCCTTCACATTACACATCAATCTCCCCAGCCATGCTGCCCTCACTTTCCCCTTCTCTGCCGCCCTTAACATGTGTATTCTGAAGGGTTATTGACTATCCAACCACACCCCTAGGAATTTCACAGACTCCTCCATACGAAATCTCTTTCCCTTCACCATCACCCCCACTTTCCTCGTCTTGCTCCGTCCCTTCACTAGCCACCCCACCGTCTTATCTTCCGCCACTTCTAGTCCGCACCGCTCTATCTTCTCCACAATGTTCCTACACATTCTCTCCGCCTTTCTTCCTATCTCCACCTCTCCCTTCGCCGTACATAGCAGTCACACAGCGTCCGCATACACCGTGATCTCACATCTCTCTTCACATACTATACCAGAAAACTCATCAAACACACACTTCCATAGCGTCAGTCCAAGAACCGAGCCCTGGGACACTCCAGCCTCCGTCTCATACCTCCTCCCTCTAGTGTATACTAACACACGTCCCGTCAGGTAGTCCTCCACCAGGTTAACAAAACCCTCCCCCACTCCAAGCCTCAGCAACTCGCTCAACACTGCCCGTTTGCTGACACTGTTGAACGCGTTCCCGACGTCGAAGAACACGAGTAGGGTACTACCCCTCTAGTATCCTGGACTTCTCGAATCCTGCCCCCATCTCCTCCTTCTCCCCCTGTGAACAATTTGACTATAACCTCCTTCTCCCAATCTTCCTCTAGCACTTCGTTCCTATTTCCACCCATCCTCTTCACCGCTATCTCATATGCCTTTTCCCATGGCCATCCGCCATGGCGTTTCATGGTACACAGATCAGCTCCAAAATCGGCCAAAAATGAAACATAATATCGCCGAAAACAATGTCCGGTATATTCTTCAGGGTGAGGTGAATTCAAAATTGTGGCAATAACTTTTTCGGCATTTTACTAAAGGAGTGAATTTCAACGGGTTGTTTCGTGCATTTCTTATTTTTGTAAGTGACAAAAAAACGTCGATGATTTATGCTGCAAGGTCGAGTTTTCACATATTGTCTGACAAGCTCTACCAATCCTGAGATATTCCCCGATGTTACAAAAAATTCTCGCATTACCTTTGTTTTTTATTCGGTAAAGTAATTCTAATAACATTTCAACAAGCATATTATTTTGTCAGTTCCTCTCTTCTACATGCTCCACTTAATCGAATTATCATAGCAACTTCTTCAAATTATATGTATCATTTGATGCTTTCGTTAAAAACTTTGTGACATCTTGTTCATTAGAAATTTTGGATTTTTTAGCTCTGTAACCTTCTGATTCACGTTTTAGGGCGCGTTGTATCAAACATCTAAACTCGGTTTAATGAGAACTGATGTTTAGACTGTGAGAGATTGATGTATTTATTAACCATTAATTACATGAGTCTAAACATCAGTTATCATTAAACCGAGTTTAGGTGTTTGATACAACGCGCCCTTAGTAATGCAACCAGCTGTTGGTACACTCCGCGTCATTTAAAACTGGTTCACCTTTATTTTCCCTATGTAAACCAAACTTAACTATAATCAAAATGACAAACAGTCACATGTGTCAAATTTGTCAAAGCGCATTATCCACGATGCCAGCCCATTTAAGTGAATTTGATAAAATGCGAATAATTTCCAAAATAGAGGATGGTTGGTCCATTAGACGACTTGCCCAAGAGTTCAATAGAAGCAAAACCACGATTCAAAACATGAAAAAAAGGTGGGATAACGATCAAACTGTTAGCAGAAAAAGAGGAATTAGAAGACCATTTATAACTTCAGCGGAGCAAGACGAAGCATTAACTGACATGCAAAAGTTGCAGTGAACTTTAATGCTTCAATAACAACCGCATTACGAAGAATTAGAAAACTAATTTAAAGAATTGTGCAGCCGTCCGGAAATACAAACTAAATGAAGAACATAAACAAGGTAGATTAATATTTGCCTTAAATTATGTTTTAAACGATACATAAAATTTTTGGGGAAGGGTAATTTTTTCCGATAAAAAAGTATTCCAATCACATAGTGACGGCTATATTAGAGTTTATAGACCGCCTCAAAGTAGGTTTAATGCAAATTATATTTCTTCTAATGATAAGTCTGGACGATTTTCTGTAAATGTTTGGGCTTGGATGTATAGAGGAGGTTTAGGAATGTGCTGGAGAATCGAAGGAAGATTAAATGCGAGGAACTATTCGGATATTTTAGATGGGGTAATGATACCATCGGTTAGGGAAATCTTCCGCAATGATAATTTTATTTTTCAGCATGACAAATGCTCAGTGCACACTGCTCGCAGCGTACGCAATTATATTGCTGAAAATAACATTGAAACGCTTCCATGGGTCGCTAAAAGTCCAGACCTTAATCCAATAGAGAATGTTTGGGGGCTTATGGTAAAAAAATTTAAATACAATTTCACGAAACAAAGAACACTTATGGACACTAATAGAAGAAACCTGGGAAAGCTTGACAGAAGATGAAAATTTAACATTAAATTTAATTGACTCAATGCCTACAAGATTACAAGAAGTTATTATTAATAATGGTGCTATGACACGTTATTAATTATTGAATGTAAACTTTCATGGCTGCCATGCTACCATGGTCTATAATCTATTTGTTAGTTCATTTATTTGGAATGTTTTAATTCTGAATTACGTGGATCTCGTGTCCAAATCTGAAACTGTAAACTTTTCTATTGAAATTTTGTTGTTTGTTATTTTCGAAATTTTATGGCTACAAATGCATAGTTCTTTAGATCAGGTTTTCTAATTTTTCTTAATGCTGTTGTTACTGAAGCATTAGTTTTCTGCATCTATTGCATGTCTTGCCATATTAAAGGGATTTTCCTATAAATAATCAGTTAAAGCTTTGTCTAGCTCTATTCTAGTTAAAACTGGTCTTCCATTACCTATTTTTCCTACAACAGTTTGATCCTTGTCTTACATTTTTTTAAGTCAGTCATCTAATAAACCAACCAAATGTTATTTAAAAAAATATTCGAACCTGTAACAATGTAATACATTTGGATTTATTACAATGTCACACTATTTCTAAATTAAAGCTAGTTACTGTTTGTGTATAAATGATATAATAGATTTTTATTTTTTCCAATTTGTTTTATTGCTTTACAAAATTTAATTTCATCATTACATCTACTAACATTTTTGTTGAGCTGGCATCACTGCCCTAGAAATTATACCATAACAGCTGGTTTAGCATTGACACTTTTTAAAAGATCAATTTACACAACTACAAAAACACTATTTTTTATTATAATAGTTGTACCAGTTTTATATGACGCGCAGTGTACTTACTAATATCGCCGTTTTTTCTGGTAAATAAAATACTTCTTATCATCTAATAATACGACTAGAGAGAAGATGGTTTTCATATTAAGCCAACAATACTTTTTCATGAGTGATAGTCTTGATTTTCTTAGTAGAACATCATTCTTCGTACCGATTAAACGCTATTCCATAAACACTCCGTGATTTTTCCGGCAAAAGGGATTCTGCGATATTTCGCGTCATTTCTTCCAAATCAGTTTCATAATCACTTATATGAATTCAATTCTAAGCGACAATTGTGTTTACAGCAGATAAACGAATATTGCCGTGACAACCTGACGTTGTCAAGGAAATGTCAGAGCACAGCTCACTAATCTACTAATATTTTAAACTACACATATACTTACTGCTTTAAAAATAGTTGTCATTGTGACATGTCAAAAATGCAGTTTTCAATTTTTCGAAAATTTCTTATCATAAATGCCATCGGATAGAACGCCTAAGATAATTTAAAACACCTAAAGATCTTTGTAATTCTTTCACATTTGTTGGATTTTGCAAACTTCGAATAACCCTTACTCTGTCTAAATCAGGTTTCATGCCATCTTTACAAAATATGTGGCCTAAGTATTTTACTTCATTAATTTTATATTGTAATTCACTTTTATTAAATTTAATATTCAATTTTTTAGCTCTCTCAACTACTTTATGTAAAACTAAGTCATGTTCTTTTGAATTATCTGCAGCTATATTTATGTCATCAAAATAAATGATCACACCTTCAATGTCAGCAAAATTTTGTTCATTTACTTTTTGGAAGAACTCAGGTGCTTTTGACAAACCAAAAGGTAGTCTTATAAATAACTGTACACAAACTACTTGATTCTGAGTCTAGTTCTACCTGATAAAATCCATCTTTAAGACCTAACAGAGTATAGAAACATTTACCACTTAATTTGCTACTAATATCTTCAATAGTTGGTATAGTATAAAAATCCCGTTTAGTTGCTTTGTTTGAGTCTTGAGGATCTATACATATTCTAATAGAATTATCATTTTTCTCAACAATTACTAAGTTAGAAACAAATTCTCCTGGGTTGTCAGTTTTACAAATTATTTCACTCCTCTCTAGTTCATTTAATTTATTTTTTAATCTGTCTTGCAAAGCTGAAGGAATTCTACGAGCTGGTTTTGAAACCGATGTATAATTTGATTTTAAATTTATGTGACATTTTTATTTAAATTTACCTGTACCTTGAAATCGCTATTTAGTTTCAAGAATTTATCCTTTTCGGTATAATTTAATGTTTCAATACTATCAATGTTAACATATCCTAACTTCAAGCAACTTTCTAACCCTAAAATTAGATCTGAACTGACATCTGCAATAGTTAAATTTATATTACTAGATACATTATTGTTTTAAATCATTACTAGAATTTGTCCAACAGGTTCAATTTGAAAGCCACCAAATGCTTGTAATGTAAGCATACATGGAGTTAATTCTTTATCACTAAATACCTCTTCGTAATAGTTCACTTCCCGTATCAAACTTGAATTTAAACAATTTATTTTTAATTTTAATGTTCTCATAGCAAGAATTATTGTTACCTCCTGTATAAATGCTATAGATTTCTGTCTCACTTGATAGTTGTTCTTCAGCCTTTGACACTTCTTGAACTCGTCCTGTAGGTACTTGTTTTTTCTTCATTGCTCTACAAGCTTTTTTAAAATGGTTTAATTTTCCAAATGAATTGCATTTTTTACCATAAGCCTTATACTTATTTGGACCATAAACCGATAGGCACCTTTGGCATTCGAATGTTTTTGAATGATGTATTCTTAAATATTCTTTCTTCCCTCTATTCTGACCCTCTGATTTCATTAACAGTCTTTGTGTTTCCCTGTAGATCTCTTATTTGTACTTTAGCTAACTCAGCGGCTCTTCACTCGTTTATGGCACTTTCTAAAGTTAGGTCTGTTTTTGAGAGTAATTTCTCTTGCAATTTGAAGTCAAAAATTCCAAGTATAATGCGATCTCTAATTAAGGATTCCCTTCTTGTAAAAAAAATTAAATCATTCATAAACCACATTTTTCTTTGGATTGCAGTAACTTTCAAACTCCTGTAAAACTTTTTTGTAGTCTTTTCTTTCATCTTCCTCTAGTTTGAATGTGTTAAAAATGTCTAGCCCTTCTTGACCAATGCAATTTAGTAAGATTGCCACTTTTACTTCATCTGTCTGCGATCCTTTTCCTGGTGCAGTCAGATAAATTAACAAGTTTTGCTTAAATTTCTTGAAATTTCCCGCTACATTTCCAAACCAGGACATTCCTTGTGGTAATTTAAATTCCATTTTTTCTATCTTATTAATCAGGTGTTTTTCGTTCAACCTAACCTACAAACTTACTTTTGTAGTTTTTTATTGTTGTCTTTTTTTTTTCAATAAATAATACATTAACTTCGCAGCGCCATGTCTTATCTGTGTTTTAATTAAGTAATATTTTTTTGGATGGTATTAAATAACTAAGATTATTGAATATTCATTTATTTAACAATTTGCTACACATTTACATATGACATTGAATGCTGGTTGCCACACTTACCAAATACTTGTATATTTGGTTGCATAACGTATTACTATTTATACAACAGTTTTGATTAGGTTGCCATATCAGATCACACATTTACAATTATAATTATAACTTGAACTCCACTGAGGTCATTTGGGCTGTCCGGATTTTAAGTAAATATATATGTTGCAATCTGGCAACTGCGCTTGCCAAGATTTCGAAATTTGAATCCATTGTCAGTAAAGTACCATAAAAGCATTAAGGTGGCGCTTTCTCACAACCCTCTCGGCTGGATATACTTATTGACTCTCAAAATATCTATTTATTGCGATATCCGGTACCCATCTAATTTCAAGTCGTTAGGACACAAAACATTTAGGTATTTATTGTACTTAACTTCAACAATACGCTTTCAACCAGATGAACCCAAAATACAAGTGTTATTCTATGAATCTACAATAAAGATATCCAACTTTCTAAAAGAACAATGAAATAATAATCTGAATAAAAGTGAAAATACTTCGCTCGAAAAGAACAGTCATCATCCTTCGTTCGAAAAGAACACATCTATCAACAAACCCAAGCTGATCGACTTTAGATCAGTTTGTTAACTTAATCTTAATAAACAGGGAAAATTACGATTTTTACCTAGATATTTATATCAACCTATCGTGTTACGACGCGAAATTGCTAACTAAACGTGTGTATTTCAATAGTAACTGGACAAATATACATTTCTACGAGCATCCTTAGAAACTGTGAGTAACTGTAACTATTTAACTATCAACTCGCTGTAGTCAATTTGTTGCCTTTCTGCCTTACTAGCAATTTCTTGTAAGCTGATTTACGTGTTATATTTTGTCGTGATTCAGTGAACGACCGCATACAGTCCACTTTTCAAAAATCTAGTTCATTCTACAACAATATAAACTAAGAGAATGAGAAAAAACCACAAGAGACTATTTAGTAGTGTCTTAATAATATTTAACCATCACATAATGAAGAAGTGGAGTGGATTTCAATTGCAAAGTAAAGTTCCACCAGAAAAAAAACATAACTTTCATTTTGGTACGCGTTATGGAACACTATATAAATTGTAACTAATTTTGAGATGTGGACCTTGAAGCTACAATTATTATAGACACCTTTTTTGGTATCTCTCATAATAACAGACCTACTGAGCTTTATCACAATAATCAATCATCCTGTAGTATTGATTTGAAAATGTTTGCAATTTTTTGTTTTTTTCAGTCTATTAAATTACGAGATGTATTATATGAGTGCCCTTGGATGTATTGGACTGGAAAAAATAGAAAAGTACTTTTGATGATAATAACAAATACAATCGACACATGGAATATTTCATTCTTCAATATGTTCGTTATTGATCGTCTGATATTAACGAAGGTGAAGTGTAGCTATATTATCAATTGATACTATTATAGTTTAAACAAATGTAAAACTTTTCACAGTTTAACGTTCGAATTATGTTAATTTGTGGTAGTTCTGAATTCAGTTTGTTTTTGGACTCCAGAATTCATGGTTTGGTGTAAGCTCAGTTTCAAATCAATACCTGCATCCAATAAAAAGTGGATAATAACGTATATATTGATATTCAGATATTGTTGACAATGTTAGATGTAATCATTGTTTTTTGTAGGGAGCCAAACTCGTTTACACTATAGCGGCCGTAATCTCCAAGTTTAAATAACGAGAAGGGATAATGCTTCATCAATGTCTACGATGTCTTCTGATAAGTATTGCAAATTTTTAGATTATTTACACCCAGTGGTGGTGGACCTCTCGGGCTCGAAGCAAAAACTTTTTCCGAGTAGCGTGAAATGTGTTTATATCCAAGATATTTTTCTTCAGTACTAACAAAAACATCAAATTGAAGATATATACAAAAACTAGAAAATAAAGCTGGTACGCAGCAATTAGAAAAGATAGATCTTCTTCAATTTCAAAGTTTTCGTAAATTTTGTGAGCCTAATTTTATTTATTATGCTTTAATCATTTTTATATAAAAAAAATAGTAAACAAAACCAAGGCGTCACTTATATCTTTGATTTTATGGGCGATTTAAAATAAACAAACAACAGGATTTACCAATATGAATAAATTCTAGGGTAATACATGATCGTACTTACTATAATTATTTTATTTAAAAACAATAAAACAACTTATAAACTGAATTAATGTTGTGTCTGAGATGAATGACGTGAGACCGTGACATACCTGAAAATAAAATATCAACCTGAGCATTCATATTCCCTTTAGTTTGTATTTATTTATTTAAATCAGTTGTAAGTACTGAATTAAAAGATAAAATAATCTAATTATTAATAATGCAATTTAGTATAAACAAGAACGAACTGTGTCTGTCACCCTCAAGTGCTAGAATGTACTAAACAATTTAATTTAAACAAGAAGGCACTGTGTCTGTCACCCACAAGTGCTAAAAAGTGCTAAGTATGTCAAAACACTCCCTCATAAAGGATTTAGAACAATAACAAATGGGTAGGACGTATCACGTGGCTCAAACACTCCACTTCAGTGATACAGATTTCGTGAATCAACTGCACGGCTCAAGCACTCCGCCAGTCATATTATTCACAATACACGCTAAGCGGGTCAAGCACTCCGCAATAGCGCAAAACATGAGATAGAAAATTACAGACTTAAGCACTTTAAATATTTAAGGTTATTGAGATTTCAATAATCATTAATAAAATAAACAGAACGTAAAATAGAAATATAATCAAATAGGTAAAATTAAATAGCTCTGTGAGAAAACTGACCATAATCAGCAAACAGCCACGCACACAGAAATTGCACCTAGTCACTAAGTTTAAATTAAGAATAACTAATTTCAACTTCACACAGCAAAGATCTTCAATAAAATGTTCTTTCTCTTCTGCCTTTCTTTGAGATTTTACCCCAGTTGGCTTAGGTAATTCGATATCTCCGTATCTTTAATGTTGTTAACATAAACATAGACTGTGACTATTTAGGAATGTGAATATTTCATGTGTCTGAGTGCTGGCTGGATGTTTCGTATTTTAAAATTTCTTAGATTTTTTTATAGGGAGATAAAAAAAAAAGAATTCTTACAATTTTTATTTACATCCTCAAGAAACTACAATTTTAGAAAAAATAAATATAATATTCATAAAACAAGTGTAAACTGTTTTTAAACAATTCCCTTTAACTTTAAAAATTATATTCGAAAATTATTATTTTACAAAAAAATGCAATCACGACCGACTCAAAAGAGAGCAGAGATATATCTAAAAATACTTCTTTTACATTTTAAGCAATCTTTCCAACAAGTGTTAGATACACAAAATTTATGTGACAGAAACGACTTGAACTATCAATAGTTGATAGTAAAAATATTATCCCTAAAGTATAAATTCAAATAGGCACATATCTTCACGTTTGTATATGAGTTCATGGAATGTTTATATTATACATCTGGAGATTTGTTACTTAGTTTTCACGTCGATATTCTTAAGCAGCATTATTCATCTCTTCCTAATGAAAATATTATTAATACGGTCAGCGGCGTAGGTGGCCGTTCACACAAGTCTCATTTGAGCATCTCACAAATAGTCCAAACAAAAGCAAATTAGCTTTGTCACTAATTCACTAATGAATTATAATTATTTTTCTTTGAATCGTAGTTCCCTGAGGATGTAAATGAGAATTTACAAAAGCTTGGAAATAAAAAAAAACTTTTCATAATTGCTGCATATCCAACTATATTTTCTAGTTTGTCTCCTAATTGATCAGACACAGCACATGCGTTTGTCGCTTTTTAGTTTATAATATATGTATGCATTATTGAAAGTGTATTTATTTTAACCATTCTTAGTATTAGTTACAAAAATAGATCTATTTATCGTTTTGTTTGGCAATCTCTTTTATTAAACTTTTCCGAATAATTCCTTTTGAAGCCTTTTTCCACGCCTTTGTCTACCAAATCATTTCCCTTTAAATTAAAATTATTCCTAATCCTTGCAAAATTTTTCTAGCGCCGGCTCAATGGTGTTCAGTTGATAGACATATTTTGGTTTATCCAGTGCTGCCAAAGCAGCTATTAAAAATGTACTTCATCCACTCTGTCCAAGATGTACTGAATTTAAGAAAAATGTAGTTTTTGGCTTAAATAAAAACCATTTCCAATACAGGGATATTTTTTCATATTGAATCAATCATAAAAATGCTCAAGTGCTAGAGACCCTTGGGTGAATTTGAACACAACTTTTCAAAACAAATTATATTCTCTACTTTTACAAAGTTTTACTGTATTCAAAACAATTAAAATATGTTTAGATTATATATAAGTGGAAGCTGAGAGCTTCAATTACGGCACTATTAGAGCCCCTCCACAAAATAACAGCAATGGTTTCATTGAAATCGGATGATAATTAGAAAATGAGCTAGCTCAAGCTTGAGGTAAGACAACTTTCAATATAAAATAGATGAACGTGCGCAAAATAATGGAATCATGATAATTAAAAAAAATATGTGCTATAATAATAGCTTGCGTTTGAGGTAACACAACTTTCGGTTAAAACCAATAAGGGAATTGCACATAAATCGTGATTTGTGCACATAAATTGCACATAATTTGCACAAAATAACAGCAATGGTTTCATTGAAATCGGATGATGAATGAAAAATTCAGGCTAGCTTTAGTTTAAGGTAGCACAACTTTTAATAAAACCGAAAATATGAGTGCACAAAAATCGTGATTTGTGCATGATAATTAAAAAAAAGTAGTGCTAGCTTTAGTATAAGGTAGAACATTTTTTATTAAGAACGAGAATACATTTCATGTGTCATCTGACCCATTTTCTACGATTTTAATTGGGTGAAATAGAGTAGTAAGAGGCTATCAAACTGATGATAGTTCTATCACCGCATGCTACTATGTTATTGTTTATTATTATGGTCCACTAATGACAATAATGAGTACTGTGATGCGACTGAAGTCCACATACGACACACAAATCAATAAAAATTCACAGTGGAATCAGCTTACGCAATTTTGTGTATCCAAAGGTATTAAATTAACACAAAATACGACAATTCCAGAAATCGCTTCCATTTTACGAGATTATGCATGTAATATGCACAGAAAGGATGGTAAGGAATATAAAGAATGTGTTATTAAAACCTTATGGAACTCAACGGCGAAACAGATTCAAGAAATATTTTTCAAAGAGTACAATATTAAGTTCAAACCTTTTACAATAATGTATGGATAATCCGGACAGAAAGTTGGCAGACCCCGTTCGGATTACCAGAACTTCCGGATTATAGAATTCATATAGAATTCATATATATAGGAAATAGTTCGTTGCCAATACTAGTTAGGTCAAACTTTTATTGTGGAGGATGCGGCAATGTGAAAAAGTTTTAGTTTGTTCTGAGCTTTCGGTAATTTATTAAAACCATTGTCAAATAACTACAAAAGATAGGTACATTCATAGATATTTCAAAATAAAAATAAATTAGTTTAAAAGTAAAAAACATGAATTACTTAAAACTAAGTGAGGTTATTCACAATATCTATAAATATGTATAAAATAGAGAAAGAACATGTTATATAATTTTCTTTTTTAAAAGAAATTAAATAAAAAATAAAACTTTCAAAATTGACATTACGACATCGATGTTAATTTTTAGTAGTCATAGAAATGTCTTTAAGTATATTTAGTATATTAGCAAGTGAAATAATAGTTGGTAAGTTGCTTAAAAGTAACAGAATTCTCATTTTCAATATTTGAATTTTTTGTTTGTTTGTCAAAAGATAATAAATAGCTATAAATTGCACTAAGTTTTTGAATATCTGTTCTTTCATTTAAGCAATTATCTTCTTGAGATATGAATGCCATTTCCAGGAAAATCCTTTTAGAGTAGTTGTTTTCTTTATGTAAAATTTCAAAGTTTTTATAATCTATTGTATGATTTGTAGAGAAAACATGTTCAGCTAATGCTGATCTTTCTGGATATAATCTTGCATCGCTCTTATGTAGAGCTATACGTTTAGTTATTTTTTGTGATGTCTCACCTACATATGCAGATTTACATGTAGAGCAAGTCAATCTATATATTACATTAGAAAGATCAGTAAGAGGATCAATTTCTTTCAACTTACTATAAACACAATTAAGTAAGAGAACATTTTTATTCGCAAGTTTTATATTAGTTACTTCTTTTAATATTTTGGAAATTTTAGGTATAAGCTCTCTAAAGTAAGGTGAAGATGCAAAAAAGATGTTAGTTGTAGTTGTGTTCGTTACATTTTCTGTGTTAACAATAACTAAATTTGGTTCAATTGCAGTCTGTATGGGATGAGGGGTGTTAAACAGAATTTTTCTTACTAATGTTTTAGGATAACCATTATTAATAAATAGGTTAGATAGTTTATGTAAGTTTTTATCATGCATCGTACAATCTGAGATAATTAGTACTCTATTTTTCATTTGTTTTATCAAATTTATTTTTGTTGAAAATTTATGGTATGAAAAATAGTTGATATTTCTACCAGAACTACAGGGTTTTCGATACCAGTCAACTGTAATGGTATCATTTATTCTTATAAGTCTGGTATCTAAGAAAGGAACGGATTGTTCTGTATCTTCAGTTTCAATTGTAAACTGAATGTGAGGGTCATAACTATTAAATGTTTCTAATATCTCATTGATGTTTATGATAGGTAGTGCTACGATAATATCGTCTACATATTTTTTTATAAAATGAAGATTGAAAGAAAGTACTGGAACAACAATGTCTAACAAGTCATCCATAACGTATGCAGCTAATATGGGAGATATATTTGCTCCCATTGGGGTACCAAAAGTTTGTTTATAAAAGTTTTTATTAAATGTGAAAAAAGTATTATCAAACAAATAAGTGATAATTTCTAAAAAAGTATTTTTGTTTATATTACAATGTGAAAGAATAGAATCCCAATGTTTATCGATAGATCTTAAGCAGGTTTCTAAGTATACATTACTAAATAAAGATACTACATCTAGACTTGCCAAAACATAATTTGGAGGAAGTTTCATTTTATTGAATGTAAGTGAAATTTGGTAAGAATCTTTTACAAAATATTCATTATTGCAGTCATATGCATTAGTAAGTATATTAGTTATAAATGCAGATAAATGTTCTGTAGGAATTCCCATAGAAGCTACAATCGGTCTTACTGATAAATTTGGTTTTTGTATTTTAGGTAAACCGTAATATTTAGCTATAGTACCATTATATGTGGTTAATTGTTTTTTTGTATTTTTATCGATCTGATGTGAATCAAATAAATTTTTAATAAGTTTATTACAAGATGTTTGTAATGATGAAGTAGGATTAGAATTTATTCTTTTATATGAGTTATTATTTTCAATTAGATCTAATGATAATCTTGTATATTCTTCTTTGTACATTACTACGGTAGTATTACCTTTATCAGACCTTGTTACTACTATTTCGGGATGTTCTTTTAAAAAATTTTTTGTTTTGAATAATAAGTAACGAAAGAAAGAGGGTTGTGTTTTCTCTAATGTTGAATGTACATAATTAGTTATTACATTAGCTATTCTTGCTGTAGTGACAGAGCGAGTATTAGTATATTCAATAGTATTTATTGTATTTTCAACGTCTGCTAAAAATGATTTTACTGGAATGTCTAAACCTAAATGTGGTTCTATAGAAAATTTTGGTCCAAGTGATAGAAATTTATTAATATCATAAGGAATGTCTACATTAGTAAGATTCTTTATCCAATTAGGTTGTGTTATAAGACATTCTCGGATCATATTATTACTTAGTGCAGTTAATTTTTTAATGTTTTTATATTTAATGTTATAAAATATTTTATTATAATTAATATTTTGTCTGTGATTGAATTCATTGAAAATCAATTCAGAAGTTGAATTAATAATGGTTGATTTTAATTTAATTATATCATTCTCAAGAATATGAATAATTGCATAAGAATTGTTAATTTCTATATTTAAAAGTTTAAAACCTAACCTGTTATTATATTTTTCATTCTTATTAACATTGATGTCTTGTCTCATAAGATTCTTTCCAAATTTCACTTACATTCAATAAAATGAAACTTCCTCCAAATTATGTTTTGGCAAGTCTAGATGTAGTATCTTTATTTAGTAATGTATACTTAGAAACCTGCTTAAGATCTATTGATAAACATTGGGATTCTATTCTTTCACATTGTAATATAAACAAAAATACTTTTTTAGAAATTATCACTTATTTGTTTGATAACACTTTTTTCACATTTAATAAAAACTTTTTTCTACGACAACCTCGATGCATGTTCATTTTATAACCGTAACTTCAATCATAAACTAGCACATTTTGTACAGAATTTCATTTTTGCATCGGTTGCTAGGCAAGTTGCTAAGCAACAAATGCGAAATGGAATATTTCGTGTTAGGTCTAGGTTCACTCTAAAATCACGACGACTACGTCTTGTCAAATTATGACGTCCAGCGACAAATTGATGAAATGTCAGCAGATCGTGTCTGTCAAAGTTTTAGTATAGGTAGCGAGTAATTTCATAGTTGTTTTCTATAAAAACTATTAATTAAAATGGAAACTGATAGTGATATTGACTTAGATTTGACACCTCCGAACATAATAGAAGCAGCGAAGGTAACAACACTGAATTTATTACCGGAAACGTCGAAGAGTATGTATCAACGCGCTTATAACCTTTTTTGGAATGGAAGGTAGATCAAAAGACAAAATCGTATGTTATGATGTTATATTATGATATGTTGTCATAAAAAAAGTATAGTATGCAACTTGCAACAAAATGGGCATCATTTTGTGCTCATTGCATAATATACTATTATAAACAAACTTTTGGTACCCCAAATATATCTCCCATATTAGCTGTATATGTTGTGGATGACTTGTTAGACATTGTTGTTCCTGTACTTTCTTTCAATCTTCATTTTATAAAAAAATATGTAGACGATATTATCGTAGCACTACCTATCATAGGCATCAATGAGATATTAGAAACATTCAATAGTTATGACCCTCACATTCAGTTTACCATTGAAACAGAAGATACAGAACAATCCGTTCCTTTCTTAGATACCAGACTTATAAGAATAAATGATACCATCACAGTTGACTGGTATCGAAAACCCTGTAGTTCTGGTAGATATATCAACTATTTTTCATACCATAAATTTTCAACAAAAATAAATTTGATAAAACAAATGAAAAATAGAGTACTTATTATCTCAGATTGTTTGATGCATGATAAAAACTTACATATACTATCTAACCTATTTATTAATAATGGTTATCCTAAAACATTAGTAAGAAAAATTCTGTTTAACACCCCTCATCTCATACAGACTGCAATTGAACCAAATTTAGTTATTGCTAACACAGAAAATGTAACGAACACAACTACAACTAACATCTTTTTTGCATCTTTACCTTACTTTAGAGAGCTTACACCTAAAATTTCAAAAATATTAAAAGAAGTAACTAATATAAAACTTGCGAATAAAAATGTTCCCTCACTTAATTGTGTTTATAGTAAGTTGAAAGAAATTGATCCTCTTACTGATCTTTCTAATGTAATATAAAGATTGACTTGCTCTACATGTAAATATGCATATGTAGGTGAAACATCACAAAAAATAACTAAACGTATAGCTCTACATAAGAGCGATGCAAGATTATATCCAGAAAGATCAGCATCAGCTGAACATGTTTTCTCTACAAATCATACAATAGATTATAAAAACTTTGAAATTTTACATAAAGAAAATAACTACTCTAAAAGGATTTTCCTGGAAATGGCATTCATATCTCAAGAAGATAATTGCTTAAATAAAAGAACAGATATTCAAAAACTTTATAGCTATTTATTATCTTTTGACAAACAAACAAAAAATTCAAATATTGAAAATGAGAATTCTGTTACTTTTAATTAACTTACCAACTATTATTTCACTTGCTAATATACTAAACATACTTAAAGACATTTCTATGACTACTAAAAATTAACATCGATGTCGTAATGTCAATTTTGAAAGTTTTATTTTTTATTTAATTTCTTTTAAAAAAGAAAATTATAAAACATGTTTTTTCTCCATTTTATACATATTTATAGATATTGTGAATAACCTCACTTAGATATAAGTAATTAATGTTTTTTACTTTTAAACTAATTTATTTTTATTTTGAAATATCTATAAATGTACCTATCTTTTGTAGTTCTTTTACAATGGTTTTAATAAATCACCGAAAGCTCAGAACAAACTAAAAAGAGTTCACTTTTTCACATTGCCGCATCCCCCACAATAAGAGTTTGACCTATATATATATATATATATATATAAGCGGCAATGTGAAAAAGTGAACTCTTTTTAGTTTGTTCTGAGCTTTCGGTGATTTATTAAAACCATTGTCAAAGAACTACATATATATATATATATATATATATATATATATATATATATAGGAAATAGTTCGTTGCCGATACTAGTTAGGTCTAACTATTATTGAGTTTGACCTATATATATATATATCATATCTACAGGGTGTTTCATAGTTAAACCACCATAGGTTAACTGCAAGTAGAGGACACTTTGGTGGTTCTAAATAGCCTTGGTTAATTGGTCTAACGTAATTATTAACAGAGATACAGGGTGTTTTATTCATTTAGTCCAATGCTTTTGAAGGCCATAACTTTAGAACCACCCTACATATTTCTTTCATTTTTGGTAAGGATATATTGCATTGATAACACAATAAGATAGTGTAAGGGGGCCGAGCCTGAACCAGTACTGGAAAGCCTAGCTTTGGCGTACCTGTACAGGGCCATGCGAGGGCCAGGTCGCTTAATCCAGCCTTGACCATGCCTATGATAATCCAAAATTGGGCCAAGACTGTCTGACCTATCCTTGGCCAAGCTATTGGTTATCCCTGCTCGGGCCAGGGCTGGATAACCCAGCCGTGGCCGTACGATGGTGACCCAAGCATGGACCAGGGCTGGATATCCCAGCCAGTGAGGAAGAAAAGTAAAAGGCGTTGGGAAAAAAGTTTCAGGGAAACTAAAACTCACCAAATTATAGAAAATAAGTTGATAATTAATTATGCATATTTCAATCTGAAATGTGTATTAACTTTTATTATTGTTTCAGAATTTATATTGGCAAAATATCAAAAATCAAATGAAAAAATCGGGGTGATAACAACAGTTACTTTTCATCCGGAGAAAAAGACAGGGAAGGTGGACGTGCTCAGCGCAATAAATAGAAATAAGTTAAAGTATATGAAAGAAAATGGTTTTAAATAATTTAATTATATATTTGCGTATAATAAAAGAATACATGACTATATAATTAAGAATATTATTCAGAAGAGAATATTGAAGAATATTATTTAGAAGAGAATATTTGAGATACAGATGTAATATATGAAACATAAAACCTGTAAACTAAAAAAAAAGTATCAATAAAGACAAATTAGAAATATCTCTGAGCAACCAAACAAAATATGTTATGGAATTTGTTATTTATTGATTTTGTTCGTTATTTAAGGAAAGATTCCACGTAGTGACGGTCGAAACAATTTACACGAATATATTAATTTTAACTAAACTAATTATTAAATGAACAAAATGTGTGTGACGAACTCTCATAATAATTTTACAATTCCAACTATCTTAGCACTCATCCCAATATTAAATATTTTTCCCCTTCGATCCTTGAACAGACTATTTGAATAACCCGATATACTGACAACATACAGTTAGATGAGTGGATGCTTATTAATACTCGTGTCGGAATCAGAATCTGTTACAGTGAAAAATTAGTATTTTTATTGACAAATATATCAAAAATGACAAATAATAGATCTTAAGTCTAGTTCACAGCAAAACATTCTTCATCAAAAATAAAAATTAGATTGAATGTCGTATACACTAACACACACTTTGCTTACAACCAACATCTGAATCGATTCTCTCATTCCAAAACAAGGATCGCAATACAAACACCAAAGGTCACATATTTCAATAATAGTGCCGTGCTATGTGAGGATTTAAATTCAGTACAAATATTTATCTCATAATAACTTATCGTTCGATCCTGATACCTATACCGTACTGGTGTTTTGATATCAGCTCCTGTTATTTTGATAATTTAGTGGTGAAAATTTATTCAAATTTGTATTTAGTTTGTGTAAGTGTTCCAACAACATTATCAACTTTAAGGAAAACCAGTGAGTTATGTTTTTCTTCCCCATAACCTGATAGTATACTTAAATCAAGACAGAAAATCTAACAGATAGGATAGTTTTTAATTATCTTACCGCTTGGGCAGCCGGTCTTTATCGCCGGACTGTTCAATACTGAACAGGACCGCATTTAAACAAATGTCCACTAACATACCTTCAACAGTCATAAACGTAGAAACCACTGAGTCTTCTGACTACAGAAGTACTCAAACGATAACTCATCCCATCTCTCAACCTACCTACTCACTAGCAGCATCTAAGAAAATGTATCCATCAAAAGCACTGGCCCTCATATTTCCATCTTTAGACGGAGTTAAATTACAAGAATATGTGTATGCACTAGGCCCTAAAGTTCAACCAAAAAATATAACGTTTGCATCAAGAATTTCAAACAACCGAATTTGCATATACTTATCAAGTGAATCTGCTTTAGAAGAATATTTAACAAAAGATGGTAAAATATCTATAAATAACGAAATTATTCCAGCAAAAAGATTGATCACCCCATCAAGTCGTATTTTACTATCAAATGTCTATTCCTCCATTCACGATGAGACTTTAGAGACAGAATTAAAACATATGGGCTTCAATTTGCTATCACCTGTAAGTCCCGTAAGAGCGGGTTTTTCAAAAAAAAACGGAATATGGTCATATCGGTAGTTTTCGACGTCAAGTGTACTCGACTCCTCTACAAGATGATGCAAATATCCCAGATTCATTCCTAGTTACCTATGAGAACACATCCCACCGTATCTTCATGTCCATTGATGGAATGTCTTGCTTTAAATGTAAACAGCCTGGTCACATAGCATCTCAATGCACAGTGATCTCCACTACTCCAATTAAACCTCATGCTCCAACTACTGCTACTCAAAGCACCACTTCATCAACATTGCTACCAGAACCTGAAACATTACCAAATTCTCAGCAACTTAGTAATAATATATCCACATCTTTCTGATCGCGGTACTAAAACCAGGTGTACTAAAATTCGAAAAAAATGTAAGCGTACTTGTAATCCTCAAACTACTGACACTGAAAGCGATTCATCGCAGGAAACTTATTGAAAATCAATTATTTTAATTTCATTTTAAATTTTTTTTGAAGACAATTTTGATGATGAGGACTTTAAACTTGACACACGTTGACAAACTTAAGTAAAAATAATTTTGTGGACATGTTTACGTATTGCAGTGGCATTGTTGTATATGAAAAAACTAAAGTCATTAATAAAAGGGATCTTATTACATTTTTAATAAAACTAAAGTATGATTTACCTGATAATCTGTTAAAAGTCTTAATTTCGTATAAATGCCGTTCAACTGTTAGCCTAGCAATAAAAGCTGTTAGATTATGTTTATCTGAAAGATTCGTTTCCGAAAATCTAGGTCCTAGATCAATAGCTCATCAAGATTTTGTTAATGCTCATGTAACGGACTTTGCCAATGAGTTGTATAACCCCGATCCCGATAACAAAAAAGCTATTATCTATATCGATGGTACTTACTTAAAAATACCAAAATCATCTAATTTCCAATCATTACGGCAGTCTTATTGCTTGCACAAAGGTTATCATCTTTTAAAACCCCTATTAGTAGTTGCTTCAGATGGATATATTTTGGATGTCCACGGACCTTATTTTTCAGATTCGTGGAATAACGATGCTTCAATATTGCAGCATAATTTCGCTAATCAAGAAAGACAAGATGCGGACCAATTAAATACTTGGTTACAACCAGGCGATATTATAATTGTTGATAGGGGTTATCGTGATGCAGAAAATTTCCTTAATAATCTAGGTTTAGTATGTTATATTCCACCCACAATAGACCGTGGTGATAGGCAGCTTTCAACGAATGATGCTAACAGAGCACGGCTTATAACAAAAACGAGATGGATTGTTGAAAGCCGTAATGGACATTTAAAAACAGTGTTTAAATTTTTTAGGGGACAAATACCTATTCAACATGTACCGAATTTAGCTTCATTTTTTCGTATTGGATGTGCAATAATTAATCGGTACTTTCCTGCTATACATATGCAGGGTGCAACTGCACAATTAGCTCAAGCAATGAACGAATTAGCAGCATATGAGAATGTAGTAAAAGCTCGAGTGGAAGTTGAACGTTTGCACCTTCAGCGGGTAAACAATGCTGCATGGATTAATGTGAATGAACTGCAAATACCCGAATTTCCAATTATGTCACTGCAAGACGTAAGGGATTTAACTCTAGGTATATATCAGGTAGGTCTTGCACGTAGTTATATTCAAGATCATTTACAAAGAGAACAGGTCGACGAGTTTTCTTTTCAAGCTCTTTTGCAAGAACCAGGTTTCCTGAAAGCTCGAGTTTATTCCAGATTTAGGCAAGCTACTAAACATCAATTATGGATAGCATTTCGTCCACGATTAGGTTATGACGAAGAAATCGAACCTAACGAAGAGATTCAACATATTGATGGCTATTACTGTACTTGCAAAACTGGAGCTCGAACACTTGGATATTGTGCACATGTAGCTAGCGTGATCTGGTATTTAGAATATGCTAGACACCAACCTAATATTACATACCCATCAACCAGATTACTAAATACTGTACTTGACGCTGCTGATCGAACTATACCTAATCATTAAGAAATATAATGATGCAAATTAGATTTCAGTTAACAATGCTTTTTATGTCACGCAAGGGAAAACACTCATCGCCATCAAAATATATATAACACAAAAACCGGCTTCGGCTATCAAAAAAATACAAAAATCAAACAAAACCCGGCTTCGGCCATCAAAAAAATTTAATAAAGCAAAAAGGCGACTTTAGCTACCAAAAAAATATAAAAACCAAAAAAAATAAAAAAAAATTTTTCAGCTACACTTCGCGGATAGAAGGTAATGAGGTCCTCAGGCGCTGCCTGTGGGGGGAAGGTGGAGCGCGTAAAAGGGGATACTCTAAGAATGATACATTATCTTTTAGTATCACCCTTTACGTCGGGTTCATTACCTACACACATTTCACAAGCATTTTTGTATTAACAGTTAATAGACATTTAACATCTAGCATATAAAAAAATCTTTTCCGCATCCCTATCCTCATTTTTTTTAGAGTTACCGATGCCAACAAATGCACTACAAAATACTACAAAGAAAAAACAACATATAAAAATTAACTGGTAAAATTAGGTCAGTTCAACCCTGTCTGGTTTTATTCATTCATTTCTTATCACCGCTTATATCCTTACTTCGTGGAATCTGTAATAAATGTTTATTTACGTATTTTCTCTCTGTCTTACTCATACAATCTCCGTAAGCGATTTCAAAATTAATATCATTAATTGTGGGTTTATTAATTAAATTACAACATTGGCGCAATGTTATCAAATGTTCTATTTTTCAAGACGAATACGTTGGTATCAAAATATCCGCATTTGAGTGGTCTTTTTTTCCATAAGATGGAAGCATAGTCCTTTGTGTTTTGTAAATAATAGTAAAATTATTTTGCGTCATTCTCCCTATGTTATGGCAATTTAAATACTGGTAATTTCAGTATTTATTCATCTTCTGATTAATTTGGAATCCAACATAGCTCTTAATCAGTAGTAGAATTGTCTCGTATTACTGGCATTGAATTTAATATTGTTTTTAAGCAGTCATCAGAACTGGCAAACGTACCGGCGCAAGCGGAATCAACAATCTTCCAAGTTACGGCGGAGTCAGGAACCTCCAGTCCCCCGAATGTTTCGGCTGAAAATGAGAATTATTATGTGCAATCGTGGATAGAGTCACAATCACGTGATACTTACAAAGAGGTACATTTAAAATCAAATTATGTTTGTTATTTTTTAATTGGTTATTTTCGGCTGAAAAAATGTTGATTTGTTACAGGCGCACACTCTGCAGAACCTAGAAAATTATGTTAACACAGATGCATCTAAGGGTGTTGGGAATACATCTTTTATCGCTAACCAGGGTCTTGAATGTACCGACAACTTCGAAATTGAAAGAGACATTTTTGATTCAAATAATTCGACTGACGATGACGACTCAGTAAAAGATCAGGACTTTAGCCCTTCAAGTAACACCGGCAGCGGTTCCGAGGATGAATGCCATAGCTTCGTTCGGGTTCAGAGAAAAAAAAAAGAGGACAATCCTGAAGAAAATGAAGCTGTCAAGGAAGATAACCGAAACAACCAAGAAGAGCCAAATGACATACAGGAACAAGAGGAAGCAAAAATTCGAAGACATCACTACGGTGGTAATGTAATGCCGGAGCTTAAAACCAACAGCCGCAAACGATTACGAAGACCTGATACGTGGAAAATGAATGTTGAGAAGAAGAAAGTTAATAGTGGACAAAGCTACATATCCGAAGGAAAGAGACATGCTCAGCAGAAAAAAATTAAAGCTTCATGCAAAGACAACTGCAGACTTAAATGTTTTACCATTGAGAAAGCAGTGCGTGAAACTATATTCGATAACTTTTGGGGATTAGGTGAAAACGGTCTTCAGAGGCAGTTTGCTGCTTCTCACATGGAATTAATAAAGCCTAAATACAGACGTGTCACTGAAGGAAGCACAAGAGGCGAAAATATTACCTATTTTTTTACTATTAATGGAGAGAGAAAGAGAGTTTGTAAATTATTTTTTATGAATACGTTAAATGTAGGAGATAGGTTCGTAAGAACAACTTGGGCTAAAGCTAAAGAATGTAATATAGTGAAAAAGGATAACAGGGGCAACCACTTGGGACACAAGACACTAGATGATACATTGAAAGATTCAATAAGAGACCATATTAATAGTTTTCCGGCTATCGAGTCACATTATCTTAGAGCAAATACAACCAGGAAATTTATAGATGGGTCCCTAACCATAGCACAGGTATTACAAACCACAACAACAGCAAAAAAGTTTGCCATATGCTAAAAAATGCACTTACGAAACCATAATCAACACAGAGTTCAACGTCTCTTTTTATCAACCTAAAAAAGATCTCTTTTTATCAACCTGAAAAAGATCAATGTTCCATTAGCGAAACATATAAGAACTCGAACCCGGAGGAAAAGGCAAGAATTCAAGAAAATTATGATCGGCATATTGCAAATAAAATAAAAAGCCTTGAAGAAAAAGCTAAAGATACAGCGGTTGCCAAAGATGAAACAAATAATGTTATTGTGGCTTGTTTTGACCTGCAAGCGGTTTTGCCAACACCGTGTGGAGATGTTTCAGCTTTTTATTACAAGTGCCGATTGAATTGCTTTAACTTCACAATTTTTGAAATTGCAAGTAAACGTGGTGTATGTTATTTTTGGCACGAAGCCATTGCCTCCCGAGAAGCTAATGAGATAGCAACGGGCCTCTTCAATTATATTTCTAGTTTACCCCCTAATACAGATCTAATTTTTTACTCCGATAATTGCGTAGGACAAAACAAAAATAAAATAGTTGTTTCGATGTACCTATACGCAGTGTGTAACACCGAAGTAAACAGCATTGTACATAAATTCCTGACTGTAGGTCATATCCAAAATGAGGGAGACTCCATGCACTCTGTCATAGAAAAGCAAAAAAAGAGAGCATTGAAAACTGGACCAATTTTTGTTCCCTTTCAATGGCCCCCATTGATAAGAACCGCCATTAAAGAAGGAAAACCCTACGAAGTTAGAGAGCTCGCTACAGAAGAATTTTTTAACTTCAAAGAAATTGCGAACAATTTTGGACAAAAGTTTACCAAGAATTCTAAAAACGAAAAGGTGATATGAAACGACATCCAGGTAATCAAAGTTGAGAAGGAAAGTCCTGATAAAGTATTTTACAAAGTTGATTTTGAAGACGAGTACCAAGAAATTGATTTATCTTCACGATGCGCTCAAAGCTTACAAGATACTGCCCTAACAAATGCTTATGACACACCACCAAGTTTAAAAGAAAAGAATAAAGAACATCTTCTTGATTTGTGCAAAAAAAACTTAATAGAAAAAGTTCACCAACCTTTTTATTTCAACATTTGTTTTTAGTTATAACAACCACCAACCATATTTTTTGTATCATTATGCGTGAAAATGCTTTTGAAAATAAATAGATACACTTTTACATATCCTTGTGTTTGAGTTTTGTTAGTGAAATTGTTATAGAGGGCGCATATATGACGCCTGAAAATATTAAATATACAATTCCGCCATGTCTAAGAAATTTCTATCATTATTTCAAAGTACATAATTTTGTTATGTACGGTTATGTATCAGCAACATGTGAGTATATTTCATCCAAATCATAAAGATATACCTCTAGAAGTTGACTAGTTATGCGACTAATAGAAGGACACCATCATTTCATTTCCTTCTACTCAAAAATTATGTGGCGTTATTGAACTGGATGTACGATATGTAACATATTATATCTTCCTTCCAGTAAGGATATTAACATTGAGAGCTTAACTAATCTTATTGATCAGATTCCTCTTCCTAGACTAATTGTCGGAGATTTCAACGGTTATAATGTATTTTGGGGTTTTCCCTACACTGACCCACGTGGTAAAATAATATACGACGCTATTGAACAAAATAACTTATCACTCCTTAACGATGGCCGTCCCACACGCTTCAATAGTTATAATGGTAATTGATTTAAGTTTTTCCGATTACACCACAGCACTTAACCTTACTTGGAACGTACTTTCAGATCTTCACGGAAGCGACCATTTTTCAATAATTATAACAAATATCCGATACAATCAGACTTCACATCACCCCACTAGTAAATGGAAGTTAAAATCTGCAAATTGGACATTGTATAAAAGCCTTGTAGATAACCTTTTAAATCAAACTAATTTCAACGAAATCGACAATAGTGAATTATTAGATAAATTTATGTCCATTATCACAAAAGCCGCGGATATAGCGATAGGAAAATCTTCTTCCTTCCACAATGGTCCTACCGTACCATGGTGGAATAATGCATGTAAAGATGCGATAAAATTAAGTAAACAAGCATTTAATAAGTTTAAAAAACATAATACCATACAAAATCAACAACAATTTAAAAATCTCAGAGCTACATGATAAAAAGATCTAAGAAAGAGTCTTGGATAAACTTTGTATCTCATATAAAGATCTCTACGCCCCCCACAGAAATTTGGAATAGGATTAGACGAATATCTGGTACTTACTCTAATTTTAATATCAACATACTGACAGAATGAGGACAAGATATAACGAGTACTCAGGAAATTTCCGATATATTAGCAAACACTTTTGAACAATTTTCCAGTAATGCCAATTATGACAGTGAATTCCTTGAATATAAACATCTCACTGAAAACCTCAATCCCATTCGTATCGATTCCAACAATAATTCTCCCCTTAACACTTTCATTTCGTTGGATGAGGTCTTCGAAGCCCTGAACAAGGTCCAGATAATATTTTAACAGCATTCATAAGAAACCTTTCCAAGCAAGCTTCAATATTCTAATTAAATATCTTCAATTATTACTGGCTTCAACAACAATTCCCCGATACTTGGAAGGAAGCAACAATAGTACCGATTTTCAAAAATGCTGCTAATTCTCATAGTCCTATCTCCCTCACTTCTTGTGTCTGCAAATTATTAGAAAAAATAATCAATAACCGACTCATTTGGTTCCTGGAATTCAACTCCTTACTAAACAGGGAACAGAACGGTTTTAGGAAAGGACGTTCAACAATTGATAACATAATTGACTTAGAATCCGACATTCCTGAAGCATTCCTCAACAAGCAAAAAGTTCTAGCTGTATTTTTTGACATCAAACGTGCATATGATACAGCTTGGAAGCATAAAATTTTATTAAAATTATACGAATGGGGAATAAATGGAAATATGCTTGCGTTTATTAAAAACTATTTATATAAACGATCCTTTCGTGTAAAATTGAACGCGCATTTCTCGAATAGCAAAGAACCAGAAAATGGCACTCCTCAAGGTTCGATAATAAGCGTAACACTTTTTTTAATCGCAATGAACGATATTTTAAATAATCTTGATAAGCCATTGAAGGGGAAACTATACGCAGATGATTTAGTTTTATATAATTATAATATAATATTATTAAGGGTAATAGTATTTTATGCAACGATCATGTAATGATAGCCATTAAGACACGAGCATGTTGTAGGATACTAAACGAGCCACAGGCGAGTTTCGTATATAATATGCGAGTGTATTAATGGCCATTACATGAAAGTTGCATACAATATTTTTTCTACTCCGATTAATAAGAATTATTCAATTAATAATTATCATTTATTATAAAAAACAAGAACAATGAAAGGAACTTCAACAAATAAATTTATTTGACAGCTGTAAAATTAAGTGTCACCTAATATAATTAATTTCAGAAATGTCAACCAGGTATCCATGGCTATATTAAATATTGTGCGAATATCGCATTCCTATTGGCTTAAAAATCTGTATCATAATGAAAATTTGTATCATAATGAATATCATTATGATACAGATTTTAGTCTTTTAATAAGTATATTATAAAACTGGAGTAGAAAAAAATATAAACTACATGACGTCTGTCATGCAGCAACATATTCGACACCTTGAAATTTGGTCTGAGTCTACAGGATTCCAATTCTCCACAGAGAAAACGAAGTGCATAATTTTTTCCAAAAATCCATTTTTCTTCAACCCTATACTCAAGTTATACAACAATAATTTGAATTTTGGTGATCATATAAAATATCTAGGTATTTCATTCATTCATTCATATATTTGGGTTGTGCTCATCAGCCCAGGCACTTGAACTGAATCTTTGTACCATTTCCCATGTTATTTACTTCCATTCCAGAAGCTTCGTATCTTCTATAAAGTCCACTAGTTTGACTAGAGGGATTTTCAGTAGTTGTGATGGTTGTATAAATTCCTCTCCAAAGTGCTTCCGTCTAAGTTTTTGTAAGTCCTCACAGAAGTAGAGTATGTGGGTAGGTGTTTCATCATCAAGTTCACATTTTCTGCACATAGGTTCACTAACTTTGCCCATATTGTACAGATGTTTCCTCAAGGTGCAGTGTCCAGTCACCAGGTCGGTAACTGTCTTCAAATGTCTCTTACCCAGTTTCAGTAGCCTGGTTGAGAGTTCCTTGTCTACCTTGTTCAGTAAACTCTTTGTATGAAGGTGCCCTTGTGTCACCCTCCATTTGAATTGGTGTTCCCTATCTAGCCAGTTCCCGATTTCCCCTCTTATGCAATCTTTTGTGATTCCACAAAATGGTTCCGGACCTATGAAGTATCCTTTAGAGCCTTCTTCAGCTAACTGGTCCGCCATTTCATTACCTGCAATCCCCTCATGAGCCGGCACCCATATTAGAAACACTTTGTTGTCTCTTGCCAGCCTGTTGAGGGATTCTTTGCAGTTTTTCAACAGTCTAGACCTAGTTGTTGGATTACTGATAGCCTTAGGCAGAGCCTGGGTGTCAGTGAGTATTTCAATTTTTTGTCCGGTATATCCTCTTCTGATGTTTCCATCAATACAGGCTATAGCGGCAATCGTCTCTGCTTGAAACACAGTCGTATATCGACCAAGGCTAAAGAACATTCTCTTTCTAGGTCCTTTCATACCAGCGCCAGTGCCACGGTTTGTTTTGGAGCCATCGGTGAACCAGATGATTTCTCCAGAATTACCTGGGTGCATCACCTGTTCCCTAGATGGGATGATGATATTCACTCGCTCAGTGAATATATTCTCAGGTATCAAAAGTCATGTGAAATATGCCCGTCCCCGTGCTGTTCATTTCGCCGGTAATAGCAAGAAGTGCTTGTCTTTGTATTGCAGTTAACATATTAACTGCAGAGGTCACTTCTGTCTTCCTCCACCAGACTATTGTTCCATAGGTGATCGTTGGCCTTATCACAGTTGTGTAGAGCCAGTGAACCACCTCAGGTCGTATTCCCCATAACTCTTCTACATTGCCAGAAAAGCCTAGTCGCCCTGGTAGTAATTTTTTCCAGGTGTGTCTTCCAATTCAGTTTGGAATCAAGGGTCACTCCCAGATATTTGACTTCTTTGGATATTTCTAGTTCTGCTCTGAACAACAGTACTCTACCCTGCGAGAGAACTCTTCTATTCGTAAAAGCAACTTGTTTTTTTTTTGGATTAAGTGAAAGGTCCTCTGTAAGGCACCATTCCTCCACAATTCGCAGTGCTTCCTGTAGGACATTCATAACCACCTCCGGGAATTTCCCATTGTTGACAATCACTATGTCGTCCGCAAAACCCTGCGTCCATATGCCTTGATCATTCAACCTACGGATCAAGTCATCCACAACTAGGTTCCACAAAAGTGGTGAAAGTACTCCACCTTGAGGACATCCTTTAGTTGTCCTAACGGTGTTTGTTTCATCATGCATATGTGCTGTTATACTCCTATGCTCAAGCATGGATCCTATCCATCTGCATGTGGTACTGTTAATCCCTATGTTTTTAAGGGATCTGTTAATTGATGACATCGATGTGTTGTCAAAACCTTCGATGTCTAGAAATGCTGCAAGGGCTACTTCCTTATGATTCAGGCTCCTTTCGAGACCTGAGACCAAATTATGCAGGGCAGCTTCACCTGATTTCCCTGCTTGATAAGCCCATTGTAGTCTATGTAGAGGGATACTCTTAAGCGCTCCTTCTTGTAAATACATATGTAAGACTTTTTCCATGGTTTTCACCATGAATGATGTCAGAGTGATTGGTCGGTGGGATTTAGCCTGGGTGTACGTTTCTTTTCCTGGTTTAGGAATAAACACCACCTTAGACTCTCTCTATGCAATTGGTATATACCCTAGAACATGGCTGCTTCGAAGTATCAGAACTAAAGGACCCATTATGACTTCTAGTCCCTCTTGCAGAAGCTTGGGCAATATGCCATCTGGTCCTGGAGGTTTGTATGGGTCAAATGAGTTTACAGCCCATCTGCTAAGATGGGGTCTGAATATCTTATTCGTGAGTTCCCAGTCCCCTTTGGTTGCCTTTGTTTTGGCAACCGGCCTGTTGTCATAGCTTGACTCTATCTTCACCGAACCTGGAAAGTGCACACTGAAGAGATGCTCTAGAGCCACTGCCTCAGTATTTGGAAACTTTCCGCTCGGCAACTGAATAGAACCAAGTTTGTTAGAAGTATCCCTTTTGAGGATCCTGTTGATTCTGACGATGTCAGGGACACCCTGCATGTCCTCACAGAATTCTCTCCAGGACTTCTCCTTGGATTCTTTTTTTTTTGTATGGTATGTACCTAGTTTAGCTTTATACGCTTCCCAATTACCCGTTTTTTTCGCTTTGTTGAAAAGGCGTCTTGTTTCTTTCCTTAGCGATGTCAGCTCTTTATTCCACCAGATGGCTTGTCTAGAAGAGCGACTCTCCTTTATTGGACAGTTGCTATGATGAGAGGTCAGTGTACACTGTTGCAGCCATACGGCTGCTCCCTCTAATTCCTCAGCAGTTTTTGGTCTGCCTAGGTGTGAACGGATTTCAGAAAGCAGGTCCTCTTTATGAGATACCCAGTCAGTGCTCTTAGGATTCCTGTATGTTCTAATAACCGATTTTTCTACGTTAATTTCATAGTATATGATTCCCCCCTTGTTGTTCTAAATGTAGGCGTATTACCCACATTCGCAATATCAAGTTCAGTAGTACATAGGTAGTCAAATAGTTTCTTACCTCTGGTGTTGTTGTCTTTGCTGCCCCAACTGCTATGGTGTGCATTAGTATCTGCCCCTACAATGACATCCAGATTATGTCTTCTTGAGTATTCCATCAGGTTCTCCATGTTAGTCCCCGGTAGTGGTTCTTCTGAATCGATGGGAAGATACAGAGAGATTATTATTGTCTCTAGTACTACCCCATCTTTTTCGAGCATAATCTTTGCTGCCACCATGTCACCCGTGCATAGTTCCATAATCGGCATCAAGTTGTATTCGGATCTATAGCAAATACAAGTTCTTATTTTAGTACGATCAGTTCCCATTATCAGTCCCATTTCCCTAGTATTAAGCCTATTATCTTACCTTTGTTTATCCAAGGTTCTTGAATTAGAACGATGTCTATTTTTTCAGCCACCAATCCTTGTTGTAGGACAGCGGTGCTGCAAATTAACTTGTAGCACCTTGAAGGTCCTTAGAGGTTGATGGTTCAGGTTCTCGATCAGTCCCTGTTTCCTCCTCGGTCGAGTTTCCCAGGGTTTTAAAACTGGCCCGCTGGAATAGATAGTACGATCTCCATTGAGCCCGCACCAGTCCTTTCATGGACTCCTCGTCAATCCGAAGACTCACATGCAGTCCCCTGTCGGATGACTTGGATCCGAGGATCATCCAGCGATCAACCTTCAGCTCTGGATTCTGTTTCTCGAGCCTCCTCAACCCCATAACTAACACTAACTAAAGGCAGTCAAGATATTTTTTTTTTGTATAACTACTCATCTCACAAATTTTCATTAGACTTAGTATCCATTGAGACTGTCTTTTATTTTCAACTTCAACTACCTACCTGCAGTAACCAAGTAAACTTTAAAAATTACTACTACCTAGAGTCTTTGTAGGTCTTTTCAAAGTTTTTGAGAAAACTTTGTGGCGCCCATGGTCTTTACTTACAAGGTATTATGAATATTCCAATAGCTCTAAATCATGTTATCCGATTAGACTATTCTCTGCAATTTTCTTTAGATTCATAAGAACCCACGTTCATAAAGTCAACCCTGAGAAGTGAATATATTATTTTTTTACTCAAAGATCAAATAACGGTTGCATATTTTGGCGCCCAACTTTCAGTTATTTCTATAATGGTCTCTTATTTTGGAGCTGAACATCTTTTAAGGTCTCATGATATTGAGAATTATAGGGGAGCTCCGATAATGTGTGCTCCTGCTAAACTTTTGGAACAAATATTATATTTCTATATTTATATTCATGTAAAAAATGTTATAGTTGCCGAACAGCACGGATTTATGGTGGGCTGATCAAAAAATACTAACCTATATCTATTTACAGAAGCTGCTAATCAGGTTTTCAAAGAAAAGCAACAGTTAGATGTCATTTACACGGACTTCCAGAAAGCGCTTGATAACGTAAATCACGACATATTGTTAAAAAAATAATTATGGATTGTCTTCTGATTCACTAAGGTTACTTAAAAGTTATGTACAGGATAGATACTTTATTGTGAAACATCTAGGGAATACTTCTGAAAAATATCACGCTAATTCGGGAGTTCCTCAGGGATCTAGCTTAGGTCCATTATTGTTTGTTTTGTTTGTGAATGATCTGTCACAATGTGTTCGTTTTTCAGACTATTTATTATTTGCAGAGGATTTCAAAATATTTGAGAAAATACAAACAGTTAGGGACTGTGTCATGTTACAAAGAGATATAAATAATATTCACAAATGGAGTATTGATAACCAATTAAAGTTTAAGATTAATAAGTGTTCTGCTATGTCCGTGTCTAGTGTAAATCCTATGTTAGGCTTTATTTTGATGCAAACGTACTGTTGCCAACTTTAAGTCAAATCTTAACTACAAACTATATAGTGGTAGTTTTCCAATTACAGCATTAAAGCGCATTATGCGGCATAGTGCTCAATGGCGAATGTTCCAACTACAGCATCGCTTCGCACAATCGAGCACTCTGAACAGTACTGCTTTGGGGTAATGCGCGCATTGATACCAACTCAGGAGCAGAAAATATGAGAATTGTTTTTCTTTAAGTTGGCGTTGATAAGAATTTTGTTTACACTATTATTAATAATATTGTTTATTGTTGAAATAATTTCTAAGACTTTCGACGTAATTTTTGTAAAATATTAAAAGCCGAATTTAGATTGTGTTAAAGAGTAAATCTAAATATGGGTGAAGGTACACAACTTCTTGTTTTTTGGTATTATGTTTAAAGCGTAAATAATTTTCATTTGAATAATCAAATAGAAAATTGTCAATACAAATTTATTTTACTTTTGTCAGCACTGCAATGGTTGGCTAAGTCTATGAATGTTTTTTGCTCACAACACTGAACCTTGTGCACTCTGCCGGTGCACTTGCAAACTAATGGACGTTCCAATTAAGCATTAACACATCTCAGCATTGTGCGCCACTGAGTCGCATTATGCGCTGTAATTGGAAAACTACTAGTAGCTCCTGCCCTATATGACAAAATGTCAATGTCATGCTTGTAAAATCGTATTATTTTATCCTTCAAAATGTTAACACAATAGTATTTAAAATAAAAGCAAATTAACCGAGAATACAGTCCATTTTTAAAATAAAACCAACATTACTTTTTCTCAGATATTAAAACAATATCTATCTTGTATAACGCGTTGGTTAGACCTAAGTTAGACTTTGCATCTCTCATTTGGGGCGAACAAGCAAAAGTACACTTAGAAGCTCTTAAGAGAGTGCAAAACATTCTTGGGATATCTTTATTTTAAGAAATACAGAAAATGGCCGGACCATACGACGGTTATAATAACAAGATTACGTATAGAATTTAATATAATATCTTTACAGTCCAGACGACAGCTATTAGCAATGATTTTCTTGTATAAGTTGGTAAACACTATTACAAATTATATCGCTATACTGTCTCTAATACCTTTTAAAATACCCCAAAGGGTGACAAGATGTATGATTCCATTTGGAATACTAGCATTTTTTATGTCCTCCTCGCCTCTGAATTGCTACGGTTAGCTAACAATGTAGATCAATTGACGGAAATCAATTTTATTGTTCCGTTGTCACAATTTAGGCAAGAAATGTATAAATATTTGAAAAGTGCCGAAGTATAAAGGCGGAGTTACACGGTGCCAGTAACTTGTACAAGTCACTAAAATCCAGTACTAGAAGCAAGTGCTTCGAATTGATTGAGTATTTATACGGTTCCAGTAACTTGTTCACTTTAGCGAAGCTTTTAAATAGTTTAGATTAGGGAAAGCGTAATAAGTTTTCATTTTTTTTTTATTATGGATTCGAGGCACAAACGTATTGTCCTTATGAAAAAATCCATGGTATCTTGTGTCAAATTAGTGCTAGAGGAGACAATTGATAGTGTTCAGGGTGAGTGAAATCTCAGAAAAAGGATTTGGATTAGGAAATGGTTAGCAAGGAGAAGCACCCATTGCGCTTCTAACATGCTCTTAAGGGAACTCACCATTGAAGATATTCAAGAATACAGAAATTGCATGAGAATGCCTCATTCTATCTTGGAAGTACTTCTGGAGAAAATAACGCCAGTTATTCAGCGATCTGACACGATAATGAGAATTGCCAGAATAAATTTGGAAATAACTTTGTCATATTTAGACACTGGCAATAGTTACCGAAATCTGCAACATTTTAGAGTTCCTCGACCTGCAATTTCAAAGTTTATTCCAGAGGTATGTGATGCTTCAAAGGATTTTGTACAGGTAAATAAACTTTTATTTTTATTCTTTTAATTCTTAACATTTAAAAAAGGCTACATTTATTCCCAATGGTTATTGTTTGATACACCAAAAGTACTGTCATACGCTTCTGAAAGAAAACTTCCGGAACTTGTGCTGCCATTTTCCATCTGTATATCTGTTTGGTGGGATTGTGGAGATGACACAGATTCTGGAGACGTAGAATAATAATTACGTGTTCTGCTGTGTGTTAAAGAGGCTAATGAGGCACTTGTACTTGTGAGATTTGTCAGTCTAAAACGAGTCAAAAGTTGCTGTATTTCATCTTGAGCTTTAATGGCCAGTTGAAGCGGCAACTGCTTTAACTGAGCTCCCACACTCTTCCCGAAAATGTCAAATTCATTTTCTGATGTTTCAATATTTTGAATAGATGCAGCTAAAGAAGTTAACTCTCTAACACAAGCAGCAACTTCTTTGACCTTTGTTTTTCCAACCTTTTGATATTCAGTTTGATTCTATCAGTTTTGTATTTTGTATATTATATTTTGAATTTGTTCGTTTATATTAAACTAAAAATATTATTATAGTTGTTAAATAACTTTTGTTCCGCTTTATGGATTTTGACAAACTTAGTATCATTCGAAATGGAATTCGATTTCTAATAAATTATTGTATTATCGTTATAATCCAGTGGTTCCAACGGTCGCTAGGTGGTGGTGATTGAACAATTGTTTTGCTTTCAAGTTTTCTTGGGAATCCGATGCTATATTTTTAATCATTCACTTGAAAGAGGATAGAATTAAAAAAGAATTGTAAGAACCGCACCTCCATTTCTATTTTCTAAGCGAAGTTACGAGAAAAAATTGGTAAACATAAAAATATGATTTTGATATCATCAAAACAATAACCAAAAATTAATTATTCAACTAAAGCGGCAAAAATAAACTACATTGACCTAGTAGAGTAACATATAAAGATACTGCTTGAAATGCTTTACATCTTTTTCGATGAAGATATTTAATCTCTTCGTGGTAGAAAAGACAGCAGCTTCTATTTCAGCCCTGGGAATACTGTCAATCGCGTTTGGTTTTTCGATATGCTTTATTTACAATTGTTTAATCAGTGCCACCTATTGACCGTTGAAACCATTGGAATTAAACGATGATACAATATTTCATTAAACATTGATTTCCCTTTCAAATGATACTGGGTTTGTTAAATTCCATGAAGCGGAACAAAAGTTATAACAATTCCATTGAATCAGTTTTCCCAATCATCCCTATCAGTTATTTTACAAAATAGAGGAAAAAGTAGTCAAGCAATCTTACGTGAAATGATCTAATGATTGAAAATATTAAAATTTTGCGGTACTATAACGGTACATTTATTATAGAAATATGTACGATAAATAGTTTTTTGAGATACAGCGGATTACCTCGCTAAATCAGTCACCCGTACATAAATAAATGTTTGACGTATTTTTCGGCAGAGTCCAAATTTTTCCTGTATACCAAAAATCCTTCATGGAAACCCTAAACATGTTAAGAAACTGAGTAAATACTATCATGATAACCAATATCATAATGCACTGTTATTCTGTTTTGTTAACCTGTAATGGGTAGTTAATTATTTAGGTTAGAGTTTATGCTTATTGTTAAATTATAGTTAGTTATAATCATTATTGTAATCATAAAATATATCGACTAAGCAGTTTGATTAAAATTTAATTATCGATATGAGTAACAATTGCAAAATAAGCAGACACGCGCTAGATTGAAAGAATGTGTAGGCTGGCAATTGTTGCTTATGGGTTTCTGGTCGAAGAGTTCAAATTAAACATTTGTCGAAGAAATATGTGTTTTATTCAAAGACCGTCAATCCTAATTAGAAGGAACCTAAACCGAATAATTTAACATCATTAGAAACCGTTTATTTTTCTTTTCACACAATAAATATATGAACACTATACCACAAATAACTACGTCATAATATATGTTTCATCTCCTCTATTGTTAAACTACAATGTATTTCCAACAATTCAAAAAATCGTTATAAGGCATTGAGAACTGAGATTACTTATGCAAGACCATCCACTATATAAATATTATATTCAAAAATTCGTCGAATCCAATAAATTGGATTTTTTGCGTGAATATATCAAAAATAAGTTCAAATATTGGTGAAGGACGGTTTATTTGTGTATACAAGTTTTACTGAGAGTGTCGTGAATTGATGGGAATATTTAAAGCATAAGATTGGCAATATATTTCTCTTATAAAAATTCGATTTCTTGTTACTAGAATTCCAACACTTCAAAGGCATCCAAAAGTATTTTCAGAAATGAAAAAGCTATTTTCCTCCCAGAATTAGCAATTTTTTCCTAGAGTGGAAGAACCAAACGATAAAATATATACGTTATATTTACTATTGGGTATATAAAAAAACCGGAAACAGGTTTATTTTTGGAGTTTATCTCCTTAAGAAACGATTTTTATATTTAATGAAAATTTTATGAGCAGTAAAATGGAGTGTTAACTTAAAGTGAGGCGTTACGTTAACTAAAAGCGTCACGTTCATTTGCGCACCTCTTTATGTGTTCGTATCCCAGTGGCATAGAGGTTTGGCTGTGAAAATTAATAATTGTAGGCGAAGGTGATAATTTATCAATTTTTTATATTTTGACATTTGAATATGAATAACTTTCAATAAGAATAATTTTTTATAGGACAAATATTTTCAAAAATTAAATAAAAAATAATAATTAATTCCTTTGATTATGTGATAAAATGTAACTTATTTAGTTTTATCACACATCATATGCTCCATATACAACAACTTGTTTGATAAATTATTATGTCTTTGTAGCAGATTGGTGTAGAGGTCTGGCTGCGATAATTAAGAACTATAGGCGACAGCTTTTTATTTGTTATATTGTGACATTTGTATATAGTTCCTATTAATCCGTGTCATACTGAAAAGTGAAAAATAAATTATAGTTCAAAAATATTGTAAGTTATATAATAATATTATTGGAGTTAACTTCAGTCATGCATCGGAGCTGACACACACAATTCTTCTTAATATGAGACACGTTATTATTATGTTTAATAATATTTATTCCAGCTTTTCTGACCTAACTGTTAGTATAGGGAATCGCTGTATTATCTTATCTGATTTTCTTAAATTAGGGTGCGGTTATGTTTTGTGTTTTTGCAGAGCAAGTGCAAGCATTTTTTTTTTATTTACGAATCCGCATCAACCTCAAGGGTAATTAGCAGTCTTTAGTTATATGTTATGGTACCTGTTACATAAAATATTATATATGTTTAACATTATTACATTTTATGATATAAGTTTGAAATATGCAAATATTTAATAAGATTCTTAACATTACTGCTGTTGTTTAAAGTATTTTCCAAAGGATCACTCATGTTGCATGCTAGTCTGTTGATTGATATAGCGGACACTCAACTAAAAAATGTTTCACTGTTAACTGCTGCTCACAAATGATACATTGTGGTATTGGTGCTCGGGTAAGTAAGTATTCGTGAGTAGCTCGAGTATGACCTAGTCGTAACCTTGTGATGATGGTTTGATGTCTTCTATTTTCGGTAAAAGTGAACAAGGGTGTTATGTTGGGTTTGATTCCTCTAAGCTTTGCGTGTGAGTTCCTCCACGTGTCATCCCATTTTTGTTCTGCTTTATTGCTAATAAATAATTTTAGGTCGGTGTATAAAGGCTTAATAATTGGTGTGGTATTAAGTTGTGCTGCATTTTTGGCGAATTGATCGGCTATCTCATTGCCTTTTATGCCTATGTGTGCAGGAACCCACAGGAAATGTATGTTTCTACCCATTGATTGAAGATGATGAAGTTCTTGTTTGATCATCAGTACTAGGAAGTTTATCGAATAGGTGCTTCGGAATAATTTCAGAGAGTTTGAAGAGTCTGTAAGTATAACCGTCTTTTCGTAGTTCGATGATGTTATGCACTTTACTGCTTCTAATATTGCGTACAGTTCTCCTGTTAGAATTGTTGCATATTTCGTTAGTTTAAATTGCACGTTGTTTGTAGGTGTTACAATGGCTGCGCCTACTCCTTCATCTTGTTTGGATGCGTCCGTGTATATTTCGGTATAATTGGGATATTTTTGCATGGTTTCACTAAAATGTTGGATGTATGTTTGCATACTTGTGTCTTGTTTGGAAAAACAAGATGAGTGTTGATATGTGGTGGCTTAATTTGCCAGGGTGGAGTAAAGTTATCAGTTACAATTTTTAGAGAAGAAATGTTGGATATATTGAGACTGTTTTGATAGTGCTGTATTCTTAGATAAAAGGGTACTGTTTAAATATTAAATGATTCTGGATTTACATTTTTATCAAATGTGTGATGGTAAGTTAAAATATGAGGATTAGATGTTATTTTTGAGGCATATGAGAGACTAAGGATTTATCTTCTGAGTTCTAGTGGGGCTTCTCCGGCTTCACAGTATAGGCTGTCTACTGGTGTGGTTCTGTAGGTTCCTAGGATAATGCGTAGTGCCGTATTGTGTAATACGTCTAATTGCTTAAGAATAGTATCTTTTGCGGATGCATAAGCAATACAGCCGTAATCAATTTTTGATCTCACAAGTGTTCGATAGATGTTTAAAAGTATTCTACCTTCAGCTCCCCAGTGTTTGTTTGATAAACATTTCAATAAATTAAGTCCCCTTTGACAGTCTTTAATTAGTTGTGTTATATTAGCTTTCCAGTTTAGTTTCTCGTCGAATATAAGTCCCAGGTATTTTATCTCATTGGTGTACTTGAGAGTAGTATTGTAGATTTCCATATGAGGTTTGTGGTTAATTGGTTGCTTTGAGAATATTATGCACCGTGACTTGCTGGGTGAAAAATGAAAACCTGTCGCTCTTGACCATTTTTCCATCGTTTTGAGTTGTTTTTGTAGTATTGTTGCACATGCTGATATTGTCTTACTTTTTACAAAAATGATCACGTCATCAGCATACATTCGGATCTGTATTGGTTTCTCTATATCCTTAGTTATATCGTTCATTGTCAGAAGAAATAACGTTGGACTAATGATTGATCCTTGGGGTGCTCCATTTATTTGTTTTTTGATAGAAGAAGTTGTTCCATTGACTCTAACATGAAATGTTCTGTCACATAAAAAGTTCTGTATGAAAGCCATAATGTTACCTTGATATCCTAAGTCATTTAGTTTTGTTAGTATGTTGTGTTTCCAAGCTGTTTCGAATGCTTTATTTACATCAAAATAAATGGCCATACAGTGTTCTTTATTTAAAAATGCTTCTTTAATATGAGTTTCTAAATCAATTATGTTGTCTAATGTAGATCTATTTGGTCTAAATCCTGATTTCTCAGGGGTTAGATGTCCTTTGTTTTCTAGGTTCCAAAGAAGTCTTTTATTTATTATTTTTTCGAGCAGTTTGCATAGGGCACTGGTTGAAGATATAGGTCTCTATGAATCAGCTAGAAGTGGCGATTTAGAGGGTTTTAAGATGGGGATGGTGATTGCCTTTCTCCATGTGTCAGGATATGAATGTTGGCTCCAGACAGGCTGCAGGCAGGTTTTTTAAAAATATGGGAGGGATATCATCAGGTCCAGGAGATGTATTCTTAAGTTCGTGGAGTGCGTCGTTGAATTCGTGTAGGCTGATAGGCGCATTAATAGGGTCTGCGTTTTCATGTATGATAATGGTGTTTTTTTCTTGCTCCTGCTTAAATACTAAGAAGTCTGGGTGGTAGTTATCATTTTGTGAGTGGAGACAATAAGCGTTTACGAGTTCTTCAGCTATCTCATTGTTGTCTGTTATCATACTTAAATCGTTTTTTTGGAGAGCTGCAATTTCCTTATGTGAGCTTTTACCTGTTATGCTCTTTATTTTTTTCCAGACATTTGTTAGTGGTGTTGAGCTATTGATTTCCTCAACATATTGGTGCCAAGATTTTCTTTTGTTATGTTTGATGGTTAGTCTAGCAAACGCTCGCTTCTTTTTGAATTCGATACAGTTTTCAGGAGTCTTATATCTTTTATATTTATTTAAATATTGTTTGCTTTCTTTTACTGCTGACTCACATTCTTCGTTCCACCATGGTACTGCATTGTATTGCGTCGTCTTACCAATAGCGTGGTATGCTGCATCTGTTATTATTTTGTTAAAGTCTTCCACTGTGGCCGGAATATCGTCTTGCAGTTTTGCCAGATGAATATTGTCGTCTATGTGTTGTGAAAAATCAGTCCATTTAGCTTTATTTAGTCTCCAACGTTGTAAGGGTATCGTATCATGAGAGTAATTATTATTGGGAAGAGATCACTGTCGTATAAGTCTTTATTAATTTGCCAAGAAAGTTGGGGTAGGAGATTAGGTGTACATAGGCTGAGATCTATTACTGAAGAAGTGCCCGCTGTTATGTTGAATCTGGTGCCGCTGCCGTCATTTAATATAGCTAAGTTAGCGGAGTTGAAAACCTCATATAGTTGCTTTCCTCTTAAATTGTTTGACCTGGATCCCCAAACAATGTTGTGTCCGTTGAAATCGCCTATAATTAGCCTGGGGGAGGGTATTTGATTGAATAACCCATCCAGTTCCTTGGGATCTGCATGTATGTTAGGCGGGAGGTATAGATTGCATATATTTATTTCAGTTGGAGCTTTAATTTTAATGGCTATCGCTTCAATATTGGTGGTGATGTTTATTTCTTCCGCTACTATCATTGATTTCGTGACTATGGCTACCCCTCCACTGGCCGTTGCTCGATTTCGATTTTTAAAGAATCCATTGTAATGTTTTGGGGTATGTGTTTTGTGTTCATGAAAGTGTGTTTCCTGTAAGCATAAAATGTCTGGAAGGTATTCTGATATGAGCTTTTGTATCATTCCTAAATGGAGATAGTATCCATTTAGGTTCCATTGTAGTAAACTATTGAATTTTATTATTTAAATTGGTATTTTGAAGTGATTAACGAGATTTTATGGAGGATTCGCTGCCAGTATCATCTGTCTGTCTTTCCAGCTTTTTCCTCAATTTGGTAAATCGGTTTTTTAGAGTCTTTTCCTTTAACAAAGGATAAAGTGTAAGTAACATTTCAATAAGGCCTTTTATATCTGATGTATAGTATTTTGCAACGGTATATGCATTCTGAGCTCCGTGTGTGTGCTCGAGAAACCTCTTCAATTCGTCATAGTTCAGAGGATAAGGGGGTGTTTGATTTTCGATTATTGGTTTTAAATGGCTTGTTGCTTCCTCTGGGATGGAGTAGACCGGAGTGGAGCGGATTGCAGAATGTTTCTTCTTTTTTGGTTTTTCTTAGGTTGAGAAAGCTGGTTCTGTCATAATGGATGGATCCGGAGAGGATTCGGATGATAGGAATCGTTTATTTGTAGAGCTGGGCGTATTGGTTGTAGTTGTTTGTGATATGTTGTTTACTTCAGCTATGGGGGTGTTTTCTGCCAGATTTGATTAGGTAGAGAATATATCTGTAGGAGTTGGTTGAGAAAAAGTTGGTGTTGGTTTTGTTTGCTCATGTGATGTTTGGAGAGGGTCATGATTTGTTGTGTTCGTTTGAACTGGAGACTTTGGGTTTTGTAAGGTAGGGCAATTGGCAACAACGTGACCAGATAGTTTGCAATTGAAACATTTCTGACTATCTAAGGAGAGAAAGATACGATAAGAAAGGTTATCGTGTGTAAGTTCCAGAGATTCGGCTAAAGTAAGAGATTCTATAGGGGTAATGTAAACTTGGCGTCTGAAACTCATTATATGGCTGTATGCTGGATCTGTTGCACCTATTCGTAAAAATGTAATTGGTGATAATAATGTTAGACCTAATCCTTCTAACATAATTTTTAGTGTATCGTGTGGTATTGTCGGACTAACATTAGATATGACTAGTCTGTCAGAAGGGGTTACTAAATGACGTGCTTTTAATGTTTGTCCCAGAACTTCGATTTCTCCTCCATTTTCCATAAATTGATCTACTGCAGCCTTAGTCGATAAGTAAATACACACTCTATTATTAGATATTCTTGAGCAGAAAATAATGTTGCGTGGTTGAACTATTGGGCCTAAACTCAGAAGATAGTCTTGTATTTTTGCATCATTGATTGTGCTAAAAATGATTCCCTGATCTTTTGCGGGATACATCGGTTGAGTTGGTTGTTTGAGCATATGAGAATAAGATTGTGTTGAAGTAGTTATTGGTGTATTAGGTGATGTAGGGTTTTTATTTATGTTGTTATAATCCATCTTTTGTTTTAAATGGTTTTCGGAACATTCTTTTCTGAATACGGCACTGGCAGTTAATTCAAGTCGATTAGCAGATTGTTTTTGCTGCTTGGAATTTACTTGACAAATAAAAATTTGTTGTCCTTATCAGTGTGTATAGTATCGAATTAATGATATTATTCAACCACTGTAAGTTATGTTTTGTACTCACTCGATTATGATGTCATGTATCGGTCTTAATACTATCACTAACTTTGCACTGTATTATTTTGCTTAATAACTGGTTATTTCGTTAAATTTGCGCACTCGATTCGAAAGCTGTTTATTTCTCCGTGAACAGAGAGGGACTCCCAAGTGGAAGCTTTGTTTGAAAATTAGTTGTATATTGTTTACTGGATAATAATCATTTTGTTAAGTGATTTTTATATGTCTAAGGATTTTCCGATAGTATTCTGAAGAAGTGTGTATATACAGGGTGTTTCACGACGACTTTACACTATCTATATATTAGAGACTACTCACACGATTTTTATAAAAATTGGCATGGATGGAGAATATTTTATGCAAAATATTTTGACATACATGTCACTTCTGGTTATACCGAAAGTGAACGACAACTTTGTTATTTTGAATGTAACTCCCTGATTCTGATTCTACATTCAATTTCAATGCCACTTTATGTAGAACATCATATATCTAAAATTTATACGAGATAATAATTTTTGTCTTATGAGCTGCCCATTTGAAGACATTCATCATTCAATATTAGTAATTAGTACTTTTTCAGGTTAACTACCAATGCTTTCATACAAATTGATATTTTTCCAATAAAGCAAAATTAGTGTAGTTAACAAAATTTTATTCGATTTAGACTCTTCTTGAATTTTATTCAGGTCAGTCAGTTCGGTATAAATAGTTGCTTTACTATGAGAGGTGAGTGTGACTACCATTATATTGTATTCATATATTCGTAGTAGTAGTCTAGTATTCAAGATGAGCTTATGTTTGCAAAATACTACGAATAGATTCGTTGTATGCAAAAAAATAAACTTATCGAAATCACCCTAGACAGGTGGATTTTTTTATATATATATATATATAATATATCAATTCCCCTTGTACCGTTAGGTATCGGAGTTACGGGTTCCGCAGTATATTTTCCATCTTTTCCTATCTTCTGCTATCTTCTTTGCTTCCGTCCAAGAAGTTCCTCTTTTCTTCAGTACGTCACCTATTTCTTGATTCCAGTTTTCTTTCGGTATACCTATTTATTTATTTCCGTCCCACCCTGCCTCCCATATTTGTTTAACTATGTTATCTCCGTTCATTCTTGTCAGGTGTCCGAACCATCTGAGTTGAGTTTGCTCTCTTTTTGATATTATAGGATCCACTTTAAGTCTAGCTCTAATTTCTTCATTTTTTAATCTGTCTAGCTTTGTTATTCCTTCTATTTTTCTTAGTATTTTCATTTCCATCGCTATGATCTTTGATCTTAGTCTTTGGGTAAGTATCCATGATTCACTTCCATAGGCTGAGGTGGATACAAAAACAGTTTTATAAATCTTTATTTTTGTTGTTTTATTAACCTCCCTTTTGTTTAAAAATACTCCTTTTAGTGCATTGAATAATTTAGATGTGGCCGTTACTTTCCATTACTTTCCAATATGGCTCCTAAGTATTTTAAGCTTTCTGTTGTCTTTATTGAGTATCAATCGATTTGTATATCTTCGGGCTTCGTCATTATCTCGGTTTTATTAAAGTTGATTCTCATGTCGTATTTTTTGAGGTATTTGTTCCAGTGCTCTAACGCTTTTCCTAGCTCGTCTTTATTATTTGCTCCTAGTAGCAAGTCGTCAGCGTATAGCAGGTCTTTGATTATTACTCCGAACTCCTACACTAATTTCTTTTCTATCCTTTCCGCATGCTTGTGAGATTTCATCCATCACTGCAATGAATAGTAGGTTAGGTTTTTGATGAGTGGGTCTATAAGGCCCTCCACTGCGACTCGCAAGAGTCTATTGTGGCTCACACCTATTCAGATTTCACCAAACAAATTCAGCTTCTTAACAAAGCCAATTAGTTTATTTGGTGAATGATATTTCAGGTCCGAGGGCGAGAGAGAATCCCTGCCAAACATCAGATACCTGATTCGAGCCGCGGCGGGGCAGGCACAAATTATATGCTCTGCTGATTCATCCTGTCAGACAAAGACGGCAGGTCGGATCTTCCGACAGTCCAAGTTTTAGCATATGATGATTCAGATGACAGTGGCCTGTTAAAAGACCTGTTAGACAAAGTAGGTCATGCCTGCTATAGTCTAACATTTTTTTGGAGACATTATTCGAAGGATGTATGAAAGCCTTTGAATGAACCAATCCTGGTAAATTATGCCAGAAGTCTAAAGCTCTTCTTGCCGTCCAGGTATTCAGTGTTTGTTTGGCAAAACTTATTGCGATGCCAATTATTGGTTCTGGCCCGATAGAAACACGTACGGCACCCTCCCTTGCAAGAGAGTCTGCCTTCTCGTTTCCTTCCATGCCAGAATGGCCAGGGATACAGACCAGCAATACTTTATTGAGTTCTCCGATTAAGGAGAGTCTTCTTTGGCAGGCTAAAACCAATTTCGACGTTACACGGTGAGAGCTAAGTGCTTTCAAAGCCGCTTGGCTGTCCGAGAAAATTTTTATTGTTCTATGTATGAGATTGGCTTGCTCCAATCTCTCCACACATGAAACAATGGCGTAAATTTCCGCCTGGAATACGGTTGCGTAGGATCCTAGAGAGGTTGAGATTTCTGTCCTAGGTCTGCGCCCGTATACACCTGCACCAAAGCCTGGTATTTTTGAACCGTCTGTGTACCAACAGCTGTCTGCTCTTAATAGTTCATCCTTACGGAGGACCCATTCATCTCTATTTGGAATTAGGACGGTATAAGGCAGGCCGTAGTTTACTGTTGGAGGCATTATGTCAGAGGTCATTCCCAGAATACTGTGACTTTCAGTGTCCACTAGCATTCTGCTTCGTTCTGTATAAGGCTGATTTGTGCATTTAGAAATATGCAAAATTCTGTAAGTTGTCCATCTAGCCTCTCTTTCCAAAAATATATGGAGAGGAGGTAGGTCCAGAAGGATTTCCATGGCTGCTGACGGTGTGGAGCTGATAGCACCAGTAATTGCCAGGCAAGCCTGTCTCTGTAAACCAGAGAGCTTTGCTTGGGCCGTTCGCTGTAAAGCTTTTGGCCACCAGGCAATAGCTCCATATGTGATCATTGGTCTAGCGATCATCACATATATCCAATAGATTTGTTTGGGTCCCAAGCCCCAAGATTTTCCACAGATCCTACGACATGTCCACAAGGATAGTCTGGCCTTATGGATAACTTTTTCCAAGTGAGCGTTCCAAGTGAGTTTCATATCTAGGATAATCCCCAAATATTTTACTTCCGCTGCAAATGGAATAACCTCACCATTGTAGGAAAGTGGTGGAATATCCTCCAACTTTCTTTTCCTAGTGAAGGGAACTATTACAGTTTTACCAGGGTTAACAGACATCTGTTCCCTCTGACACCAACTGTGGACATCGTCCAACGTCTTTTGGAGGGTATTATATGCTACCCTTCCTGACTTGGTCCTTGCCAAGATGACAAGGTCGTCTGCATACGCTTGCAGTTCTACCCCTCTTCTTTCGAGAACGCTAAGCAAGTTATCCATCAAGAGTGACCATAGTAGGGGAGATAGTACTCCGCCTTGTGGGCAGCCCCTGGAAACCTTAAAGCTAATGGTCTCGTCCTGAAGAGATGTAGTGGCTGTCCTATTAGTGAGCATGGCATATATCCAACCGGTAATGGTTGGTTTGATGCCCTTTTCAGTCAAAGCTGAACCAATGGAGGTCGATAGTGCATTGTCAAATGCTCCTTCAATGTCAAAAAATGTGGCCACCGCAATCTCCTTGTTGTTAAAAGATTGTATGATTTTCTCAACAAGGTTGTGTAATGCTAAATCTGTTGATTTGCCAGTTTGATAAGCATATTGGTGGATGCTCAGGGAGGAATTATATAAAGCTACCCGCCTGATGTAGCAAGCCAGTGCTTTTTCAAGTCCTTTAAGCAGGAAAGATGTTAGGCTAATTGGTCTGACCGATTTAGGGTGTGGGTCTGTGCGGCCCACTTTCGGTATATATACCACCCTAGCCGTCAACCAGCTGGGTGGTATGTAATTCCACGCCAGACTAGCTCTATACAGTTTAATGAGGATGGGTAAAAGTAATTCCAGTCCGTTTTGCAGCAGAGCTTGAAATATTCCATCCTCACCAGGAGATTTGAAAGGCTGAAAAGATTTGATTGCCCATTCAACTGCTGGTGCTGTGATAACTTCCTTGGCGGCCTCCCAATCGATCTTTTTTGGCCGCCTTGCGCCCTCAAAGAGCGAAGGTCGATTGTTATCCAGAGTCAAACTTCCAGGAAAGTGATTTTTAATCAAAAGCTCTAACGTTTCTTTTCTAGAGGTCGTGAAAGTGCCATCAGGTCGCTTCATCGACCCAATCTCGGCAATCGACTCTTCAGAGAGAATCTTGTGGATTCTAGTACTACGAGGTATATCAGAAATACTCTCACAGAACTTTTTCCAAGACTCCCGCTTCGCCTTTCTGATTTCTTTATTGTAACTTGTTAGAGTAGTTCTATAAAGCTCCCAGTTGCCTGACTCTTTAGCTCGGTTAAATAGTCGTCGAACTTCTTTTCTTCGCTTTTCTAGGCATTTGTTCCACCAAGTAGAGTTGCGATTATCTCTTTTAGTCTTGAGTGGACAGTTTTCATGATAGGAGAAGATCACTGCTTCGCGAAGTTTTTCCGCTGCAGTATCTATCCCATCACAACTGTTAATTGTGGTGAAACCATCCTCAATGTACAGTTGAAGGGAATTTTCATATCCACTCCAATCAGTAGCTTTTGAGTCGCGATATTCCACTACTGGCCTCTGGCCTATTTCAATGTTGAATTGAATATGTCTATGATCTGAACACGAACGTTCAGTAGATACAGCCCAATGCTGTATCTTATTGCTCAGAAAGTTTGAGCTGATAGTTAAGTCTAATACCTCTGATCTGTTTCTAGTTACAAAGGTTGGTTCGGAGCCCTTATTAATAACAGATAGCCCTTCCCCTAGTATATAATCAAAGAGTAACTCACCTCTGCGATTTATATTCGTGCTGCCCCACGATGTATGGTGTGAATTGGCGTCACAGCCCATGACTGAAGTCCGTTCTTCTTGCTATAGTCGATTAATCGACGTATAGCAAGAGGGGGTACAGTATCCATGTCTCCTGGGAAGTATGCAGAGCAGGCGACTATGTTTGTCATACCATTCTTCTCCGGTGAGTACATCTGGATGGCTACTACATCTGGAGTGCAAAAGCCTGTAAGCAAACAAATAATTAATATTTTTCCTGATGAGTAGACATGCTCTAGGTTTCACCCCAGGGCAGACTATTACCTCACCAGGAATATTGCTGAGACCGGTTACTCGGTCTGTGTTTCCTGTCCATGGTTCATGCAGGAAGGCAAGGTCAATTAATTCGTCCTCGAACCTTTTGCCAAGGATATAAGAAGCGGCCTTGGCATGCTGTAAGTTTGCCTGTAAACAATTGAATGTGGCAGAGTGTTGAGTGCAGCAGGCAAACTTATATCTCCTCAAATATTGGAAGGATCAGTCGGTGGGTCAATTAAGACGCCACCATCTGCTCCTGCCAATGATGAGGCTGTGTTTGGTGCAGACGACGTGGTTTGATCACCTTTCGTCGCCGGCCCAGCTGGTTTTTTTGGTGCCTTTGTCGAGGCCATGACGGTCTTCGATTTCAGGACACCAGGTCCAGTCTCTTTTGCTGGTTTCCTAGAAGAGACGATAGCCGTCTTCATCTTGGGAAATCCAGCTTTCCCAGCTTTTGGTTGGCTGGTTCCTTGGCTACGTGCCGGCGGTGCACTACCCCTAAGCTTGTGAGGAGTTTTGGTTCTCCTCACTACCGCAGGGGGTTGGGAGGAAGACCGGGTTTTAGGGTAGAAAACAACCTGCCCAAAACCCAGGTAAGGTTTAAAACCCACCCTCTCCAGCTCGGCCATAGATCCATCGTCAATGGCGAAGGTCCATGTTTGGCCAGGGCCTGTAACTTCCTTGTGTAGAGTAGTCCACTCCAAGGTTAACAGACCATGGTTCATTTTCCTCAGCCTAGTGAGGACCTGTTCAGAGGTTAGTCTACGACTGCCCTCATCAGGTATGTAAGCCACACAGATGTGTGGCTTTGGAAGTTGGTCACCCAAGACGCATCTCAGGGAGGCACCATACCATAGTTGAAGGGTATTGACTACTCCAGTCAACCACGAAACACTCTCCTGATCTACACAGGTAACCTGCAGCCATCCAGGCCGGAATGTACAGCTCTGGAACTGCACTTGTGGACCACCTTCCGGAATATCATCTACAGCGGCCATAATAGCGTACTGAAGAGATTCCAGTTGGTTGGTCGTTATGGAGGTTGTCGGATGTTCAAGGTGTAATATTCCCACCTTGATGCCGGATACAGCCTGCCCATAAGAGGGTTTTTGTAAGTAAATTTTATCTGACGTTACAACTGATTTAGCCGAGCAGGGCTTTTTTGCCTCTTGTCCGGGTGAGTCATCATTAGAGCGTAAGAGCTTGCTTGAACCAGCCACAGAGGGAATGTTCTTCACCCCTTGCGGCTGATCCTGCTTCCGCTGCTCTAGAATTTGGTTCAAGGCGGATTGGTAAGGTACCCCGCTCTTGAGGAGGCGACTGAGTAGCTTCCTGGCTGGAGGCAGGCAGGAGTTGGAGAACTAAGGAGCTCTCGTTCCTGATCTGAGGTTACAGGAGGGTCAGTTGGAGCCGATTGATCGACTTCCATCTCCTCTGTAGATTCCAGATAATTTTTTTTTGTTTTTTACTTCTTCCATAAAAGTCCCACGAGTAGCTAAGGAAAAGATGTCCATCACGGCAGAGCCCTGCATTACCGTGACAAGGCTTACTTACGACGAGAGGGCGCCTAGTATCTCGAAGGTTCCGTTAGTGACAAATGATAGGCTCACTGTCATACATCCCCTCGGCACGGATACGCACACCTTAGGATTAAGCCAAAACCGTTGGGATGTCATTTAGTCAAAGAATAACAGCACCAAAAATGATCCTGTTAATCCCATTACCAGCGGTGCTAACGTGGAAGCAGACACCCGATAGCTGAATTTGCCCGCCATTCCATAACCTAAGCTAACATACATGCAAAAGCAGCAAGCAGTAGCTCAAGCAGTGAAACAATGAGCAAAGACAGCCAACCCCGCCAATGAATAGTATGTCTTACTCCCTTACATGTGTTGCAGTTTTTTTGTGTTTTTCGTCCCTACTCTTACTATGTTGCTTGTCCTGTCGTATATTCTTTAGATAGCATGCAGTAATTCATTCGAGACTCTTTTTTTTGTTAGAATTTCCCATATTATTTCTCTTGGTAGTGAATCAAATGCTTCTTCCAGATCGATAGTGCATATATACATATTTCCGTTACCCCCTAGTATTCTGTCCATAATTTATCGGATGCTAAATATCCAGTCCTGCTCTGAACCCAGCTGGATTTCCTTGCAATGTAGTTTCTAATTCGTTTCTTAGTCTTCTCTCTATGATCCTTTCGTATAGTTTACCTACTACAAATAATATTGCAATTTGCAATATCTCCTTTTTTGTATATTGGAATTTTAACACCAATTTTCCAATCTTCAGGGATCTGTTTCTCTTCCCATATTAAATTCAAGATATCCAGAAGCATTTCCTTCCCTTGTGCTCCCTTGCATTTTACCATTTCAGGCTTTATGTTATCTTCTATTCTTCTATTCCAATGTCTAATTTGCCCTCATTTTCCATCAATTCCAAGAGCTTTTCTCTTGGTTGAGTATTTTGTGCATCGCCTTCCATTAGCTCAGGGTATTACTCGAACCACCTTTGGTTTATGTCTTCTTTTGCAGTAAGCAGCTTGACATCTTCATTTTCAATGAATCTTTGGCTAGACCTTTCTTAAGCGGTTTTAGTGTTCTATATAGTAGTTTCGCGTTTTCTTTACCTTGCGTCTCCATTCGATGTCCAAAATTCTCCCACGCCTGATTCTTAGCTTTCTTAATTGCTTGTTTTACTTCTGTTCTTATTAGTTTTTTTATAAACATTATTCATTATAATTGCTAATACTTGATAATTATACAAGATAAAGCATTTGTAAATACTCTACATCATCACAGTTTACATGAGATACTGGTTAAAAGAAGGTATTACAAATATTGTAAAAATTTAAAGTTATTTCCAAAAAATACCACAATTTATGTCTGTCCTATATACAGTTTTTCCAACTTGTATCTCAGCCCATCAATATACTCTATTTCTTGAGAAATTTTTCAGTCTCATTACGTTTCTCCCTCCCGCTGAAACAATAGTTGATAATGCTCCATTTTGTTGCTACCACAGAATTCTAATACTACCGAAAATATTTCCACCAGTAAATGACCCATTGGGTCCAAGATCTGTTCGATATCGTACGTGTAGTCATTTCAAAAAGAATCTAAGCAAATTGAAAAACGGATCATGTTCAACGTGGGAAACCACCAATAAAGCTTATTTATTGATTAGGTAACAGCACGGGACGCAGAAAAACTGTTGTAGTTCAAACACTTATTGTAGTGAACATTAACTTTTTCTATATCTGTGCCGGGCAGGTAGCTTCACCCCGTATCAGGAATAGTTTAGGGTCTTCTATCGACAAGAGATTTTATGCAAACAACGGAATATGCGGAATTTTTATTTTGACACAACTTTGATAGAAGTTTCTCTGATCAATACAAGGTCAGTCATCTGCAGTATTATTATACAGGGTGTTACAAAAAAGGTGACCCCGTCTCTAGGATAGGCAGAAAACAGAAAAATAATTGGGGTTTGCTAAGTAAAAAATTTTTGTAGCGCCATCTGTATTCAAGACAAAGGGCGTTGAAAAAAAATGTGTACACATTTTTAACGATTTTGCCGAAACTACTGGCAACATTTTAATGAATTTTTCTACGAATATGTTTTGGAAGCTGATACATCCCATAACTTTGTTTTTATATCTGACTCTCATAGAGGGCGCTCGGTTCACGGTTCGGACCAAGTAGTATTGATTATAACTTTTTCAAGGTTAGATTCATTCATCAAAATTTCAGGTGAACTCAAACATCATTCAATTTTACACTAAAAAGGTACTCTTGGTAAAACTCGATAATGTGTACCGTTTTCGGAATATTTTGATTTGAAAATTATGTAGTGATAACCGATGATGGTATAAAGTAATGATAAAGTTATCAATTAAACAAAAAATCACGAGAAGAAAATTAAAATAGAGACTAAGAACATAAAATGAAATTCAATTAAAGTAAGTGTTCAAAATGTCCTCAGTTTTCAAGAATTCACAACTCTATCCTTATTTCCAAAGAATCCATCAATCTTCTAAACGGTTGGAGATCAGCTATAAGGTCATTAAAGTGACGTTCAATCATGTCTTCCAGTTCTTAACGTGAATTTACCTCTGTAGCATAGACTTTTTCCCTAAGATATGACCAAACTGTGTAGCCTAAAGGATTAAAATCGCATGACCGACGAGGCCAATGAATCAGAGCTTCAGCACCTCTACTAATCTATTAATTCGGAAAAATCAATTACGACGCCTTCTATTAAAGTGTGGTGGAGCTCAATCGTACATAAAAAATAGAGATTTTCGCTCGTTTATCGTTAAATCTTCTAATATCTCGAATATTAGTGATTGTTTAAAAAATCCAGGTACATATCACCATTTGAATTTCAAGGTAGAATGTGATAACATTAATTTGTTACCTTTTTTTGTGGAAGTGGGGAATCTTCAACAAGACTAGCGGCTGATGTAATACTCTATTGGGCATCATCCATATTCTTCTCGCATACTCTTCCTATTTCACTAATAGATAATTATTTGTAAAAATGGTAAATGTATAAATAAAATAAAATAATATCAAATACCTAAAAGAGAAAATTGTTAAAATAAAATATGTATAGATGAATGTATAAATCCGTCCTTTCCTTTTCTATATCATACACTGAAATGCTCAGCATCATCCCTATTTTTGCAATATGCACAAGTCATCACTTGCTTTGCCGATTTTATGGGTGAACACCCTGAACGACCCATGTCCTGTAAGTGCTTGTGTAATGTGGTAATCTATTTTGCGATGTCTGCATTCCACCCTCTTACGCATATCCGGGATAATACGTCCGGTCCACTTTGCCTTCATGTTCTCGTTATCTATTATGTTCAACCATTCCTCTTTTATTTCTTCGCTTATCGCTTCCTTTTAATGTTTTTCTCTTTCCTATACTCGATTTATCTTCTCAACTAATAGATCTATTGGTGGGACGCCAGTGACTATTTGAATAGCTTCGTCAGGTACCGTCCTATATCCGGAGGCTATTCTGAGTAGCATACTTCTGTGTACCCCCCACATGTTTTCTTTGTACTTCGCGGTTTTCATAGTACTTCCCCATACCGGGAAACCATACAGCAGTATGGATTTTACTACCTCCCATAATACTCGCCTTTTGGCGTTTGAGGGTCCCCCTATATTGGGTAAGATATTCCCAAGTGTCGCCACAAGCAATTGCAGAAACAGACGTTCTGGCTGGACTTATCCCGCACCCCATGCTCTCATATAACATGTATACTTCTGTCATTCTGGCGATTGTATGCAAATATCCAAATAAATATCCTGCTCCAATTTGTAGCATTTTATCTTTGTGGTCAACCCCTTATTGGTGTGCATGTCTTCAAGCAAGTTGTAACGTGCCTCCCTTCTTACACGTGGCTCCTGCCACAAGAACACGTCACTATGGACACCCTTGATGCAAAATTCGGGTTTTTAAATCTCGGGCGCCAGATTATTAACGTGGTTTGCTCCACGGCCCCTTGACCCTTAGCGTCAAGAGTTCCAGATAGCCTCAGATGGAGGTTACGGAAAATTCCAGGGGTCTGGTTGAATTAAATTTAACTAACTAGTGACAATCCGGAAAAGCCAAATCTTGGTTCTCCAATGAATAAATTGCGGTTAAAAATGAAAATAATAGAAATTCAAAACTTTAATCTATTAATACTCTGTGGTCTATTTTACGAATAATTCTTTAGTGACAAACAAATTAACAGGGAAAATAAAATGAGGTATGTATTACCTATATCTGGGATTTTAACGGACTTAACGGTCAGGTTATCAAATACGGTTCAAATATACCGGGTTTTACGGGGTCCCTAATGCACGATTTAGATCTGCCGGGTAATCAGACAAATTGTGGCTAAGCCTCTTCCAAGTCTGATTAACCCTTGAATCCAAATGAAACCGGCAACTATTATTCCGACGAAAAAAAATAAATATATAAATAATGATTCTATGAAACGGGAAAAGAACGATTTAGATCTGCCGGGAAATCAAACAAATTGTGGCTAAGCCTCTTCCAAGTCTGATTAACCCTTGAATCCAAATGAAACCGGCAACTATTATTCCGACGGGGAGAAAAAATATAAATAATGATTCTACGAAACGGGAAAAGAACGATTTAGATCTGCCGGGAAATCAAACAAATTGTGGCTAAGCCTCTTCCAAGTCTGATTAACCCTTGAATCTACTAAAGCCGGTAACTATTATTCCAAAAAAAAATAAAATTTAAGAACGAGTTAGATCTGCCGGGAAATCAAACAAATTGTGGCTAAGCCTCTTCCAAGTCTGATTAACCCTTGAATCTAACTAAAGCCGGTAACTATTATTCCGACGGGGAGAAAAAAATATAAATAATGATTCTACGGAACGGGAAAAGAACGATTTAGATCTGCCGGGAAATCAAACAAATTGTGGCTAAGCCTCTTCCAAGTCTGATTAACCCTTGAATCTACTAAAGCCGGTAACTATTATTCCAAAAAAATAAAATTTAAGAACGGGTTAGATCTGCCGGGAAATCAAACAAATTGTGGCTAAGCCTCTTCCAAGTCTGATTAACCCTTGAATCTAACTATAGCCGGTAACAATTAAAAAAAAAAATATTTTCCCACGAGTTAAACGGTACCCAACTATCGACACACAGAGTAAAAATATTCGTACTAGCATAAACTTTAAACTATTATACCTAATCCCCTTGGAGATCAATTTAATTTCAAACTACTGACAACCAAAAGCATAAAATAATTCGAGAATCCACTAACAATTCATATCAGTTAATTAAAACGCAGTAAATAAAAATTCGAAATCAAATTACGGTTGACAAATCTTTATTTTCAGATAAGAGAAACAAAATAAAAAAACGAATTTCAGTTCAACAACAAAAGAAAAAAATAGCCGGTCGGAAAATTTTCAAAAAAATATATTCAACAATTTAATAATAAGCGGCGATACGGAAAGTTTCGAATACACAGTTTATTTGTTAAAATTTATTTACCTTAATAAATACAGCCCACACACAATCGGAATATGGAATCACAAAATTTTCACACTACGGTTTTCGGTTTTTTCGGAAGAACGTTTAACGTAGAAGGCTTAGAGCCGTAGAAGGAACTGATTCTTTTTCGACAGAGAGCCCTGAATGATGCCCGCTAGCAAATTTATATCCCAAAATTTTAGTTACATTCTTCGGTGTGGGAATTAAAACGTGAAATCTATCTAGTTTCGACAAAAACTTGTAAGTATACTAGACGGCTCTCGATTAAATTAAAATGTTGTATATACCGGGCGTCCTTTCAGTTGAAAAATTTAAATATCGGAAATGAATAAATTGTGTATGGTAGAAGTTGGATTTGCGTAACTCGGACTTATACTAAAATATACACCGGTAATAGCAAAAAAAATAAATCACTGCGGTAGTCGAAAGGGTTGTAAAGTAACGAGTTATATACACCCTAGTGGTAAAATAAAATATATTACGGAATAATAAAAAAATAAAAAAATTAAACTTGCAAAAAGCAGAGAAAAAAAATAACTCGTTACACACCCCCTTTACTTCGGTAAAAAAAAATGAATGAGCGAAAGTGCAACTTTCGGACATTACATTTTTTTTTTAAACAACAACTTACACCTAATAATAAAAAAGGTGAGAAAACAAAACGGTGATCCAGGGTGTAGCGTCTCACAGCCTGGAACGTCGGCGTAGGGTCGCTTGGTGTGGATGGGGCGGTCCTCTTCCACGGGACGCCTCTCTTCGGTATGACCTGGAGCAGCGTCTGGATACTTCCAGCGCGGGGCGGGGTCGTTCGGTCCATTTGTCCACAACGGGAGCAAAATAAAATGTTCAGTCAATGGCGGGTTTCAAGTCTTTCACATGTATACGATTATACCTTTTTCCTTTTTCATCTCGTAAGTCATATACAACGGGGGAAATAACGCGTACGACTTCGTACGGCCCGGAATATTTCGGAGCGAGTTTCGCGGCGACGTGATCAACGGCAGAGGATAGTGTATGATCCTTCTTCATAACTTTGTCTCCGATAGTGCACTTCCAGTCTCTACGGCGCAGATTATAGTTACGACTTTGACTGGTAAACGCTCGGGACAGGTGCAGACGGACAAGTTCGAAGCATTCTTGCAGTTTCTCTACTCGCAAGAGATGCGGTTTCGGGTCTTCTTCGGTAGGGTCGTCCAATCCGGCGTCTTCTTCCGGACTTTTCTCGGTGTCGTTTTCAGCCTCTCTTCTGAAGGATTTCGGTGTCTCGGGTTCTCTCCCAAAATTTAGGAAGGCAGGTGTGAATCCAGTCGAGTCGTGTCTTGAATTATTCATTGCAAACTTCAAGTCCGGCAACCTTACATCCCAGTCTCGGTGATCCGCTTCGCAGTATTGCGCAATCATTGTCTTCAGGGTGCGGTTGGCTCGTTCTACTGGATTTGCTTGCGGTGTATACGGCGGAGTGAAACGGTGTCGGATTCCTAACCCACTCAGCATATCCTTGAACACCTTGCTGGCATACTGAGTTCCATTGTCGGTCAGTACGGTACGGGGGCATCCAAATATCGTCAATATTTCCTCGTAAAAAGCAGTGCTTATGCTACTGGCAGTAGCATTCCTTAACGGTTTACACTGTACCCATTTAGTAAATCGGTCTTGGAACATAATGATGTAACAGTTCCCTTTCTTACTTCTGGGTAACGGTCCAATTATATCGGAACTAACGGTTTGCCATGGTTGCCGATTCGATGACGGTTGCATCTTCCCTGGGAGCTTTTGTTGCGACGGTTTGTACTTTTGACATTGCAAACATCTCCTCACGTATTTGGTGATGTCCCTGAACATTCCTGGCCAATAGTACAATTTTGCAATCCGGGTGATGGTTTTAGCAATTCCTAGGTGTCCTGCGTTTGGAGCATCATGGTTTTCTTGCAACACCCGGGTTCGGTCGGGCTTTGCTATACACAGTTTCCAGGGATCGGACATTTCTGGCTCTCTGAAATCGTTTATGTCCCAGAAATGACGGTATAGACGGTCTTCTTTAATGCAGTAGTCCGGAAACTTCTCTGGATCCTTCAGGACCTCTTCCTTCCTGTTCCGGTACCACGAACATTCGGCGGTTACATCGGTCAAACATAGTGCAGACGGTGGGTCGGTCTCAGTGGTCATGGGTAGCGGGTTTCTTGACAAAGCGTCGGCCACACGATTCAGAGCACCTTTACGGTACTGTATCTCGAAATCATACTGTTGTAGAAAAATACTCCACCTAGCTAAACGTCCGGACGGACTAGATATGGAATGCAGCCATCTAAGAGATTGATGATCGGTAACAACCGTGAAATGGTAGCCCTCTAAATAAGGACGCATCTTTTCAATCCCCCAAACAATAGCAAGACATTCTTTTTCGGTTACGGAGTAATTTTTCTCGGTAGGACTCAGGGTGCGACTTGCATACGCTACCACGTGTTCGTGACCATCCTTCTGCTGGGTAAGGGCTATTCCCAAACCATATTCGGAGGCATCGGTTTGTAAGGTAAACGGTACGGTAAAATCAGGACAACTTAGGACGGGTGCTTCTGACAGACAGGTTTTAATCTTAGTGAAAGCAGCTTCTTGTTCTTCAGCCCATTTCCATCGCTGAGATTTACGGAGTAACTTAGTTAACGGAGCTACCTTTTCTGAAAACGATGGTACAAACCTCCTATACCAGGAGGCAACTCCCAAAAACCTTCTCATCTCTCGGATATTTCTTGGGGCTGCAAATTTTATGATACTTTCGACCTTCTCTGGATCGGTACGGATTCCATCTCCAGTAATTACATGTCCTAAGTATTTCATGGACGGTAGACAGAAATGACATTTCTCCGGGTTGAGTTTCAGCCGTGCTCCTCGTAATCGGCGGAACACTTCGGACAGATTTTCCAGATGTTGATCGAACGTTTCCCCCAGAACGATAATGTCATCCAGATAAGCGAATGCATATGGATCCAGCTCTGGGCCTATCAGTCGGTCAACCAGTCTCTGGAATGTAGCGGGTGCAGAATGTAAACCAAACGGAAGAACCGTGAATTGAAACAATCCACGTCCCGGTGCGGTAAAGGCGGTAATGGGTTTACTTTCGGAGGTTAACGGAACTTGCCAGTACCCACTCTTCAAATCCAAACTGGAAATGTACTTGGCTTTTCGCAGTTTATCCAGTATAGCATTAATAAACGGAAGAGGGTAAGCATCCTTCATTGTTACCTCGTTGACTTTTCGGAAGTCGATACAGAAACGGTTTTTCCCATCTTTTTTCTTCACAATGACTATTGGAGAGCTCCACGGACTTGTAGAGGGTTCAATCACTCCCTCTGCCAACATGGCGTCTATTTCAGCATTGCAGATTTCCTGCATTTTCGGATTCTGGGGTCGGTATCTCTGTTTGATCGGACGTGGTTGCAGCAAACGGATTTCATGCTCAACTAGCGTAGTTGGACCTCGCAAGGATCCAAATTTCGGTAATTCTTGGTCTAGGAAAATGTTTAGTCTGTCTGTCTGTTCTTTCGATAAATTTCTTTCTGTAACTGGAATGATGGTTCCCAACGGACATCCTATCCAATCATACTCCTTGTCATCCCCTAAATCATCCAGGGAAAACGCAGATATTACAGAAGTGGTTTGCTCCTTGCCAACCCCTAACACCAGGGAGGGCGCAGAGGCTTCGGAAACAGGTTGCTCCTTGTCGACCCCTAACTCCAGGGAAGACGCAGAGACTTCGGAACGAATTTGCTCCTTGTCCACCCCTAACTCCAGGGAGGACGCAGAGACTTCGGAAACAGGTTGCTCCTTGTCAACCCCTAACACCAGGGAAGACGCAGAGACTTCGGAACGAATTTGCTCCTTGTCGACCCCTAACTCCAGGGAAGACGCAGAGACTTCGGAAACAGGTTGCTCCTTGTCAACCCCTAACACCAGGGAAGACGCAGAGACTTCGGAAACAGATTGCTCCTCGCCAACCCCTAACACCAGGGAAGACGCAGAGACTTCGGAACAAGACAGATTTACAGAACGGCGGTTTTTCCTAAGACGGTGGGGGGTTTCTTCTCTACAGATTATCGGTACAGCAGAATTGACTTCTTTCATAGGCCTGTTCACGGCCTCCAATATTCCAACAGGACTGGCCAATTGTGAACGCCTCACTAACTCATCATTCACGTATATTTCTCCGGTTCCTAACTCCAGCCGGAAATTATACTTTCGGAGGACATCATGTCCTAATACAATGTCGGTTATTAGACCAGGGAAATGCTCCAACGAACCCTCCATTGTGACGTCATCGATTTTCCATTCCAGCTCATATATGTCGGTGATGGAGACTAGATTTCCATTAGCTAAACGGGCCTTCGTAGCTTGACGAGAGGTAGTTTGCTTTCTTTGGGAAAAAGTCTTAGCTACTTGATCACCAATATACGACTTTGCTGCTCCGGTATCCAATAATGCTTTAAACATATGATTTCCTATTTCAACGTCTAGGTGCGGTCGGGGGTCGTTCATTTCTGCTGGCGGTTCGGTATGAGAGGCAAAGATTTGCGGAAGCTGTGTCGGCCTCTCCTCGGTACAGCTTCGTTTTAGTTTTCCTGCCTCCTGCAGGAACAGTCTCGGGAAAATACTCCTTCCTTCTGGCAACGAGAACAGAATATTTTTGGCGGGTTTTGACAGTTATTCCTATAATGTCCAGACTCACCACAACGGAAACAGACGAGTTGACGGGAATATTGTCCTGAAGGTTGACGAGTAGTATCAGGCGGCGGCGGAGTATCGGTCGGTGACGGTTGGCTGGGACCGGCGATGGGCTCTCTGGATGGCCCAGGCATCGTATTGTGAGAAGGTCCATATCTCGGCGAACTCATTGACTGCGGACGGGGATTTGGTCCCCGGTTCGGTCCAGTGTGGTTGGGTATAGACTGGAGTTCCTTCCTGAGGAGCTCATATTCCCTGACCACCTGACAAAAGGAGGAGAAATCGTCAAAGTCCCCTTTTCGGACTTGCAGACGGTATTCCGGCAACAGGTTACGGTACAGCCATGCTAACTGCTGTTCGGGAGTTAGCTTACCATGCCTTCGCATCAAAGTCTGGAGTTCGGTGATGTATGTGGCGGCGGACTCATTCCTTCTTTGCAGACGACGGCCTATCTCAGCTTCTAAGTCAACTTCGTAGTTAACGGGATAGAAGAAAATTCGGAAGTCTGCCTCAAATTCATCCCAGGTCGTGTACCTACTCCGGTTGTTGCGGTACCAACATGCCGGTTCACCTGACAGTAATTCAGGTAGCAAAGGAAGCAAATTATCTTTTTGAACATTCCTTGCGGTACATATTTCTTCAATTCTTTCGATGAATCCGACCGGATCTCCTTGACTTCCGAAGCACACCTTCCAGTCATGCACATTCGGCGGAGGGTTGGCCATAACGGTTGGAACGGTTCCGGTATCGGATCGGTCAAAAACCGGTCGTGGAGAAATATGTCTTCTTGAAATTGGCCTTTTGGCCCTAGGCTCAGCAATCCCTTCTGACAAGCTTTTAAACTCAAGCGGAAAGAAAAATTTTCGTAAATACCAAAGGAACAAGATCAGGGACAGGCAAAACGGTCCATTCAAACAACATGTCCACAGGTTACTCTCAATCATCGAGTCGGTGGTCTTCTTAACAATCCGGAACAATAATAAAAAAAAAATCGAAAACGGAATACGGTCCCTGTTCAAATCAACAATGGGCAAAAAAAAACCCTAAAACAGTATAAACGGTCCAGCAACAATACGCTAAAAAAAAAAATATCCACAGCTGTATTTCAGTTCCTGCTATAATCAGGTCTCTCCAACAATACGGTAAAATAACGGAAACGGAATAACGGTTCCAGCTCTAACAAATAATCAACTCTCTTAATAATACGGTAAACAAACAGTCAACACAGACTTAACCGGTCCAAGCGAAAAAAACGCTTCAAAAAAATAAAAATTTAAAACGGTATTAAACTGATCCTGTGTAATCAACAATCGGGTCCCTGCTCTAACAAAAAAATACGGCAGAAAATAGTCAAAACAGACTTAAACGGTCCAAGCACAAATAAACGCTAAAAAAAAATGGAAAACGGTATTAAACTGATTCTACTGTTATCAACAATCAGGTCCCTGCTCGGGCGCCATTTTGTAACGTGCCTCCCTTCTTACACGTGGCTCCTGCCACAAGAACACGTCACTATGGACACCCTTGATGCAAAATTCGGGTTTTTAAATCTCGGGCGCCAGATTATTAACGTGGTTTGCTCCACGGCCCCTTGACCCTTAGCGTCAAGAGTTCCAGATAGCCTCAGATGGAGGTTACGGAAAATTCCAGGGGTCTGGTTGAATTAAATTTAACTAACTAGTGACAATCCGGAAAAGCCAAATCTTGGTTCTCCAATCAATAAATTGCGGTTAAAAATGAAAATAATAGAAATTCAAAACTTTAATCTATTAATACTCTGTGGTCTATTTTACGAATAATTCTTTAGTGACAAACAAATTAACAGGGAAAATAAAATGAGGTATGTATTACCTATATCTGGGATTTTAACGGACTTAACGGTCAGGTTATCAAATACGGTTCAAATATACCGGGTTTTACGGGGTCCCTAATGCACGATTTAGATCTGCCGGGTAATCAGACAAATTGTGGCTAAGCCTCTTCCAAGTCTGATTAACCCTTGAATCCAAATGAAACCGGCAACTATTATTCCGACGAAAAAAAATAAATATATAAATAATGATTCTATGAAACGGGAAAAGAACGATTTAGATCTGCCGGGAAATCAAACAAATTGTGGCTAAGCCTCTTCCAAGTCTGATTAACCCTTGAATCCAAATGAAACCGGCAACTATTATTCCGACGGGGAGAAAAAATATAAATAATGATTCTACGAAACGGGAAAAGAACGATTTAGATCTGCCGGGAAATCAAACAAATTGTGGCTAAGCCTCTTCCAAGTCTGATTAACCCTTGAATCTACTAAAGCCGGTAACTATTATTCCAAAAAAAAATAAAATTTAAGAACGAGTTAGATCTGCCGGGAAATCAAACAAATTGTGGCTAAGCCTCTTCCAAGTCTGATTAACCCTTGAATCTAACTAAAGCCGGTAACTATTATTCCGACGGGGAGAAAAAAATATAAATAATGATTCTACGGAACGGGAAAAGAACGATTTAGATCTGCCGGGAAATCAAACAAATTGTGGCTAAGCCTCTTCCAAGTCTGATTAACCCTTGAATCTACTAAAGCCGGTAACTATTATTCCAAAAAAATAAAATTTAAGAACGGGTTAGATCTGCCGGGAAATCAAACAAATTGTGGCTAAGCCTCTTCCAAGTCTGATTAACCCTTGAATCTAACTATAGCCGGTAACAATTAAAAAAAAAAATATTTTCCCACGAGTTAAACGGTACCCAACTATCGACACACAGAGTAAAAATATTCGTACTAGCATAAACTTTAAACTATTATACCTAATCCCCTTGGAGATCAATTTAATTTCAAACTACTGACAACCAAAAGCATAAAATAATTCGAGAATCCACTAACAATTCATATCAGTTAATTAAAACGCAGTAAATAAAAATTCGAAATCAAATTACGGTTGACAAATCTTTATTTTCAGATAAGAGAAACAAAATAAAAAAACGAATTTCAGTTCAACAACAAAAGAAAAAAATAGCCGGTCGGAAAATTTTCAAAAAAATATATTCAACAATTTAATAATAAGCGGCGATACGGAAAGTTTCGAATACACAGTTTATTTGTTAAAATTTATTTACCTTAATAAATACAGCCCACACACAATCGGAATATGGAATCACAAAATTTTCACACTACGGTTTTCGGTTTTTTCGGAAGAACGTTTAACGTAGAAGGCTTAGAGCCGTAGAAGGAACTGATTCTTTTTCGACAGAGAGCCCTGAATGATGCCCGCTAGCAAATTTATATCCCAAAATTTTAGTTACATTCTTCGGTGTGGGAATTAAAACGTGAAATCTATCTAGTTTCGACAAAAACTTGTAAGTATACTAGACGGCTCTCGATTAAATTAAAATGTTGTATATACCGGGCGTCCTTTCAGTTGAAAAATTTAAATATCGGAAATGAATAAATTGTGTATGGTAGAAGTTGGATTTGCGTAACTCGGACTTATACTAAAATATACACCGGTAATAGCAAAAAAAATAAATCACTGCGGTAGTCGAAAGGGTTGTAAAGTAACGAGTTATATACACCCTAGTGGTAAAATAAAATATATTACGGAATAATAAAAAAATAAAAAAATTAAACTTGCAAAAAGCAGAGAAAAAAAATAACTCGTTACAAAGTACGTTATGAGAGTATTTTCATTTTTTATTTCAACGACCTCAAAAAACTCTTTAAATTCGGGGTGTAACGTTTTTCAAACACATGCTTCGACTTACTTGTGCGCACCGGCGGACCGGTTATCTTCAAATGGCTGTAGCTTTTATTCACAATCGATTTTTTTGTTGGATTTGATAACTTGAAAAGGCTCATATTTTCTTGTGGAAAGTTTTGTATTATTTAGTGAATCCAGATAGAATGTTGATCCATTTGTAGATGCCATTCGAACTAAAAACACTTGTAGAGCTCCGATTTCAACGTTTCCATAACACGCTCAGCCATAGAGGCTTCCATTGTACTGATTACGCTATAATGATTTATACCATGTTTTTTTCATTTAACTTTGAAATTTGGTGTGAAATTCCTTTCCTTGGGCAGATTGTATGTTTCTTGGTATCCGTCTAGCATGAACGAGAATATCCGAGAATGCTCGAGTGAGCTTCTCTCTTATTTTCATCTTCAGTGGATCCAATGAATTGTTTTGAGGGTTTTCAAATTTGGATTTAACAACATCTACTTTTACTTAATTACAGTGTCCTGTATGAAATTGTCATATTTTAGTAAAGCGTGTTATCAATAGATAATCTACTTTATTAGATATTTCATGAGTGCTATTATTTATTTCAGTCTTTAGTTTCGTTGTTTGGTTCTTTATAGCTTTTGGTGGCATAGCATTATATTTCAACTCCACTGGTGGGGGAAAAATCATTTAAGAAGCGAATTATTTGTTTTTGATGAATTATAGAAACTAGACTTTAAAGTGAGTCTTTACATTTATATGTTCAAACTCCTTTCAACTGTAATTAACAATTTAGTTTTTCATTTTTTTCTGAGATATTTTGGTATACATAATTTGTTCAATTTTTTTAAGTCTGATTAAAACTCGCTACTGTTATAAACTGTTCGGAACCAACACCTCCCAGCTTCTCTGTATTGATACACTGCCGTTTTCAATGAATTATTAATTTATTTATTTATATTAATTTAATTTGCTTAAATCTTCAATATTTTATTTGAACCTATGTTCAACTTGAACTTGTGACGCGTTTCGCTAACACAGTAGCTTTATCAAACGGGTGTAATTTATATTACTCAAACTTTTACATGTTTCAGTGAAAGAAGTTACTCCATTGTAATCACCAAAATATTGTTCCAGACGATCCAGTTCGATCCGTTTTAAAAATAATATCCATGTTTGGACAAAATGAAGATAACTTACGGAGAGTTAAATATATCTGTTATTCAATCTGCTTTCTTATGGAGTGCTGTGTTTCATTACCTGGAATTTTTCTAATTACTAACAACGTCAGCATTAGCACGTTTACTGAATATTTGACATCATTTTGCTGCTTACAACCTGTAAATATATCTTCTTATTCCAATTATTTTCAAGTAGGTTCAAATAATTTAGTTCAACTTAAATTTTGTTATTCGTGGAAGTTTTAAAGGAAAATCTGAGAAAATAATAAAGAACCATCGATCTTATTTGAGGGGTGTCAATCTGAAAAGTCACAATGAGCTTCATCTTATGAACAAAGCATGACACGGGAAATGTTTAAACTACATCTGGAATAAAAAAGAAATATTAAAATAATAAGAAATGACCCACATCCATCAAATAGCCAAGCTCCACTTGTGACACATCACTTTGAACCCTTCAAAAATATGTTTTCTGATATGAGTGTGCACTGTGCAGTGATAGTAGCTTGACAAAGTCATCAATATAATATACCAGCAGATAAGGAAAGAAACGAACCTCATTTATAGGGCTCACATTTTTGACTCGGAACATGCATGAAGCTTAAGATGTGATTATCCAGAACTTTGTTGAATTTTGTCTAGTAGCTTGATTAAATCTTCTGAAGTGATTATTTGGTAAACTCCTAAGATATAAATAAATGTGGGGCTGAATTGCTTGGATCGTATTGGTGTATTACGACGTGGAAGAATAATATATGACACTTCACGTTGCTGCCAACGATGATAGGTTTAAACGCTTCTCACAGGCTTATATTATGTTTTTGACGACATTAGGATTTTGTGGACGTTGAGAGTCCAATTTATCAATTGAAGAATTATATATCGATTGAGTTTATAGCGAGTGGAGTGGTTTTCATCGGGAATTCAGCTCAATAGAAGTTCTGGTAGATTCAGATTCTTTGGAAATTCATAGATATTCATTTTCGCCTTTCATCAGTTAGCGATAGACCATCCAATCTCAGTGTATGCTCCAATAAAGGTAAGGTAAGGTAGGTTTGTGGTGAAAGGGTCAATAAGGCCCTCCACTGCAACTCGTAAGAGTCTATTGTGGCTTATACCCATTCAGATTTCACCAAACAAATTCAGCTTCTTAATAATGCCGATTAGTTTGTTCGGTGGATGATATTCCAGGTCCGAGGGCGAGAGATAGACCCTGCCAAACATCAGATACCTGATTCGAACCTCAGCGGGGCAGGCACAAATTATAAGCTCTGCTGTTTCATCATCCTCCAGACAGAGACGACTAGTGGGATCTTCCGACAGTCCAAGTCTTAGCATTATGTTGATTCAGATGACAGTGGCCTGTTAAAAGGCCTATTAGACAACGTAGGTCATGCCTGCTATAGTCTAACATTTGTTTGGAGATATTCTTCGAAGGATGTATAAAAGCCTTTGAATGAACCAATCCTGGTATATTATGCCAGAAGTCTAGCCGTCTTCATATTGGAAAGACCAGCTTTTGAAAAACTGGTACCTTGGCTACGTGCCGGCGGTACACTCCCCCTGTGCTTGTGTGGAGATTTTGTACTCCACACTGCCTCAGGAAGTTTTCCACTCGGCCCTGGTCTATGGATTTTCTCGGATCTCCTCGAGGAACTACGCCAGTCAACCACGAAACACTCTTCTGATCTACACAGGTGACCTGTAGCCATCCAGGCCGGAATGTGCAGCTCTGGAACTGCATTTGTGGACCAACTTCTGGAATATCCTCTACAGCAGCCATAATGGCATACTGAATAGATTCCAGTTGGTTGGTCGTTATGGAGGTTGTCGGATATTCAAGGTGTAGAATTCCCACCTTGATACAGCCTTGATACAGCCTGTCCATAAGAGGGCTTCTGTAAGTCAATTTCACCTGACGTTACAACTGATTCAGCCGAGCAGGGATTTTTTGCCTCTTGTTCGGGAGAGTCATCATTAGAGCATAAGCGCTTGATAGAACTAGCCACAGAGGGAAAATGTTTTCCCTCTTGTGACTGATCCTGCTTCCGCTGCTCTAGAATTTGATTTAAGGCGGATTTGTGAGGTACCCCGCTCTTAAGGAGGCGACTGAGTCGCTTCCTAGCTGCACCACCTAGTTTCCTGTGTTTGCTCTCAGGATTTGGATAACGAAGGAGCTCTCGTTCCTGATCTGAGGTTACAGGCAGGTCAGTTGGAGCCGATAGATCGACTTCCATCTCCTCTGTAGATTCCGGATTTGTTTTTTGTTTTTTAATTATTTCCATGAAAAAGTCCCACGAGTAGCTAGGGAAAAGATGTCCATCACGGCAGAGCCCTGAATTACCGTGACAAGGCTTACTCACGACTAGAGGGCGCCCAGTATCTCGAAGGTTCCGTTGGTGACAGATGATAGGCTCACTGTCATACATCCCCTCGGCACGGATACGCACACCTTAGGATTAAGCCGAAAACTGTTGGGATGTCATTTAGTCAAAGAATAAGACCACGGAAATGATTCTGTTATTCTCATTACCAGCGGTGCTAATGTGGAAGCAGACACCCGATGGCTGAATTCAACCACCACTTCATTACCTAAGCTAAACATGCATGCAAAAGCAGCAAGCAGTAGTTCAAGTGCAACAATGATCAAAGAAAGGGTCATCTCTGAAAAAAAAATTATTTCTAACGTCGCCAAAGAAAGGATATCTACAGTGGGCTTCGTTAAAAAAACTGTACAATGCTAGAAAATAGAAACAAGCCTTGTCCCATAAAATAAACGGTTGAATGGAAGTTACCATGGATCCTCATCAGCTTCATCAGATTGAGTAACGAGTTGTTTTATTTTATAACATAATATGTTTCAGCCTTGGTTTTACAAAATTCAATTTTCAGGGCTGTGCTGGTTTGTACTTAATTGGAAATTATCTAGTCAATGGTCATAAAATATTATCAACAATATCCGATATATCAAAGCAACTAGATATTTTAAGTCCTGATTTCGAGTTAACAATTTTGAAAAAAGCACACAAATATCTTGTTATTGCGATTATGACATTTATATTGTCAGTAAGTGCTCATTTTTTATGTACACCACTCCTGATTAATGATGGATTTGGAGATGCTATTTATTATGCTACCGTAAACTCTATTCCTTGTTACGATTTTATTTATTTCACTTTCGCCGCTTCGTTTATGACTGCAGGTGAGTGACTGAAATATTTGTTAGTTTTTAAATTTTGTGATGTTTATTTTCATAGTATAATCTCTTGTCAAAATTATTTTCTATGCTTCACAATTGCAGCAATGCAAAGTGAAGTACTGAACCGCACCGCTCTCTACAAGCAGCTTCAGGATCGGTTTTGGATGCCGTCTTGCTACATTCCTAAAGAACGAAAAAAGCAGCGATACACTTTTACCCACCGAAATAATCCATTAATTTGATCAAGATTGAAAATTATTAATCAAAAATGGATATTTAAATTTTTATTCCCGTTATTCAGTTTCAGTGTCGGACACTAAATCTACTACTTAAAATAGCACAAATTGCCGGGAGTTTACATGTAAATATTCATACTCATTTATCTATTCACCACAGTGGATTCTAGGTCACTCTGGAGTAGAAAGAAATGACGGCGACGTCGGAAGAAGGCAAAGATCGAGTAGTGCTTGGACAAACAAAGATACTCTCCTGGGAGACTGCAACCAGGTAACAACAAATAGACGCCTAGGACAGAATAAAACTGCACTAAGAGTTTCAACAGGTGTTCTGACGGCACACTGTCGCCTGAATGGCACCTTAAGAAGCTCAAAATAGTAGAGCAAGAAAAATGTAGATTCTGTGGAATGGGAGAATAAGCTCCATCCACATACTTGCGGATTGCATAGCTTGGGCACAACACCTAGGAAACTATTGGATTGAAGAGGGACCTGAACTAAAGCCCAAGATTCCTTCGGGAAATAGGTCTAAAGGAACTACTAGTCTCTTGGTCTCAATGGATATCACCCAAATACACATACATGCATATATCTATCCACCACATATATCATATCGTATTATCTGAAAAATGATAATGACCTCTATTTTTCTTAGTATCAGAATTAGTTTTTCGAAATAGTTTGTTACTATACGATTCCTTTTGTTTAAGCACTAACGAATATTCATGAGTAGCATATAAATTTGAAAACTGGTTAGGCTAGGCATAGATGAGACGAAAGTATTCAACTACAACAACCACTCGATTATCGCACATCTGTAACACATATGCAATACACCAAGCTCCAACTAGTTTGACTGGTGACATTTTGAGCAGTTGTGATAGTTGTATTATTTCCTCTCCAAAGTGCTTGTAAGTTCTCATAGAAGCAAAGTATGTGAGTAGGTGTTTCATCATAAAGTTCACCTTTTCTGCACATAGGTTCTCTAACTTTGCCTATTTAGTGCAGATGTTTCATCAGGGTGCAGTGTCCAGTCACCAGGTCGGTAACTGTCTTCAAATGACCCGGTTGAGAGTTCCTTGTCCACTCTTTGTATGGATGTGATCTTGTGTCATGCAATTCATTGTGATTCCACAAAACGGTTCCGTACCTATAAAGTCTCCTTTAGAGCCTTCTTCAGCTAACTGATCCACCAATTCATTACCTGCAATACCTTCAAGTTCCGGCACCCATACTAGAGTCACTGTGTTGTCTCTTTCCAGCCTACTGATGAAGGGATTATTTACAGCTTTTTATCAGTCTAGACCTGGTTGTTGGATTTCTGATAGCTTTAAGCAAAGCCTGTTTCATGTTTTTTGTGCCCCAGTCAAGACTATTCAGGTTATAGTTTCAGTATCATCATTTATTCTTATTATCTATACTATATATATATGTATATATATATATATATATATATATATATATATATATCCTTCTATCGTTAAAGCGTCCATACATTCTGAAATCGCATTCAATAGAGCGTCCAAGTGCATACAGCGTCCGTATACGGACGCTCTATGCACACCCCTTGTAATAATTTGTCCAGGGACTTGAAATTACGTCACGAACCTACCAACAAAATTTTTGGGGGACGCTTTTTTGATCATGAAATGAACGAAAATATACAGTTCTCGAATATATTTAGTTCGCGCAACTCTCCGGCAGAGTCGCTAGGAGTATTAACTTGTATATAGAGTATACATTTTATCTTGATAGTTATTCGCGCTTAGAGCGTCCCGAGATTTGACAACACTGCAGTTTCAGTAGAACGTTAAATTGCTTATATTGTTGAATGCAACAGTTAGAAAAATACATTTCTGGTACATTACTCAACTCTGAGTATTCTCTCAAATACATTCTCTCGTCTTTAGAGCGTCACGTCAACCACTCTCCTCTAATAGCGCCGAATTAAGAGAGTCTGATACATTAACGTAAGTAAAGATTTAGATATGAGGTAGGAAGGTCAGTGAGCTGGCGCATTTCTTTATTAATAGTATTCTACAGTGAACGGCTAAATTATGGAATATTATTACTATTTCGAGAACCGTCGAGTTTTAAGGGAAATCCCTAACAGGTCGATTTTTGTTGTAAAATACCCATGTTATAACGTACATGGAGTAGGGATGACGTCACCGGTGTAGGTGTAGTGACGTGATCGTTAATTTTTTTAAATAGAAATCGGTATAATGTGACACCTCATTAGAACGAGAATTTAATTCCTTATTTAACGACATGAAATTTTCAACTAAAAGAGTAAGAAATCAATTTTTTTAATTTAAATTCAAATTTCAACTAATGATTTAATTAATAATGTACTTTAAAGTAACCAAATTATGCATAACAATTATTTTAAATTAAATGTTCGAAATGCCATCCATCGGTTTCTTGACAATATGCGAATCTACGGACACATTCATCAAGTACATTGCGGATGACTTCTGGAGTAATTAGACTCTTTTCGTGCCTAATTCTATCTTTCAAGTCCTGTAAGTTTTGGGGTCTATTGACATAAACTTTTGATTTTATGTAAGCCCACAGGGAAAAATCTAGAGGTGTTAGATCTGGCGACCTTGCTGGCCACTCTATAAAACCTCGTCTTCCGATCCACCTCCCGGGAAAGTAATTATTTAAAAATTGACGTACTTCACGTGCGTAATGCGGGGATCCATCTTGTTGAAACCAGATATTTTCACTAGGTAAATTTGGATTATTGGCATTTGGATACATGTTAGCAAGGACAGGTATAAGTTGATTTCTCAAAAAAGTTGAATAGCGTCTTCCTGTTAGATTTTCTTCAAAGAAAAAAGGGCCAATGATTCTGTCATTGATGATCCCTGCCCATTCAATATCTGCAATTTTGACGATTCACGGTACCATGTATAAAAAAGTTGCTTCATCGGAAAAAAGGATTTGATTGATGAAAAGTGGATTGGGGATACATAAATCCTGCATAATTTCAGAAAATTGAAGCCGGCGATCGGGATCGTCGTCGTTTAATTCCTGATGTAGTTGAATTTTGAAGGGATGGTATTTTTCTTTTTTTTTAAATATGTTTGGAATATGTTTTTTTGCGCGATCGATCTTTTTTGTTTATTTACAGCATCGGTTGTCAGGACGGTAGGTTGTGTTTACTGGTTTCTAAGTCCAACACATCGGTAAGTGATTTACTTACCGTTCAGACGTCGGTAAGTAAATTACTTACCGACGTCTTAGCCCTACATACATTTAAGTGGTCCTAAATAATATATTACTTCATTCATTACACAAAAGGAACAAAAAAAATAAGAAGATTTATATTTTTTCAATGAACAGAACCGAAGAGAACAATATAAAAAGTAATAAATTAGCATAAAAACAATTTCACAGAAAGGACAAAAAAATCAAAAGCATTAATTTGAAACATTAAAATTAAATGTACAATTGGTACATTGGCTTTTATTTGAAATTTATTTCAATACGATCGCGCAAAAATGGTATAAGCATCTCGAACGTTAAGGGTTTTACCGGTCTTTACCAAACATTGCTGTCGACCGGTAAACAACCATTACCGTTATTAATACTTAATATACTATAACGTGCCCAGTTTCTCCAAATTTTCGGACTATTTTACTTACTGTTGATTGGCTGATGGGTCTGTCGGGATATTTTGCGTTGAATAAATTGCATACCTCCTTCTGTGTTCTTTTTTTATCTCCGCATCCGCTAAGGATTAATATTTCTATGCGTTGTGATTCATTTAGGTGAGCCATAATTTACTATTCAAAAGTAAAAATTACAATTGACAACTGATAACAATTCACAAAATCAAAACATTTACGACAATAAATATTACAGTAACTATGCCACTATCACATGCTTGAATTAACATATATGACAAAAAGTTTCAGTGTTTATGAGAGAACTTTTTGTGTCCATTATTATTTTTACTTATTTTTGCTTTTTTAAGTATTTCAGAGAGTCATGGATTCAAGCATTAATTGTAATTTAATTGAATTTATATAAAAAAAAATTGTTTTCGTACCCTTAAAGAAATATTTTAGTTAAAAATGTAATGTCGTTAAATAGATAATTAAATTCTCGTTCAAATGAGGTGTCACATTATACCGATTTCTATTTAAAAAAATTAACGAGTACGTCATTACACCTACACCGGTTACGTCATCCCTACTCCATGTACGTTATAACATGGGCATTTTACAACAAAAATCGACCTGTTTCGGGATTTCCCTTAAAACTCGAAATTCTCGGAATAATGATAATATTCCATAATGTTCACTGTATAATTAATTATTGAGTAGGACATTATATACAAACTATTCTCGGTCATCTAAAAGACAAGTATAATGTCTATATTATATTATGTTGACTACCCCTAAATTTATTTGGAAGCTAAAACGTGTTAAAGAAAACCACTTTAATTAGGTTATAAATCTAGATTTTATTGTTTTAATACCTAGTAAGTAGAAATTATAAAACAATGTCGAATATGGCACAAATAAAAAGTAAATTTTTACACAAAACAAAAAATAGTTTTCTACTATAAAATCTACATATACACAGAGAAACTTAAAGTCCTACAATAGGTACTACAAAGTTATTCAGATTGAAAAAAAATCCTGCAGGGATACAAAAATCAAAATCATTCGAATTTAATGAACTACACCCTTCATCTCTAACTTCTTTGTGTGTTTCCATTGCATGTACTTGTACGTATTCTTCGATCATAAAAATATTTAGTTTTCTTAAAAAAAAAGAGTTAGCACGTTGTATGCGGATGGTCAGTGGACGCCGTAAACGCGAAACAATATACGCAAATTATACATGAAACAATATGAATGAATCTCTTTTTTATTTAATATCGAAGTCCCAAGTTACTTCCCAGTTCTTAATTTCTTAGATACGTTCCTGTATATAGGGTGCGTCCAAGTAACGCATAAATTTATTATAAGCTAAATAAAAAGTACTATTAAAAATTCCCCAAACAGGTCAATTTTTGATTTTAAATTACCAAAATAAACAAAAGAAAATTTACAATGAATGTTCAACTTGTTCATCATTGACCAGTAGACATGACTTAACCGGGCATTAAGGTCTACTCTAACACTTTGTAGCATAGAGGGTGTTATGTTCCGCATTTATTGCCTGCCTCGGTCTTATAGCTCTCGAATAGTTGAATGAAATTAAAAAGAATTGCAAAATATACTTTTAAACAATAAAAATATATATACAGGGTGGTCCGTAAGTAATGGTCCAAAGTGAAATGGAATATTCTTGGCCTGAAAATATTACAATCTGACGCAACTTGCTTCAATAAAATATTGATAATGGAAAAGATACAGGGTGGCAAAGTTTAAATGTAAAAGATGTTTTTTCTCAGTAAATTGAAAGATTTTGGATATGCAAGCGTAAAAATTTGAAGATAGGAGTTTTAATTCCTGAGAAATCATAATAGCATATCCGTTTTGATGTATTTTTTAGAGGGCGCCACATGAGCTACGTTGTTGGTGTAACTGTGCACTTAACTTTTTTATCGTTAACACTATCTCGCTTTTCATTGAAAAATATTAAAATGACATCATTTTTGTGAAAAAAGTGTATACTCATCATAAGTCTCAAAGGTTGCTAGTTTTCAAGATATTCGCACCCTCTACGTAATTTGCATTTTATTTATTAGTACTTTGACATATTATTAAAGCAACCATTATGAACTCAATAACTTGAAAAATACAACAACAAAATTTAAATATTATTTCACAGTAATTGTTCAATATGTCCGCCATTCATCTCGATACATTTATCCATGCGTTTCATGAAAGATCGCCTAATATTAAACAATGTCATTGGCTCAAAAAATTTTTTTGCTGCTCTGATTTCTTGCCAAAATTGAACTCGACTATTTATAGGGTTTCTGTGAACTATTTCCTTCATTTTGCCCCATATACTGAAATCCAAGGGGTTATACTCTGGACTCCGAGGTGGCCAAGGAAAGGGACTACCACGACCAATCCAGCGTTCAGGAAACAAGGTGTTTAAATAGTTTCGTACTGCAAGAGTGTAATGTGACCTACTATGTTAATTCTTGTGATGATAAATTTGCTGACATCAGCGCCTACTAACGCTGTTATTTGCACCGTTCACTAACGACGTTAGTTAGTGTACGGTGTTATTTGTGCTAATAAATAAAATAAAAATTAGGTAGGGGGTTATTAAAATACGAATATCTCGAAAACTAGTAATTTTTGAGACTAATGATAGATATGTATTTTTGTCGCAAATGATGTAATTTTAATATTTTTCAATAAAAAGAGAGATAGCGTTAACGATGAAAAAGTTAAGCTCACAGTTACACCAACAACATAGCTCATGTAGCGCCCTCTAGGAAATACATCAAAACGGATATTATATTACGATTTCTCATGCATTAAAACCCCCATCTCTAAAATTTTACGTTTGTATATCAAAATTTTTCAATTTACTGAGAAAAAACATCTTTTACATTTAAACTTTGCCACCCTGTATCTTTTCCATCATCAGTATTCGATTAAAGCAGGTTGCAAGAGATTGTAATATTTTCAGGCCAAAAATCTCCCATTCCACTTTGAACCATTACTTACGGACCACCCTGTATATAATACTTCATTTGGAATGGCAAATCAGCAAGAATCAACTGGAGGATTCATTGGAAAACCAACAACAGGTTGATATGACATAATTTCATTAGATTAATAACAAAAAATTCAATTTTTTTTAACAACAGAAATATTAGTACAAGGGCCAAAAGTTATTCCTTTTCCTATACACAATATTGATGTATGAAGCATAAAAGTAGCCGATATCGCCAAGAGGCAGATTTTATAAGTATTCATGAATATATAGGATGTTCCAAAATTGATTGAAGAACCCAACTAAACCCAAGTAAATATAGGGACATCCATTCTTTTTTAAATAATCAATTGTTTTAGCTAAAAAATCTTTGAAGTGATTTTCAACGCCCTGGAATTTAGAAACTATAACCATTTGACCCCAACTGCTATAGTTTTTCGAAATCAGCTCTTCGAAGAGAGTCGAAAGATATTAAGAAATACAGGGTGTTACATAAAAAATATGTGTTTGTTTCGTCACTGAATTTTAGAGAGGACTGTATGTATGAATATTTTTAAAATCTGGTCCTTGACGATATCTACTTACTTCTTTTGTTAATAATGTTGTTTGTTGGCACTAAGGATAAACGAGATATCTAGCTCCGACTGATGTATTAGATTATTTGAACCAGTTGATGTACCCAGATGACTTCACCTTATGCACGAGGCTATTAGTTTTCACCCAAAATTAGTTTTCTAATACTTTACTTGAAAAAAACTGGGAAAACATTTTTTTAATAACAAAAATTTCATAACACTACATCAAGAAATGGATTCCGCGTATTAAAATACATCATGCTGCATAATTTTTTCCATACATTCAATATAAACCAAAATTTACAATTTTTGGGTCAGGACTGCAAAATGTTTAACATGTATCTCAATTACTTACTACATTTGAATTCTTTCATTTTATATTGTAGATAATATACAGGATTAAAGCTGAAGGAAATTTCCAAAAAAAATTTGATTCCGATTTCGGAGAAATTTTGTATAGGAGGTTTTTTGATACGAAGATTCCAACAAATTTGTCAGTTATTCGTAAATTATTTCGGGTGGAAAATTGAGAAAACTGCATGAAAATGGAATTTTCCGAAAAACTGTAAATCAGATTTTATCATTTACGAACTTAGCCTCAGTTTTTATGTTCTGAACCTACTTATAAAATTTCATTGAGTTATCGTGTTGACAACTGACCGACCGACATTTTTTAAAAATAGGTTTTTTGGACTAATATGAAACGTGTAGATCCATTCGAATCTCGAAACGTCAAAGTCACTCCATCACATTACTTCCCTTATAGTATTTTCCCGTAACCCACAATTTTAAGGTAATAAATTATTTATCTACACAGGAAAAATATTAGTTCACAACTAGGGTTAAAACTTTTCACCGACAATACTCGTGTCCTGAATGATGACAAATGTCACAAAAAATCATATTTTTTGTAACTTCCTACATAAATAGCTATTCTTCAACTAGTACCTAAAAAACACCATATAAAATAATAACTATCATGTAATTCTGAAATTAATGCAATTTTGTGAAGAAATTGTCCATTTGAAGATTTATTTAAGTTCACTGTCTTCAATATTTTTAGTGTTTGTAACTTGTTAAATGAATACTTCTGAAATTTCATTGCAATAACATAATATGGATCCCCCCTACTTACAATAACCACATTATATCTTATTTGCCTTCCTATTTTCTGTAAATAGCAGATATGTACTTACTGCGGCAACAACGCAATAACAAAATTGACGCCCTAAACGCTATCATATATACGTAATGCTGAATATAAGAGACGCCCAATTGTCCATCGACTGAAAGGGCGCCATAATGTTGGGAAAATATACAGCAATGTTGTGTTTTCCGTGCCAAAGTCATTTTTGCCATTTATTTTCACCATCCTTTATCTATATCAAAAAGTATTCAGCTCAATTAACACTATATCTGCAGAAAACAACGTCGGACGCCATAAAGCACATTTTTGTCTGGACGCTTTAACGATAGAAGGATGTATATATATATATATATATATATATATATATATATATATATATATATATATATTTGGATGTATTCCATTGAATGGCAGAAAAGAGGATTGCCACATGCACATATTTTGGTTTGTTCAATCAATAAAATCACGCCAAATCAAATAGACCAAATCATCTCAGCAGAAATACCAGATAAGGACATTGATCCAGATTTATTCGATGTCGTTACCAAAAATGTGATTCATGGTCCATGTGGCGCATTAAACAATAATTCACCATGTATGTCTGATGGGAAATGCACGAAACGATATCCAATAAACTTGGTTTCTGATACCATCACTGGATCGACGATCAGTTGAAGATGGCGGAAAATCCATCGTTCTGAAAGTACGAAACGTTGATGTCGAAGTCGAAGTCAAAGACATTCAAAGCACACATAAATGTTGAGTATTGCAATTCAGTGAAGTCGATCAAATACATTTGCAAATATGTCAATAAAGGAAGCGACATGGCAGTCTTCGGAGTAGGGAATGTGATCGCACCGCTCGATGAAATCAACCAATACCAACTTGGACGCTACATTAGCAGCAATGAAGCAGTATGGCGTATCTTATCATTTCCAATCCATGAACGACATCCAACAGTAGTAGACTTGGCGGTGCATCTCAAGAATGGACAGCGCGTGTACTTCACAGCAGATAATGTACGTGCAAGAGCTTTGGTTCCACCGGCAACAACTTTAACTGCATTTTACTCATTGTGCCAAGATGATCTTTTTACAAAGACTCTACTTTATTCTGAGGTACCGAAATTCTACACTTGGAATGCATCGGCTAAAAAGTTTCAACGTCGCAAACAAGGTAAAGCAGTCGAAGGACATCCCACTCAAATAATGCGAAAGTAACAATTCAAAACTACATTAATACCCGCCTGCTCTAATCCGACAAGCTAGACACATCCAGCAAGCAATCCGTTATCGATTTACTGCAGAAAGATCACTTCGATGAAGTTTTTTACATTGATGCCTGCAAAGACGAGGTTGGTGTGAGGATGTGCCGTTTACTCTTCAAGTACAACAACACATTATACCTACAATAATTTTAGTAGTTCGTACTTCTCAACTATTTATAATTACTGTCTTGATAGTACATTATAGAAGCTGATGGGTTGACCAAATTAATTGGAGCACAAAAGATTTTTTTCCTTAAATGATATATACAATATTTTTTTCAAACCGCAAATTCCAGAATCATAGTGGCGAGAATCAGATTTTCGTTATTTTGGAAAATCGCCCTACCAGTAAACATTGTTTCCATAGAAACCAAGATTTATTTTCACTTTATAGACTAAACCTTGAAGGGGTAGTTGCACCAACATAAGTGACCGCAAAATTCAGGAGAATCGAAAATGTTTTCTTACCGGGTTTTCCAAAATATCACGTTTTCTAGGAAATTTTATGGAGTAGATCCCTTCGGTTTGTTGTAGTGAACCATACAACTGCTCTTTCTCAAACTTAATTTGCAAAAAAGAAGTTAGACGTGGGCTGATGACAAAATTTATTTTGCAATGCAACAAGTGTTTAGAATCTATTGAACTAAACAACTATCCTTTGTATGACGAAATGGATTTAAATTTTGCTGCAGTAAGTGGGATTATGCCCGTTGGAGGAGGTCATTCAAATTTGGCGGAATTATTGGGATGTTTAGATATTCCTGCTATGTGTAATAAAACTTATCAAAAGTGTCACAAGATAATTGCTGCGAGATGCGAGGAGACTGCTTTGGAATCAATGCGTGGATCTGCTCTTGAGGAATCAGTATACGCCCGAGAAATCGGTTCAGTAGATGAAGATCAGTATCCTTTGGTTCCTGTGGTGGTGAACGGATGTTGGTCCAAAATAGCACACAGAAAAAGTATTTACAACGCCTCATCTAGAGCTGCTTCTATCGTTGGACTTCATACCAAAAAATTGCTTCATTGTGGGGTAAAAAATAAGTATTTTTTCTAACCGAGCTAACGGGGAAGAAAATATTTCTCACATTTGTACTAAAAATCACTACGGGAGTTCATCCAGTATGGAATCCGACATTTTAGTGAAGGGTTTTAAAAAAAGTGTGGAAATGTAAGGTATGAAGTATAACATTATGATTGGCGATGGTGACAGTAGTACTTATAAAAAGATTGTAAGTTCTCGCCCGTACAATAATGTAACAGTGGAAAAGATCCAGTGTCGGAATCATATATTAAGAAATTTTTGTAATGAACCGAGACAATTAACAACAAATACAAATTTGAAAAGAGAAAAAAAAACCCTAGAAAAAAATATCTTGCGCATGCGCCGAGCAATTAATAACATTAAAGTTGAAAAAGACAAAAACAAAGTTACTTTTTCTTCACGAAATGATATTTTAAACGTCGTTCAACATTCATTTGGCAACCATAATAATTGTGCTTCATATTTTGTGTGCTCACAAGGGGAAAATAACCTAATTTTGATTTCGGAAGAATTTTTGAATAAAATAAAAGTGAAAACAAATATGTTGTCCACCTACTCTATTTAAAACGGTTAAAATTCAAAGATGTACTCATAAATTCGATCATAAATTACCCACTGACGGGGGAAACCGTATTTTATTGTAGCATTTGTACTTGTTGTTGGACTTGACAGCTACCATCGAAATCTGAAATTTCAAGGTCATTTGTGGAACGAATAGCCTTAACGAGGTTCAAATAATCCAGGTTTATAATCTCAAACGAGTTTAAGTTCTCTGGGATGCTAGCATTACACCGGCTTAACAATACCGTGCAACACAGGTTTTAACTAATAGAAGTCGGTGCTACAAGCCATCAGATATATAAAGTGACAATCTTATGTGCCGAAGCAGAAAACATTTATTTTTGCACTATTTATCAAGTCATATATTATGTTGTCAATTTTGTGACGATTAAAAAAAAGGAATTCTATTTTAGCTGGCTACGCCTTAATCTCTCCATTAGTAATTGTAATGTATTTCTCGTTTCACATACAGTTTCAATTAATGTGGTTATCCATGTATGTTAAGCTCAGCCTTCATAAAGAATTAGATGACCAATCAGTTGAACAAAAAGAATGTCAAGAAGTAATCCATAGGCATCTGATAAATGCAGTCAAACATCAATTGCGTTTCAAAACGTAAGTATGTATTGAAGTTATTATAGGAACAAAAGGCTGCTTTTTCGTGAATATGAAAGTGAACGTTTTGAGCTCGAGAACTTTGGAAGTTTGTTTATGTGAGTGATATATATGTTGTTAACTTGATTGACATAGTGTTTTCCAAATTCGACGTAAAATGTTTCAACTGAAAGTCGATATACGAAGCAGTTACGAAGCCGGAAGTTACCGTAATAATTTAGACAGAGAACGCATTCGCATCGATAGATCCGTTGCGATGATAGTCGGCTGTTCCTCGCGCGCGCCTCATAAGGTACGTTCATAGTGCACCACTCCTCGCTACCTGCTCGCAGGCTTTAGCCCGCGGCAGAGACTGCCCGCTTTGTAAACCTGCGGGCTTGTAGCAGGTAGTGGTCACAGTCAACTTCTCTCTCGATCCGTCTCAGTCAGTGACTTACGATTAGGTTTAAGGTCTGTTCATATTATCATGCACGTATCGTTTCCAGCACGTATCGTTTCAGTTCAGGAAAATATTATAAATTTTTTTATATAAGGGTTTACATATGAATTGTACAAATGCATTCACATTATCGGGCACGTATCGTATCAGGCACGTTACGCTTCCGTGCAGTATTCTCTCGGAGAATATTTGCCGGATGTCGTACATACGGAGCTTGTCTGAACGCATAATATGAATTACCATTAGTTCTTTTCCAGCTTTGTTATCAGTTCGTAAGAAAATAGGTAAGAAATATTGCAAATAATTGTAGAATTAATTTTATGATTGATATAATTAAATAAATAATAAAGTAAATGTTAATATCTAATGGTACTTATGAAAATGTTCTCATTACATATAAAATATATATATATATATATATATATATATATATATTAGTGAAATTAAAAATGGATTTGGAAAAGTTAATTTTATATAATTATAATGACAAGAATTATCATGATGCAGTGAAAAAAGAAAACATTTGGAGGGAAATTGCAGAAAAGTTAAATCAAGGCGGTAAGTAAAAAAAACAACAACAAAATTTAAAGCAGTTTATCAAGTACTTAGTTTATGGTTGAAATAGGTTCTAGATTAATTATATTTATCAATAATTGTCACAATATTATTGCCATTGAAGTTTGCCAGCGGGAGATTGAAAAAATGTTTTAAATGTGTCCCTAACATTAAATGCAACAAAGGAGGTATTTCCACCCTGTCTAGGTAAATTAGCAAGTTCCACATTATTTTTGTTTTCCTGGGTAAAAGATATTGTGATTGAGCCCCAATAAAATTATGTAATATGCAGGTGGTTAATATAACCTTGTCTACAGTTTCAGGCTTCAAATGTATTCTTCTATTGTATAATCGAAATCTCTGAGAAAGAATTCCGAAAGCGTTTTCTACAACTTTTCTAGCCCTTGATAACCGATAGTTAAACTGTTGTTTTTCTATATCATCACATTGAGCTCCTGGATATGGCCTCATCAAATAAGTTTTTGAGGGAAACGCCTCATCACCAACAATCACTTGTGACATATTCATTGTCATTCCAGGCAAAGGTTTATCCTCTAAGTGACAAAGAGTTTTACTTTCTAAATATTTTTTCAACTTGGAATTGTGAAAAATGCCCCCGTCGCTATATTTCCCATAGCTGCCTATTTCCACAACAATAAATGCATATTTAGCATCCACGAAAGCCATAAGGTTTACCGAAAAAGTTTTTTTGTAATTAAAGTATAATTAGCCACTGTTTGCTGGAGCAATTATTTGGACATGCTTCCCGTTAATAGCCCCGATCCATATTTCCCAAAATTCTTTCGCTATTTTTTTCCATTTCTCAATCGTAGGCTCAGGAATACATTCGGATTTCATAGTTAAAATAATTGCATCTGTTACTTCCAAAATAATTGAATTTATTGTAGAATGTCCAAGTCGAAAACTATATGCAATTGTTTTCATAGAATCTCCTGTAGCTAGATACCTAAAACATATATTGTATTAAGTACTTGTTGATTAATTATGCACTTGTGATAATTCTATTTTGTAAATTAAGTTCCATTACTATTTTTTTTTATTTCAACATTTCAGTAAAAGCTTGAAAAAAACAGTGGAATGGACTAAGAGATGCATTTAGACGGCATCAAAAAAAGTTAAAAACCACAAGTGGTCAAGCCGCAACTAACACAAAAAAATGGAAGTTTCAAGATGAAATGAACTTCCTCCTTCCATTTCTACATGATAGGACATCCGTTTGTTCATTGGAGATTAACACGAATACTCAAGATTCCCAATTTGAAGATGCGGCTTTGTCAGAAATGGATAAGACTGAGCCAAATTCATCTATTAATGAACAAATAGCCATTGAAAATTGTTGTCCGGAAAGAAGCTTAGTTGGGCAACAAAAAGTGCCAAAAAAAAGAAAAAATGGAGAAACTTCTGCATCAGCTGTGGTATGGATTATCTTTTGAAAAATGAAGAAAAAGATGATGTGGAGGCCCTTTTTCATGGGTTGGCACAAACAGTAAAAAAGTTACCGCCATATTATCGTGCACTTGCAAAAGCAAAAGTATCGGAAATCGTTGGGGAAATTGAATTACAATCCATCACATCAAATACGTACACAGAGCCGTCACCGAACCAGGGCTATTCAAATTCAACCAATACTTCTATCGCTTCTACGCCAATGGCATCACCTTCTGAGATAAATAGATTTTTATGAAACGCCTGCATCCAATACTCAACGATATTATGAATCATTTTCACAGCTTAGAAATAATAATTAATAATACCTCAGTATAGTAAATATTAAAGTTTTTAAATTTTTTTACTGTACAAATGTTAAGATGAGTTTTATTTTTGTTTAGTTTTAAGCATTCCAAAATAAATTTTGTTGTTATATTAAATAAATTGTCTTACCTTAAACATACAGCCAATTTTTCCTTAGGTGAAATAGCTTCTTTAAATGTCGTATTTTGTTTTTTGATAAGTGGAGTAATCTTCTTTTCAATGTAATCAAACTGCATTCTATTCATTCTAAAATATCCGTAATATTTAGCATCATCATCAATTAATTCCTTGTATAAGGTCCAAAATTCTCCTTCATCTTTCCTTTTTTTTAACATAGGGTGTATTGCAAATATTTTTGATATTTTCTTGTCTTCATCTTCTTCATCCAATAATAGTGCAATTGCACACAATTTTTTATGGCTCAACATACTGAACCGAACTGAACTCAAACGTTTTGTGTCGTATAATGTGTATGCTCGGTCCGTTTGCTGGAACCGAAACGAAAGGTGCTGGAAACGATACGTGCATGATAATATGAACAGACCTTTAGTAGGCATCATGGAGATATCCCGTGAAGATCTATTGTGTGTTTTATTAGCTAGCGATAGTGTTCATTTTAAACTTGAATACCATTTAATGTTTCCACAACTCATGGACCACCCCGAAAAGTTTAACGAACATTTCCGCATGAAGAAAGAGACGTTAAAATATATTTTAAACAAAACAGATTTCCGTTTAAATGAAAAGTGGTGCAGCTTACACCAACAAAGAGATCTCGCTGAAGAACTTCTTATGGTAACTCTAAGGTAAGTTTTTCTTTACTTATTATAGTATGAATAAGTATATTAAGTTTACATTTATTAGGCCTGTTTATCCTTATTTTAGTTTTTTTGCGTTTCTATTGGCAGTGTTCGGCAAATTGTAGTTATAATTTCCTTTTTTCATACCCACAACTGAAGTAGTAGTGTATTTATTACCCCAAAAATTTAGATAATTGAAATTGACGCTAACTGGTTTCGATTACAAGTTTCCAATCACCAGAAAATCTGAATTATCCAAACAATACATCGCGGCACCTTGTAATTTTATTCTGCAAGTCAAACGATGAACTTGAGTTTTTTTGAAATTTTTAACGCATCTTTAGAGCGTGCTACAGGGCTTTGAAGGTTTCAGGAATCATAGGAAATGAGGAAATAAGGCAAATTTACTTTCATCACAAAAACACTTGCAAAGTTTTTTTATATTAAGAAAAAAATGTCCCCATTCACCAATGAAATTCGCTCGAGAAACTCCGCAGATCCTCAATCCTCATATACATCTTGTGGCTGTGCAGAAGGTGTACGGGGGTGTGATGAGTTACTACGGTATGTATAACTCGAACCAGGGCTCGGAATATGTTCCGGGCTGTATGGTTGAATGGAATGATGGGGGTTGTAGTCGCTGGACTGTATGGGACTGTCAGATATATATGCAAACTGTTACAGTTCAAAAGTCACATGTAAACACTTACTCAATATGCCAAATTTTACCAACAAATTATAGTGAAAATAAATAAATATTAGGAATTACTCTTCATATTTGTGTTTATTTTGTATTTTAATAATACTACTTTTACTTAGAATTCGTAATTGACCTACATTTCCTCTTTTAAATCTTACATATACTACATCTTCAGAAGTTCATCTTCTAGACTTTCATATCCACTTCAATTCCCTAAAAATATATGGACAAATAGAACATTCTTAAGTAGTGATTGCGAGCTAGGTCAGTTTCAGAATATAAGGTATTTAGTTTTAGTAATAAAATATATATCTCAAAGGTTCAAATGTTTACATTTGGATCATCTAGATCAAATTGACATCTGTCAGATCAAGAAAATGGAATAAAATTAATTCATTGATAATCAGATATGACTGATAATCAATCATTCATTAACAAAGTGGTAGTTTCACAAATTCAGTACATTCTTCATCCTTTTCCATCTTTGTGAATTCACATATAGCATATCTTTTGAACTCTTACAAGCTACTGGCAAAGGAAAAGAACTAACCATTCAGGACGTGTTGTGAACAAGGAAAGAGAGATATCGTCTCATTTTGCTTTTTGGTTGCTAGCTAAGAGCATATAACGTTAAAGTAACGGATTTTTTGTAATTTACAAAAAGTTTAGAAAGGAAAAGTTTCCAAGGTTCCTTAGAACTGGAAACTCAACCAGTGGGTTGGATTTATTCCTTTACAAACAAATTGTAATTACCCCAACTTGTCTTGTTTTACTTAAAGGCCACCCACCATCAACGGTAAGTTTTTCGATCACTCACTTTTATGTGATTATATTCTGAATACTGGCTCAATATCATTCACTTACGTTTATTTCTATTTCAGGCCTTCAATTTCATCTCATCTTTCAACTTTCCACTTCCAACTTTCAACTTCATTTCAATTTTCACTCTTCTGACATCTCACGTCGTTGAAGTCTATTCAAGATCCACCTTCTCCTTTGGCCACCCCATATCGGCTTGAGGGGGATCGGAATCTTCTAAGAACCTGTGTGGACCTTTGGATCATCCTAGAACGATTGTTACCCCGATCTACACGTGCGCGGACTATAGTTTTGGAATTCAACCCCTACACGTCCTAACCTTTCGCAAGTGGTTATACCAGGTAACATAGTTTAAGTAAATCCCTACGACTTCTCTCCGACAACTTCGTATTCTACCAAGGATGAATTTATAGGGTTTTTTTAATTGTACATTCATACCTTTTTATATATTTACCTTCAGTAATCTTTGTATATACGATATATTAATTCTAAGTAACTCATAAATACTGTGAGTCCTAGGTATGCATACTTTGGGTGATTTTCAATAAATTCATATATATTATAATTATATCCATCTAAACTTTTCTCAAATTTGCACGTGGTTATAATTTTAGACATGAGTCAACGTTTAAATTTGATATTTGAAGATTAATTATATCGGTGGTTCTCACCATAGATAAACCACGTGTTCCCTAACTTCACTCCGTCTTTTTGTAAGAGCCCCTTTTTGGAAGTACCTTCCTATACATACTTGTAATCTGTATGGCATACAACCTGTTAGGTCAATCAATAGAATTTATTAAGCATATATCCACATAACGCGATAGTTTTATTTGTCCCCCTCAAGAACCCCTTCCTTAACCCTGAGATATTCAAAGGGTGTTTAATATTTTTTTTTCTACCCTTTCACTGCTTTAACATCCTTTATAACAGGTCTTATGAAACTCGTCAACTAGCATTTGAACCCGATTTCTAAATCGTAATTTCAAGTGCTGCGGTATTTTGCTGACACGAGGCAAAAGGATTCGGAAAAACGAAGCATCATCACTGTCAGTAGAAGATCCCCGTTCATTCATGACACGTTCTAAAAGGGATGCCTTTTTTCCTCAATAGACACGATTTGCTGGTTGTACTTGAATTCCCATCGATTCGCTTCCTTTTTCGCTGAAGTTTCTCGAATTCGTCTGTATTGCATGTTGAATATTAGAAACTTCATTTTCAATTTCCTGAACATTTTCCGTTGTCTCTGTTTCATTGATGTCATTGTCAGCATTTAGTTCAACGTTCTCATCTTGAAGTTCTGAACTGTTGTTGCTCCTCAAGTTACTTGAAAAGGTTGCCCAGTAAAAACATTAGTTATTTTAAATAAGGCCACTTGGATTGGGGACGATCACCAGAGTCACCTGAACGAAGAAGAGGGAGCTTTCCCAATTCTACGGCAAATTGGTCTCTAAGGTACTCCCACTTTTTCCTTAAAACCCCATCTGAAAAATAAAAAATTATTGTTATTTTAGGCGCGAATTAACTTTTAAGCGTAAATTATAATTTGTCTCGTAGTTCATAACAATTTATCAAGCTTTTTATGCAAGAAATAGGTTAACAGTTATTTATGCACAAATTACTACTTTCAGTATATTCTTTCATTTCAAGTATATTTCAACGGGATTATCATTCAGAGCTCCGGCATTCAGTTTTCGATGGGGAAGTCAACTGTTGCTGACATCGTTAAAGAAACCTTGGAAGCAATATGGGATGAACTACATCAGATACATATGCCTACTACTGAATCGCTAACAAAGAATGCAACACATTTCTATAATATCTGGAATTTTCCAAATGTAGTTGGTTGTCTTGATGGGAAGCACGTTCGTTTAATTTGTCCATCGAATTCTGGGTCCATGTTTTACAATTATAAACAGTATTTCTCCTTGTCCTTTTCGATGCTGACTACAAGTACATTAATGTTGACGTAGAAGGATACGGAAAACAGAGCGATGCAGCAACTTACTTAGCTTCTGATCTATTTAGTTCCATTGAAAATGAGCTCATAAAGTTTCCCGAACCGGACATTTTGCCACATACTGAAATGGAAGCTCCCTTTGTTATTCTTGCAGATGAGGCGTACCCTTTGCTCCCATACCTGATGAAACCATACAAACGTGAAGGACTAACTGAAAGTAAACAGAGGTTTAATGACCGCTCACCACGAGCAAGAAAGACAGTGGAATGTACCCTATTCGAAGTGGCGCATACTTTCAAAGTCAATAGAGACTTCAGTAGACCTTGCTCACAAAATCGTGAAATGTATTAAATTTTGTGTTTCGCCCAACACAATAATTGACAGAGAAGGATTGGAAAGACACCTCATAGACGCTCACATTGGAGGACGCAATGTCAGGTGAAAGAGAAGAGGTAGACCTATTACTCAGGCAGAAAACATCAGAGCTACGTTTGCCCAATACTTTGGAAAATATCCTTTGAGTTATAAGTGAAATGTAGTGAGTCAATAGGTACTTACTTTCTATTTTAAAAATAAAAATACATATTACTTTCATTTTGAATATTCAAATTTATTTTTCAAAACCATACAGAAAAGTTTTATTATTACTATAAGCTTCGATCATTAAAATTTTTTTCAATTTTAACTTTGTCCGTTTGTCCCATATAACATTTTTTAACCACACTTTCGCAATCAAAATCTCTTTATCCACTGCCATCCTACTTATTTAATAAATGTATTTCATTCATTTATCATTATTTATGTAAACAAACGAGAGTTTATAAACCGGAGCAACCACCGTGTTTAAAATTTCACAACAAACTGACTAAAATGACCAAGCGAGTGAAGCGAGAAGAGAGAAAAAGAAGTGATAAATCATTCCGGTAAAAGCAGATTAAGCCGGTTAAAGCAGACTGGCAGGCGCACTATGGCCACGCACATAAGTTTTTTCATACATTTTTCCCCGCTAGTCTGCTGCGATAAATCGTGAAGCGGTGCACTATGGACGTACCTTACGGTGCGCGCGCTATCATCGCAACGGATCTATCGATGCGAATGAACTCATTGCGGTCACTCCCGGTGTCGTAACTGCTTTGTATATCTACTACTGAATTATGTTGATATATACTATATTGCTTCGTTTTCTGAATAAGAAATAAGCATCCATTGCCACTTACAAAAAAAATATTTTTCGTCATTCATGGAAATGAAATTAGAAAACTAACAAGAATTTTAGGTCAGTACATAAAAAAAATTGTTTGTAGGAGTGAGAAATATTAGGACAAAATAGCGTAGAAATGAGTATTTTTTTCAGTTGGTAATCTAGGTGAGCCAGCTTAAGTAATTCAATGAATACACGATAGAGCGTTTCCAAGTGACGTCATCCCGCGCCATGTTGTTAGCTGATCACGGACAACCTTCAGAAAGATGGATGGGAATAGCATTTTTTACTGATTTAACCCTTTCGCTGCTGAATTCATTTCAGGTAGTCGTGCCACCAGTGCGCAATAAATCCGTCTCGAGCAACATGAGCACGTCAAAATATTTTTCCAAGAAAAAGAATCGTTCCCATACTGATCCAAACGTATATATCCGCAATGGCCATAAAAACTCAATATTAAAAATAATTTATAAGTAATTTATTTTTAAATTCCGAATAAGTAATGTAAAAAATTTAAAAAAACAAACATAAAAAAATTTCTTCATACCTCGGTCGAAAGTACGTACTTTCGTCTCTAGTAGCAGGGACGAAAGCTTAACATTTACTTCCTGTGAGAAGTACACGCTCGCCTTCCATAACGGCGGGAGGAAAGAATTTCTCATGCATATTTATACTCGTAACGACCAGCAGACCTCGCATCGCTCGTGCCGCAAATGTCGGGGTAGGCTTCAAAATCATTTAAATTAAGAAAAAAGGGAAATTAATAGCGTACTTTCGACCGGCTATGAAGAAAAGTCGTATACACTACACGGGCCAAAAATTGAAATCTCGGTCCTGCTCGTCATGATTTCACGCGCGCGCAGGGCCGAAAATTCAACTTTCGGCCCTTGTGGTGTGATACACTATTACAAAAAACTGAACATTCTACTACATATTATACCTTCATCTCTTGGAAGGTTTTGTCTTCAAATTCGAAGGCGTAATAATATCAGGAAAATGGCGAGCTGATAGTCTTATAGGATTTTCCTCGCTGTGTCTTCCTGGAAAAAAATTATATATAAATTAATAGTGAATGATTTTCGCGAGAATCGTTGATAGTGAACATAGTGAACTTGTTCAATTTTATGAGAGGAGATGGTCCGAATATGGGCCAGGCACTTGATATGGGCCCCCCCTGTCCATCTCGAAACTGAGTATCGCCATATGCCAGATCAGGCTTAAGTTCACATTTACATATTGTCAATACGTATTTTACCGTCTCCAGGATCCATTTTACAGGTTTCTATTTTAAACTATTGTGGTTGATGTGTTTTGATCGTTCCAATAACTTTTGGATCTAAGTTTAAATCGCGTATTTTTTACATTTTTCAATACTCTTTCGAGTTCACATTTGCTATTTGTCATAGAGGGTGAGTTTAACATTGCATTTCAGCATTTAATTTTATTCTAATAACAGGTTTTTCCTAACCTCTAATTTTATAGCTAGTTGTATTTAATGTAATATGGGCCCCATAAGTGTGTCATAATATGGGCCCAGGCCCATATTCGGACCAAGGTATTATACGAACTTTTTTGCAGGTAGTAATTATGTCCTCGCCAGGAAGAGATCGAAAATTTGTGATTAAAAACTTAAGAACGAAATGGAACACTCAACATAAGGTACAGGCTATATATTCTGCCAATAATGGAAAAATGGTATTAAAATCTGCATCAAAAACGTTTAATGTGCTAAGAAGCACATTGCAAAGGCTGGCAAGGGAAGCAAAAGCTAGTAACCTTCCTAGTAGCAGCATTATTGAGAATACTGTAACGCGCCTACCTTCTTACACGTGGCTCCTGCCACAAGAACACGTCACTATGGCCACCCTTGATGCAAAATTCGGGTTTTTAAATCTCGGGCGCCAGATTATTAACGTGGTTTGCTCCACGGCCCCTTGTCCCTTAGCGTCAAGAGTTCCAGATAGCCTCAGATGGAGGTTACAGAAAATTCCAGGGGTCTTGTTGAATTAAATTTAACTAACTAGTGAAAATCCGGAAAAGCCAAATCTTGGTTCTCCAATCAATAAATTGCGGTTAATAATGAAAATAATAGGAATTCAAAACTTTGATCTATTAATACTCTGTGGTCTATTTTACGAATAATTCTTTAGTGACAAACAAATTAACAGGGAAAAGAAAATGAGGTATGCATTACCTTTATCTGGGATTTTATCGGACTTAACGGTCAGGTTATCAAATACGGTTCAAATCTACCGGGTTTAACGGGGTCCCTAATGCACGATTTAGATCTGCCGGGCAATCAGACAAATTGTGGCCAAGCCTCTTCCAAGTCTGATTAACCCTTGAATCCAAATGAAACCGGCAACTATTATTACAACAATAAGAAAAAAACAAAATATAAATAATGATTCTACGAAACGGGAAAAGAACGATTTAGATCTGCCGGGAAATCAAACAAATTGTGGCCAAGCCTCTTCCAAGTCTGATTAACCCTTGAATCTAAAGGAAACCGGTAACTATTATTCCGAAAAAAATTAAATTCAAGAACGGATTAGATCTGCCGGGAAATCAAACAAATTGTGGCTAAGCCTCTTCCAAGTCTGATTAACCCTTGAATCTAACTAAAGCCGGTAACTATTATTCCGAAAAAAAATAAAATTTAAGAACGAATTAGATCTGCCGGGAAATCAAACAAATTGTGGCTAAGCCTCTTCCAAGTCTGATTAACCCTTGAATCTAACTAAAGCCGGTAACTGTTATTCCGAAAAAAATAAAATTTAAGAACGAAATAGATCTGACGGGAAATCAAACACATTGTGGCTAAGCCTCTTCCAAGTCTGATTAACCCTTGAATCTAACTAAAGCCGGTAACAATTATTCCAAAAAAAATATTTTCCCACGAGTTAAACGGTACCCAACTATCGACACACAGAGTAAAAATATTCGTTCTAGCATAAAATTAAAATATTATAATCCACTTGGATATCAATTTAATATAAAACTACTGATAACCAACAGCATAAAATAATTCGAGAATCCACTAATAACTCATATCAGTTAATTAATATATAATAAACGCAGTAAATAAAATTCGAAATCAAATTACGGTTGACAAATCTTTATTTCCAGATAAGAGAAACAAAATAAAAAAAAAAACCAATTTCAGTTCATCAACAAAAAGAAAAAATAGCCGGTCGGAAAATTTTCAAAACCATACATTTAACAATTTAATATTAAGCGGCGATACGGAAAGTTTCGAATACACAGTTTAATTGTAAAAGTGATTTACCTTATAAAATACAGTTGAACACACAATCTTGGTGCACTAAATTTTCACAATACGGTTTATCGGTTTTTCGGAAGAAAGTTGAGCGAAGAATCACGAAATACTATTGTAGAGCCGGAATAAATCAGAGCGCGAATGAAAATCCCAGAGCGAAAATGAATGCTAGACGGAATGAATCGGAGACGGAACGAAAATCGGAGCGCGAATAAAAATCATCCGAAAAATGAATTGTTTGAGAATTTATATCCAAAATTTTTAGTTACATTCTTCGGCCGTAATGTGGTGTGGGAATCAAACGTGAAATTTATCTAGTTTCGACAAAAACTTGTATCTATACTAGACGGCTTTAGTTTAAATTAAAATGTTGTATATACCGGGCATCCTTTCAGTTGAAAAATTTAAATATCGGAAATGAATAAATTGTGTATGGTAGAATTTGGATATGCGTAACTCGGACTTATACTAAAATATACAACGGTAATAACAAAAAAAAATCAATGCGGTAGTAGAAAGGGTTGTAAAGTAACGAGTTATATACACCCTAGTGGCAAAATAAAATATATTACGGAACAAAATAAAATAAAAATTAAACTTGCAAAAAGCAAAAAAAAATAACTCGTTACAATACTAAGCTAGGCCGAAACACAGTTCTTGGAAGTGACGCAGAAAACGAGTTAGTCGACTATATTCTCAAAATGAAAGAACAGTTTTATGGTTTGACAAAAAAAGACCCATGCAGAATGGCTTACACAATGGCAATCAGAAATAATATAAATCACCCCTTAAAAAATGGAATTGTCGGTCGCAGTTGGTTAGATGCTTTTTTAAACCGGCTTAAGGAGTAATTGTCTATGCGTAGACCAACTGGCACTTCATTCGCACGTGCGCTAGGATGCAATAAGGAAAATGTCACCGATTTTTTTAACCACCTTGAGGCGCTGTATGAAAAACACAACTTTGAATAACACTGAGTATTTAACGTGGAGGAAACTGGCCTTTCTGTTGTTTCAAGTAGATTGCCCAAAATTATTGCAAGGAAAGGAAAACGCCATGTGGCCTCGATAACATCGGCTTAGCGGGGTTCGTTATCAACTTTAGTTGCAGCAATGAGTGCAGGAGGACAATCTGTACCTCCAATGCTTGTATTTCCGAGAAAAAATAGAAACGACCAGCTTATGCGTGGTGCACCGCCTGGATCTATCTATGCAGTTCACCCCAGTGGCTGGATTCAGCAAAATATATTTACCATGTGGTTCAACTACTTCTTTCACTTTGTTAAGCCAACTGAAGAGTTTCCAGTGCTGCTTGTATTGGATGGACAGTACAGTCCTACAAGAAATTTGGATGTAATAAATATAGCAAGGGAAAACCATGTTTACATCATATTCCTTCCTGCACACTCAACTCATAAAGTTCAGCCTCTTGACAAGACTTTCATGGGGCCACTTAAATTCTACTACAGTGAAGAAATTAGGTCTTGTTCAAGAATCAATAATAGAGCAGTAACATAATTTGATCAGGCTGAATTGCTTGGAAATGCTCTGTTGAAGTGCCAGACAATGGAGTTAGCTGTAAATGGCTCCAGTGTGACGGGAATCTGTCCACTAAATAAACCTGTTTTTACGGAGGCTGACTTCATTGCCGACAGAATTGAATCCGAAAAATCATGTGGTTCAGGCTCAGAAACTCAGCTGCAAGAACCATAATCTCGTTCAACCATTACTGATGGTGATGGTTCAAAATATCTAGATTACCAACCAGACCGTTCTAAATATCTGAATCCCCAACCAGGGTGATCAAAAACCATAGTTAGTCCATTCGATATTTCACCTGTTCCACTGGTTAGGAAACGAGTAACTACAAGGGAAGAGGATGGAGTACAGGAATTTGCACCTGCAGATGATGACCAAATTGGACAGTTTGTCCCAGAAAACAACGACGCAACATGTTTATTTTGTGATGAGCGCTTTTCTCAAGACACTTTGGGTGTCTTATGTGTTGTTTATGGGCACATGAACAGTGCTCCGGGACTGAGAAGGATGCGTACGTGTGCGATTTTTGTCAATAGTTTGGTAACACCTTTTGTGAAGTTTATTTTTTTACCTATAGGATTTACTTAATTACAGTTACCTGTAAATAATTGTTATATTAGTAAAGCGTGATCTATAGACGTCTAGTAAATACCTACAAAGCCGAGATGGTTTTTTGTCGATATAGAATTTTGGTTTGTGATTAGATGTAGAGATGTCGCTGATATCGCACTCTTAGCATTTCCTTTACTGAGGCTAATGTATTGGTGTGGTATCAACGTAGTCTAGCGTCTAGCATCTACCTTGTGCTGATGAGGCGCAAAAACGCCGAAACTGGTCTACAAGTGATGTTATTCCTTATAATCGCAAACCAGAATCGTTGGTTCTATCTTAACAGATATACCAACCCCGTTTACTTTAGAAGTGTAATTTAATGTCTGTCAGGGCATATCGCTCGAGAAGTAGTTGCTGCTTCTTAGAGGACGGTTTAATAGTATTGAACTATTATTTTTTGTTATGTTATTGAGGGGCCCATATTCTACATCCTCTGACCAAATATTAGAAATGTGCACCGTTTTTTGTCATTCTTTATCGTATATACGTGCTTGAGGAAAGTTAACGTTGGAATTTATTCACTAGGTCTTTACAACGTCCATGAACCTTTTTACATACAATCATAATGAAAAAATAAAAAAATTATTTCAAAAAGATGAAATGGGGGCCCATATTCAGACCATCTCCTATATTATTCGCAAAAAATAAATCTTACCTCCAGAACCTCTGCCTTGGACAGTGTTATTATGGTAAGTCTCCAAAAGCTGCCTAATAAGTTCAAGTTGGAAATCTGCTAAGGAAATTTTCTTTTGGGTGGCTTCTTTGGAGAAAACGTGGGCAATTGAAAGACATAAATCAAGAATATGAAAAAAACACTTTTCGGTACCATTTTGTCGTTTTTCGTACAGTTTCCACAGAAGTCAGTAGCATATCTGTTTCATCCACTGTCCCCATATTTTTGTTATAGTCAATTACGCAGCCAGGTTTATACATGTGTCGGCCAGATTTTCTGTATCATCCATAGATACCCCATGATTGGAGGTGAGTATATAAATGTGTCTCTAATCGCACCACTTTATGCATAAAATGTATTTTGAATTTTGGTAGCACATTTCGCCATTCTTTATTTTTTCTGTGAATTGAGGTAAGCGTTGCCGTTGACAAAAATAAATACAATAGTGGACTAGAATACCAGTTATCTATAACTCGATGGGACTGAATCAAGGTTGTAACAATGCTGCCACTAATACCTAATGTATCATTCATATTTATTTCTGTATCGGCTCCAGTGTATATTATACAATACAAAATGTAGCCGCTCTTGCAATCGCAAATAACAAATAATTTTTTTCCAAATCGGCTTCTTTTGTTTGGAATATACTGCTTGAATCCCAACCTACCTTTAAACAAAAGAAGACTTTCGTCTATGCATAAGTTCTCAAATGGTACAAAATTTGATTTAAAGCTTTGACTTTGAAAGTCTACCACTGGTCGAATTTTATAAAGTCTATCATTTCTGTTAAGGAGTGTATAAAAGAGGGTCTTTGGACCAAAATTCAGAAAACGTCAATTTCCTGTTCATAAGACAGCAAAAAAAGTCATTAGTAACAGGACGAAATCTATTAAGTCTAGAATGTGGTTTTGTGTTAGTCAGAATAGTTTGTTAATAATACCTGTTTGATTCCGTGACTATATTACTAACAAACTCAGCATTTACAAATTTTTGGGAGCATTCCAAAATTGTAGGTGTGTCACTAAGTGCAGCTGTGGTGTGTCCACTCTGTTGTGAATGAAACTCATATTTTATAGGTTCAAATTCAATATTTCTATGCCACTCGAAATTATTGGCATCCTCTTCTTCTGAATCCAAATCTTCACTCTCACTGCTGGCTGGTTTCGCAAATATTGATAAATTTGTCGTTCTAGGAGTAGGTTGTTTTGGTCTTGCAAAGCTTACTTTTGAGGTTGACGGCTTTTCTACATCCTCTTCAGTTTCAGTATCGTCTATCTCTACAACACTATCCAGTTCGTCGTCACTTTTTAACAACAATTTTTGTAACTCAGCGTCAGATAAATCTTTTCTCTGCATTTTAAACATAATACAAAAGTTACAGCTTGTTAAAACAAAACAAAATAGTTGTGCACGGCAGAGACACGTATACACAAATAATGTACCCGTCCACCAGTGCTCAAGACGTGCGAATAAAAGTCACGTGATTTGGTTTTTATTGGTCGAGTGGGTGTCGGATGTTTGTTACAGGCATCAGCCGATGGCGGAAAAAAGGTTATTTGAGCGTATTAGTTCAAATAAAAGCTTGCGCACTGACGGCACAAAAACCATTTGCGAATATATCACGATTGAGCAGTAAAAGGGTTAAATATAAATCGAGAAAAAAGTTAATTGGCTTTGGTAAATTTGCGTACTGTAGAGTGTATTAGTTGGATACTATTGAAAGTGTAAAAAGTGAATGTTATGAAATTTATCGTGTCGTATTATTCGGTTTGAGGTTAGTGTGAAGGTTGTCCGGTGACAAAAATTCGTCACGATGACGTACTTAGAAAAGGTCTATTAATTTAAATGTATCAGACTAAAGTTACAGGTCATTTGAGTAATGAATCAGCAAGTCGATAATTTGACTCTTTCGTCTTGATTAAACATGTTTATCAATCATACTTATTAATTAATTTAAATTTTTCTTATTTTTAGAGCGTTTAATACAAAAGGTCTGATCCAAAACATCACCATACTCCTTTTAGTTTCTACTGGTACAATGGCTGGTGTAATGTCTGTTTATACTTTAAGAAATGTAAGTTATAATTTATTATATATGACGATAGTAACTGTTTCGAAGCTTAACATATAACATTTGTGTAATGCGAATAAAATTTTGTTACATCATAAAAATCTGGATTCGGAGGTATTCTTCTAATTAAAAGTCACGACACATGCAGAGTGTGACGAACTCTCGCGAGCTGTTCAAGTACAAATGTCCACAAAATTAACAAACGCACATGAGTATTATGAAAAATGTACAACGAACAAAAAAATGTGAACATGAATTTTGTCGGTGATTCATCTAATCCATTCTGACCAGACGTATTTTAGTTTTACTAATAAGTCTTGAATATCTACCCATTTTCTTCGGATTTCCTGGTTTTCTCACGATACTTCAAATTTCATTGTGGTCGGGATTCTCGAATTCATCTTTCATAGCTCTCTTCCAAAATTCTCTCTTTTCTTTCAGTAATGCTTTAGATCTTTTCTCTCATCCCTCCATTCACCTTTTGATCACATATCCTCACCATCTTTTTCTCCAATTTGTCTAATAACCTACTTGATTTCGTAACCTTTCTCCCATATCTTTCCACTTTTTCATGTTCTGATCTTTCCTCTACTTGATTTTATTCCTCAACTGAAATTTCATTTTTCTCATTGTTAACTTGTTTCTCTTTCTTGTGATCATTCGGTATTTGAAAAGATAGATTAATGATAAAATTGGACGAGGCGTCTTCATATCTATCTATCGCTCCGCTCGATGTTTTGGATTTTCTCTGCCTTACTGAAGACACATCAAATTCAAATTTTTCTTCTCTACTCATAAGAATTCTTCCATTTCTAGGATTTTATAATTGAATGTGTTGACAAAATATCTCATTATCAACAATTCATGCCATGTATCATTTATTCAATATAGATTTGTCTCATGGCTGTCCATCATGTTATGTTAACTATTATTATAAATTATTAATTAAATTATCTCAGGCACTTGCTTGAAGATTTTCATTTACTTCCGATTGACCAGTATCTTCAATTTTCTGCATTCAATTTTTCCAATTAAAACTCGTTCATTTTGTTCACTTTGTCTGGAAAATCGAAACCATTGGTTCACTCCGAGAACTGGGTCTATAACCTGTCAGTAACTAACTGATTTCGCAGTATATGAAAAATGTTGGAAATACCCTTTTGAAATGCAGATAAAATAACTTTCAACTCAGAAAATCACTTTCTAAATGAACCAAATCGACTCCATATAGCTGCAATTTTTTAGCGGCAAGTAAAATTATCCAGCGAGATGTTTTGAGAAAAAACCACTACCAATGGTAAATTTTCCTTTAACTATTATGTAAAATTTTCGAGATTATCCTCCAGTTGTATGATAGTTTTATTCCTTGTCTAATTATAGTGGCGAATAAATTTAAATCAACAATATAAAAAAGGTGAGCGGTCGTCGGACCGCCGACAGAAGCTTGCTTCTTAAGCACAATAGAATGCGAGGTTGGGAAAACCATCAATAAAAATACGCGCAATAGAATGGGATGTTGGGAATTACATCAGGACCAGTCCGTTCTACTAAGTTTTATTTTATATTTTATCGACCATTTTTTCAAAATTTTGACAATTTTTGATAATTATTGACTATTTTTTCGAAATTTTTGACATCTTTTGACCATTTTTCAAAATTTTGACAATTATTTACTATTTTTCCAAAATTTTGACAATTTTTGATAATTATTGACCATTTTTTCAAAATTTTTGACACTTTTTGACCATTTTTTCAAAATTTTGACAATTTTTAAAAACTATTTACCCTTTTTTCAAAATTTCTGTCAATTTTTTCAAATTTTGACAATTATTGACAGATAGTGACCAATTTTGACAGTTTTGACAATTATTGATCATTTTTGACAATTTTCCAAAAATTTGGACCATTTTAGACGATTTTTCCAAATTTTTACAATTATTGACCATTTTTGACAATTTTTGACAAGTTCTGACAATTATTGACCATTTTTGACAATTATTGGCCATTTTTGACAGTTTTTTATAATTATTGACCATTTTTTCAAAATTTTGACAATTTTTGACAATTTTTCGAAAATTTTGACCATTATCGTCCATTTTTTCAAATTTTAACAATTATTGACCAATCTTGACAGTTTTGACAATTATTGATCATTTTTGACAATTTTTCAAAAATTTTGACCATTTTTCCCAATTTTAACAATTTACAATTTTTAAGCATTTTTGACAGGTTCTGACAATTATTGACCATTTTTGACAAGTTTTCAAAAATTTTGTTCATTTTTCAAAAAATTTGACAATTTTCAACAATTATTGTCCATTTTTGACAGTTTTTTATAATTATTGACCATTTTTTCCAAATTTTGACAATTTTTGACCATTTTTCACAATTTTAACAATTACTGACCATTTTTGACAAATTTCAACAATTATTGACCATTTTTGATATTTTTTTTATAATTATTGACAATTTTTTCCAAATTTTAACAACTTTTGACCATTTTTCAAAATTTTAACAATTTTGGACAATTTTTGAGAGATTCAGACAATTAATGACCATTTTTCAATAATTTTGACCATGTTTCAAAATTTTTGACAATTTTTAACAATTGTTGACCATTTTTGACTTTTATGATTATTTCAAAATTTTGACAATTTTTGACCATTTTTCAAAATTTTAACAATTATTGACCATTTTTCAAAAATTTTGACAATCATTGACCATTTTTTTAAATATTTAACAATTTTTGACCATTTTTCAAGTTTAACAATTTTTAACAATTTTGGACAATATTTCAAATTTTTTGACAATTTTTTAAAAATTTTAACATATTTGGCAATTAGAGACGCTCGATACTCTCTCTCTGTCTCTCTTTCGACCGTGTGGGAATCCCTCGTGCCGACGTGTATGAGAGAGAGCGAGAGCCAGCGAGAGAGAGGCGTGCCGCTGTGTAGCCTACGAAAGAGAGGAGAAGAAGGCGGCTGAGGAAGAGAGGAAGAGAGGGGAGAGAGTTAGCGCAACGGGCGGCCGAGAAAGAGACGAAGAATACTCATTCTTCGTCTCTTTCATGTAACGAACGTGACGAACGTTTTTTCGTAAGATCACACGTTTCACGAATTCACTAGCCTTCCCAAAAGTCCTATGTCGTGCAATAAGAAGCAAGCTTCAAAAAAACAAAAGGGCCTATAATTTTACCATCTAAAATCCCACACCATACGTTAATTGACCAGCGACCCTGGTTAAAATCTTGTTGCGTGACGAACGCTTTTTCGTAACATTATACGTTTCACGAGTTCACTAGCCTTCCCAAAAGTCCTATGTCGTGCAATAAGAAGCAAGCTTCAAAAATATTTTGTATCAACTCAATTTGGCAACACCTATCAACCTATGCAAGATTTGAAAAATCGACAAAATAAATACTTTTTTGATGCATACTATCGTGTATGCCAGTAGTTGGTCACTTTTTAAACTAATTAACAATTGAATAGATGAGGTTTTTACTTGATGGAGATCCATACTGACAAAAAATAAAACAATTTAATTTGTTTGAATCTTCATTATAATAATAATGAGGATTTTAACAAAATTAAATTGTTTTATTCCATCTAGTAATTAACAATTAATAATTATCAATTAAGCGTTGCTATTAAACGTCACAAATACTTCGTCCTACAGGCATTTGTACTTCTTGTGATTTGTCCTGAATATTTTGGAGTCTAGATTATTCAAAACAACCAATTCACACAGATATTATTGGAGTAATTTTCTCGGGAATTATTTTTTATTTCACATCAATGTAATAACATGTTTTCCAGGCAACTCATCAAGCAGCATCTTTTAAAATATATATGATAATTGCTGTTATTGTTACAATAGCGGCTTTGATCGGATTTTATGGTCAAGCAGTCGCAGATGAGGTAACTACTTGTATATTCTTACTAATATTTTATGCATATTTATGAATCTACAAAACAATATTACTTGTTCGGTTTTCATTGTGATGTAGCAAATTTTGTCTATCAGCAGATTTTTTTTATGCAACGTTTGCGATGATTTTAAAAATAACATGTTGGAAAAGACTTTGATCCCTTACTTACGCTTTGTCTCATCAAATGACCACTGGGTACTCTAATTGGAGGCACCTTCCAGTTAATATTTCCCGACATGAAAATAGTATGGAACGTATGAAAGGGGCTCAAAAATGGCACGAATTAAAATTGAGTTTGAACAAAGATTGCTCAATTGATAAAGAGCAACAACATCATTACGAAAATGAAAAAAGACGATGGCGTGCAATTATCAAAAGAATGATTTGTATTGTGCAATATTTGGCCAGTCAGAATTTAGCATTCAGGGGTGACAGCTCTAATCTTTACGAATCAAATAATGGTAATTTTCTCAAACTGGTCGAAACGATTGCCAAATTCGATCCGATTACGATGGAGCACCTGAGCAATATTCAAAGGTCTGAAGAGTTGAAAAAAAAACATGCCCCATTATTTAGGCAATCACTTTCAAAATGAATTAATTCATCTATTATCAAAAAATATTCGCAGAGAAATATTGAACTGCCTCAAGAAAGCGAAATATTATTCAATAATTTTGGATGAAACTCCAGATGCTAGTCATGTTGAGCAGTTGACTTTTATAATTCGCTTTGTTCATTTTTCTTCAAATGGGGTTGAAATAAGATAACACTTTCTGGGGTTTTTTAAAGTTTCGGATAGTACAGGAGAAGGGCTTTTCAATATTTTGAGAGATGAGATACTACCAACTTTTGAAATTGATCTTCATAATATGAGAGGTCAGGGTTATATGATAATGGTGCAAATATGTCTGGGAAGCATGTGGGCATTCAAGCTCAATTTAAAAAAGTTAACCCGAGAGCTATTTTGTTGCCTTATTGTGCTCATACCTTAAATTTGACAGTTAATGATGCAGCTAAAATTTCAGACGGGACTGTAGGTTTTTTTTTTCAATTATTCAGGAGTTGCTCAATTTTTTATCTGCTTAACCCTACAGGTGGAATATTTTAAAGGGAAATTTGCCAAATCTATGTTTAAAATCGGTAAGTAAAACTCGATGGAAAAGCAGAGTCAGAGCCGTTCAACCTCTTAAATTTCAACTTCTCGAGATTTGTAAGAGTTTACTTGATTTGGTGGAAGATGATTCAAGAGACATGGATACCAAACATTCAGCGAAGGTACTTTAAAAAAAAATAAAACGTTTAAATTTATTTGTTCTATCATTATTTGGAACGATGTATTGTCAAAGGTCAATATGGTGAGTAAAATGATGCAGAATACAAATACAGTTGTTAATGAATGCCATAGAGAAATCACTGAAAAAAGTTCAGACGAAAATTTTGATGTTTTTGTGAATGAGGCTAAACCCGAAGCTGTAATAAATAATTTAGAGCAAACATTTCCTTCAATTAGGAAACTAAAGAGAAAGCATAAATTTCCTTATGAAAGTACAGATGATCCAAGTAGAAGGCACTATGAGAGTTTCACCCCAGTAAAGGAGTGGGGGTACCTACATAGGTAGACGCAAAGTTTTAAAAATGCGCATGCGCCGGGTTATATGGTAATATTTGAAAAAATTTTTGGGAGGATTCGAACTTGCCTCGCCGACGTTGACTTCGAGCTGTTTTCAAGCTGCTTACACACTAGGCTACCAAATAACTTAGTTATCGTATACTAAAATGAGGTAGTGTTGATTGAACTCCTTATCTACCCGGGCCGCGGTGTGTTTTGATAATTGATTTCGGCGAGTGGTCAGATGAGGAGATCGCGTGCCGGAGTGGTCTCCGTCTCCAGATATTTTTGTACGAGGTATGTCAAATATTAAGATGTCAAAAAGACCTTAACGAATGTTGACATGTGACCCATCAAACGATTCAGGGTTACGCAGCGAGTGGTTAGATAAGGAGATCGCGTGCCGGAGTGGTCTCCGTCTCCAGATATCTATGTACGAGGTATGTCACATATTAAGATGTCAAAAGGACCTTAACGAATGTTGACATGTGACTCATCAAACGATTCAGCGTTACGCATTGTACGTCACGTTAAACGTCGCATGTCACGTTAAACGTCACATGTCACGTTAAACGTCGAATGTCACGTTAAACGTCACGTTTCACGTGACGTGTCACGTCAAACGTTATGTCACAATAAAAATAGTGTCCGGTTCCTATATAGCCTCTATTGTAATATGTCTTCATAAGAGTACAGACGTCGAATTGAAGAGTTTATTGAGAACATTGGTAAATTAAATCAAGACATTGCTTTTTATGAAGACAAAAGTAGGGTTATGGATCAATTAGAAAATCTTTGTTTGTCTGATAAGAAAAAGGAAGAAGAAGTAAAGCATACGCGGGCGAGCAGTGTTCGTATTAACTGGATACCTGAAGAGGTAGATCAAACACTAGCTTTGGATGACGTCTTTAGACAATTACCGCAAGTAACATATCCATTGAGACGTATTCAACCCACACAGCTATCACCATGTCCAACAGAACAGAAGAGAGCATGAAAAATGAAGTCGATAATGTTTTTGCAATGACATGTATAATATTGGCATCTATTTTTGTTTTAATTTTAAAAATTATCTTAAAAATTGTAAAACGGAAATTTAAATCTACATGCAATATAAAAGTCGATGAATATACAGAGTGTTTTAATTAAAAAAAAACCATTGTCCTTAAACATTTATTTAAAATAATTATAATGGTAATACAACATTCGAAAACCAGTGACGGAGACGTTGCACATTCCGTTCGGTGCACAAATATGGTCCAGAGGCGTGGCAGGGGTTTGGATCTTGAACAAAGTTTCCTGTTGCACACGGCGTACCATCAAATTTGCAAACATCAATAAGTGGATGTAGTGTGTGGATCCGAGGTGAATGCTAGATATGTGGGGAAGCAGGGATGGATTATGGACGATACAGGAGAAGCAGGAATAAGAGTGGTGGGGGATGGATTAAGGGCGGATGAAGTGAGGAAGGGAAATGGATGGGTGGTAGTGCGAATGGGAGACATGGTGGTGTATAGTGTGTATATGAGCCCAAATGTCAGCCTGGAAGAATATGAGAGGAGCATGACAGGATTAGAGGACGATCTGAGGGTGTCAAAAGGAAAAAGGAGGATCATAAGGAGAATGGTGGCAGGGGACTTCAATGCGAAGAATACTATATGGGGGGGGGAAGAAAACGGACAGGAGAGGGGAGATCCTTGAGGAAGTGTTAACATCCAACGGGTTGGTGGTGCTGAATGATGGACTACTGCCCACCTTCGTGAGGGGCGACGGGGGTTCATCATTCATTGATATAACAGCATGTGATGAATGGCTGTGGGAAAGAGTGTTTAGTTGGGGGGTGCTGGAGGATGAGGAAAGCTTGAGCTTACATAGGTATGTGGAGACGGATATAAGGAAAGAGAGAAAGGACTTAGTGGAAGAGTGGAAATGGAAGTGGACGAAAGCCGAGGCAGAGAGAATGAGGAAGAAAGTAAGAGAAGAGATAGGAAGGGGACTTGGACATGATGCAGATGAATTGTACAATGTGATACAGGGCTGCAAAAGAGAGGGAAAAAGGGGCAATAGGCGTGAGCGGAGGGCCAATTACTGGTGGAATGAGGAAATAGAGGAGCTGTGGAGGGAGTGTAAGAAAGAAAGAAGACGGATGCTGAGAGGAAGAGGAAGGATAGAGGGAAGAGGGAGATATAAAGAGAAGAAGTAGGAACTGGAGCGTAGAGTGGAGAGGGAAAAAAGAGGGAAGTGGGAAGAGTTACTGGGGGAATTGGAAAACAATCCATGGGGAAAGGCGTATGAGATAGCGGTGAAGAGGATGGGTGGAAATAGAAACGAGGTTCTAGAGGAGGATTGGGAGAAGGAGATCATAGAGAAATTGTTCAGAGGGGGAGAAGGAGGAGTGGGTGGCAGAATTCAGGAAATCCAAGATACAAGGGGGGTAGTGAAAATGAGGGGGATAAGGCCGGTAGAGAAGTGGGAGGTAGAAGATTGGGGGAGAAATATTAAAGTGAGAAAAGCCCCAGGGATAGATGGCCTGAGGGGTGATATGGTGAAGAGGCTGTTGGATGACAATAGGGAGTACTTCTGGGAACTATTCAACAGGGTGCTGAGGGAGGAGGAGTTCCCGGAAGGATGGAAGGTAGCCAGGGTGATACTGATGAAGAAGGCGGGTAGAGAGGGGAAGCGGGCGGGGGACTATAGGCCTATCAGCCTGCTGTGTGGTATGGGTGAATTGATGGAGGGGATAATAAGGGATAGGATTGAGGAGGAAGTTGGTAGGAATGGGGGTTTTAGGGTAAACCAGCATGGGTTCACGAAGGGGAAATCTTGCATCTCGGCACTGAGCAAGGTGATGGGTTTGGTGGAAAGAGCTAGGGAGGGCAGCTGGAGGAAGAAGAAATTGGCCCTACTCGTGTTCTTCGACGTCGGGAACGCGTTCAACAGTGTCAGCAAACGGGCAGTGTTGAGCGCGTTGCTGCGGCTTGGAGTGGAGCAGGGGTTGGTTAACCTGGTGGAGGACTACCTGACGGGGCGTGTGATTGTAGACTCCAGAGGGAGGAGATATGAGATGGAGGCTGGAGTGCCTCAGGGCTCGGTTCTTGGACCGACGCTCTGGAAGTGTGTGTTTGATGAGGTTTGTGGGATAGTATGTGAAGAGGGATGTGAGATTACGGTGTATGCGGATGATGTGTGTCTGGTATGTACGGCAAAGGGAGAGGCGGAGATAGAAAGAAAGGCGGAGAGAATGTGCAGGAAGATTGTGGAGAAGATAGAGCGGTGCGGACTGGAAGTGGCGGAAGAGAAGACGGTGGGGTTGCTAGTGAAGGGACGGAGCAGGGCAAGGGAAGTGGGGGTGATGGTTAAGGCAAGGATAATTCGCATGGAGGAGTCTGTGAAATACCTAGGGGTGTGGTTGGATAGCCAATTATCCTTCAAAACCCATATGGTAAAGGCGGCAGAGAAGGGTAAAGTGAGGGCAGCATGGCTGAGGAGATTGATGTGTAATGTGAAAGGGCCGGGAGAGTGGAAGAGGAGGGTAATTGGTAGGACGGTAGAGCAGAGTATGCTGTACGGTGCGGAGGTGTGGGGTGAAAGAGCGGGGGTGAATGCGAGGGTTAGGCCACTTCTGCGGGTGCAGAGAGGGATACTGCTGAGGGTGGTGCAGGGGTACAGGACAGTGGGTGGACTGGCAGCAGCGGTGCTGGCAAGGTCCTACCCATTGGACGTGTTGGCTAGAGCTAGGAGCAAACGCTGGGGGGGTGCGACCAAAGAAGAGGTACGGGAATGGATGGAGGAGGAAATGGAGAGAAGGTGGGAGAAGTATGAGGGCGCGCTAAAAGGAGCGATTGGGAATAGGAGAGATTGGATGGACCGGAAATTCGGGGAGGTGAACTACTTCTTGACACAAGTGCTCACAGGACATGGGTCGAGAGTAGGGTACATCCACAAGATTGGGAAACGAGAGACTGGTGTGTGCGTGAGGTGTGAAGTGGAGGATGATGTGGGACATGTGTTTAGATGCTGGAGGAACGAGGAAGTGCTGAAGAAGTTGGAGAGGAAACTAGGGGAGGCGGTGTACTGGGAAAACATGGTGGAGATAATGTTGAGGGGGGAGGAGGAATGGATGGAGGTGAGTGGAGTAGTAGAGAGCATGGTAAGGGGGAGAGAAGGACTCGATATGGCATGAGAGGCAGAAGTGATAGGAGGGAGAAGATGACAGTGTGAGCGGAGAGTGTGCGAGGGACCGCCGCCTGTCTCGAAGTATGCTAGGGTAGTGATTCCGAGGCGGGGGTAACGGCGAGTTTGAGGTGGGTTTGGTTGGTAGGCATCTCCTTGGGGATGAGTCCAACACTGTTTGGGTCCTGGACCCATTCGAACATGAGTTTCCCATCTCGGCCCGAAAAAAAAAAAAAAAAAAAAAAAAAAAAAAAAAGAGGCGTGGCAGGGGTTTGGATCTTGAACAAAGTTTCCTGTTGCACACGGCGTACCATCAAATTTGCAAACATCAATAATGTGTGGAAAAACACCAAAGATGTGACATTTCTTTAGCAGAAATTCAGCTTTTTGTTGTCCGCGAACGTAAATGTAGTCTGCAGCATACAACAGCTTGCTTTCTAATATTTCATTTACTTTGGAATATTCTACATCTCCCGAAGAGTATCTAATGCCATGCCCATTCCTTTCCAAGTAGGATGTTGTCTTTTTGTCCTCGTTACTCAATGTAGAAAACGGTTGCGGCGGTAAAAATATGTAATATGAACTTTTGAAACCAATTTCTATGGTGAGTTCTTTGGCAACGAAAAGCCCATCTACGATAAAGCCTTGAATGTCTACAAATGCTACTCTCATGGTGACGTCTGCTCGAATACTAACTCTGATCATCAACTAGTTTAGGTTTTTAACAATTTCGGTGAGGGGGAAGTATTCCATTACGCAGTCGTGAATTATGATGCAATAGACTTTGGTATTTTCGGGGAAACCTATGTTTGCTTCAATGTCAAGTTTCACATCGACTGTGGACGCCTTCATGCTTTCCTCCTGTTTCGAACAATCGATAACAAACAATGCACGACGTTTGAAAGAAGAATAATCCAGCAGGGGGCGCTTCTGTGTGGAGTTCGCGTAGTTGGGATAGAATTCAGTATAGTTAAAGTATGCCTCATTGTAGTCGGTTTTACCAAAATCCAATTACATTCTTTCATTAGGCCAATAATCACCATTAAGTGACAGTCTTATACTTTGTACGTCGGCATTGTCAAATAAAGTCGGGTCAGATGTACTCACGTTACGTTTGTCAGTTTGAAAGAAAACAATAACAAAACGAGGTCTTTCAACTGAAGTGGATGTTTTAACAGCCCAAACTTCGCGTCTTGCGCCTTTAGTTATGGCAGGTAATTCGCGTAACTCCCACTTCCTAAATGGAATAACTATGGGCTGATCTTTTTGAATGGATTTCATGAGATTCAATTTTATATCGTCATTAGGAAAGATATGTTTTACTTTCAGTTCAACGCTTGTGATGTTAATTTTAGCAGTTGTACTAGAGGGCGTACCAGAGACATTCTTTTCAGTAATATATATGCAATCATTATCATTTCGTGCTCGAACTAGCCGTATTGTTTGTCGCCCACATGTAATCATGGGATAATCGTTGAAAATGCTGAAAATATGTTTGAGAGGTATTTGAAGGTTGAAAGACTTGTCGCTGACATTCAGAATGGGATCTTTCGGGTAATTCCAACCGGCTATAGCCATATGATTGGAATCTTCTTGACTGTAGCAAGTCATGGCACGTACGGCACTTACGATTCCAGGATCCCGAACTGTTTCCATTTCCCTGGCACTTTCACTGTACGTACATGAATCGAATAGAAAGGCTCCAATATTATTTGCCAATTTCACGTCACCAGCTCCATGTGTTTCAAGCGAACCTTTAATGCACATCAAAGTTTCGCTCATTGCAAAGAACGAATCAACTTGATTAATGCTAAACTCCACAATGTCACTGCAATTGAATGACTTCATAAATGGAGCATAGGTTCTGTATTCAGCCTTTCGAATTGAATCATCAAACATCGGCTTACGATAAATATCAAACATTGAAGGCATGTTGTCATTTTGACGAAGCCGTTTTCCATACATGGTTGTCATTTTTCAATTTAAAACCCAGTGATTGCAGGACCAATTTGTTTGCGAACGTGAGTTGTTTCAGCTTTGATGGTTGCGTAGCTAATGAAGTTGAAAGCTCTGCAGACTGTCTTTTATGATTGATTATTAGCCCCATCTGCTTCTCACTCTAAGCTCCAATATCAAAGTACTCGATTCACCTCTAAAGTTTACAGGATGGCCGTCTTGGTCAAAGGCAACAACAGTGATATTGGTTATTTTCTCTTGCGGTATAACAGGTAAGTAGAGCAAATTATGAGGAATTTCGTCAATGGAATATCCAGGATCTACTTGTATGACGAATTCGTAGATAGTATGAGTAGGTCTGTTTGCATCGAATGCCCCAGTGGTAATGTTGCAATCGAAGCGGATACTGGATACTTTAATGATTTTGACGGGGAGATCATTTTGTTAGCGTCGAGTATTTTCGACGAAAATCCTAATATTCTTCCAAGACTATTATCTTCCATGAATGAAATTTTGTATTTGCTAAAAATTTCACATTTCAACGTATTGTGATTGGGTTTTAGTGAAAATATATCCTCCGGTCTAGTTGAATTGCTCGCACCTAACTTATCACTGATAAACGCTTCCAAATCAGCAATTTCATAGCATCCAGTGGGAAAATGAAAACTTTGCAGCTTACTATTGGTATCGTAGTAGTAAAAAATACAATTTTCAATGTTTGGTATACTGTGATAAGAATGAAAAGATCTTAGAGCTATTTCGTAATCATTCTTCGGATCGAGCACAATAGGCGTAGGAGGTTGAAAGGTAAATTCATGATTGGTGCTGTTTACTCTCAGCAACTGCGACATGATGACTAATGAAACTGGATAGATGTTTGAATTTAAATAACACACACACAAAATGTTCAATTATTTATTGTTACAAAGAAAACAAGTGGCTTGAGAACTCGGAGGACCGTCACAATGCGTCGTCCAATCAGGCCGGTTGTAATGGATGAAACAAGGCAGGCGTATTTGTAGTTCAAAATTTCCTCGATATTCATCAGGAAGTTTATGCCATATATCCAACAACTCTGAAGGTCTTACACTTTTTATTAGATATTCGATGGGAAAGTGTTCCAACTCTTCTGCAGTAAAACTTCTTAACGATTTTTCATGGTACATATGTGCTAATTAATAATAGCTACGTCATTGTTGTAAAAATTTCAAGCACAAATGTCCGCAATTTATTTGATTGTAGTTTTGATATTGGGTATTGTTGTAGAAAATTCTCGCACTATTTCCGAGATATTCGACAACTTCTTTCGGCGGCTTCAAGTTACCAAATGAATCAAAATACTCTACATTGTTGTTTATCTTTCTGTAAGCCACCCAATGACTTCCACTATTCTTAGAGACATCTAAATTAACCACTGCACATTCTTGTCTTCGAGGACCGTCTTTGGGCATAGTGTCTCGCATGAAAACTCCTCTAAAATGTGGTATTTTGAGTAATTTTGCGTGATGCGTTATGTCAAGGTCAGATAGTGCACGATTTGGTAGCTTTATTAGTTTTTTTGTTTTTTTAAATACAATCCAAATCCGCCTTTTGAATACTTTTTCAAGTATAGGCCAGATCCTACACGTTCCATAGCCTTATTATGACGTACATCTTCTTCAAATTTCTTTTGCGCATGCTTAGCATCAATGACGGTTTTTGCAATCCCAGCAGCACCACCTGACAAAGCTCCAAGTGCCGATAGACCAGCAAACAAAGGAATAAGTGGTAGGAAACCTCCAGATTTCGCTACAGGTATTACTCGAGGAACCTCAACTTCTTTTTTGCCACCAAATTCTTTAATAAGTGCTTTGGCTGCTCGTAAGGCAAACGTTGCAGTGTCTTTTAAAGATGTTCCTCTCTTCATGGACTTTCCCACTTTCAGAACAACATCTCGATGAAAAGAACGACGTTTGCGACGACAACCCATTCCCAGCTTTCTTTTCACCTTCATTCCGCCTGTCACAAGTAATGCAGCAGTTTTCTCCCCCAAAGAAGCGTCTTTTGATTTGACGCGTGCCCAAGCTTTATCTTCAAGTATTCGAACGGCTTTGTTTCGTTCCTCGAGAGACTTATTCTTCCAGTAAGAAATATCGTGTTGTTTACAAGCAGCGTCCAAGGGGTTAATGCCCGGATCTCCTCGATCAAGACGTTTTTCCAATTTTGTACCAGCTAACAAAAAAAACAATTATTTTTTCGCAAAAAATGGGTGGGGGTTTACTTACGTCCACAGTACTGATAGCTAGGTAAGTGAAGTTCAATAGGTAGTTTATTGATGAGAGAATTCAAAATACCTTCTCCTTCAAACACCAACATTAAGACTGATACGCGTAAGTGGCGACACCTATATTTATAGAGTAGCACTTGGAAAAATCGACGCACTCGATGAAGATAATTCAACAAGAGCAGACCATACCTATTGAAAATCTAGATTTTACCTCAACGTCAACTGTTGGAAAACAAGGCAAATTGTTACCAAATTCTTTCCGTGCTATTATATGCGGTCCCAGCGGGTGTGGAAAGACGAATGCCGTGCTGGCGCTCCTATTCAATCCGAATGGCGCGAAATTCAAAAATATTTATGTTTATTCAAAATCGTTATTCCAACCGAAGTATCAATGGCTGCAAGAAGTGATAGCACAAGTGAAGGGTGTCGGGTATTTCCCATTTAAAGACAATGAGGAAATAATTAGTCCAGATAAGGCTCGACCAAATTCCATCTTTTTATTCGATGACGTAGCCTGTGACGGTCAACAAAAAATTCGTGAATACTACTCCATGTGTAGACATAAAGATATCGATGCTGCATATCTTTGTCAAACATACTCAAAAATACCGAAACAGCTCATACGTGACAATTGTAATGTAATTGTGTTATTTAAGCAGGATGAGGTAAACTTGAAACATATATTTGACGAACACGTATCTCCAGACATGACATTTGACACATTTAAAAATATGTGTTCAAAGTGCTGGTCTGACCGCTTTGGTACTTTAGTAATTGTGAAGGATTTCACCTTCAACGATGGTAGGTATCGCAAAGGATTCGATAAATATATAAAATTGTAAGCTGCATCTTTAGTCTACACCAATATGTCTGACGATAAGGTTGCTAATGCATTGCGTAAGAAAAAAGTGTCTGAACTTTCTAGATCAATTCGCAAGAAATACTTGGCGTTGAAATTAGGCAAATCGGAGCAAGATGAGTCTCTTAATAAACTATTCGAACCAATATCTATATATTAAGTCAATCACAAGATAGGTCACTTACTATTTGGTCTAGCCAAAATATTAAACATCAAGTAGGTATCACATAAAATGTAACTTCTGTCATTCTGACGATGATATGTCAATATCGAAATAATTATCAATATCCTTTAATAATTTTCATAAATATTTCAATTAAATAGTGGAATTAATTAGAAACAGTTAGTTTCATTTATAACATTAATATCTAAACCACTTGAAGAAATTGTGCAATCCTCAAAAACATTACAAAAAACGATTACAAATTTAAATCCAATTAAAAAAGAGGAAATAAAGAAGGAAGAAGAAGAACCTGATGATGATGTGTTTACACCTTTTCTCGAAACGGGACCGGTGGCCGAAACCGATGAATCCGGCAATATTACACGTTCTGAATCTCCAGAAGAGATGCGTCCCGAAATTTTTCAGGAAGCTTTCGCAGACTATTTGGATCAATATCCTGCCATCAGTCATCAGTTCATTGAAGATTACTTTCAAAAAGATGATAGAATTGATAAAAATTATGGTCCGATATACAATGATGAAATCGGTTGGTCATTAGGCAAACGTCGAATTGCGTTTGATGGAAAAACCGGCAATATAAACATACTACCTGAGAAAAACAAAGAAGGAAGATATGTAATTGGAACACCAGGCTTGTATGAACTTCTATTTTACCGAGACCCCAGTTACAACGATCAAGATTTACAGAACTATAAAAATCTTTTGGCAAAAACTGAAGTTCATTTAGACACGTTAGATCGTCTTAAGGGCTCAAGTACTGAAAAATATCACTACATCATAAAACCTTTATTCAAAACAAAATCTCTAACGACCACGAATAGATCGTCCAAGGTATTGAATCGTCTAAAATCGATTCCTTCGGCAAAAGGAAAAGGTATCGATCGTTTAACATATAATGATAAACCTATGGAGTATATTTATTGGGACGATGCCAATGAATTGGTGGATCGTTTGAAATTGTTGATTGCTTCAAAAGATGCAGGTAATACGTCACACGACAACGAAATAGTAGCAATTATCAATGAGCTCAAGGAGGCTGATATAATAGAATAATACAATCAGAAACTTGTTCATTTCAATTATGCCTGTCGATAAATTCGGACATAGACATCAAACGCCTTATGCGCGTTTACCAGCGAAAATTACGTTTCCTCATACACCGGACGGTAATATTGATATTGAAAATGTGAAAATTTGTAATGTTAAGGAACCGACAACAAATAGTGACGCTGCAACAAAAAAATATGTTGATGTGCAATTGAATGACCTACGTACTATCAAATCGCCAATCATTCAAACACATGGTGTGGTGCTGCAGCAACAAGACCATGATATAAAGAATTTAGCAGTAGGATTGAACGAAATAAGAAATGAGCTTCATAAGACGAAAATCCCCATATTACAGGCGCACATTACCAACTTACATAATAAAACTAACGAAATTGATGCATTTATTTCGCGAAATCCCCCTTAGCAGGTAGGGATATGGCTACGAAGAAATACGTTGACGATTCAATTGTCACAGCCAAAGTATTTGTTCGAAAATAATTCACTGCTTCTATTAACATGTGTGTTGAAAGCATACGTGAGTTACAAAAAGAAATTACAGAAAATATCAGAGCCGTCTCTGATATGAAAACTATCGTTTCGGGCATTGTAGACAATATTAAGGTTATGAATACGAATACCGTTAACCGCATTAACAGTCTGGAGCTGAAGCTAGCTGGTAGTAAGTCATAATATGCATTCTAAAGAAAAAATTCAGCTTGTACATGAGCTCCACAAACCGATACGGAAAAAATTCCCTCGAAGACGTACTATAGTTAAGGGGTTGTTTGATATTTGGCAATTAGACTTGCTAGATGTACGTGCTCATGCAGCTCAAAATCGGAATCATAAAATGATTCTAGTCGTTATTGATTGTTTTTCAAAGTTTGTGTGGACACGCCCACTAAAGACGAAGACCGGAGAGGAAATCACTCGAGCATTCTCGGACATTCTCGCTCATACTAAACAAATACCGAAAAATCTGCAATCTGATCAGGGGACGGAATTTTACAACAGCAAATTTCAAAATTTAATGAAAAATATGGCATAAATCATTATAGCGTATTTAGTACAATGAAAGCTTCTATGGCTGAGCGTGTTATAAGAACGCTAAAATCAAAACTCTACAAGTATTTCAGTTTAAATGGCACCCACAAATGGCTGGACATTCTACCTAAAATTACTCAAGACTACAACAATACAAAACATTCCACAACAAAATATAAGCCTTCTCAAGTCAACAAATCCAACGAAAAATCTATATTGAATAACACCTATACTCATTTAAAGATAGCTGGCCCACGAAAATTCAAAGTTGGCGACATTGTGCGCATATCCAAGGCAAAACATGTCTTTGAAAAAGGTTATACACCCAATTGGACTACAGAACTATTCAAAATCACCAAAGTTAAAATTACCAATCCCGTTACGTATTTACTTGAAGACATGCAAGGTACACCAATCAGCGGCTGCTTCTATGATGAAGAACTACAGAAAACATCAAATCCCGACATTTACCTGGTTGAAAAAGTGCTCAGAAGAAAAGGAGACAAAATGTACGTGAAATGGCTGGGCTTAGACAAAAAACATAACAGTTGGATTGAAAACATGGATGTTTTGTAACTACTTTTTGCTTCGCCGCGTATGAATACATTTTTGAAGCAAGAGCTGGCGTTAACCACAAGCAGTTAGGACTATAAATTGAAGTGAGCTTTAGCACTTGAGCGTAGTTAGCAACATGACTTCTCAAGATAGTGATCACAGTAATGTCGAATCAAGTGGCGTATCTGACTGTAGTACAGAGTTGGAAAGAATTTTGGAAAATTATGAGACTGCTGCAAAGTCTGAAAATGTATACCTACTTCCGACACAATATACAATTTCTGGTTATGAAGTAAAATGTGGAATAAGTCCTGCAAGATCGTTCACACCTGCTGTTATTTTATCTCAACAGCTTAAGTTCAGTAAAATATCTTTCAGCACTTATGAATGGGATACCTTTATTTCAAAGATGAAGCAACAAATGAATGATTTCTTTCATACTGCAGACGAGTTCCATCCTGATTCGTTGCCATGTGGAGAGTACTGCACAATTACTCCATTAAAGTATGATGAATGCAAGTTGATTTTTGTTAAGAAACATAGTGTTGAGTATTACATGGATGAAGAAGAAGTGTCGCAAATTTTAGAATTGAATAATTTAATTTTACAACGTATATCTATGTTAGAAAATTTGAATTTTTGTCAATATTATTATAATGTTTTGAATTTCTGTAAAAATACCTCCGAAAATTTAAGTCCTCTACAAATTTTTTATGCATTTTGTTCTATAGCCCCAAACAATATGTTAAATTATGCCCTCAGAGAATTTGTATTATTTTGTAAACTTAAAGTTATTAATGATTTAAATGAATAGTTGTTAAGCATTATAGGTGTTTTTTATTGAAACAAAAAAAAAGTAGTAAAATTAACATTTATTGATAATAGTATATGATACAGAAGGGGGGTAGGTACATACGCGAGTTACAGTTTTAAATATTACAAATACAGCATTTTATGAATAATAATCGGAATCCTCATCTTCACTATGATGCTCGATAAATCTATTTGGACCCCGATGATGAAGAGATATGTCTGGTTGTTTAGGATGCAAATAATTGTGGCAATCGGAGCTACTTTTTAATTGAAATATTACTTTATTATAGCCATTTTGGCACCAATAATACTTTTGACGGTATAAAGTAAAGATATCTTCTCTAGCGTATACTACGTGTGAATGTTTTCGAACGACATGTATAGAAATATTCAGATTACTTTCTTCTAAAAGGGACGCTAGCTTCCTATAGCAAAACTGACATAATGATAATCTTGGGTTTACTATATAATATAAATGAATCCAAGCGCAATATTTTTTTTTCAAATGTTTAAAAAAATTCATTCTCCAGATAGGACAAGTTAGTAAATAGTCACGGTTTTGTGAATTTATGTATCGTTCTTGTATGACCGATAATAAATCACGCTTGTATGTGATGCGTTTAGCATTTTTGACGATTGCATCCCACCTATATTGAGCATAATTTTGAAATATTTTAAGCATTAAATTTTTTGGTAAATGTACATCAGTTACAAATTGGTTTATTGCTGTTGTATTTTCGCATATTATCTTAACACATAAATCTTCAAGTTTTGCTACCATTATATCTAAAATGGAAAAAAAAAATTATTTTAATAAACTGTAGTGACCCCACGGTAACGTATCGAACGATTCGGGAAGTAAGTGTCTTTTATCGTCGTAGGGACTTAGACCTATTTTTGTTTGTTCAATTGAAAATACCTCGTGCACATAGGAACGGATCGTGTTTTGGGTTACAGACATCGTTTTCCATTCTTTTAAACATCTAACGTAATCTTCAAATAATAATTTATTTTTGACAACATTTTTCTTAACTCCCTTTGATTTTTTCGTGATTTGCCCATCCTGAACTTTATATGCATACATTTTAGACCGTAACCCAACAAAATGCGTTATTATTTTCCCATTGGCTTCATCCTTCATTAGTCCTAAAACTTTTTTATTTACACGAGGAATTCGGTACACGTTATTTGGAGCATAGTCTGAAGTGTCGAATTTTTCAATGTATGTATCGATTACTTCTTTATATACATCTTCACAGATTATTTCATATATAAAGCTGTCAGTATCTGTATACAATAATTTACATCTCTCTACCCCCAATTTGGGGAGTATAAAATCATAGTGGAAGTCGTACATTATTGTTTTAGCCAAATCTAGAATGGCCATCCCGATATACAAAGGTTTATTGAAACAATGTTCAGCTTTTTTAAGTTCAATTATCATTAAATCGTCCTCCTCGTCGAGTACTGTTCTACCATAGAACCGTGGGCTGGCAATTAAATGTTTAGCGCCATAACGACCCTCATAAGTTTTCGGTATCATTAGGATTTTTCTCCCCCTAATTGCTTCCATAGTTTTTCCGAATACAGCGTTATTTGCAAGCTTCCTTAGGTCTTTTTCAAAGATGTTAGTGGCCGAGGTCCTCAATCGAGTGTTCAAATCAATGTACGGCTTCAGCCACTTTGACTGTTTAAATTTTAATACTTTGTGAATTTGAATTAACTTCAAACCGTGTGACAATGCTTGTTTTAAATTTCTATAATGAAGCGTGTATTCTTTTTTGTCGTGCAATGTGGTCATTAATTTCGGTAATTTGGATTCTGGCGGAATGCGGTGTTCGGGGCAGAATGGAAAGTCTTTATGTTCGTCGTGTAATCTTTCAGGGTATTCTAGCGTGACTTGAAAAATATAGCCATCGGGAGAATCATCGGGCAGCGTCATTATGTTCACATAATCCTCAGGTGAACTGATAGTTTTTTGATCGGTGCCAAATTTACTGATATTTTCGACCCAAGAAAACCCCTCATAAGGTAGGGGTTCGCTCATAGCCTTTCCGTACAAATTATTTACATCTAAAAATAATATATAGCTTGAGGGTTTGGTGGGATCATATTCTGACATGTATTTATTGTTAGCTTCAGCATGTCTGCTACTACATACAGATATTCCCCCTCGAATCGACTTTTCTATAAACATTATCATGTCAACATCTTTCAAAATTTGCAGCTTACATCCAGTATATTTAAGCATACAATCCCACGTATAGCCAGGCATTGTAAAATACCAGGCGGGGTCAAGGGAGTAAGTTTTCAAAGAAGACTCACGAAAATTTTCGAAAATGTCGACAAGAAGCAGAATATCGGTAAGCATGTACAAATCGCTATATTCTCCAAGTGTTTTAATATTAAAGGATTTCCAAACGTTTTGTGCGTGAGCAAAGTCTTCATCAGTAATGTTATTCTCATTAAGTCTATTGTAAAAACATTCCTGTTTAGGTAATCGAGTTTCATTTAATTTCTCTAAATTGTCAATATAGTCGTATGGAAAGACGCCTTTACGCGTTAATAGTTCAAAGTGATCAGCATTCAATGTAGAAAATTCTTTTTTTTAAATTACGAAATCCTCAATACGCAAAGTCTTAACTAGATTATCCAAGCTAGTACCCAAAAATCTGAACGAATCTATAAATCGGAATTTAATGTTTGTAGCTGTATCGTATTGCGTAAAAGAAATGTACTTGTCTTTATTTACTGGAAGTATACTAACCCGCCCTCGTCTAACAATATCTCTTATGAGAAAGTGCGAATCATAGGAGAGACTATGATACATTATGGGTACAACAAACAGTTTTTTAAAGTTCAGATTACATGTTTGGTGAGCAAATCCATGGAACTGCCCAGTAAAATGATCATGATCTCTAACAATGACTTCTTTATCTTTGAATATTTTTTCACAAATGTGACATTTTTTGCCAACAGTGGGGTCCGACTTCGCCGCCACCTCAATTGGGATAATATTTTTAATCTTACTTTCAACAAATTTTGCCACTGTGGTCATTTCATTTGCAAACCAATTCATGCAATCTTCACCTCTGTGTGCTTTATAAAATGATAAAGAGTCATCAAATGAGCATTTGAAGTAATAGCCTATACTGAAGGCATTATGATGCTGATATTTTTGCGTCGTTTTGCTAATTTCTATGTTACATTTTTCAAATTGCGATTCAATGTCAGCATAAATGGTAAAAGGACACTTTTGTTTATATACGTGATTTCGAAATTCAACAAAGTCGTATTTGGGGAAAGTAATTTTTTCGTTATTCATAGTTTCACAAAGAGTATAATGAATATTTAATTTTTCTTCACTGAAAAAATAATTTAAACATCTATCACAAGGATATTTTTTACCGTTATGTTTATTCAACTGACTCGATAATAGTCTAGAGAGATTCTTAATCCACACATAATGATATTTGATTTCTAAATGTTCATTGTCTTGAGAAGGGGGAGGGGGAGCATCAAAATCATTCAATTTAGGGAAATAATGATCCTGAATTAAAAGTAAATTCACATGTCTATCTAATTTCGACTTTGTCAACCTGACAGGTATTACTGAAAAAAATGTTTTTTCATTACTCCCTAACATTTCTAAAGCGTACACATTAACGGAAATATTGTTGAGCTGCTCAAATTTTGAAATTTTACTAAGTTTCATTGGCATGTCCAATCCTCTAGTATTTAAAACACGACTGTAATGCGGATATTTAGATAATCTATCATTATGTCGTTCAGCAGGATACAACGCACTGACTATACTCCAAAAAAAGCATGCTAAATCATTGTTTTGAACATTAACACAAGCAAGCTTTCGAGCTATTTGTGTAGGTAATTTAATGAAAGATGAGCCGTTTCCCATTTCAAATTTGTTAATTGCTACCTCTAAGGAAATTATGCTGCTCAAAGCCCACCCTGAATTCATTTCATTAAATTCACTCAGTTTATTCAATAGAAAATCTATCACATTTTTATTATACCACTCCTCCAGATCCGTTCCCGCATCAATTACTGAACTAGGTGTACCAAAATGTTTTCGGTCTGCAATTTCTGAATCGTCCGATTGTTTGATAAAATCACCACAGAAAGTTACGTTAACTTTTAACATGTACATTTGCTTCAAAATTTCAGAAATTTTTTCATTGAAAAGTTTAAATGCATCTATAAAAAAATTTTTAATTTCTTTATGCTTCAAGTTTATAATTAATCCCGTTCTTACTCTGCTCTTGAATACTGAATTTATGTTAATCCACTTAACTTTTTGTTTTAAGCCTCCACCTATATGTCCCCGCTTCATTGCTTTAATAAAATGACGCATTCTTTTCAGTTCCCCCATTTTTGATTGAATTTTTCTAACTTGACCCACGGAAAAATGTATTTTATTTAACGCTAAATTGCATTTCCTCAGATGCGAATTTATGGCTTTTAATGCAAAAGTTTCTACATGTGTCGAAAAATTGTTTTTAATTTCCAACAAAGTTGCATCGATTTTACTCATTGTATTTGGATAATTAAACATTATTGCTGTATTTGTAAAAAAACTGTAACTCACCTAAATTTCCTTAATTTCAAATGATGCAGCTAAATGGGGGCGACCGCAATCGTAAGATCCTTGGTATGTCAAGCTGTATTTCCCTTTCTCGAAATGGCTGATATACGGCTCATATGTAGCAGTCACTCTGTTCGGCAGGAACACGACTTTATCGCCCAAGTCCAGTAGAACGCTCGTTCCAAATGTTGTTTTAGCTATTTTTGCAGCATAAATTGCTTGAGGAACTCCTATTTCCAGATCCTGCAGCTTCACTATAGGCTTCCTTGCTATAATGGAGGAAGCTTTGTTTATTTTCTCTAAATCCATCTAAAAAGATTTTAAAAATTTCATTTTCAAATATTTTGTGAGACAAACACACACACACACACACTCACACACACACACATACGCATACGCATAACAATAATATTGAAACTTACTTTTAATTTCGTCTTGTAGCACTCACGTACGCACTCTCAGCAAAATCTTGTTTATATGTGGATAGTCAAATGATACTAAACCGTATGACTTCTCCTTTTTTATACCTTCAAGGCGGAATGTTTACAAAATTATAAGTTTCCAAAAATATAGATATTTTCACAGTGCACACAACCACAAACCAATAGACAAAAAATATTAGTCGAAGGAAATCGAAAGCAAAAACATTTTCTCATTTAATTGGGAATTTACAATTTTTGCGGTTACCTGTGTGTGTGTTGTGAACCTATTGTTTACCGATATTGATTAAGACTTGTTATTGAATATTTCAGAAAGATGAAATCTTTCTATCTATCTTCTGAAGCAATTGAAAACAATGATGTCAAAAGTTATTTCATTGTATGAATAAAAGTTTATTTTAATTTTTTTAATAACTGAAATAAAATTATGAAAATTGACTTTACTCGTTTCTTCATCCTTTTATTGTGACATAAAACGTTTGACGTAGCACGTCACGTTTAACCTGTCGCGTATAACGTGACACGTGACGTTTAACGTGACATGCGACGTTTAACGTGACGTACTTTGCGTAACGCTGAATCGTTTGATGGGTCACATGTCAACATTCGCTAAGGTCCTTTTTGACGTCTTAATATGTGACATACCTCGTACATATACAAAAATATCTCAAACTGGAGACGTAATCGGGACCTTTACATTGATAAAAATCATAGTACGCCTTCACCAAATTTTAAGACATGCTATAAAGTTTTTTTATACTTTTATATTACTAAATTTTCGTCTTACAATTTTTAATAATCAAATTAACAATTATTATCTCTATACATAAATAAACCACCGTCGCTATCGGTACCGCGGCAATTAAAGTCGCTATCGGATCGTTTGATGGGTCACATGTCAACATTCGTTAAGGTCCTTTTGACATCTTAATATGTGACATACCTCGTACATAGATATCTGGAGACGGAGACCACTCCGGCACGCGATCTCCTTATCTGACCACTCGCTGCGTAACCCTGAATCGTTTGATGGGTCACATGTCAACATTCGTTAAGGTCTTTTTGACATCTTAATATTTGACATACCTCGTACAAAAATATCTGGAGACGGAGACCACTCCTGCACGCGATCTCCTTATCTGACCACTCGCTGCGTAACGCTGAATCGTTTGATGGGTCACATATCAACATTCGTTAAGGTCTTTTTGACATCTTAATATTTGACATACCTCGTACAAAAATATCTGGAGACGGAGACCACTCCGGCACGCGATCTCCTTATCTGACCACTCGCTGCGTAACGCTGAATCGTTTGATGGGTCACATGTCAACATTCGTTAAGGTCTTTTTGACATCTTAATATGTGACATACCTCGTACAAAAATATCTGGAGACGGAGACCACTCCGGCACGCGATCTCCTTATCTGACCACTCGCCGAAATTAATTACCAAAACACACCGCGGTCCGGGTAGATAAGGAGTTCAATCAACACTACCTCATTTTAGTATACGATAACTAAGTTATTTGGTAGCCTAGTGTGTAAGCAGCTTGAAAACAGCTCGAAGTCAACGTCGGCGAGGCAGGTTCGAATCCTCCCAAATTTTTTTTCAAATATTACCATATAACCCGGCGCATGCGCATTTTTAAAACTTTGCGTCTACCTATGTAGGTACCCCCACTCCTTAACTGGGGTGAAACTCTCATAGTGCCTTCTACTGATCCAGTTCTGGACTCAAAGCGAAAATTCAAGAGTTTTTATTTTCAAATTTTGGATATGACAATTCAATCCCTACAAAGTCGTTTCGAGAGATTGAAGCAATGCAATGATTTATTTGGATTTTTGGGTGATTTTGAAAACCTAGATTCTGATGTGATTAAACGATCGTGTATAGATTTGGATTTGGCTTTGCAAATGCATCATGAAGGAAATGTTTGCAAGGATATTGATGGTCTTGATTTGTACAATGAGATTTCATCATACAAAATCCTTAACCCTGTCAAAGACTCTAGCAATACCTCAGATTCGCCCATAGATATTTTGAATTATATGAACAAGAAAAATTTGCAGTCTTTGTTTCCAAATCTTTCTATAGCCTTAAGGATATTTTTACCCTGCCGATTTCTGTTGCATCTGGCGAAAGGAGTTTTTCAAAGCTAAAACTTATAAAATATGTGAAGTCATAGATCACAATGAAATGATCAATGAGGTTGCATCTTCAAAAGCAAGACGTGTTATGTTTTAATACTACTTTGTTATTTGATAATTACTTATTAGATAGATCTTGCACATTTTCAAGTTAATGGTTTTGTTTGCGTTGAGTACCGTTGAGAGTTTTAACTCAATTTACTCAATTCCTGTAATATCAGATTTTTTGTTGATTTGCGAATGGACGTTTAATTTCTCTGCTAAGACCCATATTGTACTTTTATAGTATTTCTTTTATAGTATTTCTTTTATTTGATATTGAAAATAAATTTTTTTGTTATATTTTGTTGTTGTTTTATTTCATTAGGCCCATCTTCATAATCACACTTACACTAAAGTGACTTTAGTCTATAACAAAACTATTCAGTTTAAACTTCAAACTAAAGTTGATAATGAAAATGGGCCTTATCACCAAAAATTAAGCATAGTCTATAGGGGCGCACAAAATTATGCTTGCACGCAGGCGCTCACCACCCCAGGAACGGCACTGTATACAGACGAGGCCAAATTGACCAGGGAAGGAATTTTTAATTCCAGAAACAGTCACGTTTGGGATGAAGAAAATCCGCACTCTGTTCGTGAACGTGCATTTCAACATAAATTTTAAGTGAATGTGTGGGTGGGTATGGTTGGCGATCATTTAATCGGGCTTTACCTTTTGCCAAATAAATTAAATGGAGATATTTATACGCGGTTTCTGGAAGAAGTGTTAGATGAATTATTGGAAAATGTACCGTTAAATATTTTAGACAACACATGTGGTGTCAGCACGATAGGATATCTGTTCATTTTGCTGCAAGTGCTAGAAATTTCTTAAGCATACGTTTTAGGGAAAAATGGATTGACCGAGGCGGACCCCAAATTTGGCCTCCAAGATCACTCGACTTAAGCACGATCGATTTTTTTATATGAGGCTACATGAAATCCTTAGTGGTATGAAGCCATCGTCGAAACTGAAGAAGATCTGATAGCTAGAATTCAAGCTGCGGCAGAACTCATTCAGTCCAATCCGGAGTTATTCTCGAATACACTTTTTTCAATGAGAAAACGGTGTAGAACGTGCTTCCAAGTAAACGGCCGACAGTTTGAACAACTATTGTAGTTTTGTGATTTTTGTGATACGTTTGTTTAAATTTAATTTTGATAGTTTTTGCGTTATTTGATTTTTGTTTTCATTAAATTGCAGCAACTGGGCTGAGAAATCAAGCCCATAAATAGCATGTATTCCTTTTTTAACTATTTACGCTCAGTCATTATTCGGAATTGAATCAATAGTAGGAATGGTTTAAAGCAAATACTTACTTGTTTAGTAAAACGCCGACCGGCGAATTACAATACAAATAATAATTTGTAAATTATTATTTGTAAGTACCTACTTGCAGACTTTTGTTCAAAAGCAAATTTCTACAAAACCTTTCATTTTAGCTCCATAAAAGGTTATTCCTTTTTTAACTAAAAATGAACGGAGAATTTAAAAAAAAAATAAAAAAAATATTTGTTCCAGTGGCGTAAAAAATAACGGGATAAAAGTTGCCACTAACCCCGCTAGCGCGCGACTGGTTAAATTTCTCAAAAGTTACTTTGTGTCAAAATATTACTTTGTGTCAAAATATTACATTCTTGAAGAGCATATTGGTCACCAAATTTGGAAAAAAAATGTCAAGGCGTTTTTGATTTATGGCAAATTTTGAATTTTGATTTCAAACTTTTCACACCCTGTATTTCGGTAACTAAGCCCTTTAGGGTTTAATGTTTCCTTATCAAAATTCATCAATTAACGAGAGCTTTCTGGGGTAGAGCGTTGTCGGTCGAATATAGTAACACCCTGTATATGCCACCTCCAAGTATACCATAAGTGAATAGCAACTTTTTGGTTTTAAAAACAATTCCCTGTATGTTATCAGTTCTCGTTGTCTCAGTTAAATATTCATGTCACTTTGTGAGAAATAATTTTCACCTGAAATGTATTTTTTTGTCCATATTGTTTTCTAACTAATGATTCACATTACCAGTTCTGCACTCCTACATTTCTTAGATCATCTTTTACTGCTTTCGACCATTTTGTTCTTGGTCTGCCACTTCGTCTTGAGCTTCCTGTTTCTCCCATTATAACTCTCTCAACCCATCTATCTTGTGTCAATCTTTTGATGTGACCCAACTTTTATTTTTTTAACTATTTTCATTTTGCAGGAATCTTTTCCATAATTCGTCTCCAATGAAAGAGTTTTAATGTGTGAGTATCTACAATTGATAAATTCTTAGACATCTGTAAACGTTCAGTTGGATAAATATTTTTCCACTTGATCCAACGAGAAGATCTCTTCAGGGTGAAAATGATCAGAATATAGTCATGGATTTCTCGGCAGAGGTTGTTTCTCTATAATACTACCTAAAAAACAATGTTTTTGCTTTTGTTCTCGTTTTTCAAGATCCTGAGGAAATCTAATTTGAAACAGAAGAATAAATTTTACTTTTGAAAATTAAGTGTCCTGTAATGTTGGGTTTTGAAGGTGAGGATAGGCCTCTTAATTGGTGGTGTTGCTGGTCACTCGGAGGGTCATCTTAATGGAATAAAACAACTACTTCTGGCACTGGGATAAGTTCTATTTATTAAACTACTGTACTACTATACACTACTGTACTTAATATTACTATATATATATATATATATATATATAAATGTTTATATATATGTAAATTACTAGAAATATTTGCCAACTCAGTAACGGAGACGATTTATGTGTACTCTCTGGTATTTTATTGCCACATCCCCACATAAATCGTCTCCTATATATATAGCCGTATAGCATACTTATAATTAAGGATTACTGATGATCAATTCATCTTAGATTGATTTATTCTTGACTGATCACAGATCGATCTATTATTGATTTTTGACTGATTTCTTAATGACTCAAGTTCACCGTAAGTAAATATTAAATAATACATGTTTATGTTTATTTCGCGCTCTGAACTTGACTTCGTTCCTGTCGATCTACTTACTCATATTTATGTAATATTTCAACGTTCTAATGATTTATTGAAATTAGTTTCAAGGGAATTTATTTCTTATTTAAATATGATTGTTATCTTATTATATTAGGCCAAAAGGCATCACAGTCTTTGTATACTTTCCTATATTTACTCAACTCAATAATAAAATTTGTATTAAATATACTTAACACATTGCTGGACCCCTAAGAAATGAAAATTAGGCGCACAGTGACACATTTTAATTTTTAAAGTTGGCGAAAGCTTCGAACTTTTTAATTCCTTAGGGTTTATTTTTGGTGGAAAAAAAATAATTTTCAGCAGTTTTTATAGTATTTTTTTAAAAACCTGTCCTGTCACATTACAGCTAATAATTTCTACGTAATGTGACAAGACTGCCATAGCCGTCATACTCCTTTATCATCATCCCTTGGTAAAATTATGAATTTGGACAAACAGAGATAAACGCCATGAAATAGAAATCACTATACAAGTAATGTAACCTGTTTATTTAGAGAAATTAATACCCGATTCAAAAAACTTATGGCAACTTATAATATAATCATAAATTATAAATGATAAAAAAACAGAAAATGAGCCAACTGGCAAACAAGTAAAAATCTAGCGGAAATAACAAATTTTCAATTATTGCCCCTCGTATGCCATTTTTCGAAACAGTCGGGGCAAAGAGGGGGTGGTTTTCACAGGCCTTGCACATGTGGCTAGTTTCCTTGCGTTTCCCGTTCTGTTTCCCGTTTCACCAACCTCGTCCTTTTTAAAGCAAAATTCAGGAATTATCTTCACATTTTGTGTCCACTCTTCTACTTCCCCGTCGATTTCGGCTTCCTGATGTACGTTGTCATCATCAGAAATCGCCAGATTCTCCTCGGAGGAGGATGACAATTCTCCGTAATTTTGTGGGCTTGAATTGCTTGTCGGCGGCGAACATCCACTATGAGACGAACTTTTTTCTCCGGTGCAATCAAAATTAGGATCTGACCCATATTCTCCATCGTCACTAAACGAGCAGAATTACTTTCCTCGTCATCGGAGATTTCCTCTTCAAACAACTTTTGAAGTCGCTTTTGCTCGGCCTCATACTCTTCCTCCATCTAAAACAATAAAAAACACATTAATATCATCAAATAATACGAAAACTGTTTACTTACGGTTTTGGCGCCAAATTCGCGAACACGTGCAACAACAAAAACAAATACGTTTAAAAATCGACACACACGCCAACGACCCTTAAGAGCATGCTGCTGCTATAGCAGGTACAACGCTGTACGAATCGACCGCTGAAAAAATTGGGGGTTAACTGTGGGAGACCAATATAAGCTACAATTTGGCACATCTGAAATAATGTACTATTCGCGTTGTGACACAATCGGCCTGACCTTAACAGTTGTGAAGGGAAAATAGGACGGCAAAAACCGTTATGTCCCGGCATACAAAACTGCTCTCGACGTCTATGGACGTTGTGTCGTTTCGTATGATTTTTGAAATGACGGCTATAGACGTAGTGTGCAAGAGCATATGTTTGAAAGTCACCATCACTGAGACCCCTAAAAACAAAATAAAAATAATCGAACCACACTTAACGATGCAAAGTCCGCGAAAGAAAGAAAGTTCAACCATCAACTTTTAACCGCAGCCTAATCATCACTTTTATCAAAGCTAGGATCCTTTTTTTTTTTCAAACACCTTATATCGCACACTCAATAATAAAGTGGCATAACTAAAAATTTTCATGTTTTCATAAAACGGCACATAATGGCACACATGTAGGGCTATTTGAATAACGTCTATATTCCCACGTTAAGACGTGCTGCATGATCTTATGTCTCTTTCTTACTAAAGGTCTTTTGCGAGTATTTTAAAATTAAACCGACGCACTTTAGTAATGCTCCAACGGTTGTAAAAGGTGGTTGTTTATTTGTTGACTGATGTATGTATATATGTAAATTGGGTCTATTGGTCTATTGTGCCACCTTACTTCTACTTAGTCCCGGAGGAAAGTCTCAGAGACTAGTAGCTCCTTTAGTCCTATTTGCCTTAGGATTCTGAATTGCTGTGCAGTTCGCAAGTATGTGGATGGGGGTTTATTTTTCCATGCCACAGAATCTACATTTTTCTTCCTCCAATATCTTGAGCTTTTTCAGATGCCCATTCAGGCGACAATGTCCCGTTAGGATCCTTGCTAAAACGCTTAGTGGAGTTTTACTTTGACTTATGCATTCATTTGATTTCAACAGGTTGTAATCACTGTAACGTGCCTACCTTCTTACACGTGGCTCCTGCCACAAGAACACGTCACTATGGCCACCCTTGATGCAAAATTCGAGTTTTTAAATCTCGGGCACCAGATTATTAACGTGGTTTGCTCCACGGCCCCTTGACCCTTAGCGTCAAGAGAACCAGATAGCCTCAGATGGAGGTTACGGAAAATTCCAGGGGTCTTGTTGAATTAAATTTAACTAACTAGTGAAAATCCGGAAAAGCCAAATCCTGGTTCTCCAATCAATAAATTGAGGTTAATAATGAAAATAATAGGAATTCAAAACTTTGATCTATTGATACTCTGTGGTCTATTTTACGAATAATTCTTTAGTGACAAACAAATTAACAGGGAAAAGAAAATGAGGTATGTATTACCTATATCTGGGATTTTAACGGACTTAACGGTCAGGTTATCAAATACGGTTCAAATCTACCGGTTTTAACGGGGTCCCTAATGCACGATTTAGATCTGCCGGGTAATCAGACAAGTTGTGGCCAAGCCTCTTCCAAGTCTGATTAACCCTTAAATCCAAATGAAACCGGCAACTATTATTCCGACAATAAAAAAAACAAAATATAAATAATGACTCTACGAAACGGGAAAAGAACGATTTAGATCTGCCGGGAAATCAAACAAATTGTGGCTAAGCCTCTTCCAAGTCTGATTAACCCTTGAATCTAAAGGAAACCGGTAGCTATTATTCCGAAAAAAAAATAAAATTCAAGAACGGATTAGATCTGCCGGGAAATCAAACAAATTGTGGCTAAGCCTCTTCCAAGTCTGATTAACCCTTGAATCTAAAGGAAACCGGTAACTATTATTCCGAAAAATGATAAAATTTAAGAACTAATTAGATCTGCCGGGAAATCAAACAAATTGTGGCTAAGCCTCTTCCAAGTCTGATTAACCCTTGAATCTAAAGGAAACCGGTAACTATTATTCCAAAAAAATAAAATTTAAGAACTAATTAGATCTGCCGGGAAATCAAACAAATTGTTGCTAAGCCTCTTTCAAGTCTGATTAACCCTCGAATCTAAAGGAAACCGGTAACTATTATTCCAAAAAAAATGAAATTCAGGAACGAATTAGATCTGCCGGGAAATCAAACAAATTGTGGCTAAGCCTCTTCCAAGTCTGATTAACCCTTGAATCTAAAGGAAACCGGTAACTATTATTCCGAAAAAAAATAAAATTTAAGAACTAATTAGATCTGCCGGGAAATCAAACAAATTGTGGCTAAGCCTCTTCCAAGTCTGATTAACCCTTGAATCTAACTAAAGCCGGTAACAATTTTTCCAAAAAAAATATTTTCCCACGAGTTAAACGGTACCCAACTATCGACACACAGAGTAAAAATATTCGTACTAGCATAAAATTAAAATATTATAATCCACTTGGATATCAATTTAATATAAAACTACTGACAACCAAAAGCATAAAATAATTCGAGAATCCACTAATAACTCATATCAGTTAATTAATATATAATAAACGCAGTAAATAAAATTCGAAATCAAATTACGGTTGACAAATCTTTATTTCCAGATAAGAGAAACAAAATAAAAAAAAACCAAATTTCAGTTCAACAACAAAAGAAAAAAAATAGCCGGTCGGAAAATTTTCATTTAACAATTTAATACTAAGCGGCGATACGGAAAGTTTAGAATACACAGTTTAATTGTAAAAGCGATTCACCTTATAAAATACAGCTGAACACACAATCTTGGTGCACTAAATTTTCACAATACGGTTTATCGGTTTTTCGGAAGAAAGTTGAGCGAAGAGTCACGAATTACTATTGTAGAGCCGGAATAAATCAGAGCGCGAATGAAAATCCGAGACGGAATCAATCGGAGACGGAATGCATCAGCTCGAAAAATGAATTGCTTGAGAATTTATATCCAAAATTTTTAGTTACATTTTTCGGTCGTAATTGTGGTGAGGGAATTGAACGTGAAATTTATCTAGTCTCGACAAAAACTTGTATCTATACTAGACGGCTTTGGTTTCAATTAAAATGTTGTATATACCGGGCGTCCATTCAGTTGAAAAATTTAAATATTGGAAATGAATAAATTGTGTATGGTAGAATTTGGATTTGCGTAACTCGGACTTATACTAAAATATACAACGGTAATAACAAAAAAAAATAAATCAATGCGGTAGTAGAAAGGGTTGTGAAGTAACGAGTTATATACACCCTAGTGTTAAAATAAAATATATTACGGAACAAAATAAAAATTAAACTTGCAAAAAAAATAACTCGTTACATCACCCAGAAGAATCTTTGATTCTCTAAGTGCTACTAGGTCTTTCCAATGGTCAGATCTTCTCTTTTTTTCGGCTTTGCCTATTTCTTCCAATATTACATTGGAGCTGATACCGCAAAAGGGTTCCGGCCCTCAAAAGGGTGTTCCAGTCTCCCTCTCTGCTAGTTCATCTGATATTTCATTTTCTTCTATCCCAGTGTGTCCTGGAATCCACAGTAAGGTGACTATATTGTTCTCGCCTAGTTCATTTAGTTTGGAACGACCATTTTGGAACTGATAACACAAGAGCCCAGTGCTTCAAGGGGTGCTTGACTATCCGACATTATGATGATCCTTTGCCTTCTATATCCTTTATCAATATTGAACTGGGCACAGTTTCTTATGGCGTGAATTTCCGCTTGAAAGATACTCGGGGTTTTTCCCAAGTTTTCAGAGTATTTGGTTCCTGGCCCGTACACACCTATCCCTGTTCCTTCTATTGCTTTTGAGCCGTCTGTGTACCATTGAATGGCATTCTTTCCAAGTCTGGTAATGATATTAGGATCACATTCCTTATACCTGTTGGAACAAGAAGCTTACTTCATTCCTCAACAGTTTTGTTTTCGAAGAGAGCGGATCCGATCCATGCGTTTTTGTTAGATGGAATGCTAATTTTGGCCATCCACGTTGACGATGGATTGATAGCAGCGGAAAAACAAGAAGTTATTCAGCTGGCCTTCAAACACTAACAGATAATTCGAGATCAAAATGTTTGAACTGGAATATTTTTGGTACTCAAAATTGATCAGCTTTTGGATGGATCGATTCATATTTATCAACAAATATATACAAGAACGGTTCTTGATCGTTTTAATATAACAAAATTGTAAGAAAGAGACAATTTCACTAGCCAGTTTACAAAACCTTGGAGATTTTGAAGCTGATAAAAAGATCGATTTTTAGAGGTAGTCGGGAACTTGATTTTCCGTTGCAACCAGACCAGATGTTAGCTTCGCAGCTGGAAGTGTCAGTCGATATTCGGAAAAAGCAGCTACTGCACATGTGAATGCAGTCAAACACATTATAAAATATATCAAAGGTACGATGGACAAGGAAATACGTTTCGTAAGCGGAAACAATTTAGATTAGACTTTTGCGGGTATAGTGATGCCGACTTTGTCGAAGACGCGCGAACAGGAAGATCAACATCAGGTTATGTTTTCATGCTTGAAGGAAGTGTAATTAGCTGGGGATCAGAACGACAAAAATTCGTAGCACTAACTACAACAGAATCCGAGTATGTAGCAGCATCACAAGCTATAAAAGAACTTGTCTGGTTGAAAAATCTTTTATGTGACCTTCGACAAATTGAATTGGATGCACCAATTTTATTTATGGATAATCAAAGCGCAACACAAAACAGTCAAACCTATAGAGGTGAAAGTCCTGTGTCAAGGTATGAAAGCAGAATTTCAGCGAAAGCAGTGGATGGGTTCAGAACGATTTTGCACTTTGATAATAACAGAATTGTGTTAAATCGTCTTGCTGCAAATATTTGAAAATTTGAAAATCTTTGAAAATTATTTTTCAAATTCTGTAAAGCGTTATAATAGTATCGAATTATTATTTTTTGACGTTTAATAATTATTGCTTTACTGTTATTCACATTAACTAATAAGACACTGAAATAGTCATTCAAACTGCGCCTAAAGAGTCTTAAGTGCAAAAAGCGAATAAAATCAACCTACTTTTTACGATTCTCGAAAATTACGTTTTTGGTTTTGTGTCACTTTATTATTGAGTGTGCGATATGTCCTTTTTTTTTTTTTTTTTTTTTTTTTTCTGGCCGAGATGGGAAACTCATGTTCGAATGGGTCCAGGACCCAAACAGTGTTGGACTCATCCCCAAGGAGATGCCTACCAACCAAACCCACCTCAAACTCGCCGTTTCCCCCGCCTCGGAATCACTACCCTAGCGTACTTCGAGACGGGCGGCGGTCCCTCGCACACTCTCCGCTCACATCGTCGTCTTCTCCCTAACTTCCACTCCTACCTCTCATGCCATATCGAGTCGTTCTCTCTCTCTACTACGCCACTTACCTCCATCCATTCCTCCTCCCCCCTCAACATTATCTCCACATTATTCTCCCAATACACCGCCTCCCCTAGTTTCCTCTCCAACTTCTTCAGCACTTCCTCGTTCCTCCAGCACCTGAACACATGCCCCACATCATCCTCCACTCCACACCTCTCGCACACTCCAGTCTCTCTTTTTCCAATCTTGTGGAGGTACCCTACTCTCGACCCATGTCCAGTGAACACCTGTGTCAAGAAGTAGTTCACCTCCCCGAATTTCCGATCCATCCAATCTCTCCTATTCCCAATCGCTCCTTTTAGCGCGCCCTCATACTCCTCCCACCTTCTCTCCATTTCCTCCTCCATCCATTCTTGTACTTCCTCTCTGGTCGCACCCCTCCAGCGTTCATTCCTGGCTCTAGCCATCACGTCCAATGGGTAGCTCCTTGCCAGCACCGCTGCTGCCAGTCCACCCACTGTCCTGTACCCCTGCACTACCCTTAGCAATATACCTCTTTGCACCCGCAGGAGTGGCCTAACCCTCGCATTCACTCCCGCTCTTTCACCCCACACCTCCGCACCGTACAGCAAACTCTGCTCTACCGTCCTACCAATGATCCTCCTCTTCCACTCTCCCGGCCCCTTCACATTACTCATCAATCTCCCCAGCCACGCTGCCTTCACTTTCCCCTTCTCTGCCGCCTTCAACATGTGTGTTCGGAAGGATAACTGACTATCCAACCACACCCCTAGGTATTTCACACAATCCTCCATGCGAATTCTCCTTCCCTTCACCATCACCCCCACTTCCCTTGTCTTGCTCCGTCCCTTCACTAGCAACCCCACCGTCTTATCTTCCGCCACTTCTAGTCCGCACCGCTCTATCTTCTTCACAATCTTCCTACACATTCTCTCCGCCTTTCTTTCTATCTCCGCCTCTCCTTTTGCCGTACATACCAGACACACATCGTCCGCATACACCGTAATCTCACATCCCTCTTCACATACTATCCCACAAACCTCATCAAACACACACTTCCATAGCGTCGGTCCAAGAACCGAGCCCTGGGGCACTCCAGCCTCCGTATCATACCTCCTCCCTCTAGTGTCTACTATCACACGTCCCGTCAGGTAGTCTTCCACTAGGTTAACCAAACCCTCCCCCACTCTTAGCCTCAGCAACGCGCTCAACACTGCCCGTTTGCTGACACTGTTGAACGCGTTTCCGACGTCGAAGAACACGAGTAGGGCCAATTTCTTGTTCCTCCAGCTGCCCTCCCTAGCCCTTTCAACCAAGCCCATCACCCTGCCCAGCGCCGAGATGCATGATTTTCCCTTCGCAAACCCGTGCTGGTTTTCCCTAAAACCCCCTTTCCTACCAACTTCCTCTTCAATCCTATCCTTTATTATCCCCTCCATCAATTTACCCATACCACACAGCAGACTGATGGGCCCATAGTCCCCCGCCCTCTTCCCCTCTCTACCCGCCTTCTTAAGTAATATCACCCTAGCCACCTTCCATCCTTCTGGAAACTCTTCCTCCCTTAGCACCCTGTTGAAAAGCTCGCAGAAGTACTCCCCATTGTCATCCAACATCCTCTTCAACATATCACCCCTCAGGCCATCTATCCTCGGGGCTTTCCTTACTTTAATGTTCCTGCCTATAACCTCCTTCTCCCAATCTTCCTCTAGCACCTCGCTCCTATTTCCACCCATCCTCTTCACCGCTATCTCATATGCCTTTCCCCATGGATTGTTTTCCAGGTCCCCCAGTAACTCTTCCCGCTTCCCTCTTTTTTCCCCCTCCACCCTTCGCTCCAGTTCCTTCTTCTTCTCTTTGTATCCCTCTTTTCCCTCTATCCTACCTCTTGCCCTCAGCATCCGTCTTCGTTTTTTCTTACACTCCCTCCACAGCTCCTCTATTTCCTCATTCCACCAGTAATTAGCCCTTCGCTCACGCCTATTGCCCCTTTTTCCCTCTCTTTTACAGCCCTGTATCACATCGTACAATTCATCTACATCATGTCCAAGTCCCCTTTCTATCTTCTCTCTTACTTTCTTCCTCATACTCTCTGCCTCGGCCTTCGTCCACCTCCATCCCCACTCTCCCGATAAATCCCTTCTCCCCTTCCTTATATCCGTCTCCACATACCTATGTAAGCTCAAGCTTTCCTCATCCTCCAGCACCTTCCAACTACTCACTTTTTCCCCCAGCCATTCATCACATGCTGTTATATCAATGAATGACGAACCCCCGTCACCCCTCATGAAGGTGGGCAGTAGTCCGTCATTCAGCACCGCCAGCCCGTTGGATGTCAACACTTCCTCCAGGATCTTCCCTCTCCTATCCGTTTTCTTCCCCCCCATGCAGAATTTTTAGCATTGAAGTCCCCTGTCACCATTCTCCTAATTATCTTCCTTTTCCCTTTTGACACCCTCAGATCGTCCTCCAATCCTGTGATGCTCCTCTCATATTCTTCCAGGCTGACATTTGGGCTTATATACACACTGTAGACCACCATGTCTCCCATTCGCACTACCACCCATCCGTTTCCTTTCCTCACTTCATCCGCCCTCAGTCCATCTCCCACCACTCTTATTCCTGCCTCTCCTGTATCATCCATAATCCATCCTTGTTTTCCCACATATCTAGCATTCACCTCAGATCCATACACCACATCCACTTCCCTCCTAAAAATCACTTGATCCAATATATCATGCGCTATCCTGCATTTCCCTAAATTTATCTGCAGCACCCTCCATCCATCCCCTACATTCCTTCTTCCCGCGCCCTGCCCTCCCCTTCCTCCCATTGGTCCAGACTCGTCACCTCTGAGGGGCCCAGAGGGTCCCTCCCATTTTTTCTTTCCTGTTTTCCATCGTCTTCACCTACTCTCTTCTTTCCCCCACTACATTCTATCTCCCCTGGCCTGTGTCCCCTTTCCCCACATACCCTACAAAGGAAGGCCTGCCGACAGTCTCTCGCCATGTGATGCTCGCTCTTACATAGCCAGCACTTACTCCTCTCCTTGACTACCTTCACCTTACACCCTGCTACTTTATGGCCTTCTATTCCACATCCAAAGCATTTGTCATCCTCTCTACCCTCTACAATACTTACCCTGTTCCACCCCAATCGAATCTCCTTCTTTTTCAATAAGGCTACCGCTTTTTCCCATTCCGCCCTCACCACCGCCATTTTCATCCCGTTCCTCTCCATTACCACTTTAATCACCGTTGTCCTTTTCCCAATCAAATTCTCTATTTTCCCCCTCACCTTTTCATCTTCCATCCACGGTTCTATCCCTACCATTTTTATGGTTTTAGTTCCCCTCCCCGCTTCCACCACCCTAGCTCCTGTCACCCTTTCCACTTCCCCCAGAGTTCCCCTTACTTCAACCCCCTTCTTTGCCTCTATAACCACCTCCTTATTTTTTGAAACTCTGAGTCTATCCACCCACTCCCCTTTCATCTCCCTCAACCCCTTCTTAATCCTCTCGATCCCCTCCTGATCGACTTCCCCGATATCCTTCAGGATTATCGCCCCATTCCTACCCTCCTTTTCCTTTTCCCCATCTGTATAGATTGTTACCTCCGCCACCTCTCCGTCACCTCTCACCCACGCCACCATCTTCTTCAGCACCTCCACCTCTACCTGCTCAAGCCTGTGGAGTCCAATGCTGTCCCCGCTCCCCACTTCCCCAAACAGTCGACTCATCAGCTCAAACACCTTTTTCTCATCCCTACAATCTCCCTCCATCCGACAGATCAACTCCTCCGTCTTCACACTTACCCCATTCCTTTCCGAAGTGCGTACCTCCTTGACCCACTCCATTTTCTTTCCTTTTCCTCCTAGCATCGGGTACCTATCTCTAAACATCCTCTGTATTCCCTTCTCCATTCCACTGTCTTCCTCGGTCACCCATACCACCTTAACCTTTTCATTCCCTAATATTGGATTTCCCACCTTCACCTCTATTCCCTCCCCCTTTTTACCACCCCAGTCCCTATCTCTAACCTGCTTCCATCCTTCCCAGTCTCTTTGCCCCACCTCCCATCGTGTTTGCATTATCTCCTTTCTATCGTCCTCCCTCCTCAACCTCTCCAGTTCCTTGACCCGCCCCTCTGCCGCTGCCTTCTCTTCCTCCAGCCTTTCCACCTTCTCCTCCAGTCGCCTTACCATATCCTTCAATCTCTTTACACTCTCCCTCTCTTCTTCCTTCACATTCTCCACTTCCTTCTTTCCTTTCTCATTCAGTTTCCTCTTCTGTTCCTTGTCCTCCAGAGGCGATACCTCCTTTCTCTTCACTCCAGTATCACTCCACCCTCTCGTATCCCCCGCCTTATCAGGCGTTCGTTTAACTTTATTCGATTTACAAAAAATTCCTTGCCTTCCTTCGTCCATCACCTCCTGTTCAATTTCTATTTCTCTTTTCTCCATATTCCATCCCACGAGTAGCTAGGGAATTGAATGTCCACCACCACAGAGCCCCACTTGTGGTGGTAAGGCTGGTTACTCCGGGAGGTCACCAGGTATCCCGGAGGCACCGTTTCTGACTGACTTTCGCGCTGCCATTCATCCATTGCCACGGTAGCTAACAACGTAGATTACGGATTGTTTTATCGAGGTTTACTCCTCTAGGCTTTTTCTCACGGTTGCCTCCGGACGCAGTGGCTTCCGCTGCCTACAATACACCACAACATAGCTGCCTTCCCTATGTTGCTGGTTTTTCATCGAGGTTTACTCATCTAGATTCCTGGGAATCTAACCCATTAGTCGCCTTTTACGACAGGTGGGCTATCCCCTGGGGGTATTCTGCTGAGGGGTCCCGCCCCCAGACGGGAAGTGCGATATGTCCCTACAAAATGTAATAACTACCATAACTCCCAAAATGTACTATACATATATAACACGGTAGCAGATCAAAGTTTTTTTTTAATCCAACAACCTGTTTTTGCTTGATAATTGAAATCCGTTCCAGTTCCCCATTATAGTAATATAAGATTTCAAGCAGTTATACAGGATATTCGGAAAGTTATAAACAATGCTCCGTCAAAATCGTGACAAGTTCAACGACCTTCAAAATTGAAAAAAATAGGAGAATATTAATTTGGGAACGTTTTTTAATAATTGTCCAAATTCATGAATACTAATAATTTTGCTAATATTTATAGAATCGATTACAGTGTTCCCTTTGACAGTAATATGAAATCGATTTAAAACTACTGAGAAAATAATGTACTCGAATTTCAGTCCACCCTATTTTGTTCCAATTAATATTAGCAAAATTATTAGTATTCATAAATTTTGACAATCACTTGAGAACTAACACCAATGGATTATTATTTCACTATTATTTAAGAATACGGTTGTTGAACTGAACAGGTTTGACGGATACGGTATCACTTTTCAAATACCCTGTATAACAGATTCCAACCTTTTATTGATGTAATTGTAGTGCCCCCCGTATAATTTGGTAGGTATATCACGAAATAGCTCATTCAATACTTTTATAATAGTGGATAGATATGTTTATCAAAAATGATATAAAAGTACTAGTAAGCATTAATATATAGTTTTGATTAGGTTGACATATTAGAACTCCAGTGAAGTTAGTTGGGTTAACCGGAGTTTGAGTCAATATATTTTTATGTTAAACTAAGAGAATGAGAAAAAACCACAAGTGACTATTGATTAGTGTCTTAATAATATCCAATATTTATCCATTACATAATTGAGAAGTGGAGTAGATTTCAATTGCAAAGTAGAGTTCCTCCAGAAAAAACATAACTTTCATTTTGCTACGCGTTATGGAACACTCTATTAATTGTAACTAATTTTGAGAAGTTGAAGCTGCAATTTTTATAAATACTTTTTTTGGTATCTCTCATAATAACAGACATACTGAACTTTATCACAATAATCAATCACCCTGAAGCATTGATTTATTAATATTAGCAATTTATTGGTTTTTTCAGTCTATTAAACTACGAGATGTATTATATGAGTGCCCTTGGATGTATTGGACTGGAAAAAATAAAAAAGTACTTTTGATGATAACAACAAATACAATCGACACATGGAATATTTCATTCTTCAATATGTTCGTTATTGATCGTCTGATATTAACGAAGGTGAGGTGTAGCTATATTATCAATTGATACTATTATAGAAATATAAACAAATGTAAAACTAACCACAGTTTTACGTTTGAAGTATATTTGTGGTAGTTCTGAATTCAGTTTGTTTTTGGACTCCAGAATTCAAGGTTTGGTTTAACCTCAGTTTCAAATCAGTACCTGCATTAGAGGGATCCAATGCATAAACCAGTCAAGTCACACGAGGAAAAATGTTGGGGAAACAAGAAAAACATTTTTAGTCTAAAATTTTTACATACTGAAAATTTTCGTATTTGTTGTTATTTTTTGATAACCTTGCTATACTATTTTTTTAAACTATCAATTTATAAACCAAAAAACTAAATGAGTTATGAGGATAATAGTAATGGACTTAACCGGTTTATGCAAAGTATTTTAATTTTTTGAGGGGGAAGAGCTGGAAAAAATATTTTTTGAGTTTAAGCTTATTTGTCGAGTTTAGTAGGGTTGGGGGCTGCACATTCCTCTTATCTGGGATGTCAAAAGCATTAAATAAATAGAAGGAAGCTGTTTCACTACATTTGAATAATATTTCATTAGTATCTTCTTTTTCGTAGCATATAACACGATATTTCGATATGGTAATTTTATTGTTCTTCCTTGAAGAATTCTTCACAAAAAACTGTTGCAACTGGGCCTTGAAATTTTAAAACATGTCCCAAGTTACATGAATAACTTTGAAGTTCTTGTTTGTGTTTCCAATGATCTTTAAGTATTCTTTGTCATATTTTTTCTTCTGTATTTCTATTGCCCCAAACCTCCTATCACACGGAAGGAAACTATGACCGGGTTCAGGGTACCCGTGCTGTATTAGTTCGAATCTTCCAGAAGTTTCTAACAAACATAGTATAAATAAACTGTACCAAAACGTAATTTTTGCTTCGCGATGAACAGTTATCAGAAATCATGTATATATCAGTCACATCTTCTTTAATGTGGCTATTAAAAAAATTATGAAGAAGACTGTCCACAACATTTTGTCCTTCAGCTGCCAATGTTTCATCGTAAACATAAAAATAACTTTTCCCAGTACTTCCCACATGGACACAAAAATTGTACACCCAAAGTTAGATTTTGTAAAAGACTTCGCCACTGGAGGACACACCCAAGTAGCATTTTGACGACGATACCCAGATAATACACCAAAATTGAAGTTCTACTTGGTGTCGAAATTAGTCACTTGTACAACGACGCTCTCTAAACCATCCGACAACGTCGTCTCAATGTTAAGCATGTCTAAAGTTAAAACTCGACGTTGTTACAACTTTTACCCAACTGACTAATAGTAGTAAATATTTTAGTAATGGGATAAACGTTTTAAAAACGTTTTAGTGACAACTTAAGTTATGTTAAACGTTTTCCCAACGGAGAGCCAACTGTGTAGGATTCAACTGCCAAAGGGCAATTTTTAAGTTAAATTTAAAACGTCTTCGCGTAGTCATTTTTGTTACTAACCTTTTTTCCATAATATATTAGGACATGCCGCGATATTTGGATAATAATAATATGCCTAGTTTTTTATTTTTCTGACAATACTGTTCGCGAAACTGCTTCATAAAGTGAATTATATAAGAAGATCGGAAGAAGTTGAATCACGTTAACCTAACCTCAAAAGTTTATTTATGTTAAAGGCTCTACCTCTTGAGTGCTTTTAATGTATATAACTTTAAAATAGTCCACCATGCTTTTGAATTTTTTGAAAATATAACTATACGAAAATACAGACAAGCATGGCAAATGACAGCTGACAAGACAACTGATCGACAAGCGACAAGGAGCGTAGAACTCGAAGAACACGTTCAGTTTTGGTCGGATAAAGCGACTCGGTCACGTTCGGGTATAAAGTTGTTTAACAGACTAACCATAGACTAACGTTGAAATTTGGTATATTATTTGGTTGTCTGATACCACAGTCACGCTGGCGCCGATTATGTACCTACGCCATGTTTAAAGGGTATTCTCGTTGAAGACATCGTCGGCCATTGAAATTAAGAATGAAACAAACGTAAATAGAGGATTGAAAACCCTTATTTGTGTTATAGAAAGGATTCACAAATATACCATTTATTTCACGTTTCAATAAATATCAATTTTGAACATTATTTATCAAATGTTAATTTTTATTATTTTTGAGTTTTGAGAAATTTGCAACGGATTAAGAGCGCGGATGTTTTTTGGTACAAAGTACTAGTATATTTGACAGTAAAATGAAATGCGTTGATATTTTTTATTTTGAAATCGTTATTTTTCGGGAATATAAGCATATATAAATACAACATCTTATGATATATTAATGCAGTAGTAGCCTAGCTATTATAAAGTTTTCTCGAAGTGCTCATTCTGGCAATTAGTAATTATTTGGTTAAAAATTTTACTATTTCATAAACACCATGGAAAGTAAACTCATCGCCGCACAAGAGGGCGCAGATGACAGTCGTTTTTAAGTAAATTCAGCAACGTTTAGAAAACGACCGACTGCTACCTGTGGTTAAAACCTAGACGTTTTAAAAACCCAAAAATTATTGACCAAATTGGTTTGAAACAGGGTTGCGACAACGTTTTCTTAAGGTCCCCCACGCAACTTATGTTTGGCTGCGCAACTTTTTTAAACCCGTCGCCGCAACGTTAAATTGCTACTTGGGCAGGAAGTGGTAAATTTTGCTGAAAATCAAATGTCAACACTTCCACACTTAAATCGTTTTTAGCTGAAGCTGTTTTAGTTTTAATGTCTATATAGAAAGTTTTTGCTTTTGTAATATGTAATTTTTTGTCTGTCTCTTTTGTTCTTCATTGTCAGCAGCATTAATTTTATTCATTAGTTTGTCATATTTTTGGCATGTATCGGACTTTGGTTTGCCAAAAGACATTTTAAAGTTTTCTGTAAAAAACTTCCTATAATATTCATACTTTATAGGTTTCATGTATTGATTTTCATGAAGTAACTTCTCAGGTTCAAACTTCTGTAGGTACATGTGATGCATTTTTGCAATACTGAGGAGAGGTGATAGGTAATAGTGGTTCAGGTTGACTTTTGGACTATAGTGTGATTTATATTTTGGGAAGCTAAGAATATGCTCACGTATTTTTTCATCAATGCCTTCAGTTAGCTTATTAGGTCTGCGCACATGCTTACTTCTACCATCCACATGAGGAGTTCCGTGTGCTTCAGTAAACGCTCAAGTCTTGCTTTAGTGATCCCATGCATTAAAAGAAACGACTTTTTGCAAATTTTGCGAACTACACCGTTGTGGCGAATCTGAAACAAGAATAAAATTAATAAAAACCAAAATAAATGATTTTATATTTCAAATAATAAATTATTACCTTGAAAGTGAATGTTGCATTTTTTTTGTTTCCATCACTGGAACGTGGTCTAGCTCGCAGTTACTACCAATATGTTTTCCAGGTTTAGGAATTCCAGCAACGTTGATATGCGGCTCGCCCTTAGTTCGGCTAGTTTTTTGTATGTTTCTTTTCCATGATTCTTTTCGTACAAGTCGCTTTTTTCCTTGTTGTAACGTATTATTCAAAATTACAGGAATTTGATCACTCCCATCATCTGGTATAATAGGGACGTCTTCTAACATGACAAGGACAGTTTCAGTGCCTTGAATTTCATTGTCAGTATCACTTGAAGACGACTGTTGAATTTCGAGGTTAGTTTTTTTCCTGGATTTTTTATTATCTATCATCTTCACTTTCACTGTCATACATTACTTTTTGTACCTAAAAACCGATCTAATTCGAGAAAACAATAGCGTGATGTCAACAGTACCACATTCATGAATCATAATATTTTGACTGACAGTACTGTACAAAAACCAGTCAAGTTGTAACGGCTACTCAGTTTAGAGAGCACCTCAGGTGTAGATTCTGAGACCAAAATAGTACAAATTCAGAGAGTAGTCTTACCGGTTCTCGGGTAATCCTACTTGAAATTTATTATTATTATTTAGTATTATTCAGGGCGCCACCCTTATTTGTTATTCACATCAGCATTATAACGACAAATCCTGTAAGATTGGAGGGGAAAATAAACTTTATGAACAACGTTATTAAATTTACAAGTTGTATATTGACTTTTGTTACAAACAACTAAACAAAGTAAAAAAATTGACTAGTTTTTATTGACGTCGTTGAAGAAGCGATGAAATATATATATTACTTTCCTGGAGTGATGGTGACCTTTTGAAGTTACATATCTTGTCCCAGATAATATTCCCAGGTAGAGTATTCCAGGTAAAAGTCCTGGCTCAGGTAAAGTTCCAGGTAGTGTCTCAGGTACAATGTCCCAGGTAAAGTGTCCCAGGTAAAGTTTGGGTCCAGGTGAAGTTTTGTCCCAGGTAAAGTGACCCAGGTAAAGTTTGGGTCCAGGTAAAGTTTTGTCCCAGGTAAAGTGACCCAGGTAAAGTTTGGGTCCAGGTAAAGTTTTGTCCCAGGTAAAGTGTCCCAGGTAAAGATTGTCCCAGGTAAAGCGTCCCAGGTAAAGTGTCCCAGGTAGAGTGCTAAGAACAATACTAGTATCAGGAACAAATTTTCCCATTTTAACAAAATCCAGGATGTCTGAAGTATGATCTTACAATGTTAAAGAAAGTTATTAATTTGATATTACATTGTTAAAGAAAATTATTTGACAACGTGGTTCATACATCCTGTATTTTTAGATAAAAGAAATACTCAAAGAAAGCAAATAAAAAAAAACATAAAATCGAATAACCGATTCTAAACCGGTAAATACATACATATTTTAAATATGTATATATTTTCAAAAAGGTTTGAAATATATTCAAAGATAATATTAAAGAAATATGAAAGACAAAAAAAACCACAAAATCATATCGATATATATTCCTGGCACTGGAACGACATTGCTACATAATAAAGATAGGAAAGTAGAAAACTATTAAGAAAGGATAGTTATAGTTATACATTTAAGCGACATAACTTACCATTCAAATGAATGCACTTCTTAAAGATAAGATACGATAAGATAGAAAGGCTATTTCAATAGTGAATTCTTAATTCATATTTAATCAATGAGTGAAAGAAGAAGAAGAGATACGAGGTCGAAGTGGGAATATCAAAATAGCAGTGACTGTTTTCACGACAGACGAAACTCGATCGGCCCGTATAGAAACGTTGATTTCGACTCTCGTCGACAGTAAATATATTCAGCCTAGAAACATTTCTGTGTGTTAGGTATGAGAAAGGACTGGCTATTCGCCGCCCATACGATAATTTATTATTAAGTAACTGAAGGAAAGTAAAGTGAACGAAATTAACGTTACAAAGTCCAGGATTTGACCGGTTTATGCAAAGTATTAAAGTGTAGGCAACCAATTATATACTCTAGTTTCCATGTTAGAGGTCTGGTTTATGCAGTGGAAGATTCAGAATTTAAAACTGTACAAGAATTTGAACTCCTCATTTTGCCCAGATAGTGGACTTGACCGGTTTATGCATTGAACCCCATTGAAAACATTATTTGGTTCGCTGCTAAACTTTAAAATCGACCTGTATTTTATAAAATCATCTTAGATAATATTCATGTAATTGATTTCTTTTTAGATACTTATCAAGAAAATTGATTTCTGTTAGTTAAAATTATTTAAAAAAGGTAAATATTCGGAATAAACAACTAAATCCTCAGGCTAGATTGAAAAATCAAAATTAAAAACTGAACCAGAAGTAGTACAAAATACAATAAACCTTTAATTTGAAATTTTATAAAGTATAATGAATATTATTCAATAAAAAGTGAAGAATAACGTATATATTGATATTCACATATTGTTGACAATGTTAGATGTAATCATTGTTTTTTGTAGGGAGCCAAACTCGTATACACTATAGCGGCCGTTATCTCCAAGTTTAAATAACGAGAAGAGATAATGCTCCATCAATGTCTACATTGTCTTTTGATAAGTATTGCAAGCAATCACGTTACACATTTTCAGATTATTTATACCCAGTGGTGGTGGACCTCTTGGGCTCGAAGCAACAAATTTTTCCGAGTTGCGTGAAAGTTGTTTATATCCAAGATATTTTTCTTCGGTACTAACAAAAACATCCAATTGAAGATATATACAAAAACTAGAAAATAAAGTTGGTACGCATCAATTAAAAAAGGTGAATTTTCTTCAATTTCAAAGCTTTCGTAAATATTTATTTACATCCTCAAGAAACTACAATAACAAAGAGAAAATAAACATAATTCATAAAACAGACCATAAAACAAGTCTCATTTGAGCATCTCACAAATAGTCCAAACAAATGCAAATTAGCATTGTCACTTATTCACTAATGTTGTATGAATTAAATTTATTTTTCTTTGAATCGAAGTTCCCTGAGCATGTAAATGAGAATTTACAAAAGCTCGGAAATTAAAGAAAACTTTTCATAATTATTGCTGCATATCCAACTGTATTTTCTAGTTTGTCTCCTCATTGATCAGACACATCACATGCGCTTGTCGCTTTTTTGTTTATAATATATGTATGTATTATCAATAGTGTATTTATTTTAACCATTCTTAGTGTTAGTTCCGAAAATAGATCTATTTATCGTTTTGTTTGACAATCTCTTTTTTAAACTTTTTCAAATAATTTCTTTTTAAGCCTTTGTCGAACGATAACGTGACAAAAATATCATTTTTACAAATTAATGTGAGCTTCTGGCAACAGCGGTTGAACTAGTGGGGCGATGAACACAGGCAAAACTGTTTTGGTAGAGGGGAGTGATCGCTGGGCTAACAAGTCTTCTCTCTCTTTCACGTAGTTTTGCTCATATTTTCCTTGTCGTACTTGTATAAGTAGCAGCGTAAGAAAGGGATTTTCGCAATCTGTATATATTTACTTATATGCAAAAAACAGCAGTTTCACAAGCGTGTGTATATTAAATTTAATTCTTAGCAACACTTAAATATTATAAACTTTTTGAACTATAATCGCATTTATTATCGTGATGTTTATGAATTTTTTTGTGTTGAAGATCATACAGTGCCCGTCTAAAGTCTCTCCCCCTATCTATTTCATGAACCATAGAACTTAAATCAATGATTGTTTGATACCTGGAATGAGGTACAAATGAAACGTTCTTGATAGTATAAAGTGACGTCATCATTCAAAATGGCGGACGGCCGTCATTTTGTAAGATAATTTTGTCCTAAATTTAATGGCTAGGTAAACTCTGTACAACTCTGCGTAGAATCGACCACCTGCTAACAACTAAAGTGGTTGGTGGTATATGACCTTCTTAAATTCCTGGTCGTACTTTACGTAGTTGTAGTGTCTATAACACCACAGAAATATACCATAAATTGCTCGACCGGTTTCTCATATTATATCTTGATGATACAAATCTTGTCATCTGTAATACCGGTGGAGTGATATTTGTCATATTTATGTTATGAAATTTGTTGATAACTGGTTTTATTTGATGAATACTACTTGATTTCGAATCAGACATTTATAAACGTTAAGATAATATAGGATTTATCCGGCTAGTGAGGCTTTTCCAATTTAAACATCAACGTTAACTCGGTGATATAGTGATTGTTTCGTATAGTAATTTACCAACTAAATAAACAGACCGTGTTCATTAAACAACCAGCCATTGGATCAACTCGTCAAACTAAGTCTGGAGCACTTCCTGAAGTTAGACAGCTTGAAGTAACAGTTAATTAGTAACAAAATATTTTTTCAATAACACATAAGTAAGTACTACGAATGTTTCTGTCTAACAAATAATAATTGTTTCAACCCTTGGTTTCTGTGAGTGGTCTTTTCACTGCGTTAAATTAAAATCAATAAATAATAAATTCCACATTAGAAATATAACAGATATTACGCGACCGGCTCTACAAATTACATTTGCATCGTCTGTAATTAATTATAAAAATCGATATTAATAAATGAGTGACTAAAGCTTCGTTTACATTTGGAGACTTCACTGGCGGAAAGTACTGGCAGCCACTAAACGTATTCATTGTTTTGTGTTTACACGTTTTCAAGTTCAGTTGCCAAGTAGTAAAAAACAAAATGGCTCCAAGTAAGTTAGTGCGTGCTGCTGTTAAAGTTGTTGTGTATGAAATTGCCAATAATTTAATAAATGAGTGAGAACGCAAGAAAAATATTAAAAAACGAGTTTGGGTTAGAGATTGGATCAGACGTAGAAGTACTCTGGGTGCGTCAGAACGACTCTTAAAGGAGATATCAACTGAAAATCCCGATTCTTATAGGAATTTTATGAGATTATCATACCAAAAATTCCAAGAACTGTTAAGACTAGTTGAACTATCTGGCCACTGGTGACAGTTTTGCTTCCTTGTAGTATTTGTACAGTCTACCGAAATGTACTATTTCAGTTTTTTTTACCGGAGGTGCTTTGCCTAAAAAAAAAGTAAATAATATATAATTATGAATCGTTTATATTTTATTAGGCAATCAAACAAGACCAAAATGTTTGCATATTGATACTTTAAATGTAGTTGTCACCATCTTCAGACTCAATTAAAGCGACTACTCTTGCTTGTCGTAAAAAGTCTGAACACTGAAAATCAGATCTAGAAACGCATCTCTCGAATTGCTGCTTGATTTCTGGCTCAACTTGTTGCTGTCCAATGTTTGAGTATTGAGAATTAGTCCTTCTAGGTCTGATATCAAACTGCTGTTGCATTTGTTGCCCAATATTTGATTGATGGGAATTCACTGTGGAGGGTCTAGTGTCAAACTGCTGACGTATTTGTTGCTGATAATATCCTTGTTGGTCAATGTCTGAATATTGAGAATTAGATGTGGAAGATCTGCGCCCAATATATTGATGCATTTGTTGCTGTAAAAGGGCTAATCTTTCATGATTAATAAGTTCCTGAATTTTTCCTTGCAATATAATAAAACTTCTTAGAGGAAGTTCTCTCAGTTGGGCTGCAATATGTTTGCCAAAGGCATCATATTGATCATCGGTTTTATTCTCATTTTCCTTGACAATATCTTCCAGGGATTCTATTGTTTTATCAATACCAGAACCTTTTTATATATTATTTGCAAAACTTTTTTCTTGAGTTTCATTTCCAACAGTTTCTTGGTCTGTTACATCCTGCAATAAATAGAAATAAACAATATAAATATAGTTTACAGAAAATCCGTTTCGATACAATGTACATTTAAATGTTGAGAAAATAGTAATGATTTTACTTTTTTTCCAGTTACCCTCAACAGAAGCAGATTGGGTTATTCAGACAGAATTTTGGAAACAATGGAATTTTCCTAATTGTGGTGGCGCCATAGATGGCAAATACGTTCGGATGCAACGACCATCGAACAGTGGATCAGAGTTTTATAATTACAAAGGGACTTACATTATAATTTCATTTGCACTAGTAGACGCAAATTATTGTTTCAAATATATAGAAGTTGGAGATAATGGAAGAGCAAATGACAGTACAATATTTAAAAATTCTACCTTAAATGAAGCTATGTTTCCACAAAATTGTTATTATTTGCGATGATGCATTCCCCTTGAGGTCAAATCTGCTTAAACCGTACTCCGGATCGGTAAATACTAAACGAAGAATATTCAACTATCGTTTGTCACGAAGTCGAAGAGTTGTAGAAAACGCTTTTGCCATTTTGAGCGCAAGATTTCGATTATTTCGAGGGGTAATTAATTAAAGGCCAAGTACTGTGGATTTGGCTGTGAAAGCTGCTTGTGCTTTGCATAATTGGCTTAGAACAACTGATGCCCGACAATATTGCCCATCCGGAACAGTTGATCGTGAGGACTCTGGTACAGGGGATATTATAGATGGTTCATGGCGTTCAGAAGTTCAATTACTACAATCAGTGAGGCAGTTGGGAATTAATAACCATTCACAAGCTGCGAATTCTTTGCGTTATGAGTACGCAGATTATTTTGTCGGGGAAGGTGCTGTACCTTGGCAAGAAATACACACTGAACAAATAACATAATTGAGTCACGTATTTTTGCAATAAACGATTTGAAAAAAACACTTACCTATTTGTCGTTCCCCTGCTTATGACCATGCCTCGTGAAAAACTATCTGCCGTGACAAACCACATAAGTTTTGGCTTGTACAAATCATCAGTACCACTTCCACTTTTTTTAGACTTTAAAATTTTATTCACTTCCTGTCTATAAACTGTTTTTATTGTTTTTATCTTTGTTTTCAGCACATTCATGTTAATGCCTTCAAATCCCGAATCTTGTAACTCCTTTATAAAAGTTTTTGAAATGCAGTATCCCTTTTTAATTTATTCATGTGTTCTTTCAACTTTATATTCCACAAAATTCCATATTTTTGATATATGTTTGAAAAGGAAATTATCTCATTTCCATCCCACTTATTCATTGTAAACGTGGACACTTGCTCACAGAACGCTTGCTGACCTGTTCACACACAGAAAATACAAACAAAAATACCGCGGAGCAGCAAGTAAACTAGCCGGCCCATTAATTCTTGGAAAGTACTTGCGAGAGAGTAGCAAGTGCACTCTCTTGTAGTTTACACATGGCAAGTTTAGAGGCTGCCAGTACTTTCCGCCAGTAAACTCTCCAAATGTAAACGTAGCTTAAGATACTCTATTTTTATATGTTGTAATCTGGGATATGTCATATTGGGATATCTTATGAATTTATATAATGAGACAATGGAACAATGGAGAATGAAAAGTATATGGTCGCGTTCATACCAACAAAGTTGATCAGGTAGCGATTTAATTCTGCTGAACGTCTTAAAATGAAACCCATGTAAAAATACATACCATACCAATAATTTGCTTATTTTGACACTAAGGGCCCATCCATATATTTGGTTCCAGCTGGCAGGATCACCTTGTCATAGTTGGAGGTTGTTGTTAATCAAAACACAATTTAAGTTTATACTTTGATTAAATAACTATATGCACAAGTTACATTGAACCCTAGTCACTACGAAGGACCTCGTTGAAGTTTATTTTTTAATTATATTACTAAACGTCTAATCATGTGTCGTCCTAATCAAAACTATATATACTTATGCTTACTAACACTTTTATCTCATTGTTGATAAACGTTTCTAACCAATATTATGATGGTGTTAATTAAGCTATTTCGTGAATGACCTACTAAATTATACCGGCCGATTCTACAATGCCATTATATAAGTAAGTAAGTATATAATAATCCTTCGATATTTTATATCTAGATTTATACCGAGAACATCTGGTTGTCAGTTCTACAATGGATTTCTATGACAGGTACATTTATTTCGAAAATATCTCGCTGGTAGTTCCAATCGGCCATCATTTTGACATTTGGCGCTTTGAAAAGTTGGAAATTCAGACATTTTCTATAATAACCCAAATTTTTTGGCTTGTTTGAATTCACTGGACTAAGTTTATTTTTTGTATATTAGTAAGATTTTCACATCAATGAATTGGATGTGTTATTTAGCTGAATGGAAGAGATTGGAAATATTAATTTGTGATGTAGGTATTTAACTTTCATATCATTAAATTTATTTTGGAATGCAAAAAAACTGACACTTTTACTAATACTAGGGAAGGATAAGGCCTACAAACAGCCATTAGCACATGAGAAATGCCAGTTCATCATATTCTTCAAATTAGGAACCTCATTCAACTTATACTTTACTGTAACTAATTTTAAATATCTTGGGATCGGTATAATCTTATCTCTTCAAGTTTATTATCTTCTGAGGCGAGTTATGACAGCAATGTTGGTATTCTTACGCGAAACCAACCAATAGAAATTCATCTCAAATACATCCTCAAACTGGAATAGATAACTTATACTCTGGTTTATACTTGGAATGAAGATATACCTCTAATATAGAACGCAATAATGAATCGTTATCCTACGTATGGCGAATACCAGGCTCATGCTCAAATTGTAGAACGGGCCTTTATCGGAGGAATTGAATGTCGGAAAGATACAATGTCTGTTCCCCTTAGAAAAGTTTCTTTAATCTCACTTAGAAGTGTGGCCATCAAGTTAAAAAGTAAAAAGAAATGTAATGTATATTTTGTATTATTGTCCAGGAGATATTGATTTTTTGGTATAAATGTCATTATTTCACCTTGTTTTCTAATAGGGATAGAATATCCATGCATGTAATTAAAATTTTCGGAAATTTCACTTTGTTTCATTTTATTTGAAAATGTTATACCAATAACAATATGTTTTCAATGCCAATAAATGCTAATAATTTAACTAATAGCGTCCATAATTATGGATAAGCCTTTTTTCTTGGCCGTTTTCCTCAATAATTGTTGATATTCAATTTAAATTCAATTTTAAAGTTTTATTACTGTGATACATCCGATTCACAATAGGTTTAAATTTATATATCAAATGAATAGAATATTAATTTATGCAACATGTGCATAAAGTGGTACTTTTTTTAACGAAAGGTAAAGTTGAAATTCCATTACTGGAAAAAATACACTTTACGCATGCAAATTCACAATAAACGCACCTACCAGAATACAAGGAAACAGTAAGCCATATTTTTATAAAATCAAAACATCCCGATTTAACTGAAAATATTTCACCCATTGTGTTGAAAACAACAATAACAGATCACTACTCTAGTTTACTCCAAATTGTGTTTGCTGACAAAATAAAAACTAATGTAAAGAAAAAAAGATTTGTAAAACGTATCCACACCAACAAAAAACACAACGTCTTCAACGATATCTGCTGGGACGATATCTATTCTGCACTAACCCCAGACTCAGCAACAAAATGTTTTATCAATATAATTATAAATGCGATAGAAACATGCACACATCAGATTCGCAAAAAAAACACCCTGGGTTACGGATGGTTTATTAAATTCAATCAATAAAAAAAACGATATATCCAGATATATGAAAAAGCACCCATATAACAATGATCTGAAGGAAGAATATAGAAACTACAGAAATAAGCTGACATATTTGATCAAACATGCTAAATTCATCTTTCATAAAAAACATATCGAAAAAAATCAAGAGGATTCAAAAATTCTATGGGACGTCATTTAACAAATATCTAAGACAAAAAAACAGAAAATTATTATAGATGAAATTGAACATCCTATAAATAATGAAATTTTAACCGAGTTCTTGCTAGCAAGATCGATAACAACACAGATTACGAAATTAAAAGAAAATCAACTTCAAATTAATTTCTTTTTGAACCCATTGACCAGACGAAACTAAGAAACACAATCTATGAGCTTAAAAATAATAAGGTAGTGGGTTGTGACAATTTAAAAGCAACAAATATAAAACTAATATCAGTTTACATTCTAGATCCCCTTACTCATATCCTCAACCGATGTGTGGAGGAAGCTGTTTACCCCGCTGAATTCAAAAAATCAATTATTACTCCACTGTTTAAGAAAGGAGATACGTCTATTATTACAAATTATCGTCCTATCTTCTCAGTTAATTACCTCTCGAAAATATTTAAAAAATTGATCAAAAAACGGCTCGCTTCTTTTCTTAATAAATACAAATTAATCTCCAACAGTCAATTCGGATTTAGAGAAAAATTTTTAACTCAAGATGCTGTACTCATTTTGACCTCAAATGTAACTAAGGCTTTAAATAAAAGCAAAACCTGTCTGTGTGTGTTCATAGACCTTTCGAAAGCCGTTGACACCGACAAGCACCATCATCTTCTTCTTCAATATTTGGAAGATATCGGAATAGGGGGTAACACATTGAAATTATTTGAAATATATTCAGCAGGAAGGAGCCAAGCAGTATAACACCTGTTATAAAGGATGTTAAACAGTGAAAGGGTATTAATAAAAGATAATAAACACCCTTTTGAATATCTCAGGGTTAAGGAAGGGGTTCTTAAGGGGACAAATAAAACTATCTCGTTATGTAGATATGTAGATAACTTGCTTAGCGCTCTCGAAAGAAGAGGGGTAGAACTGCAAGCGTATGCAGACGACCTTGTCATCTTGGCAAGGACCAAGTCAGGAAGGGTAGCATATAATACCCTCCAAAAGGCGTTGGACGATGTCCACAGTTGGTGTCAGAGGAAACAGATGTCTGTTAACCCTGGTAAAACTGTAATAGTTCCCTTCACTAGGAAAAGAAAGATAGAAGGATATTCCACCACTTTCCTACAATGGTGAGGTTATTCCATTTGCAGCGGAAGTAAAATATTTGGGGATTATCCTAGATATGAAACTTACTTGGAACGCTCACTTGGAAAAAGTTATCCATAAGGCCAGACTATCCTTGTGGACATGTCGTAGGATCTGTGGAAAATCTTGGGGCTTGGGACCCAAACAAATCTATTGGATATATGTGATGATCGTTAGATCAATGATCACATATGGAGCTATTGCCTGGTGGCCAAAAGCTTTACAGCGAACGGCCCAAGCAAAGCTCTCTGGTTTACAGAGACAGGCTTGCCTGGCAATTACTGGTGCTATCAGCTCCACACCGTCAGCAGCCATGGAAATCCTTCTGGACCTACCTCCTCTCCATATATTTTTGGAAAGAGAGGCTAGATGGACAACTTACAGAATTGTGCATATTTCTAAATGCACAAATCAGGCTTATACAGAACGAAGCAGAATGCTAGTGAACACTGAAAGTCACAGTATTCTGGGAATGACCTCTGACATAATGCCTCCAACAGTAAACTACGGCCTGCCTTATATCGTCCTAATTCCAAATAGAGATGAATGGGTCCTCCGTAAGGATGAACTATTAAGAGCAGACAGCTGTTGGTACACAGACGGTTCAAAAACACCCTCAGGCTCTGGTGCAGGTGTATACGGGCGTAGACCTAGGACAGAAATCTCAACCTCTCTAGGATCCTATGCAACCGTATTCCAGGCGGAAATTTACGCCATTGTTTCATGTGTGGAGAGATTGGAGCAAGCCAATCTCATACATAGAACAATAAAAATTTTCTCGGACAGCCAAGCGGCTTTGAAAGCACTTAGCTCTCACCGTGTAACGTCAAAATTGGTTTTAGACTTCCAAAGAAGACTCTCCTTAATCGGAGAACTCAATAAAGTATTGCTGGTCTGGATCCCTGGCCATTCTGGCATGGAAGCAAACGAGAAGGCAGACTCTCTTGCAAGGGAGGGTGCCGTACTTGTTTCTATCGGACCAGAACCAATAATTGGCATCGCAATAAGTTTTGCCAAACAAACACTGAATACCTGGAAGGCAAGAAAAGCTTTAGACTTCTGGCATAATTTACCAGGATTGGTTCATTCAAAGGCTTTCATACATCCTTCGAAGAATATCTCCAAAAAAATGTTAGACTATAGCAGGCATGACCTACGTTGTCTAACAGGTCTTTTAACAGGCCACTGTCATCTGAATCATCATATGCTAAAACTTGGACTGTCGGAAGATCCGACCTGCCGTCTTTGTCTGGAAGATGATGAATCAGCAGAGATTATAATTTGTGCCTGCCCCGCCGTGGCTCGAATCAGGTATCTGATGTTTGGCAGGGATTCTCTCTCGCCCTCGGACCTGAAATATTATTCACCAAATAAACTAATTGGCTTTGTTAAGAAGCTGAATTTGTTTGGTGAAATCTGAATAGGTGTGAGCCACAATAGACTCTTGCGAGTCGCAGTGGAGGGCCTTATAGACCCACTCATCAAAAACCTAACCTAACCTAACCTAACCTATGTAGATATGTGATTAATAGATTCTATTGATTTACCTAAGAGGTGGTAGGCCATACAGATTACACGTATGTCTATTAAGGTACTCACAAAAAGGGGCTCTTACAAAAATACGGGAAGGCAGGGAACACGTGGGTTATCTATGGTGAGAACCACCGATATACTTAAACTTCAAATATCACATTTGAACGTTGACTTATGTCTAAAATTATAACCACGTGCAAATTTGAGAAAAGTTTAGATGAATGTAATTATAATATATATGAATTTATGGAAAATCACCCAAAGAATGCATACATAGGACTCACAGTATTTATGATTTACTTAGATTTACTATATCGTATATACAATGATTACTGAAGGTAAATATATAAAAAGGTATGAATGTACAATTAAAAACCTGATAAATTTATTCTTGGTGAATACGAAGTGGTCGGAGAGAAGTCCTAGGGATTTACTTAAACCTATGTTACCTGGAATAACCACTTGCTAAAGGTTAGGACGTGTAGGGGTGAATACCAAAAGTATGGTCCTCGCACGTGTAGATCGGGGTAACAGTTGTCCTACGATGATCCAGAGTTCGTCAACGATGTGAGAACCAGTCGAATCCCAAAATAAGAATTCAAGTCAGAAGAGTGAAAATTGGAAATGAAGTTGAAAGTTGAAATGGAAGGTTGAAAGTGAAATGGAAATTGAAGTTGAAATTAAAGGATGAAATTGAAGGATGAAATTGAAATTGAAGGCCTGAAATAGAAATAAACGTAAGTGAATGATATTGAGCCAGTATTCAGAATATAATCACATAAAAGTGTGTGGTCGACAAACTTACCGTTGATGGTGGGTGGCCTTTAAGTGGAACTAGACAAGTTGAGGTAATTACAATTTATTTTAAGAGAATAAATCCAACCCACTGGTTGAGTCTGCAGTGTGAATTTACAAAGGTGGAAAAGGATAAAGAATGTACTGAATTTGTACAACTACCACTTTGTTAATGAATGATTGATTATCAGTCATATCTGATTATCAATCAATTAATTTTATTTTATCTTCTTGGTCTGACAGATGTCAATTTAACCTAGATGATCCAAATGTAAACATTTGAACCTTTGAGAAATAAATTTTATTTTTAACACTAAATACCTTATATTCTGAAACTGATCTAGCTCGCAATCACTACTCAAGAATCATTTCCTATTTGTACATCTATTTTTAGGGAATTGAAGTGGATATGAAAGTCTGAAAGATAAACTTCCAAAGATGGAGTATATGTAAGATTTAAAATAAGGAAATGTAGGTCAATTACGAATACTAAGTAAAAGTAGTATTATTAAAATACAAAATAAACACAAATATGAAGAGTAAGTCCTAATATTTATTTATTTTCACTATAATTTGTTGGTAAAATTTGGCATATTGAGTAAGTGTTTGCATGTAACTTTTAACCTGTAACAGCAGTTAGAATTGATGATATATTGAGCAGTTACAAAGCGATCGATTGTGGGGTACTTCAAGGATCCGTGCTGGGACCGATATTATTCAATATATATATATTAACGGACTTTTCACATTAGGCAACGGAAACATAGTCGGATTCGCAGATGACACTGCCATCTTTCATGAAGCAGATAGCTGGAATTCCCTAAACAATAAAGTTGAAAGTGAATTCTCCCTCTTTGAATGTTGGATGGATAAGAAGTTACTAACGGTGAATATTGAAAAAACGCATTACATACCATTCTGTTGTAATGCAGCTGGAACACCCCCATTCGATCAACTAACAATAAAAACAGATATACCCTTCCACATTTTTCCTGAAAATAAAATAAAATACTTAGGAATAATTCTAGATACTCATTTGAAATGGGATCTTCATATTAAATATACCGTCAATAGATTGAGGACCGTTTTATTCAAATTTAGGAAACTCAAAGAACTCCTACCTCAGAAATATCTCAAAACATTATACTACTCACTTGTGGAGAGTCATATTCGTTATGGAATAGCAGTATGGGGAGGGGCATTGAATACTCATAGTCATCAAATTGAAATAATGCAAAGGCATTTTCTTAACTTAATTTTCTCTAGAAATAGTATGTATCCTTCTGATAAATTATACATCGAAAATCGTATGTATGAAGTACCTCTTCTGTATTGTTCACTTCAATACCGAAATGTATGTGTACAATCGTTTTTTTAACTTATGTATAACATTAATTTCCAATAATTTCCAAAACAATTTTATATCTCTTATTTATATATTATCAGTACTCATATTTTATAATTGTAATTTAATTAAGTATCCAGAATTAAAGAGGTACTCGTTATGCATGCTGCGAATGGAGTTATTATTATTTCCAAAATATTTATCCTTAATCTAGTGTAAAAGAATAATTTTGTATTTAAGTGATTTTATATATTGAGTATTTTAACTACTTCCTTTTATGTATATATATTTGTATTTTGTTTGAATATTTTTTATATAATTGCTACCATATTTATATCTATTTTTTGGTATTTCATATTATCTTTCTACGATTCAAATTTTATAAATTTCATATATTAATTTTAAAAATTTTTTGTTTACATTCATAAATCATATTCTTTTTACTACATACAAGCAACATCTGATGCTTCTGTGGTTTTACTGTTTAATCCGTTTATGTATTAGTTTTGAGTTATGTTCTGCGAACTGAATCTGAATAAACGTTATTATCATTATACTCCTTCAGTAAATACAACTAATAATAATAATGACTGAATTGGAAAATGTATACAGTAATATTAGGAAACATTAACACCTATATTATGTAATTTAAGTTTCATTTCGCAATGTAAATGTTGAAAACGCGATTGTTTGGTTGACTAAAGTGAATTTTTGATCCAGTCACGTTTGTTTCTGTTTGATTCATGGTTTAAGCTTCATTTGAATTGTAAATATTTGGAACAGTCAAATTCGTCTTTGCTTGGATCTCATATGATTTTGAAGGCTAGAAAAACCTTTGTGAAATTCGTAAAGCACAATTTATTTTTGAATTGAAAGAATTGTTCACATACCCTTCGACAACAGCAGTAGATTTCCATCCTCCATGTTGCCTTAATTGAATAATGTCTCCACGCAAATCAACTGGGAGCGTTGCAGAGGTACGTCGAAACGTGTACCCTGTATATTCTTCAGGATGCGGTAAACTCAAATATTGCGCAATTAGCGATGGAATTTTCGAAAAAGTGTTTATACCAACAAACTACATGTTTTGTACATTTGATATTTCTATAATATGTTATTGTTTGGTTGCTGGTTGCCTTCTTTGTTCTCAGATCAGCATACTTTTGATATAAATGTATTAAATTGATGTTTGTACAGGATTTTCCAATAACCGTAAAACGCCGACTTGTATGAGTTTTTGAATCTAGAATTGTGATGAGTAAAAATTCCCCCTTATTTTCAATGTCATCATTATATTTTCATTTTATACTCTTCTCTTCGACAACCTCCAACTATACTGTATTCATAAAAAAGAGAGAGTAATAAAAATGCAAATTTGGATAAATTTTGTACTGAGTGATCAATCACTATTTCTTCTCTTTTAAAAATTTTCTAATGTACCTCAGGTAAAAATCCTTTATTTTTATATACCTCACCCTGTTCGACCGGAGAATACAATAGAATCCAAAACCTAGAACAATGGAAGGCAAGGGATAAACTATTCTCATAGGCGCCGCAATTGGGGGAAACTTACATTTCAAGTACCGTGGAATATAGGTATCAGTGAAGAAAATAGTAAATATGTGAAAAGTTCTATGAAATGTATTAAAACAAATTACTTTATTAGAAAAAATTTTTAAATTAAATAATAAAAATACATTTTAGGAATAAAAGTAATATTATATTATATATATATATATATATATATATATATATATATATATATTTCTATTTTTTTTTTAAATTTAAATGTTGGCAAAACACCTACGCCAATGGTACGGTCGAAAAAAAGGGTTTTTCATCGTTTTATTACTCTCTTCTTTATGAATACACTTTAGTCCTAGTATTGACGTTACCTACAAATCTATAAATAGAGTGAGAAAAAAAAAACAAATTAACTACTTATAACATTTACCTTATACATTAAATATTTGTTATCTAGAACATTCAATAAAAGCTTGTTCATTTCCTCCCTGTATTAGATTTCTTAGGTTTGTACCCAATCGATTTTCGTTTCAAAAACGTTATTAGCTTAGAATATTTGAGGGGTTTCTGGCAAAAACCAAACATGTCCAAAAAAACCAATTTTTCAGGAAACGAAAAAAACGTTTTATTTGAAAACCGTTTTTAAGCCAATCTTTTTGGTTCTACCATCAGATACTGATTTTAAGTTATACTTTTTCCAAAAAATGCCAAAAACTTTTGGACTCGTTTGGTTTTTGCCGAAAGGGGATAGCGGAAATAACCCATGTAGGAGCCAATTTTGGCACACTTGTAGGGTGGGGGTGAAGCTTAGAAGCTTATGGTGGTGGGGGTCTCTAAAGGTCCCTTTTTTCAGTTTTTTGTTAATAACTCGAAAAATACTGCCTTTAGCAAAAAAATGTTCATGACATAAATTAATCCACATAAAATTTTCTATAAAAAAAGGTTCATACAATTTTTGACTAGAATCAATTCTTAAGGAGATATGGAGGGTGAAAATGGAAAATTTTAAAAAAGTTTTCATTTTTAAAAATGAAATCTGTATTGTTAAACATAAAATGTTTGTAGCTAAAAATAATATGTTTATGGTTCAATGGTTCATCCCCCTTTTCCAAAGTTGGATTCGCTAATGTCGCTGTCATCGGACATCCCGGGAAATTCCAAAATAAACTGCCACCAAGCCCTCGATATTGGAACCAAAACTATGCAAAGTTTCATTGGCAGCAAATTTGGTGACATGAAGCAATATAAAAAGAATGTGGTTTTGTCAATAGCCAGTATGAGCAGCACCATTAAATTCAATGGTGGAAAAGTTACTATTAACCCTCTGACAATTTTCATAGTAAAAAAGACAGCGATGTAGCAGAGCTGTTGGCATATGAATTTACTCCATACCCCTTGGCTCTGTTCAGCGAAGGCGGAATGTGAAAAGGAAAAAAATCAACCCTCTACGATGTTTTGACAACAGAAGACAACGCAACGTTCGATCTCACCAAGAGCACCGTTGTCGTAGATGACGGTTTCCTTCTCCACCGCATGAAGTGGAAACAGTCCTCCGACATTTCACCAATTTGCCATCAGTACAGAAACATTGTACAGAAACATTACGGTGAAAATTGTATGGTAGTTTTCGATGGTTATAGTGATGTCAATAGCACAAAACGAGCGGAGCAGAAGCGAAGAGGGAGAACTTCTGTTGACATCAACTTTCATGAAAGACGGCCATCACAATTCAACAAGAGCATTTTCTTACTAACGAAAGGAACAAAACAAGGCTGATTCACTTGCTCAGCGAGAAAATAACAGCAGCAGGGATTGAAGCAACCGTTGCTACAGGGGATGCTGACGGAACTATTGTGAGGTGCGAGCTGGATAAAGCTGCGGTACATCCAACTGTAGTAATAGTTGAGAAGGATGTGGACTTGGTAGTTCTTTCATTAGATTGGCACCACGATCAATCAATATGTACTCCATGAAGCCAGGCCGTGGGAATGTGGAGACCAAGCTCTTCGCAGTAAATCCTGGCCTTACTCAAGAGATTCCAGCAATATTCAAGGATCCCTCTGCATCACCTGAGGGTACTGAACATGCTGGCAAGAATTTTTTTTAATTGTATATAGAGCGCCTGATCATCAAGACAACCTGAACGAACATCGGTACTCGGCATTTGCGAAAGCGTCAACGAAGCCCAAATCAGACATGGCCACTCTTCCTCCAACCAGAGGAATTCGTTCTTACAGATACAACAGTGGCTCGGCAACCCGCTACCAGCAATGGGGCTGGGTCAAGGGAGATGATGGGATCCTCAACCCAGTTAAAATGAACGACCTTGTGACACCCGACTCCGTTTGTAAAATGATCTTTTGGCGATGCACGAATGGTTGTGGGGTGCGCTACCGTTGCCGCAAAGCAGGGATTGCCTGCTACGGTGCCTGTGGATGCCTCAGCTCATGTACGAACGGAGACCCCGTCGATGAAGATGAAAGTTTAGATTTCGACGAAATTTAATGTTCAAGATACATCATTAAACACTAATTACTTCATTTTCAACAATAAAGATATTAGTTTTAACTACAAACATTTTATTTTTGAAAATGAACATTTCATTTTTCAAAATAAAAACTTCTCTTAAATTTTCCATTTCCCCCCTCCATATCTCCTTAAGCATTGATCCAAGCAAAAAAGTGTATGTAACTCTTTTTATAGAGAACTTTATGTAGATTAATTAGTATATGAACATTTTTTCGCTAGAGGCAGAATTTTTCGAGTTATTAACAAATGACTGAAAAAAAGGAAACTTTAGAGACCCCCCCACCCTTAGCTTTACCCCCACCCCTCAGTACTTCCAGTATGTTGTTAAGAACACCTTCCCCTACAAGTGTGCCAAAATTGGCTTCTACATGAATTATTTCCTCTATTTTTCCTTCTTTGCCTGGATTAGATCCCTTGGAAGCATCTCATAAAAATCTACGCTGTTTGGGTTTTCCAAAAACACCATTAGCTTTTTAAGATCCTTTGCTTTCGATGGGTTCAGTCTGGCTTCTTTTTCATACAACTGGTTAAGTGTTTGAAAATTGACAAAACCTTTTCCTCGTATTTTGTGATACGTACATGCGCCCTCGTATGATTCTCTTGTTTTTATACAGTGTTCGTTTTCTGCGATCTCAATAAGTCTAACTTCCTGAAGTTTAAGAGGAGGTTTTTGCAGCTTTCAAAAACGGAAGCTGCGTAACTGCGTTTTTGATATCTCTAAAGCCTGCATAATGCATTTTTCGATGAGTAAAGGGACGAAGGTGTTTTCTGGACTTCAGTATTACGTTATTCCATGCCTTAGGAACCTCTGCAATACTTGTTTTTCTTTTTCTTGGAAGCAATTAGCGAAAAATCGTAATCGCAAAGAAGTCTTCTCGAAGGAAAAACGTAAGTTACCTTTTTAAATATTTTTATGACGTGTACGAGGCAATACACAAACAAAACCATGGTTAGGTTCTTATTCTGACCAGGACACCCGTCACTTATTGAGGCCAGTTCTTCACATTTTAGGCCATAAGGCAAATTGTTGAAAAAATCTAAGACCATTGATGTCACCTTGTTAGCTCCCTTTCTGCCTTCATTTTCAAGATAACGGTAGATAGTTACATCGTCATCAGCTAAACTGTGGACTCCAAAAACATTGTACCAAAGTTTCCTTGCATAAAATACAGCGTTTGAAGGCATATGAGGCAACGGAAGATTCTGCATGAAGTCACGTTATTTTACCTTCTTGGGTCAGTTTTTTGAAGTTTCTCTTTAATTCGTGGAATTTTTTTTTATCCTGTTATTTAACGTCGGTCTATTTCTGCAACTCACGATAATCATCGACGCTGGGAGCACTCTACCCCTAACCGGAAATTTCACCGAATCCACTAGTATTCCAACCAGTGGTAGGGATCTTTATCGAGCCCAACATCCATGGACTCGGGACCTCGGTTTTACGTCTCATCCGAAAGACGGCATATCTATAGTTTGGCAAACATAACTGAAGCTGTGAAAGGAATGCGGTCGAAAACATTCGATATCGCCACGTTTAACTATGAAAAAGCTAAAGTGATAAGTATGTAGTGATAATAATTAGAAAATGGACTTTTTATTATCAACAATATGTCAATAATGAATAAACGTTAGTTCTTCAATGTGCTTGTTTCATTGGATTTTGTCTTTTAACATTATTTTTACAATTTCTGAATATTAAAAGATGAACACTTTTCCATATATGTTATGGGTTTCCTTCAAGCCGGCAACTTCGTGCGAAAATCATAATAACCACGCCCTTCAGACTAACTCAATTGGTGAATATTTATCGAATCACCGTTGCTAAGTAACCACCTGACTTCCTATTGGCAAGCGCGTGCGTGTGTTCTTCCCTCTCACTTCGACAATTGACTGACATTGATTATCCAGTGGCGTTTATATTGTCAGTATTTACCTTCGTATTTTCAGTTTTACTTGGTATCTTATTATTTTGTATCCATATTGAATTCAAGTACGATTTTTAACATTTGTTTTCAACAAATTCCGTGTTTTGAAAAATATCTTTAAAGCTAAGCATAAATCAGTTTCTATATATGTATATTATTAATAATAATTATTATTATTTTTAATACTTTTATTAAATAGGTACCGTACGCCATTAGTGCTTTTATGACAGATATCGGATATGTTTCCTCGCCCTTTACCGATGCCGTGTAGCTTCAGATAGACTTGCCAAACTATACATTATACCTCGTATTCATTGGGATAACGCCTGCAAGCTGTGATATGCTACTGACCCTAGTAAACTAAGGTGTTTCGCGGCAGGTTGTACGTGCTCTACGACGGTGTTTCCCCAGTGGTCACCCATCCAAGTACTAACGTCGCTCGACACTGCTTGACTGTAATTATCGCATCAGAAACGTTCCACTACAGAGCTGGGTCGACGCCCTTGTGAAACGCTTCTAGTTTTCTTTTATGCAGTCGAAGTTGTATTGTCAATTGCCGTTTTCCGTTCTCTGATTCTACCGTTTTTAGCTTTAGCATAGTAGAATCACAAAAGGTACATGTATTCGAGCGAGGGTACCCAAATGAAATATTGAAACTTTTAAATACAGTCCAGTAAGCTTTATATGGTATGTTGATTCTATACATGTTCAGGAAGGTTTCATGCATTGGAGCCACTGTCATGTTTTCCGGGAGGTGCCGTCTGTTAGGATTTTCTCCTAAAGAATAATGGGACTGTTTGGCAGAAAAAGAGTTAATGTGCTTTGTTATATAATCTGAGGCTTTGTTCGGCCTATTCTTGTGCAAGCCCCGCTGATCCTTCGGCGACTTCCCCAACATAAGCAAACTTTGTTGCAATCTATAAAGACGGCTTTTCGTTATTCCATGTAGGCTAACAAATGCTTGTTAACATACTGGCATGTGGTTGCCACTAATCCGGACTTTATAAGAAAAGGACGCAGCATGATCCTTGCGGTTAAATTCTTGGCGTGGTCTTTTCCTTGCTGTGGTCTGGATGGATATTAACCCACACAAGTGCGAATCCTGCGCATCTTTACTACCAATTACGTCAAAATTCTCAAGGATTTGGTTTCTTGCCGGCAGCTCAATTTTTTCAAAGCAGTGATGCCTCGAACATCTGAAAAATAGAAAAACAAACTACTGACACAAGTTAACAGATTATAACTCCAAGTTACGTTAAGGAACATCGACTCGAACGAAAAGACAAAAAGGGGAGGAAACATTGCCGAAGAATACCAATTTTCCACCCCATCTACTGAGAAAATTATGTTTGAATCTTCTTTGATGTCTTGTCACATTGTAACTGTTTTTGTTTCAATAAAAATTCAAATCAACGGAACATAATTTTATGTGTTTTAACGAGATAAGCCAACATGTGTACTTCATTTTCTATAATACACAGGCTGTAACTTTGAAAGTATTTACTGAACAATACCAGCTTACGTAAACAATGGCGTTATAAGGGATACATTGGAATATGCGGAAAGGGAGACATATATTATCGGACATTGTATTAATGGTATTCTCACAAAAACAATATCCTGTTAGCAAAGTTGGGTCCTTTCAAAATACTGAAACCGGATTGTAGAAATGTTTGCCAGTGGTAAAATTCAATTCGTGTTATAAAATAGTTAAATTGAGTTTCATTTGTAAACGTTTTGGAAACAATTACGTCGGGATACTCACTAAATTAAAGGAGTATAAATGGGGTACAATGTAACAACTTTATAGGAAATACGTCTGTGAATTGATTTTACTGAATTGATAGTAAAACTTTACTATTGTAGTAAAATGCCTAAAAATATCATCAATTGAGAGGGAAAAGATCTTGAAATAGCGGGTGGGCAAATATGAACGGCGTTGGCCATAACTTAGGACCGGATGGTAGTACAGTTTTGGAAAAAAAATATCACAAAAGTGCTCTAGAGGATGTGATTGATTCAAAAAAACTCAAAATGCCAAGTTTAAGAAATGTACCTAATTGAGGAGCATAACAAAAACAATCATGGTATTTTTGAAAAAATTCGGCGTATATTTGATATCACACTTTTTCAATAATGTGAAGGTTATATACTTTACGCAACTTGATAAGTACCAGACCGGTAGTCCATGACACATGTAGGCTTCATTATCTTGAATGGAAGTCGTTTTTACCATCGAGTTTCATGTGAAAAACAAGTAGTAGAATAAGGCTATTCCCCAAGATCCAAACTTGGAAATCAACGCTACAGTGAACATTGAAAATCTTAGAATTTTCACGAAACTAGAACAATAAACTAATGGATGCCGTGTACTTGGATGCATTCCTTAGGTAGTACTTTACCATCAATTGTCTGGCACGATCGATGTGTCATGGGCTACCGGTCTATAACGTGTTTGTTAGAGAGCGCGATTTTATTATTTTTTTCACATTTAGTATTATTAGTAATTTAGCTCCTGACAAAGCATTGTAGACAAACACATGAATAACATCGGATTGGCAGACAGAACCATATGCAGGTTTTGTCAAGAAAATCAGGAAACCTCAGCACACGTACTACTACTTCTGCACCGTTTAACCAAACTGGTTTAAATAGTAAAATGGAATGAAAATACTGCTTTTTTGATTGAACTCAAGAATTTTCATATTGTACTTAGTGATAGATGCTATGTACAGCGTTGCTGGAAAGTCTCGCACCAAGGGATTATATTTGAAACGGATGAAGGGAACGTTATGAAATTCTAAGGCAATAAATGAAACTTTATTCTGTATATTCTAGAGCAAATATCAAATGTTTTTGACGTCAGCGTTTAGCTTTCGGCATCCATCTTGAATTTTTTGAAATAGCAACCAGCTCAAGTGACATATCACAAAGAAGCTTAAGGACGAATTATACAGCAAATAGAATAAAATAAGGAACTAATTAAAATGGGTTAATAAATAAGGACAAAAAACATTGGTTTATACAGATGACTAAAATAAAATAAGAAATAAGAGTAAGCCAATCACATTGCAGCTTTTTTGACAATGACTTTGTTTGTGTTTTATGCAAGTTTAGTGAATTTCACTTTTTGTTTTGCCTATGCCGAATCTACTTATCTACACTACAGTACATAACCTCAATAATTATATGTTTATTTATTTGAATTCTGTTTGAAATTTTTATTAATCAATATTAAAATGGATGATGGCATGCTGATAGAGCAGGTATCGACATTTCCTCAATTATATGCAAAAACTGATGGAAGATACAAGAACAACCACTGAAAGAAAATGCTTGGGTTACAATCGCTCACCTAATGGATGAAACACGTAAGTACAAAAAAAATCGGGTAGTCTGTAGTTATCAAAATCACTCTTTTTGTAGCTGAAGCTTGTGAACACAGATGGAAGATTTTAAGAAATAAATATACGGGCTCAAGAAGGGAAATCAAAAATACACCATCGGGCTCTGGAGCTACGCAAATAACTTGGCCATATTTCAAAATGATGGGGATTTTGGACAAATATCTCCAAACCAGAAGGTGGATGATATTTTATTCTAAATAGAACTATCAACAATAATTCATTAAATTTTCAGATCATTCTCGAACATTGAAGGTAAGGACAATCCAGTAAGCGTAGAGTGGAATACTGTGCGCCAGATAATTGTAGACCATGTGTCACCCCCTTTTCTCCCTTTACTGGAGTTGAGGTGACAAAAGAGGGGGGTTTTCTTAAAAAATATATAACGTTGCCGGTTTCTCAACGGAGAGGGGTCGAGGTAAAATAAAAGACAATCATTTAACGGTTTCACCAAATTATTTTACGTTTACTGAATATTTGATAGTCACTCATTTTTATGTCCTACAACAGTTTTCTAGGTGTAGAGTAGGTCTAACAGAAGGTGGCTCACGCCGTTGACCTACTTTCAGCTGTCGCTGTCAAGTGACAATCGAAAGCACGTTGTTAAAGATTAAACTAACCTAATACAAAAGTAAAATATAAAATGATTATGTTTAAAAGTAATATGTACAAGTGGATACCGCTGATGGTTGAAATGTACAGTATAAATGACAATGTACTAATATGCCAGATGGTAGAATGGCTTCCAAGAGTATACTTTTGGATTACACTGAGGGGTTAGTATTTCAATTATTAACTAGGAAATGTAGGTTCAACTTCCTAACGAATGGTGCAATGAAGTATAGCAGTAAACCCTGATAGAGTTATTGACAAACTATCTGAGACACCTACAAGCAGCAGGCACAGTACTATAAACGATCTTACTTGAATGTATCAGGTGGTGTGTTTCCAATATGTCGCAGGAGCTGGACGAAGGGGGCTGATCCTCTACTGGTAAGTTTTCTGCCACTCGTATTCCTTTTGCGTAACTTACACGGCTTTGTTACAGACTAGGAAGAGGTCTATGAAGAAAACTCTCACGCAGTCAGTGAAAAAGACTGAAGATGTTGTTGAAGACTGTTAACGAGAGGGTGGATAAGATGATGTACCAGACGGTGAATAATACGATGAATAAAACGACGAATAAGATGATGTCTAAGACGATGAATAAGATGATGTCTAAGACGATGAAGAAGATGATGTCTAAGACGATGAATAAGAGATCTGAAATTCGAAACTCCCATGATGCCTAGGTCAATAAGAGAGAAGAGTGGGTACTTACCATGGATGGAGGGTGACCTCAAAGTAATATCCTTTTTCCTGTTAGGAGGAAATCCGCTAGATGCGTTTAAATAACCACTTAAGGTATCACTAAATTTTCCTAACAGATTACGATTGTAGCTGGGCTAAATCCGAAATAAATTCGAAAGAGCACAATTCAGGTGACCTCTTGAAAAGCACCAGCACAAGAATGGAGGATTATGGACCAGTCCAAGCCTCACAAGGTCAAGGTCGGTCTTCTTCTATTTATTTACCCTTAGCAACAGGTGAGCAGGTCAAAGGTTAATCTAACAAGTAGCTGTATAGTTCATTGAACTTGACTTAATAGGTCGAAGGCCTCTTGAGAATTTATCAAAGATTCATTGTCAGAAAATGTAAACATAACCAAATAAAGTTTGGGCAATGATGTTGAACTATTGATTATTAATTATTAATTATTTTAGTAAATGGTATTAGAGCAATATATACAAGGTGAGTGGTGGATTTCATTTACATTCATAAAGATGTCTTCAATACCCAATGTTGAATTGAAACCGTTACAACTCTCCCCTTACCAGAAAAAGGTTTTTTTCCTTATCAAAAACCGTTAATATTTTTTTTCCAAAATTGTACCTAAATGAACTAAAACATAAATCTAAATATATACAACTAACAATAATATCCTATCTTAATTTTCCATCTCTGAATCAGTCTCATCTTCGTCTGGTGGGTGACTTTTCAGGTCTTTGGCATGCCACACTCCTCTACTACGTCCATTCAGTTCTATTAGCACATATGACCATGGTGAGAGAATTCTATTAATAATAAGTGGTCCGTCAAACTTGTGGGCTAATTTAGCTGTAACACCTTTTGACTTATCGGACTGAATGTACGCACGTTTCCAGACTCGCTGATTGAGGGAAAATTTCTCATCTCGCCTTCTCAGGTTGTAGCGGTGACGGTTGGTGTTGAAAGCTTTCTTGATTCTAGATGTTACGTCTTGAAATACCTCTTGCAGGGCATTGTTACGCGTCACGGGATCATAGACTTCGTCGAAAGTTTCGAGTGGGTCGCTTTCACGCCCTCGAAAATCTAATTCTCTGGAGAAAACAATGAAGTTTGTCGATAGTTTAGTAACTTCGTGCCGACCAGATCTCATAGCACAAGCTACTTTTTGTAGATAACTGTCCCACATACGATGGTTATCCGCAACGTATGAGCTGAGAGTAGTCTTCAGTCTTCAGACCTTTCGACAGCATTGGCTTGCGGATGAAAATTTGCCAAGTAATTTCTCCCAACTCCGTATTTGTCGAGTATGGATGTTACTCCATATGCTCTTGAATTGTTTTCCGTTATCCATAATAACATTATCGGGAATACCAAACATAAGAAGGACTTGATCCTCCAAAATTTCCGCGATCTTGGGGCTCGTAGCGGTCCGAAGGGGATAGAATAGGACGAACTTACTGAATAAGTCACTCACCGACAGTATATATAAGTATCCCGAGGAAGACCTAGGAAGGGGACCTACCAGATCTATACATAGTACTTGAAACGGTCGGGTAGTAGAAGGGGCGATGCTAAGCATCTGACCTCGAGGAGTTTGTTGTTCTGGCTTTGTTCGTAGGCAGGTCATGCATCGTCTGATACAACGAGCTACATCAGATCTCATTTTCGGCCAGTAATAGTGGTGATTGAGTCGCCCTAATGTCTTAAAGACAACTAAATGGCCGCAAGTGGGAGGTTCATGATGGGCTCTAATGAGGGTGCTTCGGTCTTCCTTGGGAACGACCTTTAACCAGTGTGCGTCGTTTAGAGCGAGATCGGGATAGGCTGGTTTTGCTAGCTTGAAGAGACTGCCGTTTTCAACTCTCCAGTCTGGATATTTATCTGGATCTTTAGAGACTCTCTGCAACTGGCGCTTATACCAAAGATCTCTGATTGGCGTAGCTTCTGGTGTAGGATGTACTGCATCCACGCAGGTAACAAACCGCGACAGAGCGTCGGGTACGACATGTTCAACACCCTTACGGTGTATAATATCAAAGTCGTACTGTTGCAATCGTACTGCCCATCTAGCCACGCGACCGGACTGATCCTTGAAATTATATAGCCACTTAAGGCTGTAGTGATCTGTGATGACTTGGAAGTGGGTACCCTCGATATATGGCCTAAATTTTTCCACAGCATGTAGGACCGCCAAGCATTCTTTTTCGGTCGTACTAAACTTGCGCTCAGCCCTGGTTAGGGACCGACTCAAGTACACAACAACTCGCTCACCATCATCATGCATTTGTGACAGGGTGGCACCAATGCCGTAATCACTGGCATCAGCCTGGATCGTGAATGGCAAATCAAAATTCGGGCATGTAAGGATTGGAGCAGTAATAAGGTTTTCCTTGATTTTTCTCAATGCGTCTGCCCAAGATTCATCCCATAAAAACTTTGCGTTTTTGCGCAGCAAGGCCGTTAACGGAGCTGTTAAGGTAGAAAAATTTGGGACAAATCGCCGATACCACGAAGCTAGACCTATAAGTCGGCGAACCTCAGATACTGATTTGGTATCAGGAATGTTAAGGATGGCTTCCACCTTACCAGGGTCCATTAGTAAACCAGAGGAATTTACTAGATACCCGAGATATTTCAATTCCGGTTTGCAGAAGTGACATTTGTCACGATTTAGAGTTAAACCAGCTTCTCTTAGTTTGCCTATAACAGTTGCCAACACCTCTAAATGTTTCTCAAATGTTGGTGTACAGATAATTATGTCGTCCAAGTACACAAAAACGAATTGTTCAAGTTCGTATCCAACGACACGATCAATGAACCTCTGCCAAGTGCAAGGGGCTGTATGTAAACCGAAGGGCATTCTTTTAAACTGGAACAACCCTCTGGTGGGAACCACAAACGCAGTGAGTGGTCTGGACTTCTCCGCGACCGGAATCTGCCAATAAGCCGATTTAATATCTAGCGTAGTTAGATATCTTGCATCCCTGAGCTTATCTAGTGTCGCTGCTACGAACGGGATTGGGTAAGCGTCTTTTTTCTGACCTGATTCAGTTTCTTGTAGTTTACGCAAAATCGGTAGGTACCGTCAGACTTCCTAACTAAAACTAAGGGGGACGCCCATGGAGAAGTAGAGGGTTCCACTATATCCTCGGCCAGCATTTTGTCCAATTCGGCATTCACCTGACGTTGCAGGGCAGGGGAAAGAGGATAGTGTCTTTGTTTGATGGGCTGTGCCTTGGTACGAATCTCGTGTTCAACTAGATGAGTGCAGCCTAACTTGTTTCCCATGGCCTTGAAAGTAGACTCTATCAAGTCTTCCAATTTCGCCTTCTGAGCCACCGATAGGGTACAAGGAAGCTCATCCTTAGTCCTAAAAGACCATTGTCCTGAATACAAATCAGGCACAATTCCCATAGAAACCCAAAAATCTATTCCCAAGATAATCGAATGCGGCAGACTAGGCACTACCATCAACTCTAACACCCTCACTCTGTCTTGTAACTGTACAGGAGCCATAATGGATCCTAGGATTTTGCACGTACCACCATTTGCGACAACACACTTTCCTGAAGATGGAGACGTGTTAAGAGAACAAACTGACTTAAGCTGGTTCCATCCGGAGCCACCAACAACTGTCTTAGAACAACCGCTATCCAAAAGAGCCAAAAATTGTTTTCCTAATTTGTTAATCGTAAGATAGGGACGATTGTCTTCTTTTGAATGGGAAATGACGAAATCTAATAATACTGATAGGGACGATGATGATGAAAACCTTGATTGGGTCGGAATTTCGGCAGTGAGTCCCCACCGACCTATTGAGGACCCGTCTTCCTGTTTTTTGAACAGGTAGGGCAGTTTCTGATCATTACTCCTCGGTAACCACACTTACAACAAAATTTTGCCTTAGGATCAGGGCAATCACGGAACTTGTGTGTTTCCTTCCCACAATTCCAGCATTTCGGTTGCGTCGAGGATACTTGTGTTGCATCCAGAAGGGTCCAGCTAACTTCTGCCCTACTTGTCTCTGTTGGTATTGGCCTTACCAATGACACCTTTTGGTTTTGAGCGGGCCTACGATATGCCAGCTCTGGTTCCAATAGAGTCCGGTACGAAGTTGGAGGGGGGACAAATTTCTTCACCCTCTCTTCAGTCTCCTCAATGGCTCGGCCCAACCGCAATAATTCTTGTACGGTGTTCACCCGATGAAGAGACAATTGGGTTTGTATGTATGGAAGTAGGTTTCTACGGATAATATTCACCCGATTTTCTTCTGACGGAGGTTGATGATCCAATCTCCTGAACAAATTCTCCATAGCAGTTATAAAGTTGAGAACCCTTTCTTGAGAACCTTGTGTCCGTCGGCGTATCTCATCCCAAAGACTGTACTCGTAATCGTACGGTCGAAATGCTTCCTTCAATTTCGAAACCAAGTCCTCCCACGATGTCAACGTACACGTTCTGTACCAAAACAAAGCATCCTGGACAAATAGCTCTGGGGCCGATCGAAGAAGTTGTTGAGTACTAATCCCTCTGGACATTCGTAACTCTTCAATCCGTTCCAAGAAATCGTTCACGCTTGTACGACCATTGAATTTTATGTTCCACCTGTGAACATCAGAGTAGGAGTGATCTCTTGTTTCCTGAGGTCTGCGAGCTGAAATCGGAGAGATGTAAAGGTCATCAAATTGATCTGGAAGTCGATCTGACGCTGGCAAATTTTGATACGTTAGCCTGCTGGATTCTCCATACGTTGCTAGACGTGAGTCATTGGGCAAAAATTGTACCTGAGAAACATTTCTAATGGGTGCATTTTCTCTATGTCTCACCATATCTAAATCGTAAGGTACATAGCTATTCTGATATCCGCTGATTGGTGCTGGTGGGTAATGGATCTGTTGGCGGGGTTACATAATCTGGAAGTTCATATGGAACATCTATGAAATCTCCTAGTATCGGCAAACTTCTCGAAACCCTGTGAATGGGAGGATTCGGTTCGTCAAGGAAAGAAATAAGCGGTTCATCTACATTCTGAGGGAGGAGCGGTTTGGATACGCTTTGGTTTCAGTAGCCCTTTCTGCTCTCTCTTGACCGTGTATGGTGACTGGTGTCTTTAAGGGGGAGGCTACGCCTGCCCTAGCCAGGGGGACTGCGGCCACTTGGTGATCAAATGACGGGACAGTGTCCTCACGAGCCGGTCTGTATCCTCCTGGTGGCCTAGCTGCTTCGTAAGCTAGATTGAGTCTACCAAATAATTGTCTCGCTTGATCAGCCAGTCTGGGTCGCCTTGTCTCTTCCTCTCGGCTGGATCCTCTAACTCTATTCAACCGATTCGACAGATGTTCTAACCGAGAATAAATTCGGCGGAAATCATTTTCTGAGTTTTCGGGATCATATAAGTCTATTTCCTGTGTCGGTTCCTTGACTTTATTTCTACATACATCGAGTTCGTCTAGATAGTCTAACTCCAAATTTATTTCCCCAGTCATAACACCTGTTTATTTTTCCCGCTTCAGAACTTCACGTAACGCAGCTCGCTTTTCTGCTACGGTCCGGTAACCTGGTAAGCCTCTTATGCGCAATTCATAAGTAAGTTCATCACTTTTTAGACTATTGACTTCCATTTTGCTGTTTTCTATGCCAATCTCTAACTAAATATACCCAAAACCCCACCCTCGCCAAGAAAAAAAATAAGTGGGAGAGATCAGAATACAGGGACAATACAATACAATATTAAGAAAAGTTTTTATTTTTCTTGTAAATATGTAAATAAATAGTTGTAGGTAATATTTTGTAAGTTAGTATTAATTGTTAGGATAGGTACGTAGTAATATATTTTAAGTTTAGTATAGTTCTTAGTAATAACTAGTAATAGTTTGTACTCAATATAAGTTTGTAAATATATATATTTAAGCTATCTACCGAATTTTAAATTTTTCTTACTAATACCTGATCAAACAAACAAAAAAAACATTATCTATTTGTTAACCATAAACTACTATATTCATGTGAGCGTTTGTTCAAAACAAAATTCTTAAATTTTAAATTATTACTTATATTGCTCCGAAAATTTTTATACGTACGCCTATGGTCGCAAAATTATCCAATTATTATTAACAAACCAGTAAATTAAGAGCTAAAATAATCCTAATGAGATCCTTACAATCAAAACAAAATATAGATTTAATTATTTTGTATAAATTTTTCCAACTAAGAAAGAAATACTTCCAAAATAAATATTATCTAGTATCAAACCAAAATAACAGAGATAATAAACCAGATTTAAAAAAAAAATTGTTAATTATATATAGAACCTACGACCGAAATCTGTATCAATCGAGTGAGTCGGAATCGATATCTACTCGATGCCTCACAAATTGTTTACAATTCGACCACAGAAAAATATCGGACCGATAGATTATTTGTCCTAAATTCTAAACTTATACCAGCCACAGGTAGTGGATGTATAAACCAAACGTCGATGACCACAAATTAGAATGACGTCGTGAGTAGAGTTGAAAATAATACCGAGTTTGAAAAAACCCAAAACAAAAAAAAACTGCTTTATAAAAACTACAACTTTAACACCTCCAAGGGAAGAACAGAAAAACCATGAAATTCCTATGAATATGAAATCGCTTGTGCTATTGATATTTTATAGGTGTCCAAAAAAAATATACATGAAACTCCCTTACACCCACTGCAGCAAGACGTAAAAATGGCAACCTTCAACGTAAAATAAAATAATGAAACTAACTTCAACCAATTGTTGGGCGCCAAATTTGTCAACCCCTTTTCTCCCTTTACTGGAGTTGAGGTGACAAAAGGGGGGGGGGGGTTCTTAAAAAATATATAACGTTGCCGGTTTCTCAACGGAGAGGGGTCGAGGTAAAATAAAAGACAATCATTTAACGGTTTCACCAAATTATTTTACGTTTACTGAATATTTGATAGTCACTCACTTTTATGTCCTACAACAGTTTTCTAGGTGTAGAGTAGGTCTAACAGAAGGTGGCTCACGCCGTTGACCTACTTTCAGCTGTCGCTGTCAAGTGACAATCGAAAGCACGTTGTTAAAGATTAAACTAACCTAATACAAAACTAAAATATAAAATGATTATGTTTAAAAGTAATATGTACAAGTGGATACCGCTGATGGTTGAAATGTACAGTATAAATGACAATGTACTAATATGCCAGATGGTAGAATGGCTTCCAAGAGTATACTTTTGGATTACACTGAGGGGTTAGTATTTCAATTATTAACTAGTAAATGTAGGTTCAACTTCCTAACGAATGGTGCAATGAAGTATAGCAGTAAACCCTGATAGAGTTATTGACAAACTATCTGAGACACCTACAAGCAGCAGGCACAGTACTATAAACGATCTTACTTGAATGTATCAGGTGGTGTGTTTCCAATATGTCGCAGGAGCTGGACGTAAGGTACATAGCTATTCTGATATCCGCTGATTGGTGCTGGTGGGTAATGGATCTGTTGGCGGGGTTACATAATCTGGAAGTTCATATGGAACATCTATGAAATCTCCTAGTATCGGCAAACTTCTCGAAACCCTGTGAATGGGAGGATTCGGTTCGTCAAGGAAAGAAATAAGCGGTTCATCTACATTCTGAGGGAGGAGCGGTTTGGATACGCTTTGGTTTCAGTAGCCCTTTCTGCTCTCTCTTGACCGTGTATGGTGACTGGTGTCTTTAAGGGGGAGGCTACGCCTGCCCTAGCCAGGGGGACTGCGGCCACTTGGTGATCAAATGACGGGACAGTGTCCTCACGAGCCGGTCTGTATCCTCCTGGTGGCCTAGCTGCTTCGTAAGCTAGATTGAGTCTACCAAATAATTGTCTCGCTTGATCAGCCAGTCTGGGTCGCCTTGTCTCTTCCTCTCGGCTGGATCCTCTAACTCTATTCAACCGATTCGACAGATGTTCTAACCGAGAATAAATTCGGCGGAAATCATTTTCTGAGTTTTCGGGATCATATAAGTCTATTTCCTGTGTCGGTTCCTTGACTTTATTTCTACATACATCGAGTTCGTCTAGATAGTCTAACTCCAAATTTATTTCCCCAGTCATAACACCTGTTTATTTTTCCCGCTTCAGAACTTCACGTAACGCAGCTCGCTTTTCTGCTACGGTCCGGTAACCTGGTAAGCCTCTTATGCGCAATTCATAAGTAAGTTCATCACTTTTTAGACTATTGACTTCCATTTTGCTGTTTTCTATGCCAATCTCTAACTAAATATACCCAAAACCCCACCCTCGCCAAGAAAAAAAATAAGTGGGAGAGATCAGAATACAGGGACAATACAATACAATATTAAGAAAAGTTTTTATTTTTCTTGTAAATATGTAAATAAATAGTTGTAGGTAATATTTTGTAAGTTAGTATTAATTGTTAGGATAGGTACGTAGTAATATATTTTAAGTTTAGTATAGTTCTTAGTAATAACTAGTAATAGTTTGTACTCAATATAAGTTTGTAAATATATATATTTAAGCTATCTACCGAATTTTAAATTTTTCTTACTAATACCTGATCAAACAAACAAAAAAAACATTATCTATTTGTTAACCATAAACTACTATATTCATGTGAGCGTTTGTTCAAAACAAAATTCTTAAATTTTAAATTATTACTTATATTGCTCCGAAAATTTTTATACGTACGCCTATGGTCGCAAAATTATCCAATTATTATTAACAAACCAGTAAATTAAGAGCTAAAATAATCCTAATGAGATCCTTACAATCAAAACAAAATATAGATTTAATTATTTTGTATAAATTTTTCCAACTAAGAAAGAAATACTTCCAAAATAAATATTATCTAGTATCAAACCAAAATAACAGAGATAATAAACCAGATTTAAAAAAAAAATTGTTAATTATATATAGAACCTACGACCGAAATCTGTATCAATCGAGTGAGTCGGAATCGATATCTACTCGATGCCTCACAAATTGTTTACAATTCGACCACAGAAAAATATCGGACCGATAGATTATTTGTCCTAAATTCTAAACTTATACCAGCCACAGGTAGTGGATGTATAAACCAAACGTCGATGACCACAAATTAGAATGACGTCGTGAGTAGAGTTGAAAATAATACCGAGTTTGAAAAAACCCAAAACAAAAAAAAACTGCTTTATAAAAACTACAACTTTAACACCTCCAAGGGAAGAACAGAAAAACCATGAAATTCCTATGAATATGAAATCGCTTGTGCTATTGATATTTTATAGGTGTCCAAAAAAAATATACATGAAACTCCCTTACACCCACTGCAGCAAGACGTAAAAATGGCAACCTTCAACGTAAAATAAAATAATGAAACTAACTTCAACCAATTGTTGGGCGCCAAATTTGTCAACCCCTTTTCTCCCTTTACTGGAGTTGAGGTGACAAAAGGGGGGGGGGGGTTTCTTAAAAAATATATAACGTTGCCGGTTTCTCAACGGAGAGGGGTCGAGGTAAAATAAAAGACAATCATTTAACGGTTTCACCAAATTATTTTACGTTTACTGAATATTTGATAGTCACTCACTTTTATGTCCTACAACAGTTTTCTAGGTGTAGAGTAGGTCTAACAGAAGGTGGCTCACGCCGTTGACCTACTTTCAGCTGTCGCTGTCAAGTGACAATCGAAAGCACGTTGTTAAAGATTAAACTAACCTAATACAAAACTAAAATATAAAATGATTATGTTTAAAAGTAATATGTACAAGTGGATACCGCTGATGGTTGAAATGTACAGTATAAATGACAATGTACTAATATGCCAGATGGTAGAATGGCTTCCAAGAGTATACTTTTGGATTACACTGAGGGGTTAGTATTTCAATTATTAACTAGTAAATGTAGGTTCAACTTCCTAACGAATGGTGCAATGAAGTATAGCAGTAAACCCTGATAGAGTTATTGACAAACTATCTGAGACACCTACAAGCAGCAGGCACAGTACTATAAACGATCTTACTTGAATGTATCAGGTGGTGTGTTTCCAATATGTCGCAGGAGCTGGACGAAGGGGGCTGATCCTCTACTGGTAAGTTTTCTGCCACTCGTATTCCTTTTGCGTAACTTACACGGCTTTGTTACAGACTAGGAAGAGGTCTATGAAGAAAACTCTCACGCAGTCAGTGAAAAAGACTGAAGATGTTGTTCAAGACTGTTAACGAGAGGGTGGATAAGATGATGTACCAGACGGTGAATAATACGATGAATAAGACGATGAATAAAACGACGAATAAGATGATGTCTAAGACGATGAATAAGATGATGTCTGAGACGATGAATAAGATGATGTCTAAGACGATGAATAAGATGATGTCTAAGACGATGAATAAGATGATGTCTAAGACGATGAATAAGAGATCTGAAATACGAAACTCCCATGATGCCTAGGTCAATAAGAGAGAAGAGTGGGTACTTACCATGGATGGAGGGTGACCTCAAAGTAATATCCTTTTTCCTGTTAGGAGGAAATCCGCTAGATGCGTTTAAATAACCACTTAAGGTATCACTAAATTTTCTTAGCAGATTACGATTGTAGCTGGGCTAAATCCGAAATAAATTCGAAAGAGCACAATTCAGGTGACCTCTTGAAAAGCACCAGCACAAGAATGGAGGATTATGGACCAGTCCAATCCTCACAAGGACAAGGTCGGTCTTCTTCTGATTATTTACCCTTAGCAACAGGTGACCAGGTCAAAGGTTAATCTAACAAGTAGCTGTATAGTTCATTGAACTTGACTTAATAGGTCGAAGGCCTCTTGAGAAATTATCAAAGATTCATTGTCAGAAAATGTAAACATAACCAAATAAAGTTTGGGCAATGATGTTGAAATATTGATTATTAATTATTAATTATTTTAGTAAATGGTATTAGAGCAATATATACAAGGTGAGTGGTGGATTTCATTTACATTCATAAATACTATTCATCTTAATACAATTGTATGGTCAAAGTTAGAAGATCTCTTCAATACCCAATGTTGAATTGAAACCGTTACACATGATCAGGAAAATGAGGAAATGGCAGAACTTGATAGCCAAAGTGGAAGTCAAGAAAATGAGGGCCTAGACATCACCAGTCAAAGTGATGGTATTTCAGAAAAATCTGCTGCCATAAAAAGTTGTAGCTCACAAAGTGTCACACCTTAAAAAATACCTGCTGCATTAGGACGACCCATTTTGAAAAGAGCAAACGAAAATGAGGTTATTTCTCGATATACAATTCCTGCAAAAAAAGTTCAATCAGCAGTTCTCACAGAAAAAATTATTAGCTGCTTTGAGACATTTAACAAAGTTCTGGAAAAAAATATGACAGAGCATCAACCAACTAATGATGATGAACATTTTGTTAGGAGTTTGGCAGCAGATATGAACATCTTTTCTAAAAAAGAAAAAATAATTTAAAAAAAAAATGTGTCAGGTCATTTGCGGTCATTTGTGATCAGTTGGAAGCAGTAGAGTGACAACATGTAGTTATTTGTGTGTTCAAAGAATATAATGTTTGTTTTGTTAATTTTTGTAGCAATATTTTTTTTTGTATTAATGTAGTCGTTACAGACTCTGACAAACAGGCAGAGTGGGCCCAGAAAGCGCTCCATGGTCGACATCATCACGACCTCAATCAACCATAATATATCGACAAGGAAGCATCAAATAAGTGGCTCTCTGATGGAACATTGTTTCCAGAAACAGAAGGATTTATGATGGCGATCCAAGACCAAGTAATTAATACCAATAATTACAAGAAATTTGTTATAAGAGATCCAAACATCGTGTCGGACAAGTGCAGAAGGTGTCAACAAACAACAGAGACGATACAACACATTACGTCGGGATGTTCAGCCATAGCTAACATTGATCACCTACGCAGGCACAACCAACTTTGCAACATCATCCATCAGAAGTTGGCCAACAAATTTGGATTAGTTAACACCTACACGCCTTATTACAAGTACCATCCGCATGCAGTTCTAGAGAATGCTGATTTTAGACTATACTACGATAGGTCAATTATCGCCGATAGACGGGTGACGAATAACCGGCCTGATATTGGGGTTGTGGATAAAAAAGCTAACTCGGTTCTCCTGGTGGATGTTGCTGTACCCAATAACAACAATATTTTAGACAAATACAACGGAAAAATTGCAAAATACACCGATCTTGCAATTGAGGTAGGACAGATGTGGCATGCAGAGGAAGTAGAGGCGGTGCCGGTTATCGTTTCATCTACGGGACTAATCCCCAAAAGTCTACAAGACAGCCTCACCAAACTAGGTCTTCACAAAAACACATATATCGATCTGCAGAAGGCTGCAATTTTGAATACTTGTCACACTGTCCGTGAATTTCTAAATATGTAACTGCTTTGCCAAATCCCATTTGCGTTTACAAACGCTCGGGATAGGTGAACATTACCAGCAAGAGCTGAGCAAGAGTACACTTGAATTGGAAATAATAATAATAATAATAATAATAATAACCCGTGGGGGTACTGGTCCCCTATCAGGCGCTTCCCCAGGTGGTGGATAGGGGAATGCCTTTTAGATATAGAAGGTATCGAGGAAATTAAATACCTAGGAGCGAACGAAAACCAGTTAGTTTCAGGACACGACGGTCTCCATGTAAGGAGCGGTACTCCGACAGCGTCTGTTCTCCATGTAAGGAGCGGCTGAATCAGCACCTGGCAGTAGGTCTAAAATGCGACAATCACGATGTCGAATTGTAAAACTAGATTACCCCAGGTGGGTAGAGCTGAATGCTCAGAATCCCACACTGCTAGTGTACCCAGTACATCGGCTGTCTGCTCCACGGATTCTGGGGGGAGCAATAATTCGATTGTAAATTCCGGGACCTTAAATCTCAGGAATCGTCAGGTGAATCGACATTGCAACACCTTAAACTCTTGTCGCGTTCAAGTTGGTGCTAGAAGGGCTTGTTCGAAAAATGATTTACCTTCTTCCTCGGTTAGCGGTAGGCGCAGCGTGACACCGAGTAGGGCTACTGCAAACCACACTCAGGGGGAAAACAACATCGATCCTCCGCCACCGGCTTCTGATGTTTCTGGAGTGACGCAAGTCGGCACATCTACGACCACAAAAGCCGGAAAGCCCAGGAAGCGCATGAAGTGGACTATCGAGCTAAACTCATTTATTATGCGCTCCTACTTCGAAATCACCAAGATGGAAACTGATATGACGACATACAGATACGCCCTCCACCGTGCATTCGTTGAACATTTTCCAGAATTTCACCATCTCACGGAACAGCGTATTGCTGACCAACGTCGAAGTATTGTGAGAAACAATCTACTACCCGGTCCGACGTTGCAACAAATTCGAGGTGAAGTCCTTCTTGACCTTCAAGATGGAGAGAATGACATAATTACCGATCAGGATACACATAAATCGGAGAATGCACAAGGAGACCACAATGGCGTTGAGGAAATAAACAATGATTGCGACAAAACCACCGATAATGACTATAATACCGAACTTTGTAAAGCACTAGCGGAGTTTAATGGCACCAACCCAATACACCGGCCAAAATTACCAAAGCTGCGAACCAATAAGAGCAGTAACAGCATACTAGCAGCTGTGAACTTACTACTGCAGAACCATGCTAAAGACTGCGAAGCGCTGGAACAACTTCACACTCTCATCTATTGTGGAGCGGTAGCAGTGCTTCGAAGTCACAATCAACAAATTCAATCCCCAAAGAACAATCGGGGTAAAGACTACAAACTGCCTAAGCCTTGGTGGCAACGCCGGCTGGAAAAGTCCATTGATGACATCAGAAGGGAATTGGGGCAGCTTACAGAGTTTAAAAACAACTTGAAACCGTCTAGGCGCTTAACAAACAGAGTGAGAAAGATCTATCGAAAAATCAACACTTTACAGGTCACCCACAACATAGACAACATGTATATGAATATATCGATTCACTCAGGCAAAAGTTGAAGGCAAAATCAAAACGTTTGTCACGATATGTCAAGTGCACGAAAAGGAAGCAACAGAACTACTTATTCAATAACAATCAGAAGTTATTTTACAGGCAACTAAGCGGTACAGTAAACAATCACAACCAAAGTCTTCCGAATAAAGATGAGCTAACGGAGTACTGGTCTTCTTTATGGTCGAACCCTATCGAACATAAATCCAACGCTCACTGGATAAGAACTGAGGAGGAAAAAATTAACATTGAACCATTGCGTTTCGTTAACTTGACAACAAGCGAGGTAACCGAAGCTATAAAGAGCACCAGTAATTGGAAGACACCAGGAGTTGACCATGTCCAAAACTTCTGGTATAAGAAGTTTGACAGTCTGCATGAAGCAATGGCAAGATCATTTACACATATTCTGCAACATCCAGAAGATACACCACTATTTCTGACACTGGGTTCGACCCACTTGCTTCCCAAAACGCATCAAACTCACGATCCTACGCAGTATAGACCTATAACATGCTTTCCAACTATATATAAAATATTAACGTCTTGCATTACTAACCGTATTTACAGACATGCCGATCAAATTAACATCTTGTCGGGAGAACAGAAAGGGTGCAGACGAGATCACCAAGGCTGCAAAGAACAACTCATCATCGATTCGGTAATACTAAAACAGGCGCAGAAGGAACAGCGCAACATCTACACAGCTTTCGTAGATTATAGGAAAGCATTTGATAGCGTTCCACATTCCTGGCTTGTTAAAGTTTTGCAAATTTACAAAGTACACCCCACTCTTGTTACTTTTCTTGAAGGGTGATCTTCCAGGGTGACTCCCTGAGTCCACTTTGGTTTTGCTTGGCAATGAATCCACTCTCCAATCTACTTAACGATACGTATCACGGCTTTAAAATCAAAGCCAACAGAAACACTAGCTGCACTGTTTCCTACCTTTTATACATGGATGACATCAAAATATACGCATCAAACCAGCGTCAAATTCAACATTTACTTAATATCACTGAAAAATTTTCCAGTGATATACAAATGGGATTTGGATTAGACAAGTGCAAAACCTTAAATATCGAGACGGGTAAAATCGTTAACGGAGATGTATTACTACCTAATGGGAACATTATAAATGCCATGCAAAATGGTGAAACCTACAAATATCTAGGATTTCAGCAAGCTGAGCTACTAGACCAGAAGCAGGCAAAAACCAAAATTCGAGGACAGTTCACTCAAAGGATAACTGCTTTACTGAAATCCCAGTTGAACGCAGGAAATCTTGCCAAAGAAATTAACACCTACGCCATACCGGTCCTGACATACTCATTTGGAATTCTGAAGTGGACAAAAACAGGACTGGAAGATATTCAAAGAACAACGTGAACCATGATGACCAAACACAAATGTCACCACCCGACATCATCAGTTATTAGGACCACACTACCAAGAAAAGAGGGAGGAGGAGCTTTAACGGACATAGTTAATTTACATTACAAACAAATATCTCAACTCCAAAAATACTTCATTGGCAAGGCTTAAACATCTAAATTGCATGAGCTGGTCGCGAAAGCAGATAAAAACTATTCCCCCTTAGATCTTGTAAACCCTGATAATGAACTTGAAATCGTTATAGTCTCTGACAAACAGGCAGAGTGGGCCCAGAAAGCGCTCCATGGTCGACATCATCACGACCTCAATCAACCATATATCGACCTGCATCAAATAAGTGGCTCTCTGATGGATTATTGTTTCCAGAAACAGAAGGATTTATGACGGCGATCCAAGACCAAGTAATTAATACCAATAATTACAAGAAATTTGTTATAAGAGATCCAAACATCGTGTCGGACAAGTGCAGAAGGTGTCAACAAACAACAGAGACGATACAACACATTACGTCGGTATGTTCAGCCATAGCTAACATTGATTACCTACGCAGGCACAATCAACTTTGCAACATCATCCATCAGAAGTTGGCCAACAAATTTGGATTAGTTAACACCTACACGCCTTATTACAAGTACCATCCGCATGCAGTTCTAGAGAATGCTGATTTTAGACTATACTACGATAGGTCAATTATCGCCGATAGACGGGTGACGAATAACCGGCCTGATATTGTGGTTGTGGATAAAAAAGCTAACTCGGTTTCTTCTGGTGGATGTTGCTGTACCCAATAACAACAATATTTTAGACAAATACAACGAAAAAATTGCAAAATACACCGATCTTGCAATTGAGGTAGGACAGATGTGGCATGCAGAGAAAGTAGAGGTGGTGCCGGTCATCATTTCATCTAAGGGACTTACCCCAAAACTCTACAAGACAGCCTCGCCAAACTAGGTCTTCACAAAAACACATATATCGATCTGCAGAAGGCTGCAATTTTGAATACTTGTCACACTGTCCGTAAATTTCTAAATATGTAACTGCTGTACCTAATCCCATTTGCGTTTACACACGCTCGGGATAGGTGAACATTACCAGCAAGAGCTGAGCAAGAGTTCACTTGAGTTGGAAATAATAATAATAATAATAATAATTAATATTAATACCCCCGTCTGGGGGCGGGACCACTCAGAAGAATACCCCCAGGGGATAGCCCACCTGTCGTAAAAGGCGACTAAGAGGTTAGATTCTCAGGAATCTAGAGGAGTAAACCTCGATAAAAAATCCAGAATTCAAGGTGTAAGCATCATCGTGCCGAGAAATGCATGGTCACCTGGAGATGATCGTGAACGATGCCCTGCGAGAACTTGACGACTCTCGCTTGTATGCAGCTTCACTGCGGCAAGAGAGCGCTACCGTAGCGAATAGTATTTCTTCCCGTCTCGTGGGATCATTTATGAATGAAACCAAAAAATTAAATTTAAACACAGTTGGAGATTTGGGAGCTGGATCTTCTACTGCCAATAGACCGCTTCAAAAGCAAAACATGAATCAGGAGACGACGGTACAGCCTCGGTTCCTGATCGTGAAGATAAAAGAAGGGGATTTCGCAAACACGAATCCCTTCTTGATACACAAATATATGTATGGACAAGTGGGACAAGTAAAGAATATGAGGGAAATAAAAGAAGGACTATTGATACAGACAAGCTCTGCGGCTCAATCCAAACAATTATCAAAGATGGAAAAATTTCCAGATTTTGACATTGAGGTTATACCACATAGCAGACTGAACCACTGTAAAGGAGTAATTACCTATCCCGACCCACTTATTTGCACAGAACAAGAAATATTGGAGGAACTTAGAGAACAAGGTATCATTGAGGTGAAAAGGATAAAGACGAAAAAAGAAGGAAATCTTATCGACACATCAAGCCATATTTTAACATTCAACACAACGAAACTACCTAAAGAAGTCAAAGTTGCTTTTTATGTATTGAAAGTACGTCTTTATATTCCCTCACCTTTACGATGTTTCAAATGTCAAATGTTTGGTCACACTTCAGCAAAATGTACGAAAGAACAAATTTGTATCTGCGGTAAAGCACTTCACCCCGGCAACAGTTGCGAAAGTCCTATTATCTGCATAAACTGTAAAGGACAACATTCTGCACGCTCAAAAGAATGCCCAATCTACAAAAAGGAAGCAGCCATTCAAGAAATTGAAACAAAAGAAAATATATCTTTCGCAGAAGCAAGAAGAAAGGTCAACATTCGCACTCCCATCCCAAACATTTCCTATGCCCAAGCCGCCTCTAATGAATCTAGCCCTCTACCCCCTCCTCCTCCTCCTTCAGTACCAGAATTCTCCATCCAGGATTTAATGAAAGAATTAATCCCTCACTTAATAAATTCCCTAAAAGCCCACTTTTTATTGAGCCCTACACATCTAACTCAATCTGAGTCATCAACACGTCTCTCAAGAAGAACCGATTACTCGAAAGAATCAAAAATTCGAAAACGAACAGATAGCTCAGACCTAGAATCAACCCATAGTGAAGCAACATCAAATAGTCAAACGAAGAGAAAAAAAAACCTGGATGGCCAAGAGGAAAACCTAGAAAACCTTCCAGTGCTCAACATTCAGATAATATGGATGTTGATCATTTGAAGCAATAATAATGTGATTTCTTACTGTGATATTATAAAAATATATACCAAAACGATATACCCACCTTATATACTCATTTACTATTTTATTTTATTTTAACTATATACACATTTATATTTTTTACAAAAAAGTTTTTATATACATATACAATATTTTATTTATAACTATATATACAAATAATCTCTACAATAAATATCATATAATCTGACAAAAGAACTATATAATATTATACAATAGAATTGTAATGGAATTACAAACCACTATGCTGAATTGAAAAATCTAGTTGTAGAGAACTCAACTTTTTGCATATGTATACAAGAATCCCACCTAAAGCCAAAAGAAAATTTTAGATTGAGAGGATACGAAAGTTATAGAAAAGATGTCATACCAAGAGACAGAGCCAGGGGAGGAGTTATTACATTTATTAAAGAAAATATTAATACACATGAAATAAACATCAGATCTACAAGTAATGACAGTCACCATAGCATATCCTTGCAATATTACTATCTGCAATATTTATCTCCCAGATACCAAATGGACCTATACGCAATTCAAAAACTTGGTCGAACAATTGCCAATGCCATTGCTCATACTAGGAGACTTTAATGCACATAATGAAATATGGGGGTCGGAAAAAACAGATGCTGGGGGTCGTAGAATAGAGCAAGTAATTAATGAGTTTGATCTAGTAATAGTTAACACAGGCGAAGGCACATATATAAACTCTAGATCAAATACAATGTCAGCAATCGATCTTTCTATATGATCACCTAGTATCGCACCAGTACTCAATTGGAAACCTATATCAACCACCAGCGATCATCTACCAATAAAAATAGAATTTGCAGGCGCAATTATCAACGAAGAAACACCTAGTAAATGGAATATAAATAAAGCGAACTGGCAACTCTATCAATCCATACTAGAAAACGAAACCACGACACAGTTTGAAGACAATAAAATTAGTAATCTAACAACGAAAATCATTAACGCCCTAAAATTGTCTATACCAAAAACAAGTGGAACTGCCAGAACAAAAAATAAAGTGCCATGGTGGAATAAAGATATAGAAGTAGCCATTAATGCGAAGAAAAGAGCATTCAATGCATTCAAAAGAAATCCTACTCAGGAAAATATGATCCACTTCAAAAAATTAAGAGCAAAAGCGAGATACCAAATAGTAAACGGAGAAAAAAGTAATTGGCAATCATATGTAAGGTCTATTAACTTAGACATCCCCCTCGCGGAGATTTGGTAAAAGGTGAGAAAAATTATGGGCAAAAATTTCCCGCTTCGGCCATTAGGCATTACTCTGGAAAATTCAAACGTTACAGAGTCACGAGATATAGCGGAAGGTTTTGCTAAGTATTTTGAATACATAAGTTCCTCAAACCATTATACCAATCATTTTAGAAATAAAAAAAATGAAATAGTCACCTGCCTTGACTTTTGTTCAAAAGAGTACTCCTCATACAACGCTATGTTCACTATTAAAGAACTTGAAAAGGCCCTCAATAATGCAAATATATGCAGCCGGAGAAGATGAAATCCCGTACGAGTTAATCAAGCGATTACCGGTAAATAAAAAATACGAGTTACTTGCCATATACAATGAGTTATGGGTAAATGGCCAATATCCCGAGGAATGGAAAAATGCAATAATAATACCAATTGCAAAATCGAATAACAACCTCCAAGAAACAAATAATTATAGACCTATTTCATTAACATGCCTCATTGGAAAAATTCTTGAAAAAATGGTATCTCTTAGATTAATGTGGACTTTAGAAAAAGGTAATATGTTATCTAATGCTCAAATGGGATATAGAAAGAATAGGTCAACTATAGATAGTTTAGTCCATTTAGAATCTGCTATACAAACCGCATTTGCAAAGAGAGAACACATGGTTGCAATATTTTTCGACCTAGAGAAAGCGTTTGATACTACATGGCGATACGGAATACTCAAGAGACTATATGATTGGAATTTTAGAGGAAATTTACCAAACTTTATAAAAACTTTCTTAGAAGACCGAACATTTCAAATAAGAATAGGAAAAACCTTTTCGGATCGATATTACTTAGAAAATGGCATACCGCAAGGCTCTACACTAAGCGCTACTCTCTTTTTGATAGCCATAAATGGCTTAGATGAGGTTATTCCAACACACATAGAAAGAAGTCTATTTGTTGATGACTTAGCTATCTTTCTCTCCGGTTCCTCTATGGCAGAAATTAACGAAAGATTACAGAGAGCGATTAACAAAATAAGTGAATATGCAGAAAATAACGGTTTTACATTCTCTAGTGCGAAAACACATTGTGTACACTTTTGTACGACAAGAATACCACAAAACGAACCACGACTATTTTTATACGGAAATGAAATCAAGGTGGAAAAACAAACAAAATTTCTAGGAATGATATTTCTATACTTCGTTGCTAATTGTACTGGCATCCCTTCTGTCAAGTACGCGGCTTGTAACTGCTCCGCCAGTTTCTCCATTTCAGAAGCATATCCGACAAGATCTTTGTTGTTTTGTTTCAGTTTGCTTAGGTAAGCACTTACCAAACTAGCACTGTCTCCTCGGAGCCATTTTTTAAGTGTATCTACTATTCCTCTCAAGGAATTCTCCGTGGAGATCAAAACCCTGGCTTTTCCAGTCAGTCTTGTCTTTACAAACCACACAGCATTACTCTCATGCTCTGCTGCGTACACTTGCAACAAGCTAAATGCATATAAAAAAGATTGTAGTTTGCTCGTATCACCAAAAAACTCGTTTGGCAATATCTTACCAGCTAAGTTGAAAAAATCACTCATACTTAATGCCATTTTCTCACTTTCACTCTTGCTAAACTCCTGTAATACGTCCTTATTAATTAAATTATTACGTGTAATCAACTGTGACGGAACTTTATACCGACAATATAACACTTGGAATGATTTAACTACCTTATCTCTGATTTTGTCAAAATATAAAATACATTTATTCTGCTAATCCTCATCCAACTTATGCTAGTTCTTATTTATTAAACTAGAAAAATTATTAAATGAACTACTCAAATTATTTATTATATCAATATGACTTTCTGGACTTTTAGGAACTTCCTTTTTCAAAACTCGCTTACTATTCTTACGTATATCTTCTAAAATTAAATTCAATCAACTCTCAAATTGATCCCAAGTTACTGCATTTCCATCACTCGAGGACATTTAAAGTTAGTTGATTCATTGTCAATAATAAAAATATGAAATTTAGCCACAAAACAGAATATACTTTTGAAGTTTACAAAAAAAAAATTCTCACCATCCTAAATATTCAATGTGCTTTGCTGTAGATTTCTTCTTATATCCCTCTTCGTTTGTCTTCTATAGTTCTTATATATAGACCATCCGAATTGTAGTACCAAAACAACCACAATAATATAAATAAGGGTCTTTACCTCCAGATCTGCTTCGATTTCCTCCTCTTGAACTACAGAATTTCTGTTGACCGCTCCATTCTCCTGGACCGCTTGCTTCGTCGATTTACCACCCATTGTCACGGAATTCCAATTGTTTGCAGGGTCGCCATGTAATGGATGCGTCTCCACTGGATACGTTGGTAGACTAAAGGTGTGGAAAGTGGAAAGGCCTCTGAATCGGTGGTGTTGCGGGTCGCTTGGAGGATCATCTCCAGGGAATGAAACAACTACTTCTAGCACTGGGATATGTTTGATTTATTTACTATAATACATTACAATATTTACTATTGCTAATGATATACATAAGTACCTAGCCATATAGCATACTTATACTTAATGGTTAAAGATTACTGATCTCTGACTATTCAACTATATAGAATGATCTTCTTGATTTATTCTGAATCGACTTCTCCATCATAAATATTGAATGCATATTTATATAACCAGTCAAGTTCAAATAAAACAAATAAACGTATTACTGTTTTGTCTTACTTCACGCTTTGAACTTGACTTTCTATTCAATAACCTTCTTACTCTTTATTTATATAATATTAAAACGTTTGACTGTTTTGTTGAAATAAGATCAAGGGAATTTAATTCTTATTTTAAATATTTATTATTATATTATTATATTGGGCCAAAAGGCATCACATCTTCCCCTTTTACAAAAAGAATAAATTCCGTTGGACTTCCTTTCCCCTTAATAAAATGAATTTACAACATTCCTAAAATAAAATGATGAATGATTAATGATAATGTTATTAATCTAAAATTACATATGTTTATAAATTAATGAATGTCTATTGTCATTCGTCATTGCTTACACTAACTTGATTGTTTGTCGTGTTTGTTATTCACTTTGTTTATTTTCACTCACTGTTTATTTTGTTTGTTATTCTTTTTTATTTACTTTCACCAAAAGTTAAGTTCCTGTACACAATAGATACCGTATATAATAGAAACGCAAACTCAGCATCCAGGAAACTATAAGTAGAAAAAAACACCTTCGTTTTCTATAACATTAACCATTCAATATTTTACCAGTCAAGTTCAAATAAAACAAATAAACGTATTACTGTTTTGTCTTACTTCACGCTTTGAACTTGACTTTCTATTCAATAACATTCTTACTCTTTATTTATATAATATTAAAACGTTTGAGTGTTTTGTTGAAATAAGATCAAGGGAATTTAATTCGTATTTTGAATATTTATTATTATATTATTATATTGGACCAAAAGGCATCAGAAAACTTTAATTTAAAAAAAAACTGGACATCACAGAAATTCATGAACTAAACATTAATTAAGTTGCAAATACTTCATCACAATAAGTGCTCAAAATTCTGGCCATTTGTTTGTTAACAATTATACAATCTCTTTTAGAAGCTACGAATCGAATCGTTGATGATTTGTGGAGTAATTCCCTGCATTTCGGGAGGTATACGTTCCTTTAAATCGTTCAAGTTAGTTGGTATGTTAACATAAATGCGCTCTTTCAGGTAGCCCCAGAGAAAAGAATCAGGTAGTGTCAAGTCGGAGGATCTTGTCAATTGCACCTCTTCGAGTAAACCATTTCTGAGGAAAAATTCTATTTTGATATTGCTCAATGTCTCTTTGATAATTAGGAGGTGCGTGTGTGTTGAAAGTATACGTTCGTATTAGGGAATAATCCCTTGGTGCGAGACTTTTTAGCAGCGCTGTATAATATATGGATATGATAAAGACAGAACTAAATCGTCACTCAGTAATAGTCAAATTGACTATTTATTTTAAGGAAACATGCCTATAAAAACAACTAAAGAGAAATTCTTCGGAAACTGGCCGAATATGATATTCAGTGGAGTCAAGCAGAAAGTGATACGGACCGTATCATCTGATTGTTCTTTCCTGGATAGGGTTGTTATAGCACAGGGCATTGATTTTTAGTGTTATTGATGGATTTAGCACTTGATGAGAGAAACGTTTGTGTTTGAGTGACATTTGAAACCAACGCAACCCAATTTTATGTGTTTTAACGAAATAAGCCAATCATTTATATTTATAATATGTATGGTTTTCCTTCTATTATAGACGAGCTGTAACTTTGGTGATTAAAAGTATTTACTGGACAATACCAGCCAAAGTAAACAATAGCGTTATATGGGATGAATTGGAATATGCCGGAAGGGAGAAATAGATTATCGAACACTGTATTAACTGAATCCCCACAAAAACAATATTCCGTTAGCGAAGTTGGGTGCTTTCAAAATACTGAAATCGTATTGATGAAATATGTGCCAGTGGTAAAATTCAATTCGTATTATAAAATAGTTAAATTGCTTTTTCATTTGTGAACGTTTTGGAAACAATTACTAAATTAAAGGAGTATGAATGGAGTACAATGTAACAACTTTATAGAAAATTTGTCTGTGAATTGATTCTGGATGGATACTGAATTTGTATTATTATTAGAGAACATGGTTTGGAATATAAAAATTGTACATATATTTTATTCATACTCGAGTAGACATCGAATGAATATAAGCTTTTTGGACAACATTTATTGAGCTCCCGAATTCTCAAACAGGCTCTACTAGATATGGTTAGGTATCTCGAGAACGATTGATTGATGATTGACTGATTGTTTGATTGGTTCGGCACCACCAGTCAGAGGATTCGAGATCTCGGCATTTCAGCCTTAAGACTTTTTGTGCTCTTGGTTGTACCGTTTTTGTGAAGGGACCTAACCTAACCAGTAGCCCTTATCAGGCTCAACAGTCTTTTCACTAGGTCCTTCTTGGAGAAATCCTCACTTGAGTACTCAGTCCTAGGACTCTTTATCTCCAATGAGACAGTGCTTCACGTTCGAAGATAATGTGTGAGGCTGTTTCCTCCTCTTCCAAACACAACAGATAGGTTCCTCTCTATATATGCCAATTGTATGCATGTGCTTCCTTAGGGTATAGTGACCGGTGAGTAATCCCGTCTTTTTCCTTAACTGGCTCCTAATGAGGTTCAGTTAGTCAGCCACTCCGAGGGTTTTTTGATCAGGAGTTTGCTGTGTTCCTGTTTTGGTACGTAACTCCAGTTCTCTAGATTTTCAAATTTTGTTACACCTGTTTTTACACCTCATCGCGGTTCTGCTCTCCTGATACAAGTGAAGAATCACCAAATTGAACGAAATTTCTTAAAAATACCAATAGCTCATCTTGAAAACGAACTTTTGGTAGTCGATTTTGTATCAGGAGAGCAGGAGCGCGAGGAGGAGTACAAAATATCAGGAGTAGCCAAATTCTCTAGATTTGCAAAATTGGTTACTTTTTACACCTCATCGCGTTTCTTTCTGCTCTTCTGTTACAACTGAAGAATCACCAAATTGAACGGAAATTTCTTAAAATCCCAATAACGTCTCTAGAAAACGAGCTTTTGGTAGTCGATTTTGTATCAGGAGAGCAGAAACGCGAGGAGGTATACAAAATATCAGGAGTAGCTAAATTCTGTAGATTTGCAAATTCTGTTACGTTTTACACCTCGTCGCGTTTCTGCTCTCCTGATCCAAGTGAAGAATCACCAAATTGAACGAAATTTCCTAAAATCTCAATAACTTTTCTCGAAAACGAACTTTTGGTAGTGGACTTTGTATCAGGAGAGCAGAAACGCGAGGAGGTGTACAAAATATCAGGAGTAGCCAAAGTCTCTAGATTTGCAAAAGTTGCTACTTTTTACACATTATCGCGTTTATGCTCTCCTGATATTTTCCAATTTTTTCCGGATTTTTTATCATATGCCCCATATATTTTATAAAGTCTAAACGTAGGTCTCGACGACTACTTCAATATTGAATCCATATTTTCATAAATAAAAAAGTTACTTTTATATTTTCGTATAAAATTCCAGTGGCAGCGCCGATGGGTACGAGCCATTATTTAGAGGCACTACCTGCGTAATCTGTTGTTTATTTTATTATAGTTTTTTGCAAAGTAATTACAGTTACAAAACATATACAAGCACATTTTCATGATGCAGTGGTACAAATCCTTCATTCTTCCTGCAATCGAGAAGCTGTGAAGTACCCGTTCGCAAAGATTATTCGAAGATTATTACATAAAAATAAACCACCAAAATTTAATTCACATGAGGTTGCTTATGTCAGAAGAAATATTTATAACATTCGTAGAAAAAGTTTGCCAAATATACTGGAAAACATCGAGGAAACCTTTGACTTCCTGGACGAGGCAAACATCCAAACCTCTAGGGGTGATCAATTTTTATTGAGAAATAGCAGAAGTAAACAAATAGTGATATTTTCGTGCAAATCTAATATTTAGATCTTGGAAAAAAAATATTTAGATCGTACGATGAACTATTGTTAGCAATTTTTTTGTCAGCTTTTCACTTCACATGGTTTGGGGCTTAATTTTTTCATTGTTGCCTAATAAAAACGCTTAGAAACTGATAAGACCCTATTCGGATTGATTATAAGTATTTGTAAAGATAATTATATTGAATTTACTGTTTGGACCCTTACTTTGTGGAATCTACTCATATTATATAATTATATTGCATTAAGAACTTCGAAAACTATTGTCAATTTTAAGAGAGGCATCCACAAAACACCCGAACAAATGTTTCCTTGAGTAGAAATAATTGGATGTCGGTTTTACCTTGCCCAATCGTGGTCTAGGAAAATTCAAGAATATGACCCCATACCAGAATAGGGTAAGTCCGGGATAGATGGACCACTGGTATAGATGGACCGGTCCAATATTTCGCTGCGCTGCGGTCGGTATATGGAGTTGTTGACGTCGAGTAAATAGGTTCACGCTCATTTTTGCTTGTGAGTTTCATGTGTATTTTATAGGAAAACTTCGTTTATTTATTTTGTTGAGTTAAGAAATATTTTGTATTAGATTTCTGTGTTGTGTTGTGTGGTTAAGTTAGTTTAAATGATTTCGATGTAAGACGTAAGTGTATACTTGTCTACGATCCTATCCTAAAATGGCGTTCCAGTAGCGTTGTTTGTCTGAACTGCGAGGTGGTCCATCTATCCCCTACAATTGGGATAGATGGACCAGTGAAATTTGGGATAGTTGGACCGTACCTCCTATTACGAGTAGGCCTTTGCTTTCTCAAATCTCAAATAAATATAAAGATGCATCTTGATAAGTAGGGTTTTTCTGATATAGGAAAATGCCTACATAAAATAAAAGGCACGTCTGGGAGAGGAGAAGGGTCTGAAGACAATTTGAAAAATGCAGTGAAAGCTGTTGAGAATAAGGAAATGGGAGTTAATGCTGCAGCAAAAGCGCTTGGCATACCGGAAACGACTTTAAAAAAGCGTCTTAGATCAAAGAGTTATCGTAAAGGTTCTATGGGGAAAAGTTCATTGTTGGGAATTGAAAACGAAAAAGAATCGTAGGACATTTACAATCAAGGGGGTTTACTCCAACTAGAGATTCTGTACACTCCATGACCTATTATTTAGCAGAAAAGCTGTATTAAAACATAATTTTAATCATGGAACCAAACAAGCAGACTACGTCTGACTTTCTTCCTTTTTTGTACGCAATCCTGTACTTTCCTTCCGGCAATCTGAGGGGGTATCTATTGCAAGAGCAAAGGGTCTAAATAGAACAGCTGTCAAAGAGTACTTAGGCCGCTTAAAAAATGTTTTGGAAGAAAATGGTCTTATTGATAAACCTGTAAACATTTTTAACATGGATGAAACAGGTTTACAAGTAAACAACAAACCTGGAAAAGTAGTTGCCTTGAAAGGTTCCAAGAATGTGACTTCCGTTACTTCGGGAGAAAAGAGTGAAACTGTTTCAATATTGGCATGTGTAAATGGAGAGGGTACATTCTGGTCGCCTTTTTGCATAATGAGAGGGAAGAATCTAAAACAGGAGTTTTGTCACGGTATGCTACCTGGTGCTGCATTAAAAATGTCTTCAAAGTCTGACTACATTATGTAACATGTCTATAGACCTGTTTCGATTTTACAGAATAAATCCTTTTAATTACCGCTCGTCGTCACTAGCCACTTCCAATTATAGTTCTGTGATCCCAAATTCTTCAGCCCTGATCATATGACAATTGACGTCTGCCAACGGACGCTTCCATTTTTTCAAACGCCACGAGAGACACCCCTTTTCGTTACCGACTGCCTACGGGGAAAGACAATCTCTCGTCATCTTTCATATTTTAAGTATCTTATGAATTTTGCTGTGGTACGTCATCTCGGTTGTTCAACCTAGTTGGACCAGGTCCATATTGACTGTTCAATGAAATCCAGGCATCACGTCCAGTGTCTTGTAAATAGTTATTTTCAACATTTAGATTTGTTTTATTATCTATATTATAAACAATTGAATGTAAGCACAGCCCCGAGGATATAACCCCCCCCCTAGGCAAGGATATAACTCCAAGAACTAGGCTATAATATAAGCCCTAGGCAAGGATACAACCCGAGGATAAAACCCCGGACACAGCAGTTCAAATCAAGACTGTCTACCTATATTCTTCGAGATCTTCTCAAGACTCCGTAGAGGCAAGAGCTGCATATCTTCTTCGGAAACCACTTCATATAAGCTAAGTACCTATAAAAGTACAAATTCCTCACTGTTCATTTCCTGTTGCAGAATAAATTACAAATTTGTTTTTAATTCTTTTTTATTTTATCATAAATCCTCAACTATAAAAGTTGAGGGAGATATCGCTCGGGGTAATTTTTAGTAACTTTTTTTATTATTAACTTTCATTTAAATTTTACAAGGCGTTTCTACCTTTTCCGCCTTAGTTTTTTCATTAGTATTTTCATCGACGCCAAAAAAGTAGTGGCGCCCTCAATTTTCACAACCTTTCTGTAACACTTGTGTAGCATAAACTTGGGGTCGAATCACCCTTGAGAGGAGTCTCTAGCCGGAGCCCTTCAAGCTGGCGTCTCTTACCGTTACAAACTGGCGCCCTGAAAGGTTACAGCCACTTACCGTTACAGTTAATACTGATTTATTTTTTGATTGGCCGAACACCCATTTCACTCCAAGAAAACCAGCTGGAAAGGTACTCCTACTTCTAGATGCACACACATCGCACACATTAAAATGCTGGATTTCGCAGAAAGGAGTGAAATAATTTTGATGAGTATTCCTCCCCACACCAGCCATTGCCATATATAGCCATATATATATATTAGACCGTGCTTCCTTAGAGTCTTTAAAAATGAGCTACTATTCTGCTTGCTCCAACTACATGACTAATAATCCCTCAAGGAAAATTACCCGGCTGCAATTTGGTTCTCTCCCTAGCATAGCTTGTGGGAAGTCGTTTTAAGCTCTCCGGAAAAAATAATTGCTCTTAAAAAGAAAAAAAGAGTCAAAAAAATGAAAATATAAGAGGAAAAGAGAAAAGGAAGGGGGAAAAAGAAAGGGAGGGAAGAAGAAAAGAAAGGAAGGGAAGAAAAGAAAAGAGACAGGGAGGAAAAGTAGAAAGACAGAGAGGAAAAGAAAAACGGGTATGAGAAAAAGCAGTTAGGAGTAGAAAGTGATGAGAAGCAAACAACGATGAATGAAACGAAGAGAACGCAAAAGAAGAAAAAACCTACATCATCTTCAGAATCTGAAGATATTGAGATTGATACAATTTGCAGCGACGATGACGATAGTGACTGGGTTTATTGTGTATGGTGTAAATAGAGCTACAATGAATCAAAACGAGAAGAAGATTGGATTAAGTGTGTGTCAGGCTCTCGCTGGACACATGAAAGCTGCACAAGATAATAAATGCGATTATTGTGGGAAGCGAGATTATCACAAGAAGATTACTGCAGAGTGAATTATTGTTCTGAATTTGCTTATCCTTTTTTAAATCGTTTACTTAGGAATAAACAATGTTTATACTTTTTATAACCGTTATGTCTTGTGTTATTCCCTGATTTGCTAACGTATATCAGAGGTCCATCTATTCTTTTTCAAGTCCTATGTTGGCAACTGCTTTGTTTCGATTTGCTTTCGATAACACCAACAGCCAAAAAAATTAAAAAGTATTGCGATTATTTAGTAGATAGGTATATAACAAACCTTCTCTCTTTGGGCTCAGAATTCAGCTGAATTTAGACGCACTAGTAATACCTGTGAATCTTTCCATAAACATTCCAATCCGTTTTTTTATTAAGCACATCCAAACATTTTAAATTCCTTGTTAAAAATAATTTCAAATTGAAACTTATGTGAAATAACAAATCATCAATATTATATTGATTTATTGTATATAGGATTCGTTTAAGACAGTGATAAAAAGTTTGGACATCGATGGTTATTATAAATAGGACGTGATATTTATTGTTTAAGATAATTGATTGCATATCGAACTCTAAGTAAACAATCTTATTTGTTGAAAGATGAAAATATACTTAATTTTTTATGTAGCCCTAAATATAAGAAAATCTAAACGTGGTATATCTGGTGATCGAGGTCACTGGAGGTCATTGGCTTTTCTCCTACCTTCAACTACCTCACCTGAAAATAGATGTACCATTCTGAAACAATAAGGATCCATTGTAAGGAAATAATAGTTTTTGAAATTCTTGCTGCTGCGATCTTAATGATTTATTTCAAATTCTCTCTCTATATATATATTGATAATGATATATAATGATATTTAAATTTGTCCTATTTAACTGTTATATTTTAAATTTTTGTTTTTATTGAATTTCATCTAATTAATTAAATATTATTATTCTAATTTAATTTAATCGTTAATTTACTTGAAAAAAAATCTCTTATCTCAGGGTTGCGTTCTATATTTAATTATTTTATTAAACAAATTTATTTATAAATACAAAACTTTCAAATTATCAACTATATCTATAATATACCAAAAATTTTTATTTACGGAAATTAAATTTATTATATTTACTTCTTCGATCTTCAAACTATTTTTAACTTCTATTTATTCAAAAATTGATTTATTATCTATTATCGTAATATTGTATTGCATTGTTGTAGTATAATTTCTCTTTCCATTTATATATTATTTGAATGTTTACTGATTTAAAAAAAATTTTAATCCAATATCTTTAATTTTCAATGGATTATTTTATTTTTATATTATCTCTCTGCCTGTCAAAATATTCTATCTCCACCTTTTTAAATCCAATAATCGTTACCCTCACTACCCACATTCAATTTTTATTTTTCCCCTGGTAACTATTAAAAAAAACTTCTTTCAACGTGACATTCTTCATAACCACAAATGACATATTTTTACACATCAAATTTCATAGATCTAACTTAACCTAGCCTACGTATACAATATCAATACAATATATCATTTGAAAAAGTTTGTTTAATTTGATGATCTTATAGTTCTTGGATTCATAAGAGATATAAAACTTCATATATTATTGATTAACAATATAGAATTAAACACAAATACTCTTTAGATCTAGAATACCTCATGTTTTGGCTTATGCTACGCTATTTTTCAATATATTTTCACTTATCTTCTCATAAACATCACCTGTTTGTGAAAAGAAAATGATAATATTTTAATCCACATTGATTATTTTTTGTTATCTTTGTTGAACATTTTAATCTGGTTCACATCTACCATTTTTCGTAAAATTTTTATATAGTCTCCGAAAATTACGACCATGGTGTCATTCGATTCGTATTGTCATGTAGAAAGTTTGAGGAAAAGTCAGGAAAGGCGCTGAAAAAAATCACAAAAGTTATGTTCAAATAAGTAAGAAAAAAGTGGGGGTTTGGTTTTTTTTTAATATCTCGAAAAATATTCAAAATTTTCGAGTTTTTAAAAAAGATCTAGAAAGATCATCAAATTTGCAAAATGGTACATAACAATAGTTGTGTATTGAAAAATAATAGAGCTAGAACTAGATTGAAAGGCTGAAATTGTTAATTAATTATTAATAAACAAAAAAGACGAAGCATTATTGTCATATCTGCAATAGTTTAAAAGTTATTATAGTAGTTATTAAATGGGGTACCTAAATGAGCAGCAAAATGAGCAGGGTTATTGACCGCAGTTCACCTTTATATAATAGGATGATAATAATATACAGAGAGCAGCGGAAGTTAGTATGTAGTACACGGAAAAATATTAGTATATAAATAAAAATTTAATTATACAGAGTGTAGCTAAAGTAAGTGTGCTCCGACATATAATAGGAGGGGAAGCAAGGTTCTTATTATTTGCGTATTTGATATACCGATATACCGCATTTGCAGCGATACTTGTTGATCTTGGAGCACTATAGTATACACGTTCTGAATTAAAACTAATCTCCGGTGTCACACACCTGCAAGCTTCCATTTCTAATCAAATAAATAATAATTTAATAACATTTATCGCTGAGTATTCTCTACTCTTCAATACCTGATCATTGAATTTTCATTCTGCTCCCTATATACCCCACCCCTATTACCCTTGCTCATTTTGAACTGTCATTAAAGAACATTCATAGTAGTTTAATAACATTTATTCTTTCTAATGCAATTTTTATTCTGCCCCGTATATACTACCTTGCTTCCCCTCCTATTATATGTCGAAGCACACTCTGTATAATTGAATTTTTATTTACATACTAATATTTTTCCGTGTACTACATACTAACTTCCTCTGCTCTCTGTATATTATTATCCTCCTAGGTCAGCTGCGGTCATTAACCCTGCTCATTTTGCTGCTCACTTAGGTACCCCATTTAATATCTACTTATTATAATTTTAAAAGAAAAAGAGCTAATGAAAAAGACACGTTTCAAGGCATAATAATATTAAAAGCTATAGAAAAATTTTTTTTTTCAAAAAAACACACATGGCTACTTTTATTATAGAATTAAGTATTTAAAAAAAAATAAATGGAAAAAATGAATTTATTTATAACAAATTGCTTCTTAAATAAACAAATGAAAAACGATAAAAAAATTCATTATTTTAAAATCTCAAAGAACGATAGAATTTTTGATTTTTAGAGAAAAAGCGTTTCATTAATTTTAATATTTAGCCGTTAAAAACGATTGTTAATTAGTAATAGTTATTTATGCAACAAGTGCATAAAGTGGTGCTTTTTTTCGCGAATGAAAAAATTGACAATTTCATGAGTGAAAAAAGACATTTTATGCATATGCTGAAAACACTATTTTTTCTACAAGCAAGCAAAAACCAATAAATGTGTTATTTAGGCTGCTCTAAATGTACTAAAAATGGCATCGGTTTGAATGTTTATGTTTGTCATGATGACAAAACGCTAAGTAAAATGTCAGATGAGTGCAATCTGCAGAGCCATTAACGGAAATATTCAAAATAAGCGTTAAAAAAACTACGTTATCCCACTCTAATGTCACTTTTTTAAACTGTTTAACAAATACATATTTTATGTACGAAAATCGAATAAAAACGTCACTTTTAATAATGATTGTAGAAAAACGCATTTTTTTGCAACAAATACATTTTTTAAGGAACCGTTTTTTTTTATAAAAATCCTAGTTTTTATCAATAAATATAATACAACAAATTTTTTTTTAGATTTACTCATAAACAATGGATTTTTTATAACAATTTTTTAAACAATAATAGTAAAAAATAAAATATTTTTATGTAGCTTTTAACCGTTTTAGACATCGAAACAATCAAGATTTAGGTGAAATAATTTTTTTTTATTTACATAACTAATTTTGCAGTTTTAGCAGTATTTCCACATCAAGTCACTAATGTTTGCACAAGAAATTGTATTATACTGAAATGCGTTAATTCTTTTCATATATAAGATCACAAGAGAAAAATATTTTCAAAAAGTATGAAAGTATGATGCTTCGCAATTACCGAAAAGCAACAAACTTGAATAAGACCTTAACAATTTTGCCTACACAATTTTTTCTCGAGTAGTATTCGAAATTACTATTCCGCGAGAAAAAGACAAAAAACAATGAAATTAGAGAACTTTTATTTAACAATGGAATATAAACAAAAAAATAGCTTATTTTTTTATGTAAAAGTTACAGTTATAATAATTAAACGTTTGTGCATTATTTTCATCGTTATGATGTGATTGTAGAACATGCCCTTGCAGTATGTTTGAACTCGTACTAAACTATATCCATCGAACAAACAGAGCGATCCAAACAACGATAGATGTGTGATCGAAGTATGATCACCATGCGCCTCTGCATCTGTTGGCCTAAAATAAATATGCCTCCCTACGCTGGCCAATCAGATTTAACTGCAATCGGCCGGAAGAATTCATTGTCTTTTGTACATCGGTACATCGGAGAGAACACGTTCACTATGCATGATTCTGTTTTGGAACACTCCGTTCTTGGATGGACCGAGTATAGGAAAATTCACTTGATCTGGTACTTTTTCTCTTAAGTTTCCAATTAATTTTAAATGATGTTCAGAGTCCAACTGAAAATAAGGTTTCAAATAGTTGGCACGGAAATATCTTGTTAATTTCATAATCTCGTGCTCACCAACACCTTTTTTGCAAGGGCAGAAATAGTGGAAGAGCGATGTGAATGGTTTGTTACTTTAATTTTTTGGTATTCACGCCAATTTTTTCTGCCAAGAGTTTGGTCCATTTCAACATGCTGTTGATTCCAATAGGCATGTTTTTCTACCAAATTCCTTTTTTCCAATCTGGATGGACTGTCAAAAAAGCCTGTTACTTGTGATTTCTGGATTGGTATTCCTTTTTCCAATTATTTCCAAAATAGACAAGTAGGACAAAGATTTTTGTTAGTGTTAGTTTCTTACCAACCATTCGCTACTGGCCAAGGCTTTTGTACCTCCTTGTGTGGTCTTTGAAAATATGGGATCGTATTCGATACGTTCCGTAAATTCTCCTTTTAGGTCTAATTCTTGCTGGAAATAATGTACTTTGCAGTTCACTGCTTCGTTGCCTCGTCAGGCAAGATCAAAAGAAAATAAGTAAAATTTTTTTTCTGTAGGCCGTCTGGGGTGTCTTCGTCATGATTTTTTATCATTTCCAATAATTATTTTGTTCTAAGGGCCTTCGAACTTTCTTTTCTCTCCCTTTCTTTGAAGTTGTTTTCGTTTTGAGTCCTTTGCCAAACGGGCTGATTTAAAAACAGTGTCGGTTAATAGGTCTATTTTTATATTAAGGTCTTGATAGTACTTTTCCTGTGGCATATGCGCCGTGGTGTTCCATATGCTTTTGATACTTGACTCTTGATAGTCTTCTCCGTTTTTTCATATTCTAAGCATAATCTCCCATAATTTCTGCTAATTCTTCGACTGGAGTCTGCTTTCCAAGCTTATAATCTCTTATCAATAAGAACTGTGAAAACTGCCGCCAACAGGATGCTTTGGAGACACACGTATTTGCAGATATATTTTCCCACACTTCCTTTTAAAAATCACATGTGAATTTTGTCTAGGTGATTGCAGGTAACTTTTTTGTCAGTAGGAAAGATGCCGTTCCTACGGTATTTTGCCAGTGAAAAACACTATAGTGGAATAGTCATTGAAATAGTCATTGGAATAGTCATTGAAATAGGGCCCCTACACGAATTTCAATTTTAGATACTAGTATTATGTCGATAAGATGGGATATTAGAAATTCGTCACAATTTGGAGGGGAACCTTGAATTCGGGTACGATTATTTTCGTCGTATGGCATCCTGTCGTTGGATTTCAGAACTACGAAATTCATTTCTATCAAAATACAATGTAAACTTTGTTGATGCAACAATTTTGCCACCATAGGTATCCAAAAAATATTTTACGCACTTACAATTTATACATAATAATAGTACATAGTTTATGCATTATCTTAATGTATATTTAAAACAACTTGGAGGGTAGTTATCTGTCGGTTGTGTATGGAAAAAAAGGAAACAGCTTCAAACATTATCTTCGAATGTGAAGCACTGTCTCATTGGAGATATATAGACTCCTAGGACTAGAGTACCCAAGGGAGGATTTTTCCAAGAAGGACCTGGTGAAAAGACTGTTGAGTCTGATAAGGGCTACTGGTCTATTCACATAAGCGGTACAACCAAGAGTACAAAAAACCTAAAGGCTGATGTGCCAAGGTCTCGAAGCCTCTGGCTGGTGGTGCCAAGCTAATAAATCAATCAACCAACGATTCCCATTTATTTCGTATATACAAAATATAAATAGTGCGACTTGATGTCGCTTACGCCGATCTTCTGGTTCTATTGATTGTTTCAAGCACTCTTTCAATTCCCTCCATCACGGCTTCTTGCATGGAAGCATCATTCCTATATTCTCATTGTTTATGATCTATACTCGATCCGTCCGCACCTAGTAGTGAACATTCCCACAGAGATTGTGTTGTGATATCCCTAGAAACCATCGAAAAGCAGGGTCATATATTAATGGCTTCACCTAGTTTTAATGTTGAGTAGTTAAAATGTTAAAATATATATACTTTTATGGTATCGACCAGGCACTCGATATTTTAAAGAAATAAATTTTAATGTTGGATGTTGTATTTGTATATGTTGGATTACATAAAAATACGCATGTTTATAATTTTAATAATTGTGTAAATTAAATAACATTTAAATTTCATAATACCGATAATTCTTAGTCAACAAATATGAAATAAAAAATGTATTGATATGCCTGAATTAAATACAGATAAATTTGAAAGAAATGGTTTCCAAGGAAATTATTTTTTTGGAGAAAAATGTTTTTTTTTTAATTTTGACGGGAGAAGAGAAGACAAAGGAGAAGATAATTTTTCCTGAATTAGACGAAATATATATTTTTATTATTGTCTAAATAGTGGAATGGTCAAAATTATGAATATATGACATGGTATGTGAAGGAGCGGTTTTTGTATGGAATGTCCAAAAATACAGTTGGTGAGTTATTCTCAAAAATTTTGAATTGAAGATTATGTTACTATAAATGGTCTCATTTGTATCAATATATTCAATTGGAGGTCACTATCAAAATTCATGAACATTGAATTAATGTAAAATTTGAATAAGTACGGTTTTCAAACTGACAAATAGTGCGAAATTATAAAAAACTGAGTATTAAGTGATTAGAGTAGATAGTAGTTAGGATGTTATTAGAATAGTTAGTATAAAATTTATAAAAAAGAATTTTGGTGATATCACAAAAATTTTATATATTTATGGTAATTGTGGTTTGTTATAGATTTATTTGTGAAGTTTTGTATTGCATTTGTTCAATTGCGTTGTTTATTATAAGTTGTTTACTAGACATATTACTTCATTTTTCATTAAAAACAAAATATTATATACCATAACAATGGGCGTTTATAATATTAAAAAAAAATTATTTTTCATTCCCTACTGAAACACCCCTGAGATAAGAGATCGCCGGCTTGGTTTTTTTTTTAAATTAATTGAACTGGTTTATTAGTTACATTCATTAAGGTTGATGAGTATCTTAGTGTTAACAAGGAAACCATTACAATACATTTATTTATATCTCATTCATTTATATTTACAATCGCTTCTTGCGCATGTGTCAGCTATATTTCAGCTCAGTAAAAGACAGTATTTATAGTAACTGGTTAAGAACTGGTAAGGTTTATCCAAATCGTCAGAAGTTTCTTCCAGTTTTTTATCGTTTTGTTCAATACACTTTTCCAATCTTGGTAGCAGAGACGTTTTGGTGGGTATTTCAGGTGTGTGATTGTTAGATTCCTCCAATTCCTCTGACCTTTCGGCACACTTTACTTCCAATTCTATACACTTTTTTATAGTTGTTTCTTATTTTTTGAACAGGCGTGTTATGATGAAAAATGTTTTCTCCGAAAATGAGCGAGATACCGTTCGGGGGTGAGTTCTGTCTGTAGAATGGGGAGGGTGAGTTTAGGCCCGCAGCACTTAGGCCACATGTGACCCATTGTACATCCTCCCGAGGAGTTGCCCTCCTAGGTCATTGTCCATCCTGTCCTTTCCAGGAAGGTGGACACTGTGGACAGGTCACTAGGAGACATCTCCTTTATATCGGCAGGTGTAGGCCAAGATTCACCGAACACACACTTTCTTATTGACGATAACTCCGGGCACTCGCATAAGACATGCCTGACAGTTTAATCTTCTTGTTCACACATTCTGCATAGAGGTGTGTCCACTAGCCCCATAGTATGGAGGTGTTTCCTTAATTGACAGCGGCCAGTCAGAAATCCTACTGTTAAGCGTAGGTTTTCCTGGTCGGGGGGTTTTAAGCCCGATAATCTTTTCCTTTTCGGGGGTTAGTTTTCTGAACAATGTTTTAATAGGCTGATGGAGTGAAAGCCCCGTCGTGCTTTTACTGTTGGCACCGACCTTTGGTTCACCTTCAATTTTATTTTCTATGTCGACAAAGGCAATCTGATAGTGGCTACACTTTTTACCTTCCTTCTTAGGGACTCGTTAGTTTTCTATAGAAATCTATATTAAGGTTTTTCTTGGGAAGCGGAATACTCGACCTAGACCGGTCTCGCGTTCTTAATTAAGCTGCACGTGACATCAGTTATTTTGCTCTCTCGATTAAAAGTGATTCCTCCTACCTTTATTTTTGATGTTTTTATTGATTTTCAAGAGAGTATCATTCTTTTCACTTTATAAAGTTGATTCATGTTGTCCGGTTGAAAGTGGTTTGGTAGGTTCTTTTCTGTTTTCTACATTCACCGATTCGTTGGGAATTTTCAGCTCCATCTAACTGATAAGTCTGTTGTTTTCCACAACCCTGAATTTTTCAAACAGTTTTCATGGTATTTGATCCAAATTATACTAAAAATGGCACACTTCTAATTAACACGTCCGTTTTCGACGGATGATTGATTGATTGAAACTCGTGTTATTGACGAACGTACAAATGCATACTAATTTTCAACATGTACAATTAACGATGTTTGGACATTTGAACAATGTTTGTCGCTAAATTGCATAATGTAAAATATTTTTTTGTGAGAATTACAGATGAGTTTTAATATCAATCAAAGTTACATCAATTAATTTTAAAAGCTAGTTGAGCGCAAGAAATTCATTGAGTTTAAGTTCTCGTTTCTCCAACTCAGCAGTAGGGGAGACTGGGGAGGGTTGAGCTACTTTTTTATTAACTATTGGTGTTAATTTTTTAACACAATAGCAACATTATTTTAATAGTATATTATGCAACGATCATGTAATGATGGTTATTAATACACAAGCATTAACCGGGATACGGAACGAGCCGAAGGCAAGTTTCGTATGGTTAATGCGAGTGTATTAATAACCATTACATGAGAGTTGCTTTCACCATTTTTTCTACGAACAAGAGAAGAAATTTGAATTCCCTCCAATCCATAAATTGACCATAAAATATATCATATACATTTTTCGCCTTTTCGGCAGGTGGTGTGTATGAAAACTCTTCGTCGCTCGACATTTCTTTTAAAAAGTGGAAGGTGTTAGATGTATCCCGTATGTCAAATGTAACTACTGTATGTAAGATGAACACTGACATTTTGACATGACAGTTATAAATAAAGATGGTTTTGATGACTACATGTTTCAATGGTAACCTAAATAATCCTGGTTCATCGTAATAATTGAAAGGCATCCAGTAATTGCAACCTACATAAAAGAAAGCAATATATTTAAATAACACAGAAGGTATCTACCTTTTTGACTACCGCAAAAGATTGAAACTGTCATAAAACACGAATCTCTTGGAAACTATCAAACATTGTACATAAAATATTGGGTGTGCCTACTTGGTTATTTAAAAATCTAGATTTTTATTGGTCAACTTTTCAGTTTCATAATGAAAACCAGTGTTATAATGAGTATTATTATGAAACTGAAAATTGGCATTTAATTAATAACTTATAGTATAGGAGTAGAAAAAAATTGTTATTCAAGCAAAAAATAATTGATTTAAGTACCACACTTGTCTCACACCTCCCTTATAAAGGGAGGCTTGAGACAAGTAAAGGGAGGTTTGAGGCAAGCGTAGGGAGGTTTGAGACAAGACTAGTAACGATAAAGTCTCGAGTTAAAATCAAATTTTTGAAGACAGTTTATAATTGTTTAACCCTTTAACCCTGCAATAATAATAATTAACAAAAAAATACACGTTGGTACTTGAAAAACATGAAAGAATACAGCAGTCATGAAAATATTTGCTAAAAAACTCCATATTTGGAAAAATCTACTGGAAAAGAAAGGGTCCTAGTGTTCTTGCTGTTCTTCCAGTAAAGAAGGGGTTTAGTAACTTAACCAGATCGTCCCTAGGTGCACAACACTCATCGGCAACATCAGGAAAAATAAATTTGTATCCCGGAGGCTTTGGTCTCATGCATAATAAGTCGTAATCGTTGCCATCAATATTTATGACCTTAGCAACGTAATGTCGGAAAGTCTTTTTGGTAGGAAATCGTACAAGAACATAGTCATCCTTACAAACTTCTTGATTCATAAAGTTTTTTCAGCATTTTATTTCTCAATCTGTTCCTCAATATCGGTTAACCCATCAGAACTCGAAAAACTTGAAGAATAGTTAGATTGTTCAGATTCCTCCATGACTATCTCAATCCTATTTTGTTTAACGGGCACCTGTTTTTCATTTTCTATCAACAATTTTTTCCAATCTTCCCACCCTTTCTCCTTTTTTTTATTTTGCTTTCTCTTTTTCTTTGCTCTTTCCTCAAATTCCTTTTCTACTAGGTCTTTTTCGGGAGTGTCTGTTAAAATCCGTGTTTTCTCACATTTCCATCCAGCTTTCTTTTCACGTGGAAGAGCTTTCGGTAATGGCCGTATAACTTCAGGGCTAACAAATACATTTGGATTATTTTGGGAAGTACTAGGAACAGCTAAAAGTAAATTTTCTGTAGCCTGTGAAGCTTCAGGTGGATCTGGCCGATCTGTAATTTCAGAACTGGTGAAATCAGCATCTGAAAATACAGCAGGATACTAGCTGTGCAGGATTGTTGACCATCCTGTTATCTGCCGCTTCATTATAAAACCTTTTAAAAGGCCCGAGTCCAAGGGCCGTAGCTTATGGCTAGTATGAGGTGGAATGGTCAGTAGCATTACTCCATTTTCTTTACAAATGTTGAGCCTCTTTGGGGTAATATGGCTATCATGGTTGTCTAGTATCAGCAGACACTTTTGTGATAAAATTCTCGTGGGTCATCCAACCTGATGGATTAACAGCAGCATCGGCACCAATGGGAAGTCCTCTTGTCATATAATCCTGAATCCTAGCCCTCGGAAAAATTAAAAATGGGAGAATAGTGTTACTAGACGCACTAATAGTGCATAAAAATGTTACCAGCTTTCCTCTTTCACATGATGTTGCCTTTGACACCTGCTTCTGCCCTTTCTTCGCAATTATTTATTGCGGCTTATGTGCTGTTGTAACTCCAGTTTCACCTGTATTATACATGCAATCAGGTTTAATCTGTTCCCTTGTCATAATGGTTTTTAAATTGTCAAAAAATAGCAGCACGGTATATTTATTAAATGCAGTGGCACGTCCTACACTCGTGGCTTCTGGTGTCCTAAGTGATAAGATATCATGACTTGACACAAAACCTTTTAGCCAATCACGCGTTGCTTTTTAATTTTTCTCCCAAGCTGCTAAAATTTTTTTGTTATTTTCAGTTGCAAGGATGTAAGCAAACTTTCTTACTGCGATTGGAGTAAGTCCATAATGTATGTAAATAAGATATTGAACTAGCAAAAATTCTTCTTGATTAGTAAAAATTTGCGAAGAATTAAAGTTTGCAACAAACGATACGATTTCGTTTGATTTAAAGGTTTTTACGTATCTGGATAGAGTCGTTCTATCAATATTATATTTTTTTGGCGACTGTGCGGATTTTACCATAGTACTACATATTTCCCGTACTACAGTTTCCAAAATTTCAGGATCAGTGGGCAGTCGGCCTTTCGATTTCCACTTAAAAGGCATCTGCAAAAAAATTATTATTCTAGATGCTGCAGTGAAGATTTCAACAGAAGAAGCTAAAGATGAATCTACGCCAGCCTATATTTCTTCACTTGGAAAAGAGAGAGAAAAAACTGAAATCGCAGTACAGGTATTTTTAAACCATGATGAGAGGTTTGATCCCACATGAAACCTGTTCATCCGTCCCCTCGTACCAGCAGCCACAACAAATTACGATTTTCAAATTAAAACATAACCTAACAAATGATTTAATACATGAAAGTATGTTAAAATATTATGTTATTCAGGTAATTCATCCATATATTTCCCAATATAATAATGCGAATAAAGAATCCTTATAAATTTTGTTTAGCCTTAAAAACAACTTTTCATTATAACTTTCGTAAACGCCTTCGATCTGTTGTTAAACTTAGATAACGTGAAAGAAGCAATGAATAAGCTTCCACTGAACGGAAAAGTAAATTTATTTGAGGATACGTTACCAATGCAACATTTACGGTTCAAACCTCCCTCTAGCTCAGCCCTCCCCAGTCTCCCCTTCAATCATCTGGCATGTTGAAGTGAATATTACGTTTTTTTCTATTTTCGTATTCTCAGTGAACCCTTTCAATTGATACTCATACCATGGGGGTGCATAAAGAAATAAGTGGTTCGCATTCTTTGGAAGCCCGTCATATTGAATTTAGAATGACGGTATTAAAGTATATTGTCATAAATATTAAACGTAGATGCAAAATTTCGGCACAGTTGGTTGGAGATAAACTAATATTTCGTTCCAAAAAGGGGTAATCAGTTTCTATCAAAAGATGTCAAAGGACACCTTTCGCCGAGAAGCAAAAACTACTTCTCGGGCTATATGCCCGACAGACATTGGATTTCACTTCTGAGTTAAGAGAGATTGCTATATCTGCAAGATATAACCAACCATTCTGGTTTGTAATTAGAAGGGACAACATCACTTGTACACCGGTTTCGGCGTATTTGCGACTCGCCAGTACAAGGTAGATGTCATCCATTTAGAATCAATGAAAGCATAATACTGGACTGGACAGAACGCTGAAACTACATCAATACATTGACCTCAATAAATATTTTGGTTTGTGGTTAGTTGTGGGGATGTGGCTGTTATCGCATTCTTCGCATTTCCTTTACTGAGGTTAAAGTATTTATGTGGTTCCAGCGTTGTCTTCAGTCCAGGATTATGCTTCCAGGGCTTCTGGACGGATGACATCTACCTTGTAATGATGAAGCGCAAATACGCAGGAACCAGTCTACAAGTGATGTTGTCCCTTCTAATTACAAATTATAATGGTTGGTTATATCTTGCAGATATACCAACTTCGTTTAACTAAGCAGTGTAATTTAATGTCTGTCGAGGCATATAGCCTGAGAAGTAATTGCTGCTTATCAGTCTCTGTTCTTTGAAAAATATTTTTCAAAAACTTTGTAACGCGTTATGATAGTATTGAACTATTATCTTTGACATCTATTAATAACACGCTTTACTAAAATATGACAATTTTCACAGGAAACTGTGATTAACCTTGAAGTAGGCGCGTTAGGTCTGACAGACTCCGCTTTCCGGAATTGTTCGGCCATTTACGCATTTTGCCGCCGAGAACTTGGCGCGTCCACCTAGCTTCTTGATTTAGGGCGTAGTTGAATAAATTAGGTGTTTGTGGGTGGTTGTGCAGGTCGTTTTCTGTCAAATGTGATCTGGAGTCTCCCAGATTCTGCGCGACCAGTTGTGTTGTATTTTTTTTCTGTGATAACTGTTAAGTCATTTTGATATTTATTGCGACTTTGAATCAGTTATTTATAGACAAAAATGGACTATGAAAAAGAGCAGCAAATATTGTGCGCCTACGGGATGAGCATGACTCTGACGAGGCGGCAATTGATGATCAATAAGATGTAGAAGATGATGTCGTGGAATGTAGATCTGATAACAGTGATACTGTCCAAGAGGATAGCCCTTATTCCGATGACTATGTTCTCACTACACTACCAGCAAAAATACCAAGAGTTGCTTTTTATCTCGGCGAAGACGAAAAAACAAAATAGAGAAAACATGTTCCGAATCAGGTAGTGAGAACTCGATCCTGGAACATAATAAGCCAACTTCCCGGTACAAGAGGTGGAGCAAAAAAAGCAAAAATTCCCATCGAGTGCTGGAATCTTATTGTGAATGACGAAATCCTCGATATTATTGTAGAACATACAAATATCTACTTGGCAATGAAAATGCAGAGCTACAAAAGAGATCGAGACTGCAAAGAAACAGATAAAACTGAAATCAAAGCCCTAATTGGTTTGCTTCATTTGTCAGGGCTGATAAAAAGCTCCAAGTTGAGTGTTGATGAAATATGGGACAGAAAGGGAACCGGAGTGGACCTATTATAACTCACAATGGATAAGCAACGGTTTCTTCTTCTTTTGAGGAGTTTCCGTTTTGACGACCAGGCTACGAGGGAAGAGAGGAAGAAAATAGATAAACTGGCGCCAGTCCGATAAGTTTTCGATATGTTTGTGAGTAACTGTCAAAAGCATTATTCCATGTCACAAAATACAACTATTGATAAAATGCTACTAGGTTTCCGTCGCAGATGCGGCTTTTGACAGTACATACCTTATAACACTTGTTATAAAGGATGTTAAGCAGTGAAAGGGTATAAATAAATATATTAAACACCTCTTTAAATATCTCAGGGTTGAAGAAGGGGTTCTTAAGGGGACAAATAAAACTATCGCGTTATGTAGATATATGATTAATAAATATTATCGTTTTACCTAACAGGTGGTAGGCCATACAGATTACAAGTATGTATATGAAGGTACTCAGAAGAAGGGCTCTTACGAAATGAAGCTAGGGAACACGAGTTTATCTATGGTGAGAACCACCGATATAATTAAACTTCAAATATCACATTTGGCGTTGACTTATGTCTAAAGTTATAACCACGTGCAAATTTGAGAAAAGTTTAGATGAATATAATTACAATAGATATGAATTTATTGAAAATCACCCAAAGTATGCATACCTAGGACTCATAGTATTTATGATTTACTTAAAATTAATATATCGTATATACAAAGATCACTGAAGGTGAATATTTAAAAAGGTGTGAATGTACAAATACAACCCTGTTAAATTTATTTTTGGTAGAATTCGAAGTTGTCGGAGAGAAGTCCTAGGGATTTACTTAAACCTATGTTACCTGGGATAACCACTTGCGAAAGGTTAGGACGTCTAGGGGTGAATACCAAAAGTTTAGTCCTCGCACGTGTAGATCGGGGTAACAATCATCCTATGATGATCCAGAGGTCCACACAGATTCTTAGAAGGTTCCGATCACCCTTAAGCCGATATTCGGTGGCCAAATGAGAAGGTGGATCTCGAAAATGCCTCAACGATGTGAGAACCAGTCGAATCCGAAAATAAGAATTAAAGTCAGAAGAGTGAAAAATGGATATGAAGGAAAAGTTGAAATTGAAATGGAAGTTGGAAGTTAAAGGTTGAAGTTGAAATGGAAGGTGAAAGTTGAAAGGGGAGGTGAAAGATGAAGTGGAAGGTGAAAGATGAAATGGAAGGTGAAAGATGAAGGCCTGAAATAGAAATAAACGTAAGTGAATGATATTGAGCCAGAATTCAGAATATAATCACATAAAAGTGAGTGGTCGACAAACTTACCGTTGACGGTGGGTGGCCTTTAAGTGAAACAAGACAAGTTGGGGTAATCACAGTTTGTTTATGAAGGAATAAATCCAACCCACTGGTTGAGTTTCCAGTTTTAAGGAACCTTGGGAACTTTTCCTTTTTAAACTTTTTGTAAATTACCAAAAAATCCGTTAAATTAACGTTAGCTGCTCTTAGCTAGCATCCAAAAAGCAAAATGGATCAATATCTCTTTTCCCTTGATCACAACCTGTCCTGAATGGTTGGTTCTTTTCCTTTACCAGTAGCTTCTAAGAGTTCAAAAGATATGCTATATGTGAATTTACAAAGGTGGAAAAGGATAAAGAATGTACTGAATTTGTAAAACTACCACTTTGTTAATGAATGATTGATTATCAGTCATATCTGATTATCAATCAATTAATTCTATTTTCTTGGTCTGACAGATGTCATTTTAACCTAGATGATCCTTATGTGAACATTTGAACCTTTGAGGTCTATATTTTATTATTAAAACTAAATACCTTATATTCCGAAACTGATCTTGCTCGCAATCACTACTTAACACTAGAAGCACCGAAGGGGTCATTTTGACACTTTTAAAAATTAATTGTTCTGGATCTTCTGAACCAAGAGCACTAAGACGCTAATAACTCTTGACTTTTAATCTTTTTATGTAATAAACACGTACAAGTAAGCTCAATCTTGTTTTGCATATCATTCCTATTTTATTACGGCTTTAGCCTATTAGCGCCGCATGGGGTCATATTGATCCCTGTCTTCAGAATATAGGAAAAATATTGCAATGCTTGTCTGAATTTATATCATATATAAATATTACCTATGTGTATCTGAAAAACCATCGCAAATGAGACATAAATGTCAGATTGAAAAACACTGCAAAGGAAACAAGACTGTCGTCAAATGTAAAAAGTGTCTCAAGTTTGCATGCGGAAATTGTTCAGGAAACATTGTTAAAACTGTAACTTGTGCCAAATGCGCCAACTAGTTTATGAGTATGAAGTAAATAGCTTTTTATTTGAATAAAGAAGCAAAATAAGTCTAGTTCTTTCAGTTTTTGCCGATTCTGCAATATTTATATGAGGAAAAAAGATGGGGTCAAAATGACCCCTTATAGCGCTAATTGGTATGCAGGTAAGCTCGGCGCTTCTAGTGTTAAGAATCATTTTCTATTTGTACATATATTTTTAGGGAATTGAAGTGGATATGAAAGTCTGGAAGATGAACTTCTGAAGATGTAGTCTATGTAAGATTTAAACTAGGAAATGTAGGTCAATTACGAATGCTAAGTAAAAGTAGTATTATTAAAATACAAAATAAACACAAATATGAAGAGTATTTATTTATTTTCACTATAATTTGTTGGTAAAATTTGTTATATTGAGTTGCATGTAACTTTTGACCTGTAACAACCTTCAAAACCAAACAAATATGGACTGAAACTTTTTCGTTGGTCGATTCGAAGGTCTGTTCAAACTAAACAATGACACTATGAGTATTGTTGAATGACTTGTATCACCCATTTCCAAAACGTCAAAAAATCTCACCACAGATAATTGGTTTACCGCGGTGCCCTTGGTCAAAAAATTGCTAAGAGATCATAAACTTACACTGGTCAGAACGATTCGGAAGAATAGGAGGGAAATACCAAAGGAATTTATTGAAGTGAAACATCGTCCAACAAACTCAAGCATGTTCGGATTTGAAGAGCATATGACAATTGTGTCTTACGTTCCGAAAAAAGGAAAGAATGTTCTCATGATTTCCAGTTTACACAACAGTGACGTAATTGACCCTGATACTGGTGATAAACATAAACCCGAAATGATAACGTTTTACAATTGCACAAAAGGGGGTGTTGATTATGTAGACCAGCTTTGTTCACTATATATTATGATGTAGCACGAATTAACAGGCGCTGGCCCATGGTGACTTTCTTCTCGTTATTGAATATTGTTGGAGTAAACAGTCAAGTTATTCATGTCTCCAATCACCCCGATCCAAGAGACGATTTGAAACGGAGAGTGTACCTGGAACAAATAGCATTGTCGTTGATTGAACCACATTTGCAGAGACGTTCTTATCAGAAGAATGTACCAGAGACCGTCCGTCAAAGAAGACAAGATGTAGCGGGAACCTCTACTGCATCTGGATCTAATGTAGAACAGATACCAGAAGGCACCAGAAAATATTGCGGCGGATGCAAAAATAAAAACAAGTCTAGGTTTTATTTCCAAAAATGTAAATCCTTCATTTGTCTAACATGCAAATATGTTGTGCTTTTCTTGTGCAGAAGCGTGAGTCTTTCCTCTTGAAATAATTTGAGTTTTGTTTGATTTCAGTTTGTTGCTCTAGTTTTTGTTAGGTCCTCGATTCATTCGGTATGAGGTATTTTTATATAAACAAATTGTTTACGTGTCTTGGTGTTCCTTTTCAATTAATTATAAAAAAAATCAGAATAATTATTTAAAAAAGGACCTTTTCGGATACGGTCTAACAGACTCCGCGCGACTAGTGTTGTTGGAGCATCTACTACTTTAAGTTCTCGTTTCTTCCACTCAGCAGTACAATCATCTGGCATATTGAACTTAGTATTACGTTTTTTTTTAATTTTCGTATTCTCAGTAAACTCTTTCATTATACCATAGGGGTGCATAGAGAAATAACTGTTTCGCATTCTTTGGAAGCCCGTCATATTTTGAATTTAGAAAGACGGTGTCATAATAATTAAACGTAGATGCTAAATTTCGGCACAAGTGGTTGGAGATAAAGTAATATTTCGTTACAAAAAAAGGGGTAATCAGCTTCTATCAAGTAACAAAACTTTCATAATTATTTATTATTCTTACAAGTTACAAGTCAATTAATAAATAGTAATGACTATTTTATCCATTTTATTCAAATCATTCAAATAAATCAAACTGTAAGCTTAGGGCCCTAGCATACAATAAAATGAAAACATCGTGTTAAAAATCTATCTACCAATGTGAACAATATGCTTGTTTGTATTCCCAATAATATTTATTTTTTGCACTTTCAGTAAAATAGTAATTGAAATTTGATAAGATTATCAGAGATTCCTACTAATTCAATTTCTTAATCAATCAGTAAGATACTCAAATTAATAAATTGTTAATGAACGACATTCATAGATAATCATAGCTCTGGCTTACACGTGTCATCAGTTTATATAAACAAAATGAAATTCCTTGTGGTTCTATTATTGTTAACGTACTTTGGTGAGTTGAAATGGTCTATTTTGGATATAAATATTAACTATTGAAACTTTTGATTAATTACAGTATGTATTTATGCAAAACCTCATAATTGACGAGGTTCAAAAAATAAAATGTTGAGCTACTTACCGTCAAAAAATCCAGTCACCAGCAATTTGACACATTTTCAAAAGTGGAACTACTCATTTGATTTTAGTGACTTTTTGTGGGAATTGTGAAAGAATTATTTTGTAGAAATACTGTGGTTGAAATTTTGATATATAGCTTATTTTAAAAATAAACGGGGTGCATAAATATAAAGATTTTTTTCACTCGAAATTTAGCGGTGCACACTAGTTCGCTCCGGCGGTCAGATTTTAATTCTCTACCCGAAAACATCATAAGTAAGTTCGCTCCCGTAGTGAATTTTATGAGGGGTGGTTGGGACTTTGGGATAATGACTAATACCTGGAAGGTTTTAAGGAAGCAACTGCAATAGAAGGTATTAACTGGTGTCATGATTTTTTCGATTCAATTATTGCATTTGATCCTATATTCATCGCTTACTTTTACAGGTATATCTATGCAGACCACAATCAAAAAAAATATTGAGTAAGTATAAAATATTTAGAATTCAAAACATTTTCAACATCTATTGGATTCGGTGATCTGATTCTTTATAAAAAACTTTTTATAATAATTGTTAATAACTTGAATATAAATGGCCAACATAAATCCTTTGTTCTCAGGAAAAACGATACCCGAGGAGCCACCTAGTGGGTGCCTACCCAGTAGTAGGATTGTTTCATATTTGCTCAATCCAGACTCTATATAAATAGTATTTGAGAAGCTTTAAGTTATATCTAGCTTGTGCGACATGTGACCTCAACTTGTAGAATAAAGCTTTGAGTTGGATTTATAAACTCTGTTATTTCCGATGATTCCCAGGTATAGTTTCAGGAAAAACAGTCATAACAGGCAGAGAGGCATGAAAGAATGACGGATGTAAGTTGTTGTTAGACGGGACATTTCTTAGTAACACGTTGTTGCTGGACGTAACTGTTGGTGATACTATCGGTTTCAATTTGGAAATACGAGTATGATGTTCACAATGGCTGGACTTGACGCCTAGCTTCATCAACCGCCAAATAATGAAAACTGTAGCTAGCTTGACGTTCCAGATTATCTACCTTAGTGATGAGCGAGACTGGTCTCGACATTGCTGCCTTGGACCTAGACCAGATGAAGGTTTGCAAGTGGCGCAATACTTACGCAAGACCAAGACTCTTGTGGTATTGCCTGGAAATAAAAGTTATGAGGTATATAAACATTCGTCTGAAAAAACCTTGGTTTTCGATGAATAGGGTCTTTAGAAATATATAAATTAATAAATATACATTTGAAGCCGTTTGCTTAATGCAAGATATTCGCCAGTCGTGGACTGCATGAAGCTAGATTGTGAAATGTTTGAACTTTCATTTTTATGTACTTCCTTACTGCTTTTAACTATAGTCGACATGAGTTGATACATAAGATCTTGTTTCGTCTCAAAATTTCGGGACATAAATCGAGACATATATCGAGATGAGACGAGACCAACCCGGTCTTGGTCTTGTTTTGCTCATCACTACTCTACCTTCATTGTAACAAGGAGTTGTATAATAATGACTCGCCTGTACATCCTATAAACTCAAATATTTTCTATCCATTTTGTGTTCAAGAATTTCTCCATAATTATGAACAACTGTAACTAAGATCAATTTCATTGTGGAGTAATTATTACTATTACTATCATGAGAGTATAGCTTCGGGAAAAACCACAACTCTCCCAATATACGGAGGACCTGAGGTTTGGCATTCAAAGTCTAGTAATGAGGATGGGTCTAGACAAGGAACACTGCAGAAAAGCGCGGTGTTTTGTGTCTGCACCTTGCAGACTGGAACTCCATCGTTGCGGCTGTCGTCGGCTGTTTCGCTGGAATTTCGCTGTTTCGGCGCGGAAGGTATGGTGAGGAAAAGAAAAGGAAATCTTTAGTGTTTTGTGTTGTCAGGGTTTATGATATAGGCGAAAAGTTATAGAATGCCTTGTTGCTCTGTCCTTGAACAGAGCAATTGTGGTTGTAGTAGGACGGTATAAGATGACAGAGTGTCTCGATTACCATCCTACGGTCGGAAGGGATTGCATTCATTAGGATAACGCAAGTTATCTCGAGGATTTTCTGAACTTCCGAAGGGAAGTCGAATGGCATGGGTGGTTTTGGGAGTGTTATTGGGGCAGTTTCCTCGGGTTTTGAGGTGGAAGTTTGCCTTTTGGGGCATTTTGGATCATAGGTTGCGTGGTCGCCACCACAGTTCCTGGAACAAGGCTTTTTTGCCTTGTCACATTTTTCGGATCTGTGTTCGTGACTTCTACAGTTCGGGCTTTACATTCAGAGACGGAATGGCTCAGTTGTGTACAGCGACTACAATATTTGCGGACGGGAGGAAGTTGGTTGGAGTTTGATATTTCACATCTATGATTAAGGCCGTAAAGGAAGATTCCTTTAGAGAGTGCCTGGTGAAGTTGAATTTCAGAGTTAGTAATAACTCTGATTAGGGAGGTTGGAGAATTGGTGGATTTGGAGACGATCCTCCAGCACTTTTGGAAATTGATTCGAAGATCTTTGAGAAGATCAAAGATTTCTTCGTCGGAGATATTTTTGTCAACTTTGGAGATGACGAAGGAGAAGTTTGGAGTGTGGGTGTTGGCTGAATTTTCTTTTCTGGAGGCGGAATATTGTGAGTGGAAAGGTAGGCCTACAACTTTGTTGTCTCCGATGACGTTTTGAATTTTTGACTGGAGTTTTTTGGGGAAGATGTGCTTTGGAATTTTTAGGAAGGCAGTGCAGTTTGGGTTGGCTGCAAGATAAGAGATTTTACCTCTTGAGATTTCGTTTCTATTCCGAAGGATGAACAGTTCCTTCTGAGAGCAGAATTTGGGTGGGAGATTTCGTAGGTAAAGGGTTTGAAGCGGAGTTGTTTGTGGAGAAGAAATGTGGGATGAAGTTTTGGACGAAGAAGTCCGAACGGAACCGCGAACGGAGGCTACTTCGTCGGTTTGGCTAGGAGTTTGTGCTTCGTATATTGTGGAGGCCTGGGAAGAGCGAGAAGAATGGGTGGTAGAAGAATAGGTGGTCGAAGGCGGAGATTTGGCAGCTTTCGAGTAAGTTTGGGGGTGACTTAGTTGTTTGAGGAGTTTTTTAGCCATGGACGTAGTTAATTGATTTTAAGAGAGATCTGAAGGATTCAGATCGGGTCGTGGAATAGGAGATTCCATAAGAGGGCGTGGTTCGGAGTTTTTGAAACTGATGGAGGGAGTCTCGGAGGCTTTTTTGGACGAAGATTGGCAAATAGAAGTTTTGGAGGTTTTAGAAGTGGGAAGTTGAGGAAACCCTTTAAAAGTGTCGTCGTGTTTTGTTTTTGATTTGGGCATGATTAGGAAAGGTTTTTGGGGTTTTGGATTACTAACACTTTTTTTAACTGGTTAGCACCGGCGTGTGTCCTTTTTAGAGCGGTTTCTGAAAAAAAACCGAATTTTTCAAGGCCTGGCCTATTTTTCAGACCGTAGCAGGTAACGGTGTGAACCAGTCACCGTTAATTTAGCTACGTGCCTGCTCGAAAGTAAAACATGAGCCCCATATTCATCTCATCTTATAGGGTCCTGTGAATCAGACATGTAGATGATAATATGATGATCAGTACTACCTCTTTTTGGAGTACTCTGCTACTCTCGTTGATTTTGTTTGCGTAATTGTTGGATGCACCTTCCAGCTGAAATGCGCTGCAAAACTTTAATAAATGAAGGAAATGAATTCAAATTGAAATCACTACTATCAGTTCACTTTGCAATATTTTCTTACAGGATTCAATTTTTTTATTGTCTTACAGAACTGAAATATCTGCTAAACCATTCTGCCCTATTTGTGAACAGATAGTTGAAAACCTTCAAGAACACTTTAAGGAAGATTTGTCAGAGGTGAGTTCAGTTACGTGTTATGACCATTATAATGGAATCATTATATTTAACATACGGTATGGTGTAAATGGAGGGTATAAACTCATTATTTCGTGAGCCAGCTACCTTAGGAAAAAATCTGGATCCCTTAGATTTTCATATTCGTCATTCTTTTTTCTTATGACGTTATCTATGTTAATATAATGACTCAATCCTTAAATATTTCAAATGGAAATGTGGGCGTTCTCATTTGTATACATGTAAAACTGGGGTTATATTCACCGAGACCTGAAAGATCTTTTGTGCTCCCTTTCCTCTACTTGGTTCCTGAGGAAAGTCTCAGAAACTAGTAGTTCCTTTGGACCTATTTCCTGAAGGCATTTGAGGAAATTCGTAGGTTTCAGTTTAGGTAAATGTTTCTCTTCTATCCAGCAGGCTCCTAGGAGTCTTTCTAGGCATTCCCATATACTTTTAGAACTGACTACGCAAGAACTAAGGGATTTAATGGCTGCTTGACTATCCGACATGGTGATAATTCTTCTCCTTCACTAATATTGAACTGGGCACACTCTCCGATTGCGTGAATTTCTGCTTGAAAGCTACTTAGGGTTTTTTCCCAAGCTTTCAGAGTGCTTGGTTCCCGGCCCGTACACTCCTATCTCAATCCCTTCTATTGCTTTTGAGCCGTCTGTGTGCTATTGAACGGTATTCTTTCCAAGCCTGATAATTGTGTTGGGATCCCATTCCTTCTAGTTACTGAATTCTTTTGAGTATCTATTCAGACATATCAATATTTAATTGATTCAATAAATAGGGAAGCCCAAGCGGGGATTTTGCGGTTTACTTGGATGAGTCAGACGACCATATGGGAAAAACCTTGCACCGTGTAACGTACACCCAACATATATGTACCCTTAGTATAGAGGCGTGCGTTGAGGGCAGCCGATCAGCTTAGTAAGAAAAATCGATCCTTAGCAAATCTGGAGAGCGTTAGATTGAGATTAGGTGAGTTAATTATATGCAGAAAAGTGTACATTTCAATAACCTGACGATTTGAGCGTGACATAAGAAAATAGGCGAGTCACGAAGTTGTAAAAAAATGTCACCTCGAAATATTTTTAATTTTGAAGGAAATCCATTAAGGATTACGGAAAAAATATAATCTGACTATTTCCACATGCAGCTAAAATCATCAATAAAGCACGAAGCGTACTGCTGCTGAGAACTGTGTATTCCACACTCCGCACGTCTCTTTCTTTCCCACACTTTCTTCATCTCTCACTCTCTCGCACCGTCTCCACACTAATGTCTGCCGCCATGATGCCATCTCAGCTGTCACAATGACGTGTTCGTATTTGTAGATGTAGATGACGCTTTGGTTTGTTTGTTGTATTTTAAAAATAATTTGTGAATTTAATGCAACTACATAATGAGTGATGTTAGTCTGAAATATGTATTTTGTGGACAATAAACTTGTGGAAAATTGTAGAAAAATTATAAAATTTACACCGGAAACATTGAAAAAATTGAAGTAACCAAATCGAGAAAAACTTCGAAGATGAAGACGAATCCAGTGACGATGAAGATTAAGATACTTACTTCAACATCTTATCTCATCAAACTATTTTTATATAAATACATGATGGACTTTTCCGAATATATTGTTTTTATTACATTCAGTAATTAAAAAAAAATAACTTTATATTTATTTTTCAAATGGTCACGTTATCAAAATTTCTTCACATAATTGCAGATTATAGTATAGGACGACTAGAACATCAAGCTTAACCTTCTGTATGAAAATCTGACGCGCTCGAGTATTTGAAGGTCACGTTTTTTTCACATTTTCGAAAATGTTATGAGTTTTGGTCGGATCCAAATCGTCAGTCATTTGGATAGGACATTTTTTTGAGTTCACTTAACATTTCCCCAGAATATCTGACACGCTCGAATTAACTTTTTTTTTTCAATCCATTTGTAAGGCAACTACCAACAAAGAAATCGTCAGATTAATATCTCTTGGTTATCAGAAAGACGTAGGCCGTATACTCTATGAATGTTTTTATGTGACTATTCTTTTTTCACATTTTTGAAAATTTGTACACGCTCTTCCTCTCACCAAAAGGGCATACTTAGCATTAACTTTTTGAAGTTTGCTTCTTATTGCACGACATAGGACTTTTGAGAAGGCTAGTGAACTCGTGAAACGTGCAATGTTACGAAAAAGCGAATAAGGGTTCGTCACGCAACAGTGTTGCCAGATTTCTGAATAATCCACTAATCCAATAAAATTTAAATTGAAGCTTGCCGTAACGGAAAAGCGTGCGTCACGCGATAACTCATTCAAGCGACTGTGCGCAATCTCTCTTGCCGCACTGAGCTCGCACACCCATAGGTATGAAAAATTGTCAAAAATTGTCAATAATTGTCAAAAATTTTGAAAAATGGTTAAAATTTTTGAAAAATTGTCAAAAATGGTCAATAATTGTCAAATATGTTGAAATTTTTAAAAAATTGTCAATAATTGTCAAAGACGGTCTATAATTGTCAAAAACAATCAAAATTTGTCAAAAATGGTCAAGAATTGTTAAAATTTTTGAGAAATTGTCAATTTAAATATGGTCAAAAATTGTCAAGAATTTCGAAAAACTGTCAAAATTTTGAAAAAAATGGTTAATTATTGCCAAATATTTCCAAAAATTGCCAAATATTTTCAAAAATGGTCAAAAATTTGGAAAAATGGTCAATAATTGTCAAAATTTTGAAAAAAATGGTCAATAATTTTAAAAGACTGTCAAAAATGGTCAATAATTGTTAAAAATTGTCAAAATTTTCGAAAAATGGTCAATTATTGTCAGAATCTGTCAAAAACTGTCAAAAATAGTCAATAATTGTTACAATTTTGGAAAATGATTAAAAATTGTTAAATAATTTGAAAAATTTACAATAATTGTCAAAATTTTTGAATGTTGACAAAAATGGTCAATAATTGTCAGAAACTGTCAATAATGGTTGAGATTTTGAAAAATGGTCAAAAATTGTTAAAATTTCGAAAAAATTGTCAATAATTATGAAAAAATGTCAAAATGGTCAATAATTGTTGAAAATTGTTAAAAATTTTGAAGAATTGTCAGAAACTGTCAAAAATGGTCAATAATTGTTGAAAATTGTCAAAAATTTTGAAGAATTGTCAGAAACTGTCAAAAATGGTCAATAATTGTTGAAATTTTGCAAAATAGTCAAAAATTGTCAAAATTTTGAAATAATGGTCAATAATTATAAAAAAACTGTCAAAAATTGTAAAAAATGGTCAATAATTGTTAAAATTTGGAAAAATGGTCTAAAATGGTCAATAATTGTTAAAATTAGGGAAAATGATCTAAAATGGTCAACATTTTTGAAAAATTGTCAAAAATGATCAATAATTGTCAAAAGTGTCAAAATTGGTCAATAATTGTTAATTCAAAAAAATTTTAAAAATTTTTGGAAAAATGGTTAATAATTTTCAAAAATGGTTAAAATTTTTGAAAAATGGTCAAAAATTCACGAAAAATGGTCATTCTATTGTGCATAAGAGGCAAGCTTCTGTCGGCGGTCCGACGACCGCTCCCTTCTTTTTTCATCTCAGCACCTATCTTCACAATCCAATAGGTGCACTTAACACTTTAATAGCTTCCCACTCAGCATCCCCGGCTCCCCTACTATATTATTCAACAGATACTAATAAATTTGAAGCAAGACCTCAAATTGTTCAACCATCAGCTAGATTACAATACTAAACACGTGCAGCGAACTCTTCTCAAACGTTCTCTATTCCTTCATGAGTTATTTGCGCATTCCCAACGAGTATTCGCTCTTCAGGTTCATTGATACTTTGCGTTCTATTTTGGTACACTTCACTTCTTAAGTATTCCCATAAACGAAACCCAGAGAAGTTGAATTAAGTGATCCAAGAATCTATTGCATTAATCTTTTTCGAACTATCCACCAGTTCAGGAAGACGTTGTCCAAGTAGTTTCACACCGAAACAGCATAAAGTGGAGGCAGCAACAAATTAGTTTAGTTTGGAAACAAGCAATTCAATTTGACGACCAAAAAGTTTTAAAGAAATTTTCAATATCAAAAAGTATGGTACAATAATCTTATGCACTATTCACGCCTAAACATTCCACTTTCTTTGAGTATTGGGTATGGTACAGAGTACGTCAGATCTTTCAGAATGTGTCAGTGTTAAACTAATTGTTATGGTATAATTTCCAGGGCAGTGTTGCCAGCTCAACAAAAATGTTAGCAGATTCATGATTAAATCAAATTTTGTAAAGCGATAAAACGAGGTGGAAAAATAAAAATTTATTATAACATTCATACAAAAAGAGTAACTAGCTTAAATTTAGAAATAGTGTTTTATATTGTTCAAATAAATAAATAAATATTACATTGTTACTGGTTCGAATATATTTCAAAATAGAAAATGGTTGGTTTATTAGATGACTTACTTGAAAAAGGTGGGACAGGGATCAAACCAGTTTTAACCAGAAAAGAGCAAAACTAAGCTTCAACTGATTATTCAAATGAATATACAAAGAATCCCTTAACAGGCTGGCAAGAGATAACAAAGTGTCTCTAATATGAATGCCGTACATTAGGGGATTCCAGGTAATGAAATTAGCTAAGGAAGGCTCTAAAGAAGACTTTATAGTTCCGGAACCATTTTGTGCATAAGGGAAGAAATCGGGAACTAGCTAGATAGGGAAGACCAGCTCAAATGGAAGTTGACACAAGGGCACCTCCACACAAAGAGTTTATTGAACAAGGTAGACAACGAACTCTCAAGCAGTCTATTGAAACTGGGTAAGAGACATTTGAAGACAATTACCGACCTGGTGACTGGACACTGCACCCTGAGGCAAAGTTAGTGAACCTAGGTGCAGAAAATGTGAACTCTATAATGGAACACCTACTCACATACTCTGCTCCTGCGAGAACTTACAAGGACTCAGACAGAAGCACTTTGGAGAAAATTGATACAACCATCACAGAATATGTTAATGGAATGTGTAGGAGAAATGGGGGGTTGTCGTTTTGAGTTCAACGTCAGCTCCAGCTATGTCCACTCCTAGTTCACCTACTATTTGAGATATACAATAATCTCGTTCAAAATAAAAACTCGTAGGCTAACAATCTCAAATTTTAATACTACAGTAGTAGTCTAACAATTACGTACAGATACATATTATACAATTAGTCCTGGCGGTATACAATTGTCATTATATTATCCCTATAATTCGCAAACATCTACCAGTACCTCTTACAAAAGTAAATGATTTCGAGCACAATCTGACAACTTGGTAAAGTAGGTAGTACCTTAATTCGGCGTCACAGTCAATGGATGTTCAATAACTTAATTTCATTAATATATTAAGATGTTACCAGTTTTCCTTTCCTTTTACTCCTGTCACTTGTGTGCACTGATATTAATTGAATACTTAGTTGATTTTATACTTGCAATAAATTACAGTAATCAAGAGAGCAATCTAGAATACTTCAACTACACCAACCAATACTCCTTTCACATCAAGGTTTTATATCGTACTGTCGTTCTGCCGGTACGTCCTAGAGCTCGATCGTACGCCAACCAATCTTTAGATTGCGAAAGCAAAGCGGTTGGAAAATGAATTTCCAACAGAATGTGAAGTAACGGAGAATGTGGAATTAGAATGGTATAATATCAGAAAATGTTTACTGAGCTCAGCGCAAAGTCAATTGGGAAGAGAAAAAAAACGGAATAAACAAGCAACGGTATGATGAAAAGGGTCTAAAAATTGTGAAAGCAAAAGGAAATGCTAGAATGAAATGGATAAGTACAAACAACTCAGAAGATAAAGAGGAATATGAGAGAATAAGGAAAAATTGCAACAAATTGATAAGAAAAGCTAAAAGAGAATGAATGGATGACAGAATAAGAAAAATAGAAAATGAAAAAACTAATAAAAATACTAAAGCCTAATATAAAAAAATAAATGAACAAAATGAGACATATAAAGGTAAAATTAAAGGTATAAGAAATAAAAACGGCGAGGAGATACAAGAATAAGCTCAGTGTAAGCATATGTGGAAAGAGTATTTCGAGGAACTGCTAACTGAGGTAGTCTCAGATAATACAATAGAGGAAGAAAGCGAAGAGGAAAAAGAAGAAAATGTAACACAGGAACCAACAAAAAATGAAGTAATAGAAGTTATTAAAAGAAGTAAGAATGGGTGAGCACCGGGCGAAGACGAAATAAACATGGAATTGATTAAGTATGGAGGGGAGGAGCTGAACGAAAGATTATACCGGCTAATAAAGAAAATATGTAGAGAAGAGAGAATGCCCGAATAATGGGAGGTTGGGCAAATTGTCACAATACACAAAAAGGGGAACAGCAGGAGTGCAAAAACTATAGGGGTATATCGCTCTTAAATGTAGCATACAAAATAATGTCACCAATAATTCAAAGTCGCCTAGCTGGAAAAGCGAAAGCCATAATAGGTCAATACCAAAACGGTTTCACACAAGGAAAGTCAACAATTGACGCTATTCACACTATCAAGCAGATAATGGAAAAGGCCCATGAATACCAAATGGAAATAGAAACGCTATTTATAGATTTCCAACAAGCATTTGATTCAGTAAGACGAAGTAAACTAATGAGAGGACTGAAAGACCAGGGGATAGAAAGTAAGTTAAGAAGATTAATTGCAATGACTATGAAGGTGTCAAAAGTGAAGATACTTACAAGAAAAGGAGAAACGGAGAGCTTTGTAGCTAATAGAGGTGTAAGACAGAGTGACGGTCTATCAACAACACTATTTAATTTGGCCCAGGAGCAGGTTATGAGATACGTGAACAAGGGAAATTTAAGAATGAGCGGAGGCCAGATACTCGCATATGCAGATGACAGATAGTAACGAAAAGAAGGAATATCATGAAACAAATGCTACTAGAATTAGCAAAAGAAGGTGAAAAAATGGGATTAAAAATAAATGTAAACAAAACGAAAATAATGAGAGTTGGCAAACAATGTGGAAACAGAATGATAAAAATAGGAGAATATGAATTTGAGGAAGTGGAAAAATTCAAATATCTGGGATTCACGATCAGCAGTAATGGGGAACGAAGATCAGAAATAGACGAAAAAATAATGGTAGCCAATAGGGTATACTATGCAAATGAGCAACTACTAAAAAGCAAACTATTAACAAGATACACTAAATTTAACATTTACAACACAATAATAAGACCTGTGATAATGTATTGAGCAGAAACGATGACAATGACAAAAAGAGATGAAGAGGATTTGTGAATAGTAGAACGGAAAATAATGAGAACAATTCTAGTTCAATAAAGGTTGTCGACAATGAATACAGGCAACGTATGAGTCATGAAATACTGAGAGAAATGAACGGGGAATTTATAGTAAAGAGAATAAAGAGGCAAATAATAAAATGGCTTGGACATGTATGGAGGGAAGGAGAGCGCGCAATCGCTTGCTTAATGTTACAGTGAGAAGCGGGTGGTAGGGGAAGGCTAGGAAGACCCAGATCTAAGTGGCTGATGGAAGTAGAGGAGGACTTGAGAAGGATAGGAATCGTTAGATGGAAGGAAAAAACGAGGGATAGGATTCTATGGAAAAAAATAAGCGAGAAAATAATGAAATGATGGAGATTGATCCACCCCAGATAGCGGATCTAGAGAGCATTTATGCGGCGCAACCCCACAAGGGGTGTCTAGCCACTTTATATATATCACAACTACTGAAAATCCCCTTAGTCAAACTAGTGGCCTATATAGAAGAAGTAGATAAAATGGGAAATGGTATAAACATTCAGATCAAGTGCCTGGGCTGTTAAGCACAACCCAATCGAATGAATGAATGATTATTTGAGAAAAAATCCCTTTAATACGGGAAGTCATACAAAAGTTGCAGTGAACTCCAATGCTTCAGTAACAGCAGCATCAAAAAGGATTGGAAAACCTGTTCAATATAATTAAACAAAATTTGGACAAGAGATCCACGTAATTTAAAATTAAAGCAGTTCAGACAAATAAACTAACTAATAGATTATAGACAATGGTAGCAGAAACAGAGCGACGTAAAATAAAAACAAATTCCGGCCATGAAAGTTTACATTCAATAACTAATAACGTGTTATAGCTCCATTATTATTGTAATCTTGTAGGCATTGAGTCAATTAAATTTAATGTTAAACTTTGATCTTCTCTCAAGCTTTCCCAGGTTTTTCTATTAGGGTCCATAAATGTTCTTTGTTTTGTGAAATTATATTTGAATTTTTCAATTTTTTTATCGGAAGCCCCCAAACATTCTCTATTGGATTAAGATCTGGACTTTTAGCGACCCATGGAAGCGTTTCATTGTTATTTTCATCAATATAATTGCGTACACAGCGAGCAGTGTGCACTGAGCAATTGTCGTACTGGCAAATACAAACAACGTTGGGGAAGATTTTCCTAACCGATGGCAACATGACCCTATCTAAAATATTTATATAGCTTCCCGCATTACATCTTCCTCCGAATTTCTAATACATTCCTAAACCTCCTCTATACATCCAAACCCAAACATTTACAGAGAATGGTCCAGACATATCATTCGAAGAAATATAATTTTCCTTTAATCTACTTCGAGGCGGTCTTTAAAACCCTTTAGTGCCCGACGGTACTTATAAGTATCGTCTTTTTCAAACGACCATAAAACTCTATTAAACGCATAATATGGGTATCACTGACCGACGGTACTCTCGAGTCTCATCTAAGGGCCAATAGAAATAGTGATATAATTCGCTCTTGCCAGCACTGTTGGAAATATTGTCAGTTGTTTACAGACTTCGCACGTGGAGAGCAGTGATTTTCTTTCATCAACTTTTAGTTTGCGATAGCTGTTGTTTTATAGTGATATAGTGATTGTTTTATGTTTACAAAGGTAGTTGGATCTATTTTGGGGTTTATATACATCTGACCTAAATTTGGGAATTTTTTTCTACAGAAAAATTGCTGTTACTCTGAAGGACTGAAAAGTACCCTCGGGAATTATGGAGAAAAAAGGAATCAAATAGTTATCGCAAAAAGAACTAGAGCAGATTGCTGATCAAATATTGACAGAAGATTTGCTTTTAGTTAATAATTTGTTGACAGATGAAGAAAAAAGTGATTCTGAGGAAACGGAAATTGAGTCAAATAATAATTTTATGGGCACCATATCAGCAGAAAGTAATCCTGCAGCTAATAATTCCACAGTTCCTAAACAAAGTGGTTCTCATAATCCTGAACAGTCGTCTCAAATTTCAGAACAGAAGGAGACAGATGATAGAAAAATACGAAGAGGACAAGCAAACAGAAGATGTAAGAAGACAGATACAGAAGAGATTATGCCCGAATATCGTTTTCCTGAAGGACCAGTTGGAACAGAATTTATTAATTGTAACTCACCTACAGATGTTTATCTGTCTATACTTGGAGAAGCTGTAAATGATATTGTTTTTCAAAGCAACTTTTATGCTACACAGCGTAATAAAAGTTTAAATTTAACCAAAGAAGAGCTGCTTTCTTTTGAAGGTATTAATTTTCTTATGGCTTATCACCGTTTGCCCGCATGGAAGCGATATAGGAACACAAGTGAAGACTTGGGCCTCCCTATTATAGCTAAATGCATGACAAGGAATCGCTTCGAGGAAATTTTGAAATATCTTCATTGCAACGACAACAGCCTAATACCTAGGGATAATAAAGATAGAATTTACAAAATTCGACTACTAGCAAATACTCTAAATAGGCGATTCAAAGATTGCTATGAGACAACAAGACGAATAAGTATTGATAAAAGTATGATACTTTTCAAAGGAAGAAGCACACTGAAGCAATAAAATCCAATGAAACCAATGAAAAGAGGCTATAAATTATGGTGTGTCGCTGACCAGAATGCCTACATTTCAATATTTGAAGTTTACCAAGGGGAAAATGAAGAGTTGAAGCAGGAGTTTTTTGGACTTGGTGAAAGTATAGTGCTTTCTCTAAGTCAATCAGAATGTGGCAAATTCCATATTATATATGCAGATAACTATTTTATATCCATCGCTTTATTGGAAACATTATATTTGAAAAAAACATTGGCTTGTTGAACAATCAGAAGCACAAGAATCGGATTTCCACAAATGACTGATAACAAGAAAATGACAAGAGGCGATTATGATTACCGTATTTCAAATACACAGATTAGGGCATTCACATGGAAAGATAACAAGGACGTAAATTTTGCGTCAAATTTCCATGGCACTGGGGAGGTCACCGTGAAAAGAAACATAGAAAGATGGATCACGTACTGAGGTGAAATGTCCAAATATAGTTGCAGGCTATAATAAGCACATGGGTGGAGTTGACCAATTGCGAAGTTCTTATGGTATGATTCGTAGATCTCGAAAATGGTGGCATAGGCTATTTTGGGGTTTTCTCGATATAGCTTTTGTTGATAATTATGTAGTATATAACATGCAGTTCGAAATAATTTCAACACTTGAATTTTGAAGGTTAATCAGTATGGGTTTTATGGCAATGAACTGTTGCAGAGCTAAACCTAGACGATCTGGACATATAGTAAAAAGACGCAAACATAACTATAGTGTCCCTAAGGATGTGAGGCTTGGAAATCGTGGATCCCACTGGGTTATCTTTGTGGATAGTAGAGGGAGATGTGAAATGTACAGTTTTCGTTCTGTACTTAAAAGTCCATTTTTTTTTGTTTTTTCCAATACTGAAAATATAATTTTCAAAAAAATCACAGGGATATTTGCATAAATTGCAAAAAAATTGAATTTTAACTCTTCTCAAACATCTGGGCACTAATATGGTCATCATGATGTGATCGAAATACTTTTTCATCAGAAAAAATTAACCCGCATAAAAATTTTTATGTATCGTTAAAAACATAATTTAAGACAAATATCGAGTCCGGTAAGGTTTGCGACCCTCGGAATTTCACAACGATTTTTTTTTATTAGAAAGCCCTATTGCTATAGAACATTTTAAAAGAAAAAAAGAGAAAATTGCAATTAAAAGTACTAAAAATCCGCCATTAAAATTTTTTGACAATTATGTCTAGATATCAGATGGTCACAAATTTTAAATAGAGCGGTGGATGGACAATGTTGCCATTTCTCATTTCCGTAACTCGTGACGGCTTGAAAATACTTTACACAAGGTTTTAGATCTTTTTACTAAAAAATGTGCGGTACATTCAGAATTTATAGAGAAAAATCCAAAAAAACAATATTTTTTCACAACGACCACTATTTGGACAGATATTTTATTCAAAAAATAGTTAAATACTTTATATTCAACATCAATTTTTCCGAGATGAGGAATAAATATGTATCTATAAATGTAGACATAAATATCAAAGGGGAAGGGGAAAGGGATTCCCTTCCCCCTTTTTGGAAAACTTCATGTGGAATACAAATTATTTGATATCTTTTTGAGAAGGGGAAGGGAATATATATGTATGTACAGTTTGGCAAATACAGGAGTGAATGTCGAGAAACGTACGAGAGGCGCGAAGTTAAAATGAGAAAGTATTCGGATGACAAGGAGGGTAATATGCGCTTGGTGAGATAGCACGGTAAATAATCAAAGTACTAACAGACACAGATCAAAATGTAACTATCTATAGCAATATCAGAAAATAAGAAACAGAAAACAAATGAGAAAATAGTAAATGACAATAGAAATATTACTAAAAAAACTATAGGTACAAGATATTTCGGTTTTTTAGCTCCACGATTATTTAACTTCCTACCTGATATATACAATATAAAATGTATATAAGAAAACTAAATTCAACCAATCTTTTAAAATCAATATTTACAACATATATAAAATCATTAGGATCCAAGAATATAGGAAAAATTTTTGAAAATTGACAACAAAAAATTCAAAATAATATTTTCTCAATTAAAAATCAATGGAATAAACCAAAGTATACCATATCCAGAAGTACCTATTCCTTTTCATCCATGCTCAACCTCTATGATCTTAATGGGCTACACTGATGAAAATACTTTTAGTTTTAGTGTTATGTATTATTTTTTTTAGTTTGAATTTTTACTGCTTTTTATACGAATACAATTTGTTAATTCTTCTTCTAAATAAACGTTGTTGAATAATAGTAATGACAATCAATAGTTTTCATCATAATCCAACACATATCGCTTCCCGACCAACTGACACAGATCAAAGTGTAACTAGAACCAAAACGTAACCTAACTTACATTAACCAAATGAAACTCAACAATGTAACAATGTGTCATTTACTAATTGGTAATTAAACCAGAAATTTAACTTTTTTAATTGTATTCATATGGTAAACATCGACATATTTATTGAAACTATCGATATACCGGGTGAATAAGTTACAAAATCCAATATTAATATAAACCATTAGTGTATAATTAGTATAATTTATCTTGAAAATACACTATCACGAAGAAAGCTTGCTCTTTGGCTAGCAATATTTGTTCGTTCTATTAATGCTCTTCTGTTGTCTTCTTTTTTATATTTAAATCCCAAATGTTTCAATAACACCAATAAAGAGGTATTTCCAACAGAAAGAATTTATGGTTTTCACAGTAACATGTTTCCCTAAAAATATAAAAAGTTTAAAATTATCTCAAACAAAACAAAAGATTGTTTTATATTTACTTCATACTAAACTTGAAAACAAATTTTTGATATTAAGATTTTTTTATTATTTGTACCAAATAATGTATACCAAATTAGAAAACTAAATTGTGAAAAACACAATCTACACTCAGACCAAACAAATTGGAAAACATTTACGGACAGTACTCAACTCAGCACATGTAGAAGCTATAATTTATCACATTCAAATTAAAAATATGCACAACTTTTTGTATTCTAAAACTTTCATTACTCATAACCTCTATAATCGAACTGACGTTAAATTACCTATTAAAGATTTCCATATACCTACCACACTATAAGCTGCTGATGAAAAATCTCACTGTATAGATAATACTACATGCACTATGATGTGTAATCTTAATTATTAAGGTACTATGATCTCACTTCTCTTTTATTTAAAGTGTAAGCTGACTGTAATTTAAGGGTCAAGAACATGGAAAGGTGTTGTATTATTGTTTCACATGTTTGTTTACTTACTTTGTTCATACATGTTATATAAGGTATTCCGTACTGCCATTTTGGTTCCCTCGGGTAAATCCTCTGTTTTTAGTTTTAATCGAGGTGTTTGACTGAGTGACGTTGGAAAAGTTGGAATATTTTCTTTACTTTTTTTAAGGGAACCGTTTTCACAGATATTTTCAGTGCAGTTGCCACTCTCTGAAATATGATATTGAATAGAAATATCCTTAAATAGATGTTAACTCTAGTATAATACCTCCTAAACAGATGAAATAGGTTGAAAGGGTCCGCCGTTGTTTTTTTCCATCTCCATATATTCAATCAAGTTTATAACAAACTCCTGTGCTCGTGAATTAACCTATTTTCCAGGCATTTTCTGAAAATAACTGTTAGTTAATATACCGTTACTAGTACACTCAGACACTTGATTCATGCAAATTTGAAAACTCTACAGATATTTACCAATTGTAGAGAATTTTAAATACTATTTACCACTAATAAGTAGTAAAATAAGCATTGTAATATTCCCGTCTCAGGGTATTTTAGGTGTTATGAAATGTCAAAAGTTTACAAGTTGATAATGTATTATATTCGTACTTACCAATGTTAAATGGAATAAAAAGTCAAATTAGTTCTTACAAGAACTGATTTTAACAATAAATACACTTTCAATCCAAAAATTCGCTAACCTCAAATGTGGTAGTGTCAAATTCAACTTTTGGTACGATCAGTTATTCACGTTACGTCAATTATATCGTTGTCTCTTCTTACGATTACTACGGAAAATTTATAGAAAGTATTACGTATGTCTTGTATTTGGTCTTGTGAAGAAGACAATCGATCGAACGTTATTATCATGGAGGCTGTTGTTATGTTTGATTTACATTGATAGAAGAAGATAGAGTATGTGAAATATGTGTTACATAAATCGTAGATTGGGTCACTCTTATATTTAATGTAAGGTATAATGCAAATCTATGATAATCATTATATTCTAAGGATGTTTGTATTTTAATTTTTATGATTATAAATGCAATTCATTTTATATTTTCATATATTCATGTAAACTATTACAATGCAAAATTAATTCAACTAAAAGAAAAAAACACCATTTGACAACGCCGCTAAACTATCACCTGATCATTCAACTTTCTTAATTTGTGACCCTAAGGTATCTAGACATAGGATTTTAGTGTGTAATGTTAAAACCTATAAGTGTCGAGTGAAAATAATTATGCTTAAAAATATTTCTGAAAATTGGCAAAATTTAAGTATTCTCTTCCGGTTTTTTTTTGTGAAACTGACTTACGTTTAGTTAAAAATAATATCCTTTACAGTTTAAAGTGAAAATATTCATCATGAAATAGCATTAAATAGTGTTGAAAAAGTATCATTTTCTGAACTGAATTCGTGATTTTTAAAGTAATTTTTTGAATGATCCAAGGAAATTTTTGTTCTAACCTGCTTTATTTAAGGTGAGCTATTAAACAAATTTGAAATTAACATAAAATTCCGAGGGTCGCGAAGTCTACCAGAACCCAAATATCAACCTACCTTGTTTGTATTCTTCAATAAGTTTGTATTTTCGGGTAGCAGCACTATTCTTTAAATTAGTTTCTCTAATTCTTCTTAGTGCGGTTGTTACAGAAGCATTGAAGTTTACTGCAACTTTTGCATTTCTTGTCGTATCAAAGGGACTTTCCCTCCAGTAATCAGTTAATGCTTCGTCTTGCTCCGCTGCAGTTATAACTGGTCTTCCAGTTCCTAATGCGCTTTGACAAATTTGACACGTTACTCTTTGTCATTTTAATTAGTTAAGTTAGGTTCACATTGGGAAAAAAGTGTACCAGTTTTATGTGACCCTGCATTTAGTATTTCATGGCCCAATACCACATTCATCAGAGAATCTTGTTTGAAAATACCACATTTCTGTTATTTTTTTCCATTATAATTTCACAGAATTCAACTTGTCTATCAAAATAATCTTCCAGAAGTTCAATTGAGGGGATGCTTTTTGCCCTTTTCAGCGTTCTAAGAACTGTTGAATGGTCCAAGTTATGCTACTTGCCGTGAACTGGTACAGAACATATAGTTTCTTGTTTTGGACATTGGTGTTCTACTAGGTACCTTTACTGAAGTTTTTGACATGACAAGCTCCTCTGAATTTTTTACCGTGGATTGTGAAGTTGGTTGGGGTTTTTATTATCAAATTCGTCTTTCTTCGTTCGTGTTTTATCTCCCCAATAAATCAGTATCGAAATTTCAATTATTTGAAGAGAATAGTTGTCCTAATTGGGCTATTCACAAGATCCGTCTTGGAGAAATCCCTCCTTAGGTTCTTCGTCCCAGGAGTTCATATCTCCAATGATTCAGTGCTTCGTAACGGAAGATAATGTGCGAGGCTTTTTCTTCCTCTTCAATGCACAACCAAAAGTAACTAGTTCATGAATTTATCACACCCTTCCTCTCAATATGTTTATAGTTATGTCAACTTAGTTATAGAGAGAATAAAAGTTATACAAGTGTTGTATCCTATTAGTTCACCATGACCTTGTAATTTTTTCTGGATAGATATTGTGAAGAGATTAGATTAGGCGATTCTTGGAATAAACTATAATGTTGTCCGCAATTTATCAATTATTTTGGCCCCGTGGAAAAAGTCATTAGCAGCTGTCGTATTTCAACTATACTTATGTACTATTCCCTCATCCCCGCATTATTTATTCGAGAAATTGGTGTAAATGAGTTGCTATTGAATTGATTGTTGAATGGAAAATGTATGAGTGAGTGTTGAGTATTATCCAGGTGTTAACATAATTTTTTTTAATTTTTTATAATACTAGGAAGAAGCGGAGGAACAAATAAAGGAGCTTTGCAGTTTATTGGGAGACGCTTTAGGTCAAATATGCAGAAATACCTTACTTCCAACAATCAGAGACCTCTACGAAATCCTGGATCAAGATACCCCAGAAAATACTTGTAAATATCTTGAACTCTGTTAAGTTATTGTATTATATTTCAACAAATATATGTAAAATGTAGTATCAAATCATTCTGTTTCATTTATATCATTAATTTGTCGAAGACAAATTGTAACTGCTTCTTCAATGTACATTCTTCACTTCATAACAATCCATACTACACTACAACAATTTTCAATTGATGGTGACTGATCTACAAATTGAAGAGAGGACTAACGGTAACAATGTTAAATCTCAGAACTAAATTTTTACCGGCACTTACCGGTACCCTTACATTTTAGTTGTTCATGCGTTTCGCCATTATGGATAAGTGGAAAGTAAGATGATTCCAATACGATGTTGCCAATGTGATTCATTCATCAACTGAAAATTGTTATTCTATAGTGACCTTTTGATATCGATACTGTTAATATTTTTCAAGGTGAAGTACTGAAACAATTAAAACGAGTGAAGTAGGTAGGGAAGAGAGGGGGAATGGCGAAAACTCAAGGTAAAATCAGTGTAACTCTCGCGTACTTTAAGAATACGATTATTCATTTAGCTGAAGCTTAGAGTGATTATTCTAAGGGTAGTACATAAGAAATACTCTACAGTAATTTTTTTTATTATCATAAGGCAATATACAAAACAATACACTGTTAAAAATAAAAACAAACTAAACACGAAGCGGGTAATAGCGAACAAAAAAAAACAAGAACAAATACATCAGATAGATATTTACAACTCACAAGCAATAGTCGCAAATGTATCCCTCAGCTGTATTAGCTCCACTGCAATCGACGTGGGCCCATTCTGAACAGCAAATACAACGAAACCACAATTCATTGTTCTTCCCAAACGCCATGCATATAATACATTCTTTGTCATATGGCTACAGTGGCTCTAGATCATTCAGCTCATCATCTTGACATATATTCTCATTATTCTCATCGTCATCATCAGATGAAGATTCCACTACCCGTCGTTGAACTTTTTTGGCCTTCTCCTGCTTTTTTCCAGTTCTCTTCGATACCATTTTCTGTCTCTTTGATATTTCTTTTATTTTCAATCTCTTCTAGAACTATTTTCATCGGTGTCGATGTCAAAATTTCGGAGTGTTGCTTTTTTCTGCCTTTTCTAGTGGGAACTGTTTTGGACGGTCCTGGAAGTGGTGCAATGTCTTGGAATGATACGTGCAATGAGGTTGAACGAAGAAGTAATGGTGTTGCAAGTTGAGGAATAGCAGAATCAGGTGGAGTACTTGGTGGTGATGTAGGTTTTGATAATGCCTATGCAGGTTCTTCGGCTTGGATTTTGGTGTCGATCACAGGCGTAAGTTGTGCAGCTGCTTCAAAGTCTTCTGGTGAAAGGACATCGGGATTGAAAGGAAAGATGCCCGTAGATTTGAAACCAGAAACACCCTTATCCATATTAGCTGTATGTAAATAGGCGGTATTGACTATAGATGTAAGATCAGATGGGACAAGTTTCTCATGCGGATGGCTCTTTATGTATTTGTCACACTCTATTTCAAAGGCATTTTTGAAAGGCCAAAAAAATGTGACATCTAACGGTTGTAGTCGATGCGATGTGTGTGGCGGAATTGATACCATGAATACTCCATGCTATCTACAGTATAAGTAAGTCGCTAAAGACGTATGGCTTCCATGGTTACCAAGGACCAAAAGCTTAGGATTCGTATGTGATGCATTTGTAAATTTGACAAAGTGTTCAATCCATATTTGAGATAGTTCTTCAGTCATCCAGCCACTTTTCGAACAATGGTAAATTGAACCAGCAGGACCTCCTTTTGAGAGAGAAGAATGCATACGAATACGTAGAAATATGAACATTTGCGGTACAAACGTTCCTGTTGCACTCATTGCGCAGCAAAGAGTTACATTTTTCCTCTCTCCCAGCTAGTTGCAGCTCCAACTTGCTTTTGGCACTTGGGTCCAACAATACGTCCTGGTTTATGAACAGTTGTTATACCCGACTCGTCAACATTAAAAATTTGTGAAGGATCCAATTGATGTGTATCCAGTAATAATGCGGGATTAGAATAAAATCTTTTTACTTCAGATTTATTAAACGCCAGAATTCTATTGTTACTTGTTGCTTCTGGTTTTCTTATGCTAAGCTCCTTATTTGTTCGGAGAAATCCAGCTAGCCAATATTTTCCTGCTAAACGGGTTTCTTTTCGAAAACGATGTGCAAATTGGGTTGTTTCCGCAAATTCAAATGCCAGTCGTCTAAGTTCAAGGGGGATTATACCATAAAATAACTTGGCCATTTCTAAAACATGATTTTTTATCTCCAATTCTTGCTCAGCTGTAAACACTGGCTTTCGTCCAATTTTATGTGCTTCTACATTCCTCGATATACATCGATTGTGAAGTGTGGTCAAGGGAATATCGAATTATCTAGCTACTTCACGAAATTTTTTTCCACTTTCGATAGCATCTAAAGCACTTTGCATGGTCTGGCTGCTCCAGTTTGCTTTATTTGTGGATCTCGGTCTACTTCGAGGCATCTGAAACAGAATCAAAAAGTTACCATTAGTCTACATGTTAGGTAATAGCGAACAATCATGGGGTAATGGCGAACACCTTGTTCGGCTCTTCTTTAATTAATTATTAAAATGAAATATATTAACACTTTTAATGGAACAATATAAACTATAGCGTATCATGTAGAAAGAGTTCAAGAATATGATAATATCTCCGTTCAGAAAAAAAACATATTTTAAACAAAACTTATCGTCTCATCTAACTCACTCACGTCTTATATCAAATAATGGAAAAATCGTGTATAGCCCTATTACTATGATCGTACCCCCACTTGCTAATGACGCTTGTTTAGATATTACAGAGACGCCGTCAGCCCAGATATTGATATGTTCGCCATTGTCCGCTGTTCGCAATTACCCCTCTTTCCCATACCATTATTCATAATAATTTTGGGAAATGTTATTTAGAGAAATTTTTCAGCGTTAAGAAATACATCTACGTTTACAGTCATGGCCATCTAATTGGAATTTTATTCTTCTACCAATTTTTTTAAAATAGGAAATACGAAAAAAAAACTCCACTAGAACCTTGAATAGACAACCATCATGTATAAGACGGTTTATTCAAAAAACCTGTAGTATTACAAATTACACAACTGTTATGTTAACTATGGTCAATTTTGTTGAAGATTGATAGTTATTTGTATTACTAGGGACAAAAGTACTACACTTTACAGGAGTTATAAATGAAGAAGCTGCATTGGCAAGTTGACATGCAAAAGGCTATAGCCTATAGCTGTAACCAAGAGATTTTTGGTGATCTGGGCCCTTCCAAATTGCCATTCTTTTTTTTTTCGGGCTGAGATGGGAAACTCATGTTCGAATGGGTCCAGGACCCAAACAGTGTTGGACTCATCCCCAAGGGGATGCCTACCAACCAAACCCACCCCAAACTCGCCGTTACCCCCACCTAGGAATCACTACCCTAGCATACTTCGAGACGGGCGGTGGTCCCTCGCACACTCTCCGCTAACTTTCACTCCTACTTCTCTTGTCATATCGAGTCCTTCTCTCCCCCTAACCATGCGCTCTACTACGCTCCTCACCATTTCTCCTTCCTACTCAACATGATCACCACCATCTTCTCCCAATACACCGCCTCCCCTAGTTTCCTCTCCAACTTCTTCAGCACTTCCTCGTTCCTCCATCATCTAAACAAATTGCCATTCTTAAGCATTCATTCTGCACAGCTTTCATACGATAAAAGAGGTATTTAGTTATGGAACAAAAAGACGGCTGTTGCGACATATTAGTGAATACAGCTGCCTTATAGCCAATTTGGCTTTATTCACACGGTTTTCTATATGTAAGTTGTGCAAATTATTCGGTTGTATGACATATCCTAAATATTTGACTGGATCTGTTTCAGGCTGAATAATGTTATTTTGAATGTTTAGACTGTTGTACAAATATGTTTTGTCCCTAAATTTACCCCGTAGAACCATATATTCCATATATTTTCAGACCAAATCGGTCAAGTTTCATAGTAATTAATTTAATTCCTTTATTTCCTGCAAAATGAATGCATTTTTCTATAAAGTTGAGGTTTGTATACTGATTCGCCCCGAAACAAAGTTATATTTCAAGTGAATAGTGCTTTGAAAACCACAAAGGAAAGAGTAAGATCGTTCTAATAATTACTATTTCATACTGAAAGGCTTGTCTATATTCATCGTTTCATCTGTATGTATCTTTGACGTTAGAGTTTATCAAAGTTTATTGAATTGTTAACGGAATACAATTATTATATATGCTGTAACGTTAATTTCGTTCACTTTACTTTCCTCTATTTAATTAATTTAAAGTATCGTAAAGGCGACGAATAGCCAGTCCTTTCTCATGCCTAGCGCGGAGAAATGTTCGAATTAAATAAAACTATTATCTAGAAAAGTCCAAATTTTACGTGGTTTTGTGATTCGAGCCGATACCGTCTGTGGGGAAATATAGCCACTCCGGTTTTCAGTAATTATCGATTTTTAATTTTTACTAAAACTGAATTAAGAATACACTATCGAAGTATTGGTTTTTTTTGTTGTCAAGACTTGCGGACTGAATAGCAAGCTAGGACGTAGAATTTGATTTAATTCAGAGATCAATGAGACTATTTAAGTCAACGGAATAAAGAATTTCATTCTTTCCTTGAGCAAACATGAAGAAATAAGTATTAAACTTAACTCGTGGTTAAAACCACCATTTTTCTTTTCGTACAAAGTGCATTCAAAATCGAATGGTGTGTATGTCTAAACTGCATTCGCTTATCTGTATAATTTTTTTCCATCATATTATTATAATTACAAAGGTGACGTTCCAGAACCAGATACCTGCATCGTGTCTGTTATCACGTTTTTTGGTATATTTTTTGTTTGTTTGTTAGCTTTACCGATTGAATATATGTATTTAAAATATACGTTCAGTATTTCTTTTCTTTGGTAATTTTTAATTAATGTTTTCAGCTATTTAATAAAATTAAATTTTCCGTTATTTCTTTATGCTTTCGCTTATTTTATTATCGTAACGTAAAATACAGAATGTTTGTATGAACCACGTTTTTAAATAATGTCTTGTAACACAGAATTGTAATACCAGATTAGTAAATTCGTGCAGACATCCTGGATTTTGTCAAGTTGGATAAATTTCCTCCATCTGAAACCAGGACTGACTCCATCTGAAACCAGGACTGACTCCATCTGAAACCAGGACTGACTCCATCTGAAACCAGGACTGACTCCATCTGTAACCAGGACTGACTCCATCTCTATCACTATACCTATATCTGGAATATTACCAGGACTGGAACCATGGGAAGCAACACCAACATATTTTAACGATAGCTCCTTCAACCAAGAACTACCTCGATGAACTAGTCATTTAATTTTTTTTCGTTTTAAATTGTTTCCAAAGTCAATATACAACTTGTAAATTTAATAACGTGGTTCATAAAGTTTATTTTCCCTTCCAATCTTACAGGATTTGTCGTTATAATGCTGATGTGAATAACAAATAAGCTAGTATTATTCAGGGTGGCTCCCACTTACCTTTCTTAACTTTCATAATTCACCTTTATCTAATTTCAGTACCTTAAATAAATTTCAAGTAGGATTACCCGAGAACCGGTAAGACTACTCTCTGAATTTGTACTAGTTTGGTCTCCGAATCTACACCTGAGGTGCTCTCTAAACTGAGTAGCCGTTGCAAATTGGCGCCCAACATTGTCGGAGGCGTTGCAAATTGGCATTACCTTATCGTATCGTTGCAATGCGAGAGTACCAGTCATCCTATAGAATTCGAGTCCACTAAATCGAAGGCATCCTATTTTTTACAACATAAAATTTGTTGTCTGATGTGATCAATCGCATTTGAAGATTCCCAAAAAAAGTTGAAAACAAAACAATTGTTCAAACACCGCCATCTAGCCGTTAAAACCACTGGAATAAAATGATGATATGATATTTTATTGTGCATTGAATTCCCTTTCGAATGATACTAAGTTTGTCGAAATCCATAAAGCGGAACAAAAGTTATAACAGTTTTATTGAGTCAGCTTTCCCACTCACCCCTACCTGTTATTTTACAAGATAGAGGAAAATATACCGGAGCAAACACATAAAATGATCTACCTCTCTTAATCAGACGCCCGTTACACGAATTATTATACTTTTGACAAGTTGTTAGTTGATTCAAATAAGTAAACAGAATCTAAACGTTTTCCCATTATGAAGACGTATTCAGTTGATAAGATTCGGTACATTCCCTCTATTATTAGTTTCAGGTAGCACAAATACAATAGACCCTCACGAGTAGCATAAGGCAAATTCGAATAATTTGTTAATATTGTTTGGGGGGTAGGTTTATTGTATAAACATACCAACATACATAAATAGTATACATTATTCACATATAGTCCCTGTCTGAAACCTTCTAATTGTTCTCAGATAGTCCGTTCTCTAGCAAACCATATTTGATTTGTTAACAAATGAAGCTTTATTGTTAAATTTTTCCAGGAAAAACATATTTCATGTAGAGATTTCCACCAAGTGCAATTTCATATTTTGTCAAGAGTAGCTATTTCTTCATTGGAAAAATAGTAATTATGCGAGGTCTTTAATGGATCCGCGACATTAATACACTTTTCTACCGTGGCTCATATAGCATTCACTACTGGCATTTTATTTTTTTAAATATTAGTTTGTCGACTCCCGTTTCATATGACATGACAGCTGTGCACAACGAAGGCAAATGGATTGAGATTTAGTTCTAATCAAGTAGGCTCTGTATTTGTCTACCTTGGTTAATAATGAACAACTTTTCGACCTCGACAAAAGTCAATAAAGTTAGGTTTAGAGGCTAGTAGTGAGAAATAAACTTTACACCAGTTTTAACAGAATTATAAATTTCCATTGGTTTCTTCCCAGCTTTTTTTGCTTGTACACCCCTTCCAATATTTCTTATTTGAAAAAAAAACGGTAGATTGTCGCTTCCCCAGTTTATGTCAGATTTGAATGAGTAGCTACAATTTCTCGAACAGGTAATGTTTGGAGTTTTATGCACAAACGCATTATGCACATTCAACATAAAAGTTTTTTCCTGTAGAGAATTTGGAGTTTCAGTTGCCATCTTTATCGGGTTAAAACTTGATGTTGATATCATCACAAACTATAAATTGCATAAAAAACAACCTTTAATAACGATTTTGAAACGCTATTGATCTTAAACAAAACTAGGAGAATAAAGTTTTGTAATATTCAGTATACAATGTGAAACTACTTGCGGAGCCAGTCTAGAAAGTTATAACGAACGTAATTATCTGTAGGAAAACAGTTACTTCGAATATGAATACTGATTTTACTCATATATTAAATTGTTAGAACGATATATAAATGAAATATTAAGTTTCAGTGCACATATAATACAGGGTAATAGACATTTTGTGAGAAGAAAAAAATTATAAAGTTTTCATTTTACGTGGATCTGTTCACATATAGGAGTAGTAACAAAACCACGAAAAGTTCCCTTCCGAATATTGTACGCAACATCTCTTATTTCGCTAAAAACCACCCCCAAAGGCAAGCATTTTTAAAGGAAAAATTTCTGCCTACAAAACAAACAAATTAGATAGATTGAATTTTGTTAAATGTTTAGGATATTATTTTGAACAGTGATTTTATTCCTGTCAATAAACTGTTAAAAAGTATAAATAAATGTTTTTAAAAAAGGTGCTGTATTTCTGTTCCAATTTTAATGAAAAAAAAAATTTCTTCTTTGAGAATTCTATGTTGATTAAGTTGACCCAGTCGGAGACCGACCGTCGAATTTAAATAAGCTGGAATGGAAGGGATTATCTAAAGCGGTGCCCAATTCGTGCACGACCAAAAATCCCTAATCCTCACTACAGTGCCGAATTCATGTAGTTTGGGGTGACGTCAGGTAGAAAGTGCCCTATTCGTGGCTACCCATTTACATTCCGTCTAGAAATATTCATACCTATGAAAATGAAATAATTTAAATCTAATATTAAAAGTTTCCTACAACAGCGGCTAATTTATTGTCTAATTTGAGCACTTTTCCACACCACCCATTAGGTAGAGCTCTGGGCGCGTTTTTTGAAATAGCATCCCCAGAAGGCATGGTCCACTAACAGCTCGATTTTTACTCGTTTGTTTGATCCTCTTCATTTATTATTTCTTCCTGTGGTGCATATAGGCAACCCTGTCCATGGCAGCTGCAGCACATATTTGAACAACGCAATCCAACTACAGCCACATCGCTTACCGCAACCCATTTTACAGCTGCACGATATAAGTTTTCAGAATTGAAATTGGTGCCGGCTCCTCGGTAGTAAAAACTGGTGATAAAATGTTGCCTAGTTTTTTCCAACCCCACTGTGTTGGCTCGATATTATTTCCTTGCCAGGACTGAATTTGGCGAAATACCCGGTAAGAATGTTGTTTTAATACTGCAGAGTTGGTGGCAATCTAGGTAAAATTACAGCATGATTGGAGTTGCCAACTAACCTATTAAAAGATGCAAAGCAGTAGCTATTCAAAGAAGTTTCCGATGGTTTAGATTTACATAAGGCTAGAGTAATTTTCTCACCAGCACTTTCAATTTCATTTCTTGTAGATTGAGAATTCTTGAAAATATTAACAACCTCTTCCAAATCCTTCATCTTGTTTAATAACCCTATTATTTGAGATTTTTCTTTTCCGAAAAAAGCAAAAGAGGTATCACAACCACTAAAAGCATGTGCGAAACGTACCAGTAAAACCACAAGGTCACAATCACAAGACGTTGTCCGTTGGCGCCTCCCTACCCCTTTATCCCTTCTTCGGTCACTCATCTGCAGATACAGAGAAGACTGTTCTCTCAACTTTCCTTGGTTTTAAAGCCTCAAAGCCAGAGAGCATAGTTCTTTTAAAAATCCAGGGAGGGAAGTGATCCTTTTTGTCGAGAATAAGACACCGTCAAGTTTTAATAGAACCACGTCCATTTTTCTCTCGAGGGGCGCTGTTACTTGGCACGAGAATTCGTTCCCAAAAATCAGCAGTGGTTATCAAATGCCCAGCGTAGGCATAAAACCGAAGTGCTGCTAACAACTGTTTCATGAGAGACATGCAGTTATTTCTGTAATAATAGTTGATCATTTGGTCTTGTAGGTTTCCTAATTAGGTGATATATTGCTTAAAAATCATTTCGGGATTTCAGAGCTTTCTCTATCAATCCTAAAACCTGAAAACAACATTGCTTTGTCACTCGAAACCTTTGATGATATGCAAATTCCTTTATGTCGTGGATATGACCAGATCGGGAGTAAAGCATCTCGGGAATTCGAAGTCTATCATTTCGAGGATATTAAAATCAACTTCGAAAATGTCATCCATGAAGAAAAGTTTTTCAGGTTGAATCAGCTGTCAACAGCGATTTTAAACTAAGTCGAACTTCAGTCGACCCACTACCCACTACCAGTTTTACGCCTGACAGTGGTGATAGTTTAGTAAGTTCTCTGTACATCGCCTAAAGCAGTGGTGGTTCGTGCCTTAAGGAAAACATTTTTTCGCAAATTATATAGACCTTTTAAATATATTTTTAAAATTTTTGTGGATATGCTATTGTTGTAATAATAAAATTGTTATTTTTTTTATTCTTGAAAAAGATAGTGGGATGGTATCCCAAAACCCTCTTACAAGCCACCACCAGCCTAAAGAATTTATTTCGTACGATTTCTGGACTAATTACATATTTTAAATAGCATACTAAAAACTACCCTTACCTTCGACCGCAATTTACGGGAATTCCATGTGGATTAGCTGAATTACTTGAAGAAAAGTTTTTACTTAAAATTTAATTTGCAACAACTTCAACAATCATAGGCATTTTTTAGATTTGAACAACGGGTTTCAAGAAAATTGGGAAAAGCCAACGCAAAGTACGATTTGGGGGTGGTTTTTAGCGAAATAAGGGATGTTGCGGACAATATTCAGAAGGGAACTTTTTGGGGTTTTGTTCCCACTGCTATATGTGAACAGATCTACGAAAAAAGAAAACTTTATAATTTTTTTCTTCTATTCGATGTTTTTAAACCAATTTTGGTATTATGATGATGATTTATGACTGATAATAATGGACAGTTGACAATTTGTACTATCAATTGAAAAAAACTGACCATAGGGAAACATTTCTCAACCATTATCTTTGTTTAAAAAAATAATTTCCATTCTCATAGTTTGATGGTTCATAAAATAAAATCTTGAACAACGTTAAAAGATTTTAAAAATAGAATATAATTACGATAAGTGTAGATAAGATTGTCGTTCATCTGTAGATATTACATTGTTCCTTATCAACATCATGACATTTATAAATAAAAATATTTGATAGATGCTAATATCATATGATATCGATATTATACAGGATGTCTCATCGAAACAGTCGATTGAAAGTACTTGGAAAATTATGATTAACAAAGTAACGAAAACTTAAAAATTGGATAATGAGTAGAAATAAGCAGCAACTGTCAATTTTTTAATCACAGTGATTAGTGAGCAGATTGAGGATATGAGTTAGCTTAATTGAGTGGAAGAATTATGATATTATTTCAAACGTTGAGAAGAGGTAGCTGAAAAATGTATAAACAATAATTAGATTTGATTACAATGGGGTCCAGGCTTCTGAAAAAGCCTTATTAGAACGAATTCGTTTCGTGTTAATTCACTCTCGTTGATAACAGCGTTTAACGGTTGCATGCGATCGTTAATGTATTTATCTCCAACCACTATAATTAAATCGTCAGTCTAGATCAGAGCACGGAATCCTTCTCTTTTGAGTTCAGTTAAGAAGTTTCAACTACTAGTGACCACAGTAGAGGTGATAAAACTCCTCCTTGAAGACAGGCTTTTACTGTATTCATAGTTCATAGTAGTATTTACATCGTTGTCGCACCTTCCGATTTTCTGGAAATATAATAAACTTTGTTAATTCAAATAAATCACCTTATATATTTTTTATTCCTGAGATCCATAAAACTAATGAATATTTTGATAAACGTGAAAAGCTTAGAGACATAATCATGGGAAACTGTTACAATCCAAACGACCAACATTTTTTAAATAATGTTATTTATTGCGATGAAGCCACTTTTGTTATCAACGGAAACGGAAATCGGTATAATTGTAGTTAGTGGTCACATAACAATCCTCGCTGGATGTGTGAATACCACACCAGTATCCAAAAAAACTTTATATACGGGCTGGAAACGTAAATGGTCCGGAGTATTTAAATTTATTGGAAAACAGTGTTTTACCTGAGTTGGTTGAGTTGTTTCCAAATCCAAATAAGTATTTTTAGTTGCCCTTAAATTAGGAAATTTCATTATTTGGAACGATCAGACAATAACAATACGCCAAACAATATTAGGCTGCAGCATGATGGAGCTCCACCTTTTACTGTGCGCTTGAGGTGAGGCAGTACCCAAATAATGTGTTTCTCAAAAGGTGGATTGGAAGGCGTGATTTTATCGAATTGCCCCGCGATCCCTTTAGACTATTTCCCACGGGGTCACTCGAGAAACCTGCTAATTTTCATAATTAAAGATAGGATCACCGTGGAAATAGGAGAAATTCAGCAGTCAGACATGTTGCAAAATGTATTGCAAAATTCGAAAGATGGCATAGGTTGTGGTATTGAAGTTGGCAGATAACATTTCCAGAATCTGATGTAACTCCTTTCACTTTCTAAAGTTCCCGATTTGCTTACCACTTAAATATGGCCCTTATTTAAACAGCGCACAAATATCTAAAGGTTTGTCTTCAGTTGTTGAAGATCTTCTGCGCCATAGTTTGGATAAAACCCTTCACTGACTACTGACAGTGGATCTTGTCATTCGACTGTTATGATATAAATCATGAAAGATGCAGCTGAAACTTTGGAATTATGGCATTCAAATATAGGGAATACTACATGAAAAATTTTTTGTCTGTACACAAAAAAGAGAGAACCCTCAACCAATGTATAAGCAAACTTCAAGGAAGGACATCAGAATGCAACAGTTTTTTAGATAACCATGGCCTGGAAATAGCCCCCAAGAAATCAGGGATTGTATTCTTAACAATGCACCGCCTACCAGTCTTGGACAAAATAAAAATTGCTCTCCGATATCCCCGTTTATAGTCATTTGACCTACTTAGAAATGACTTTGGACACCAAATTAACCTGGGACGTTCAAGTCAATAATTGCTTAGCCAAGGTAAAAGAAAATATCAGCATTTTAAAGGCCGTCAATCGTTATGATTGGGGAAATAATTAATTGATTTTAAAGGGCATTACGGTAGTTAGTTATATGGCTTTGCCACCAAATCTCGTTTGATGAAGCTAGATAGATTACAATATCCCTGGAACGCTACCTGGGGTACACCTGTACCCCAGGCTTTAATAGATGTACCTTAATTTCGTAACACTTGGCATCATGGCAATGCGCGCTCGAGTAGTCTCTTGTAACAAGTCAGTTGTTACTGTACAGTCGCTGAATAAACAAGTGTCTCTGTTTTAGTTGAGTATTATTTTTGGGGTACAGTTGTAGCCCGGGTAGTGTTTTCAGTATATTGATGGTAAGTTTTTGTAACGAGGCATTTGTAGGTAGTTTTTTGAAAGGTGTAGGTATTTTATTCTTACAGTTTTTTTCAAATACGGCTTTTCATGCTGCTCGCAGACCAATGACGCAAGTGGAACTTCAGTCGATAGTTGATAATCATTCAGATTTCGAGACAGACGACAAATCTAATATTTCTGAAGAAGATAGAATAATAGAAGACTATAGTCAGGATTCTGAGGAAGAATCAGATGACGATAACGCGACATTACTACAGATACATCAGAAGACAGACAGGGCGGGCTCCGACTTAATTTCAGCAGCAACGAAAATTTCTCCTTAAACCCCTTCATTTTCAACTGATGATAATTTGACGCAAGATGATCCTAGATAGGAGTCTGAAGAAGATTCAAAAGATGATAACGTGCCATTGCTTCATATTATACAGCAACAAGGAGGTGGAGCTGATATCCAAATCCTACCTGGAGGATTGTTTTCCAATCACTTCTCTCCTCCATTTGGGAAATGAGCTGAGTGGACTGTATATTTTTCCTGAAGCTGGTTTGGTTTTTTAATTACTTTCTATACCAGCGGCCTATGGATTACAGGCTTAGTAGCGGAGGAAGAGGATTGTGTTTTTTATTGTGGATGGTACTACGATGAGTTTTAATGGAACATTAATCCATTTTATATTAAAGAATAGTCGGGAACTCAAAAAAACATATTTTATTTTGTCAAACTTGACAGACAACTGAAAATTCCTAACTAACTTTTTGTTTCTATATCGACGGTTACGTTATAGTGAGTTTTGAAATAATTATAACTGCTCACTTACTGGAACACTGGTAGATTTTTTAGTTACTTTTATAACTGATTACAAACTTATTTCGGATATAAGAGAAGGGGGTAGGGTGGAGGCATGCAAGTTCGAATACAAATGGTTTGTTTTCGAACATACTGCCCGCGCGGCAGGTGAGACTATGGAAGCCTAGATTCGGAAATATATGTAAATGTATTTTGCTGTCACTCAACGCCACAAAACATATACGTACCAGTTGATTAACAACAATATTATTCTATGTATAAATAATGATAAAACAATTAGAGTAAACAAAATCCTAAAACGAACTATACAATTATCTACTAGTAGTGGCCGGTGATGTGCCAAACATTCTAAGGTGAAAGGGAGGTAGAGATTGACGGGGTATCCTCGTTAGGGAGTAATACCACCTTTGTGATGGGGCGAGTGAGATATCCAGATTGTGTAAATACTTGGACTGAGCGCACTTTTGAATCTTTTCCAGTGAAAACTTGTGTAATGCGAGCTAGTGGCCATTTCATGGGGGGATTATCTTCGTCTTTGAGAAGAACCAAATCGTTTGCTTTGAGATTTGGTTGTGGATGCATCCATTTCGGACGGTTCTGCAAACGGTTTAAGTAGTCTGTTGACCAGCGTCTCCAGAATTGTTGTTGCGCCTGAGTACAGAGCTGCCAGTGCTTTAACTTATTGATCGGAGTCAGAGAAATGTCCACTTCTGGATAAGACATGAGAGGGGAGTGCACTAAGAAATGACCGGGAGTCAAGGGGAGTAGATCGTTCACATTGTCGGACAATGGGAATAAAGGGCGTGAGTTTAATATTGCTTCCACTTGACTTAAAATGGTTGAGAACTGTTCGAAAGTGTAAGATGAATTTTTCACAATCTTGGCTAAGTGTACTTTAGTGCTTTTGATGGCACTTTCCCAGATTCCTCCCCAGTGGGGAGATTTTGGAGGAATACGTTTCCAAGTGATTTTAGATTGAGAGAGAAAATCTCCCAATTGAGGAGCATTATCAAGTAGGTATTGATTAACTTCTTTCAAGTAATTGTCAGCTCCTACAAAATTTGTGGCATTGTCACTGTATATTATTGATGGCAGTCCCCTACCTGCTATGAATCGCTTTGAACAAGCTAAGAAAGAGTCGGCAGATAAGTCAGAAACTAACTCCATATGAACAGCCTTAGTGGATAAACATACAAATACTGCTATATAGCTTTTCATTAAGGGAGCTTTCTTTAGTGATGAGGACTTAGTGAAGAATGGGCCACCGAAATCTACTCCGGTGTTGGTAAAAGCACGCAAAGGAGTAACCTTTTCTTTGGGCAAATTAGCCATGATTTGGCTGGAAGCAATAGCATTGAAGCGTTTGCATGTGGGACATGAATAAATAATTTTCTTCAGAGATCTGAGGCCATCTATGGGCCAATAATGTAATCGTACATTATTTAATACATTTTGAGGGCTTGCGTGACCTAATCGTTTATGCTCATGACGTAAGATCAGGATCGTGAGATGATGTTTGGAAGGTAAAAATATTGGGTATTTTTGGTCAAAGGGCAAGTCAGCATTGGACAATCGTCCACCTGCTCTGAGGTATTTATTGTCATCTATAAACGGGTTAAGAGAAGCGATATGCTTGTTATGAATGGGTTTATCTAATTTGAGAGATTTAATTTCCATAACAAACGAGATTGTCTGGATTTGTTTTATTATGAAAGAATTAGATTGTTCTAGTTCTCTTGGGCTCAGGAGACCTGTCACTTTTTCCCTATTTCTGAGATTATAGATGAATCGTAGAACATAAGCAGTTGTCCGTTGCAGCTTGTTTAGAGAGGAACATTTTGAGACAAGACATTCCCAGAGGTTAGGTGATGGTTTAGTATTCAAGGCAGAGTGCTTTCTTTCTTCGGGAGGATTGGATATTGGAGAAAAAGAATCGAAAGAGTCCAAATTGGATTCTGGGTTGGAGAGAAAAGAGGGGCCTGATTTCCACAGGTGAATAGAATCAGGTTGAAATTTTCCTCTGGACAGCATATCGGCGGGGTTTTGGACAAATGATATGTGTCTCCAGGTTGCTTGTTTCGTAGCAGTTTGAATGAGGGAGGCTCTATTACACACAAAGGTGCTCCATTGGGTGGGAGAGCCTTTGACCCAAAATAGTGCTATCTGAGAGTCTGACCATAGGGAAGATTCATCTATAGTCAGTACAGGTTGGAGAACTGGGTGAATTCTAGTAAATAGTTGAGATAAGAGAGTCATAGAGCATAGTTCCAGCTTGGGTATAGTGAGCGGTTTCTTTATGGGAGCTACTCTAGATTTGGCGGCTATCAAAGAGGACGTGACAGAGTTATCAGAGTAAAAAGTGCGTAAGTACAAACAGCATCCGTAAGCTGTGGTGCTGGCATTGCAAAATCCGTGGTACGGTTTTGTGCAATATAAGGCAGCGAGGAATTACATAAGAAGATAAATTCGAGATATTAGACAGAAAATTGTTCCAGTCATTTACTATATCGGATTCAGTGATGGGCTGGTCCCATTCAATACCCTTGTACCACCGTTTTTGCATGAGCATTTTTCCCTGTACTATTACAGGATTTAATAATCCTAAGGGATCATAGCACTTGGCCACATGTGACAATATTTTTCTCTTAGTGATAGGGTATATTTCTTGCAATTTAAGGAGAGATATCTGAAAATTATCAGAAATAGGCTGCCAGAGAAGTCCTAGCACTTTACAAGGGGCTTCGTCGGGATTGAATTCTTTGACGATTGGTTCACATTGAGAGGTAGAGCTACAGAAATTTTCTGAGTTGGATCTCAGCTTGTGTAATTTGAAATGAGCAGGAGATAAAAGGGTAACCAGAGAATTGTATAAAACGTTTAAGTCTTGTTCTGAATCTGCTCCTGATAGAATATCGTCTACATAGGTTTGGAACAGTATGGTTTGTTGAGCAAGTGGTAAGTCAGGTCGTCGTAGAGCTATTTCTTTGAGTACTCCGCAGGCAAGGAATGGGGCACTTTTCTGGCCAAAGGAGACAGTGGTCAGTTCGATGCATTGAATTTCGTCGCTTGGATTGTCCCTCCACAGAACATTTTGGAGAGAACAATATTTGGGGTTCATTGCCACCTGCCTATACATCTTTGTGATGTCTGCTGTCAGTTCATATCTAAGAAGCCTGAACCGAGTAAGTATATCAAATAACTCGGGTTGTACGGAGGGCCCTCGTAAACTTATATCATTAAGAGAAAGACCCGAAGTAGTGGTTGCAGAAAAGTCAAAAACTATTCTAGTTTTTGTGCTACTACTCTTGTTTGAGTTGTGGGTTTTTTTGTAACCGTTTTTCTAATGACATAAATCTGTTCTGCGCTTGAGTGAATGATTCCCCTAAGTTTTTTTGAGCTAGCGGATGAATTATGGGCAAGTCTACCTGGTATTTTCCATTAGGGAGAATTTGGGTAGTGCCTTGAAATATTTGTTCCGCCAGGTCATCCTGTTCGGAATTTGTTAAGTGGTAAGAACCATTTTCTTGGTTTACAAATTTTTCTAAAATTTCCTCTAGCTTCTCTTCTTGAGTGAAGCTAGTTGTGTGGAAAGAGTAGCTGGGGTGAGCAAAGCGAGACAGAGCAGATAGACACTGGGGAGGCATGGCTCCCGAAAGAATCCAGCCCAATCGGGTCTGAACTAGAGTAGGGTAACCTTTTCCCAAGGATTCGACACCAGGGAGTAATAGTTCATAGTAAATATCAGCTCCTAAGAGAAGCGATATTTCTCCTGGAGAGTCAAATTCTTCGTCTGCTAACTTGGCCTTGATATCATGAGGTATGAGCAGTTTGGCAGAATTTATGGGCACTTGAGGAAGATGAGAGGTGATTTTTGGCACCACGGCACAGGAAACAGTAAACTTCTGAGATCAAGAGCGATGAGAGTATATGTCTACATCCATCACTTCCCTAATAACACTATGTTCATTAAGAATACCTGCCACTTGCAGATGAGATGGTTTTAAGATTCCTTTCACATTTGCAGCTAAAGAGGAAATTATGAATGAAGTTTGGCTTCCAGGATCCAATAGTGCTCTTGCTACTATTGGCCTCCCGTTTTCAGGATATAAGTGTACTTTAGCGGTAGCTAATAGTATATGAGAACCAGCAGTGTTCAGCGCAGACAAGGCTGTAGCCTGCTGGGGTTGAGCGTTCAAATTTTCTTGGGAACTTGAAGCTGGGTTTTGCGTCGGATGCTGCTTAGAGGGTATAGAATTTTGGAGACTATGTCTTGAATGAGTATTAGTGAGGTGAAGAAGAGTGTGATGCTTGTTATTGCAAGTAGCACATGTACCTTTGGAGGTACAATCTTGAATAGAATGCTGCAAACCTAAGCAGTTGTAACATCTTTTGTTGATTTTGACGAAATTTATTCTATCAGGAACAGGGATATTTCGAAAACCATTGCAACTATAAATGCGATGACCACTGGTTTTGCAATAATCACAGTTTTTGTTAACAGAGACACTAGAGCTTTGTTGAGAGTGAGAAAAGGAGACTGGCTTAGAGTACGAAAGTGTAGAACGATTGTCGGTGGAACTAGAGTGAAGAACCACCTGAGGAGTGTGGATTTTAGGAGCGTTACCTTTTGAAGTATGGTGAGAGTGTTTGGTAACATTTTTGTTATCTGGTTGTAAATCTGGATTTATGTTTTCAAAGACTACACAACGTTTTTGCAAAAAATCGAAAAATTGTTTAGAGGTTGATAATTTATTCACCTCAGCTTGTTCTTCAAAAACGCGACGAGTGTTAAAATCGAGCTTTTGTTCCAGTAAGTGAACTATTAACGAGTCAAATAGTGTTTCCTTATTAGGTTCAACTGAATCCAAAGCATCTACTATAGCTTTGGAGCTAGCACAAAACTGTCGCATATTTTGAGAACTACACTTTTGTATAGTGGGAAGAGCCAATAACTGCTGATAATGATTTATGACGATTTGTTTCTATACCGATCTTCAAGAAGGTTCAAAGCTATCGCGTAATTATCATCAGTTACCTGTATTTTTTCCACTATTTGTAACGCTTCTCCCCGTAAGTACGATTTAAGATAGTAGAATTTCTCAGATCTAGAAGCTAATTTAGAATTATCTCCAATTAATGCATTGAAAAGATCAATGAATGATGGATATTCCACGCAATTACCAGAGAATGTTGGTAAATGTATGTTAGGTAGCTTTATGTTACGATCATGAAAAGTAGAAGGATCGGCTTTAGGAGTCAATACAGTAACGGATTCTATGATTCGTTTGAAGTTACTAATTACATTCACAATGCGATTTTCAAATTCTTCCCTATTTTCATCTTCATCTTTGTAATCTTTGTGATTTTCTATCTGATCTTGGGTATCAATATAAGTATCTAGAGTTCGAGTGAGCATGTCAACTCGAGTCTGCAATTAGAATTTATCGCGACAATCCTTGTTGGCCGCGAACCAATTTACTATGCGTTCGAGTTGAGATGTGCAATTGCGTCTTTTCTTTTTAAGAGATTCCATGTTTGTTTTTTATTTGTACTAGTGAATCAACAATTAGTAGCCCCGACAGATAAGGTTATCAGAGCAATGTTAAAGTTCGGGTGTGAGCTCCCGAACTATAAGAGCAATAGATTACAACTAACAAATTATTGCATGAGCCCCCGAACTATAAGGGCGTCAGAGAACAAATCACAAACTATGAATAACCCCGAGATATAAGGTTATCAGATTACAGTGAAAGTTCGGGTGTAAGCTCCCGGACTATAAGAGCAATAGAGTTAAACTAACAAGTTATTGCGTTAGCCCCCGAACTATAAGGGCGTCAGAGAACAAATCACAAACTATGAATAACCCCGAGATATAAGGTTATCAGATTAGAGTGAAAGTTCGGGTGTAAGCTCCCGAACTATAAGAGCAATAGAGTTAAATGAGCAAACTTTTTGTGTTTCTAGCTTCTAGATCTCAGAAACCACCATCTGTAGTATTATTAAACTTAAAACTTAAACAGAATTGCTGTGGCCCAGCTCATGCGAACAATAAAATTAACAGTGTAAATCAATAGCAAATTCAATAAATTTAAATCAGAAAGAAAGTAAATCAATAATCACGCATATTAAAACAGACGACGACTTGACGTTTTAATATAAGACTTCTTCTAATCTCCCAGTATCTGAAACGTATTAAAGCAGAACACAAACAAAATATACTATTTTGGCCACAGCTGGTTTTCTATAAAGACTTATCTACTTTTCTTATAATCTAAGCACTGATTCAATTTTATTCTTGGGAAATGCAGAATTCAATAGCGGCACTTCACTATAGTTTTGACACTATTTTTATTAGATAGTTTACGTGAAATTGAACAGAGTTTTATTAAAAGATACTACCTTTCGGTTTCAATATGATGTGCAGTAGAGAAGGGACTTGACTGGCATCACTTGAAGAATGACCATAACTGGCATCCGGCTTGAATTAGACCATAAAATGGAGGATTGTTTTCCATTCACTTCTCTCCTCCATTTGGGAAATGAGCTGAGTGGACTGTATATTTTTCCTGAAGCTGGTTTGGTTTTTTACTTACTTTCTATACCAGCGGCCTATGGATTACAGGCTTAGTAGCGGAGGAAGAGAATTGTGTTTTTTATTGTGGATGGTACTACGATGAGTTTCAATGGAACATTAATTCATTTTATATTAAAGAATAGTCGGGAACTCAAAAAAACATATTTTATTTTGTCAAACTTGACAGACAACTGAAAATTCCTAACTAACTTTTTGTTTCTATATCGACGGTTACGTTATAGTGAGTTTTGAGATAATTATAACTGCTCACTTACTGGAACACTGGTAGATTTTTTAGTTACTTTTATAACTGATTACAAACTTATTTCGGATATGAGAGAAGGGGGTAGGGTGAAGGCATTCAAGTTCGAATGCAAATGGTTTGTTTTCGAACACTACCAGCAACCAGTGAAGTTTTCCTTTAAACTCCGTCATCTCTAAAAAAGGACAATTTGCTCCAAGAGTCCAGCGAAAAGAAACCCATTAACTACTTGCATATCGAGGAAGCACCTCTAAAATTACGTGGAAAAAATCTTGTCATACATCTTGCTGGCAATGAAGCTGCTGCTCGCGAAGTCACTAGTGGGGTTTTAACATGGTCTCTGTTTTTCACGGATGATATTATGAACAAAATTTTCACTTTTACCAACAACGAGAGACTATTGCAGAGAGCGAATTATACAAGTGATCGGCCTACTGTTAACGTTGACGAGGATGTTATACAAAAGTAAGGCCATCCTACGTAAGTGATATGAATGTAATTGGAATCCATGCATTATGTGGACTTTTTTACTACGTAGGGGCTCTCAATTTGAATACAGTAACAACTAAAGAACTTTTCGAAAAGGAAACGGTAATTTCCTCTTATCGCGCTACAATGAGTGAAGCTCGCTTTGCCTTTCCCATAAACTGCCTCAGTTTTGATTACAAGGAGACAAGGGAAGAACGACGTAAAACAGATCGTTTTGTCCCAACCCTTGATATTTTTGGAGCAACGATTTCCAAAAGGAGTGAACTTTATACGCCATCGGAGCACGTTAGATGAACAACTTGTAAGTATCCGAAGCCGATGTCCCTTTAAAACGTATATACCTACCCTCAAAACCTGACAAATACTGTATGAAAATGTGGGCGTGTTGTGATGCTTTTTAACTTGTGAATGCCAAGGTTTATGTTGGTAAAAATTCGACACCTCATGGTATTCCAGCCAAACTAGGAGTGGGCAGTCCGGTTCACATTCCCAATACCGAAAAATCTTTAATGTTCATACTATCCGCCGATTGTTCTGTATTTACGGGAGAACTAGTGACCATCTATAAGGCTTTAGAAAGGATCTCTGGGAAACGTCCTAACTTTCAAGATTACGTTATATTATCGGACTCCAAATCTGTACTTCTACAGAATCACATTGAACATCTCTATTCTAATAAAATTGTTGTAGATATCATCAACATATTACGAGTAGTTCAGTTACACAATTCAGGGAAACTTACTACATTCATGTGGGTGAGGGTTCATTCGAGTATTGAGGGACAAAACAGGACATATTGCCTCAATGGGACCTAATTTCAATAAGAAAAAAAGTCTTACAGGAAAACTGGAATATAGAGTGGTCTTCATCTTGCAATAACAGCAATAATAATTACTACATATGCTTCCTCAACTTTCTTTCTCTAAACGAAGCCATCACATCAGGAAAATAAACACCACGTCTTATAGATGTCTTACTGGCCATGCGACCGTTGAAGTTAAACTCTTCAAAATGAATATTTCAGATACACAGCTAAGAGAATAGGATGGAAGTTTGGAAGACCTAGAACATCATTTATTTGGATATCAACGCAATAGTCATGCAACCCAATATCTCATACAGGCTCTTCGTAAAGAAAACGTGTCCCTACCGCTAAACGTCCCCCCACTATTTAACTTTGTGTGTAGAAATCTCGCAATCAAAACTATCTTGTGGAAATTCTTGAAGAGATCTAAGCGCAAATTGTGATTTTAAACTCCAAATGTAAAAATGTAAGTAGTATGTATGAATAGATGTCGACGATAATGGTTTAATACTATTATAACACCCTACAAAAATTTTGAAATAGTTATTCGTGTATAAGAATGATCTTTCGAAAGCGGCAATTTTACTTTACGCTCGAAAAACACACATAATTTTTTCTACAGTCGCCCTTTCAATAATTAAAACAGTTTTTTATATTATCTTAGGTTATAACAGTAGTGCTAGAATAATCGTCATTTTCGCTATTCATCATGATTAACTTTAAAAAAATCTACTGACAAGGGATGTTAAAAAATAATCGATTTTTATATAAATCGATTATTATTTTCTTATAATCGATTTTTATTGTAATATTAATCGATTTTTAGTAGATCGATTTTATAAATAACGTGTTCAAATCGATTTTCGGAAACGACTCGTATTATTTATTGACTATTTTTCAAGATTTTGACAGTTTTTGACAATTATTGACCATTTTGACTGCTTTCCAAAATTAGTGACCATTATTCCAAATTTTTTGAATTTTTCGAAATGATGACAATTTTTAACCATTTTTGACAGTTTTTGACAAAAATTGTCCATTTTTAACAGTTTTTAACAATAATTCGCAATTTTTAACCATTTTTACAATTTTTCAAAATTTTAGACCATTTTTCGAAATTATTGACCATTTTTGATAACTATTGACAATTGTTGACAGTTATGGACCATCTTTCCAAATTATTGACCATTTTTGACCATATTTCAAAATTTTTGAAAATTTTTCAAAACTTCAACAATTTTTGACAATTATTAACTATTTTTCAAAATGTTGATAATTTTTAACAATAATTGTCCATTTTTGACAGTTTTTGACAATTTTTGACCATTTTTGACAATTATTGGCCATTTTTGACAATTTTTCAAAAATTTTAATAATTTTTTAAAATTTTTACCATTTTTCAAGATTATTGACCATTTTTGATAGTTTTTGACAATTATCGGCCATTTTTCAAAATTTTAACAATTTTTGACAATTATTGACCAATTTTGACAAAAACTGTCCATTTTTGACAGTTTTTAACAATAATTGACAATTTTTAACCATTTTTGATAGTTTTTGACCATTTTTGACAATTTTTCAAAATTTTAGACCATTTTTCAAAATTATTGACCATTTTTGATTATTGTTAACAATTTTTCCAAATTCTTGACCGATTTGACAATTATCGACCATTTTTCAAAATTTTAACAATTATTGACCAATTTTGACAATAATAGTCCATTTTCGACAGTTTTTAACAATAATTGACAATTTTTAATCATTTTTGACCATTTTTGACAATTTTTCAAAATTTTAGACCATTTTTCAAAATTATTGACCATTTTTGACAATTATGGACCATTTTTCCAAATTTTTGACCACTTTTGACAATTATTGACCATATTTCAAAATTTTTGACAATTTTTCAAAAACTTTAACATTTTTTGACAATAATTATCAACTATTTTTCAAAATTTTGACAATTTTTAACAATAATTGTCCATTTTTGACAGTTTTTGACAATTTCTGACCATTTTTGATAGTTTTTAACAATTATCGGCCATTTTTGACAATTTTAAAATTTTTTGACCATTTTGCAAAATTATTGACCATTTTTGATATTTTTTGACAATTATCGACCCTTTTTCAAAATTTGAACAATTTTTGACAATTATTGACCAATTTTGACAGTTTTAGACCATTATTGACAATTTTTGACAATTTTTGAAATTTTTGACAATTGACCATTATTGATCATTTTTGACAACTTTTGACCATTTTTCAAATTTTTTTGAAAATTTTTGACAATTATTGTTCATTTTTGACAGTTTTTCAAAAAATTTTACAATTTTTCACCATTATTGACCATTTTTGACAGTTTTTGACAAAGATTGTCCATTTTTAACAGTTTTTGACAATTATTAACCATTTTTGACCGTATTTCAAAATGTTTGACAATTTTCATATAATTTTATTTGATTTTTAATCTGATGAATTGTTAAATATTCACCAATTGAGTTAATTCGGAGGGCGTGGTTTGATTAAATAAGCGAGCGAAAAAGATTACTTTTTTGCGCTAGAGCGTAAAGTAACAATCCTCGGCATTTGTCGACTTTACGATTTCATTTGAACATAGTAATTAGTCATTTTACGCGCGATTGTAGAAAAAATATTTTTCAAAGAGCAGACCACTCACTAAGAAGCAACTACTACTTCTCATTGAATTACACTTCTAAAGCCGGGATCCCGCGGCGTGTAGAGTGGCAGTCCTCGCGCTAAACTTGCCAGTTCACGCGCCGTCGGATAGGACAGGCTTAGCGATCTTCGGTCGGCGCGTCGAGTCCCGTCGACTGTCTGTAAATGATCACGGTTCAAAGGAGCTCGTACGACGGTGCCCGAACGTGTTTACCGCTCCGACGGCGTGGCTAGGCGCGTGTTACTGTCAGTGCCGTGGTAACTTTCACCATGGATTGGTCGAACAAAGTGACGTTAGAATTTTTATCGCTGTATGAAACCGAGCTGATTATTTGGAACCCACAGAAATTTAATTCATGATGCCTGGAAGCGAATTGAAGAGCAAATGTCTGTAAAATATTATTGAATTGGAAAAAAAGAAGGATACATTGATGGAAACATTTCGGAAACTATTACAGAAAGTAAGATCATCGTCAAAAATGGGAAGTGGTACCGATGAAGTGTTCAAACCCGAGTGGTTCGCCTAGGAACTTATGCACCGATTTTTAAAAGAAATTTATGTACCCAATCAAACTAAAAATTCAGAGGTAAGTAGATATTGAATCAACAAGCCCTTTTAAACTTAAAATCATCCAATGTATTTCATTTCACTGAAATTAAACAAAACTTTGCTTTTAAATACTAATTTTATACAGGTTGTTAGTTTTAAGTGGTACCACCATTGCTTCGTAATCAGAAGAGTTCCTACACTACACTTTGTTTTGCCAATATACAGCTCCTGTCGTTGTCAAATATTGAGCGTAAGAATGTCTAATTATTTTTCCATACTATGCTGGCTTTCTTGCAACTTTTTTTAACGGCAGAAAGGAAGTCGTGTTTTGTTCATCTCTCCAAGTGCCGGGAGTCATCAGGTGGCATATATCTTAATTTAGATGCTCGGCTTTTACTTAAAAAGTTATGAAGTAAAACACATGTCATCATGATTTCAGTTACCCGTGGAGGTTCAAGTGATATCTGCTCCCTAAAAATTCTGAACAAGGATCAAAGTATGCCGAAAACGTTTTCAACAACTCTACGTGCCCGGAACAGCCGATAATTAAATATCCTTACTTGGGTACCTCTGTTGTATATCCCTGGGTATGGTTTTAGCATACGAGTTGTCAGAGTAGACGCGTCATCCGCTACAAATATTAAGGTATTGGTCTTCGCTGGTCAATGGTTCATCTGCAAGGAGCATTAATTGATTTTAGCCAAGTTTATCGTAGAAAGACGTGTTTCGAAAGACACCACCATCTCTAATGCGCCCTTGACATCCAATATCTACGAATGTAAATTCGTAGTTAGCAGTTACCACAGCCATAAGTACTACACTGAAAGTACCTTTATAATTATAAAATTCTGTTCCACTATGAAGGGGTGACTGAACGATGATGTGTTTTCCATCTATAGCTCCCAAACAATTATGAAAGTTCCATCGATTCTCAAATTCTTCAGCAATCTTACGCCATTCGTTTGCAGTTTCGGGTAGCTGGAACCAAAAACTATATTTTAAAGAATAAAACTTCCGTCACTGATACCAACATTATCTAAGTAGATCTATTTAAATTTGTAATTATCTATACCTTTGTGGCCATAGTGTCTATTATAATAAGTATTCCATTATTTCAGATGTTACAAGACGAACGTCGTACAGAAGACAATTACAATGATGATGGAAAAGAGTTGGAAAAAGTGACTGTCACTGAAGAAATTATAAATGGAAGCCAGTTGAAACCTTCAGAAGCGAAGAGCGTGAAAAGAAAATTTCACCTGTCACCAGATATTGACCAAAATATGGACTTTAAAAATGTTAGAGACACACAGATGGGTCCTCCAGATCAGTGTTCTTTGTACGGAGAACTCCTTGCTACAAAACTAAAAGCCCTTGATGCAGATACTAGAGAAATGGCAATGATTGAGATTGTCTTACTGGTTACAGATACAATGAAAGTTATAAACAGAATTTTGGCCACGTGAATCTTCAAAACGTTCCAATTCAGTCAACAGCTTATTTTCCTCACAACTCTAATCAATATCAGTTAATTTTAAACCGCTTGTTCAAACCACGTTAGGCAGACCTTCGTTGTCCTCTTCATCACACCACTCAATACTTTCAAACCATTATTCTTTTACTACAAGTTCACCTTCCCCTTCCCCTCTTGCCTCGGTAGCCCAATAAGTTCACATTCAACCAACCGTATTGCCCTTGTCGTCATCATCTGCAGCGAATTACTCACAACATTCAACGTCTACATCACCCTCAACATCCGCTGCAACAAGGCAAAACTACTCAAGTGAAAAAGAGACTGAACAAATATGAAAAATATGTGTTTATTATTACTTTTATATTATCTTTATTTCATCTTTTAATTCATATATTAGTGCTCTGCAAACATCCCCAACACATCGGGAAACGGTTTGAGGTGAAAACTTTAACAAGTATGAAAGGCTTTCGAAACTGTCTCCAGTAGCTAAAAACCTTAGTGTACATGCATACCTTTTTTGTACTGGTATGCTGTCTCTCATGTTTGTATTATTTTTGGCGATTGCAGGTCCTATTTTGTGTAATAAATAATCAAAATCAGTGGCTGATATTCGACAAAAGTTGTCGAAATATCCTGAGGGTTCGTGTCAAAAATCTTCTAACATGTTTGTGGCACTGTACCAACAAATAATTAAAAGGAAACTACAGTAGAAACGCTGAAGCTTTTCCATCACGTGACTGTTACGTCAGCAATATTGTTCATATGAATTAAATCAAAACTTGTGTCAACTCAATAGGAATAATCGTTATGACTAATATTCCAAAGGTCGGCGTTTTACGAATTGGTAATTAAACAAGAAATTTAACTTTTTTAATTGTATTCATTTTATTTATATGGTTAACATCGACATATTTATTAAAACTATCGATATACTGGGCGAATAAGTTACAAAATCCAAAATTAATATTAACCATGCTGGCTTATTAGTGGAGAGCTGATTTTTTGTAGGATATCTTGTATTTTATATAAGTACATACAATTTATGAAGTTCATGAAACTGACGTAATGTTTAGTCTACTGACAGGGTGTCCTCTAAAACTTTTAAAATAACACTTTCTAAACTGATTATATTAGAACAATTTTTTTTGGATGGGCTATAGATTGTAAATAGAATAAGATTTCCACACAGCTTGAAGGTGGACGTTTCGATAAATATATTACCATCATCAGGGCAACACATCAAATGGAAACCCTCATATTAAAAGTAAAAAACAGAAATATCCGCAAAAGACATCAAAAATAAAATGTAAACACATATAGGTACTAGAAACGAAAAAACACATCAAATATGACAAATCTTGCTTTATAGTTCATCCATTTCGGAATCTGAGCTGTCTTCACCAGTATTTATTATCACTGGTTCAATATGTATGTTCACCAAATTTCGTTCTCGAGTAAACCAGTCTTCGATTATTTTTTCGGTATGCCTAACACAATTATCCCAAACATTTGCACTACAATTTTCAAATGCTTCTTCCCACATACAAAACACTATCACTATTTTCTCTATATTTTCGAAGGAAGCATGCTCTTTGGCTAGCAATATTTGTTCGTTCTATTAATGCTCTTCTGTTATCTTCCTTTTTATATTTAAATCCCAAATGTTTCAATAATACCAATAAAGAGGTATTTCCAACAGAAAGAATTTCCTTATTTTTTAGTTCATCATTTATGGTTTTAACAGTAACATGTTTCCCTGAAAAAATAAGAAAATTTAAATTATCATTATCTCAAACAAAAAAAAGATTTTTTTATATTTACTTCATACTAAACTTGAACACAAATTTTTGATATTCAGATTTTTTTATTATTTGTACCAAATAATGTATAGAACAACTCCGTATGTGACATCAAAAAATTTAAATTAGAAAACTAAATTGTGAAACACAATCTACACTCAGAACATTCATATTGGTAAACATTTATGGACAGTACTCAACTTAGAAATCAGCACATGTAGAAACACATTCAAATTAAAAATATGCACAACTTTCTGTATTCTAAAGCTTTCATTACTCATAACTTCTATAATCGAACTTACGTTAAATTACCTACTAGTTTTCTAAGATTTTCATATACCACACTATAAGCTGCTGGTGAAAAATCTCACTGTATGGATAATACTACATGCACTATGATGTGTAATCTTAATTATTAAGGTACTATGATTTCACTTCTCTTTTATTTAAAGTGTAAGCTGACTGTAATGTAAGGCTTAAGAACTTCCATGTTCTTGTATTATTGTTTCACATGTTTGTTTTACTTACTTTGTTCATACATATTATATAAGGTATTCCGTACTGCCATTTTGGTTCCCTCGGGTAAATCCTGTTTTTAGTTTTAATCGAGGTGTTTGACTGAGTGACGTTGGGAAGGTTGGAATATTTTCCTTACTTTTTTTAAGGGAACATACCGTTTTCACAGATATTTTCATGCAGTTGCCACTCTCTGAAATATAATATTAAATAGAAATGTCCTTAAATAGATGTCAACTTTAGTATAATACCTCCTGAACAGATGAAATAGGTTGAAAGGGTCCGCCGTTGTTTTTTTCCATCTCAAAATATTCAATCAAGTTCATAACAAACTCCTGTGCTCGTGAATTAAGCCACTTTCCAGGCATTTTCTGAAAATAACTATTGGTTATTATACCATTACAAGTACAATCAGACACTTGATTCATGCAAATTTGAAAATTCTGCAGAGATTTACAAATTGTAGAGAATTATAAATACTATTTACCACCAATAAGTAGTAAAATAAGCATTGTAATATTCCCGTCTCACGGCATTTTAGGTGTTATGAAATGTCAAAAGTTTACAAGTTGCTAATGTATTATATTCGTACTTACCAATGTTAAATGGAATAAAAAGTCAAATTAGTTCTTACAAGAACTGATTTTAACAATAAATACACTTTCAATCCAAAAATTCGCTAAAAACATGACAGTAAACAAAGCATACATAACCTCAAATACGGTAATGTCAAATTCAACTTTTAGTAGGATCAGTTATTCACGTTACGTCAATTATATCGTTGTCTCTTTTTACGATTACTATGGCAAATTTATAGAAACTATTACGTATGTCTTGTAGTTGGTCTTGTGTAGAAGACAATCGATCGAACGTTGTTATGTTTGATTTATATTGATAGAAGAAGATAGAATGTAGAAAATATGTGTTGCATAAATCGTAGATTGGATCACGTGATGGAAAAGCTTCAGCGTTTCTACTGTATATAACTTACAGGAAAAACGATAAAATCACAAGTTATTACAGTTTATTTTTTTATTACTGTCAGACCATGTCTATTTTTCCAAGTCCGAAAATAATTTAATGTACTTACCCATCTCGATTTCTTAACTAAGACACTCTCCACCATCTTCTCTCTTTTCGTTTTATTTGTCCTCTTGGAATTCTGAAAATTCCTAGCATATAATAATAGGCTGCGGCAACGATATTCCTCCGCTTACTGTTCATCTTTTCGTACAATTAAGCCAAATTATTTTAATTATTATCGACACCACTGCCGGCGTACAAAAGACTGAAACCGCTGGTTGTCCAAGTCCGAAACCGCGCTTCTACACGCGCCATGGGAACGGCCCGATACATTTCGTCGCGCCAACCTTGAACACTCCATCCTTAATCCATGATTGCCACTCCACGCGCCGTTGGATCCCGGCTTAAGATAAATGGGGTTGGTATATCTGCAAGATATAACCAACAAAACTGGTTTGTAATTAGAAGGGACAATATCACTTGTAGACCGGTTTCGGAATATTTGCGCCTCATCAGTACAAGGTAGATGTCATCTGCTCAGAAGCACTAAACTGGGGACAACGCTAAAACCACATCAATACATTAACCACAATAAAGGAAATGCTAAGAATGCGATAACAGCCGCATAATCACATCTAAGCACAAACCAAAATTCTATATTGACAAAAAACCATCTTGTTTTTGTACATATTTACTTAAATATAACAATTTTTACAGGAAACTGTATTTAAGTAAATAGTATGTATTAGTTATTGAATGAATCTACTATAAATAATGATGTACCTATTGTCTCTGTCTTTGTTATTATTATTCCTCCTATCCGTTGCCTGCCTTGTTTGTGTTTATATAAGTCGCTATCACGGGAACCTTTGCTTGAAAAGAATATCCCTGATATTTCTCTTGATGTTTATTTTATAACTTTTGTGATTACTCTATTAGATGTAGTTTGAAGGCTAAAAGGGTAACCAGTGCCCAAGGCCCAAAACAAATATTCAGTATATCTTGCGTATTTCAAAAATGTACAGGGTGATGTTTATAAGAGTTACAATTGCTCCTCAAAACGGTGCCCTGGACGTCCCAGAACGTTAACAACCCATGAAAATGAAGCAGTGGAGAGAATTTTTGTCTAATTACTAATACACAAGTAGCTGAGGATGTCGGAATATCGGTTGGCTCATACCATCTTATTTTATCGTTATGATATGAGCATGAATCGTGTGTCAGCGAAGTTTGTTCCGAAATTGTCAAATTTTGACAGAAAGGACCAACCCAGTTGTATCACTCAAGAGCTTACGTTAACGACGATCCAGATTGGCTAGAAAATAACATAGCTTATGACGAAACATGATAAGGACGACGCAATAAAAGCCCAATTATCCCAATAGAAGCACCCCGAAGAACCAAAGCTGAGAAAAACCACGCAAATTTAGGTCAAATGTGAAGGTAATTAATGCATCATGAGTAAACGGTCAATTAAGAAAATTGCCTAGAAGTTTTGCGCCGTTTCCGTGGATCGATATAGAGCGTGTTATGTTTATTAGTTATTTGTATAATAATAAAACAACTTGTTTTAGTTATTTAACTTAACTTTAATCAGCTTTCGTTAAGGTTATCTTTTCAACGTTGTCTGTGTGATTGACTGATGACATCTGTCTTTTTGACATGTCACGTCTCTCTGGGAATAGAACATGCCAGCCAGAAGTAGCTTATGATTTATGTTACATCTCCTCCTTTAGTTCCCCGAACTAAGGAGACAAACAAAAATTAAATTAGATTAAGATGTAAATAATAGAGTAAATCCTAATACACAATTATGTTTAAACTAAAACAAATCCCATCTCTAATCTCCAAAATTAAGTGCTTTTACAATTAGATTAAGATGTAAATAATAGAGTAAATCCTAATACACATTCATGCTTAAAACTAAAACAAATTCTTTCTCTAATCTTTAAATCTAAGTGGTTTTGTTACTGTATACCCTGACCGAGTTTTAACAACACTTCTACTACCCCCGGGGCTTAATGTCTTGTCTGAAGCTTTATCACTTTCACTGCCTGCAGCACTAACTTCACTTTTTGATACTTCTTCAAATGGTTTAGTAACAACCCTATTTTCATTAAGGTCAAGCAATTGTCTATTTAACACCACATTATTTGGATTCATTCTCAAAAATGAGGAGTTCCTTCTAATGACTTTTTCTGCATTTTCTGATACAAGATATGATCTAGGTGTTTTATGTTTTTGCACAACAACACCTGGTACCCACTGATTTTTTTTTGATAATGACATTTTGCCCTTCTTCAAAGGGTGGTCTTTTGTGAGCGTTCTTATCATAATAAAATTTAGCTTTTAATCTTTTTAGTTCAATTTTTTTATAATCAATACATGGGCTTTCGGTAAGTATTTTTGTCGAGACTGGAAGGTTTGTACGTACAACCTATTAAACACTAATTCGGCTGGTGAAACATCAATGCCAGTTAAGGGGGATGTTCTGTATTCTAACAAAGCTTTATATAAGTCATTATCAGAATATCCACATTTTTAAGGATATTTTTACAAATTTGAACAGCTTTTTCGGCTAATCCATTTGATCTTGGATATCTAGGGCTAGAAAATATAAGACTTATGTCCCAAGATTGAGCAAATTCTTCAAATTTTAGGATATCAAATGGTTGATTATCAGAAACAAATTTTAATGGAATCCCATGCGTTGCAAATATAATTTTAAGTTTACTAATTACTTTCTCAGCTGTCTTATTATCTGAAGGAACAAGTTCAACCCAACAACTAAAATAATCCATCACTGTTAAATAATCTCTACCAGCATAAGCTGAAATATCAGCACAAACTTTTTCAAAAGATACATTTGAACGTTCGTATTGAATAAGTGGCTCTTTCGGTGCACATTTACTATTTTCTAGACAAGTTTTACATTTAGACACAAAATTTTGGATGTCAACAGACATTCCTGGCCAGTAAAATATTTTCCTGGCCCCGGCTTTAGACTTCTCGATCCCAAAATGGCCTACTTACACGTAATTTGTTCAACATATGTAATCTAAGATTTTTTGGAACAGCCAACTTGTAATTATGAAGAAGCATACCTTGTCTGACATGCAAATTATCCCTAATATTAAAATATTTTTTTAATTCGGGTTCATATATTTTGGAAGGCCATGATGTTTGACAAAATTCAATTACTTGTACTAAGATATAATCTTAGTACATAATTCTTAGTAGAAGATTCTAACTTATGTAACCTTCGCTCAGATATAGGCAATTCGATTTCAACAGCATGCACTATTTCTCTCATTTCTTTGTCATCTTTTACTTGTGTTTCAATATAAGACCTGGACAACAGATAAGCGATATACATAAGCTTTCCAGGTAAGTATTGAATTTCAAAATTATATTTGAGCATTTTTAATTTCAATCTTTGTAGTCTAGCTGACACCTTATTAATATCTTTTTTGTTAATTGTTACTAACGGCTTATGGTCAGACTTAACCAATATTTTGTTTCCATATACAAAATGATGAAACTTCTGTAAACTGAATGAAATAGCTAAATATTCTTTTTCAATTTGTGCCCATCTGCCCTCTGTTTCTGTTAAACTGCGATAGCAGAAAGCCACTGGTTTTCCTTCTTGCATAAGACAACCACCAATGCCCCTTTGACTAGCGTCTGTTTGAATTTCAACAGGTAATTTAGGACCAAAAATCTTTAAAACCGGGATATTAAAGATTATGACTTTCATTTCGTTAAACTTTTTGGAATGATCTTTTGTCCAGTTCCATTCAGCATTGTTTTTTATAAGAACATGCAATGAAGACAACAGGTCTGAAAGTCTTGGCAAATACTTAGATAAATAGTTGAACATACCTAGGACCCTTAATAATTCCTTCTTATTTTTAGGTTCCTCTAACATTAAAACTGCTTTTACATACTCAGTATCTGGTTTTACACCCTCTGCTGAGAAAACCTGACCAATATACTTAACTTCGTTTACTTCATATTGGACCTTTGATTTATTGAACTTTATACCAAATTTTTTATCCCTAACCATTACTTCTTCAAGAATCTTATCATGCTCCTCTTCTGTATTTCCAGCTATTATAAAATCATCAAAATAAATACCAATGGGTAGATCTCCAAATATTTTTTAATTCATTCTCTGAAAAACTTCTGGACTAACATTTAACCCAAAAGGTAATCTATTAAAACAATATTTTCCAAAGGGTGTTATGAAGGTACACAATTTTTCACTTTGACTATCAAGAGGAACATGATAAAATCCTCCTTTTAAGTCCAAAACCGTAAATATTCTTTTATTTTTTAATCTTTTGCCAGCTCATCAACAGTTGGTATTGGAAATTGATCCAAACAAACCCACTTATTCAGATGCACGGGATCCAAACAAATACGAAGTGCACCTGAAGGATTCTCAACAATAACAATGTTATTGACCCACTCTGTAGGTATTTCCACCTTTGAGATTATTTCCCTCTTTTCTAAATCGTTTAACGTTTCTGTTAATTCAAGTTTTAAAGCATCAGGAACCCTTCTACAACCACTGCTAACAGGTTGAGCATTTTTATGTAATACAATTTTGTACTTGTAAGGAACCTTACCTTTGAACTGTTCTGCATGCTTTTGAAAAAATTATTGCACCTTTTTGCATGAGATAGAACTGATACCATCAACCCTTTTAATAAGCCCAGTTTTTGAACATGTGTTTAAACCTAAAATTGGCATACTGTTAGGACAATTTATAACTATGAATTTAATCTTGTAGCTACATTGTTTTATAACTCATTCTAGTATGATGTATCCCAATGCTTTAACTTTATTATTACCATAAGTACTTAGTAATACTGTATCATTGACTAACAAATGTTCTAAATTAAGTTGTTTCACAAATTTTAAAGGCAAACAATTGCAACTAGCACCGGACTCAATTTTAAATAGAATAGAGTCAATATTTATTAATACATTAACTGTGTAGATACTACTACTTTCATTGTTTATCATCACTGAATCAATATATGGCTCAGAGCTGCCGCTGTCTGAATTTGACACCTCTCTCTCTCAATCTTGCTATCCATCTCATGAACTACCCTGTTCTTATTTTCTTTCCTTTGAGCATATCCCTTTTTCTTTAGATTTCCAGATCCAACTGCATAATGGTTCAGTTTCCCACACTTGGAGCAAGTCTTACCAAATACAGGACAGCTTCTGGGTCCATGTTTCAACCCACATTCAAAACAATTATAAGCGTTAGATAAGAAATTAGTAAGAGAAGCACCACTTTCTTTCTTTCGAGCCATATGAGTCCTAACTGAATCCATTTGATCGCTGTTATTTCTGATGCCTTTTATCTGAAGTTTACTGGCTTCTGCAGCCCTGCAGTCTGATTTTGCTTGCTCTAATGTCAAATTTGGAATTCTTAATAACCTCTCTTGCAATGCACTGTCCCTGACTCCACTCACAATTCAGTCTCTTATTAGGGAGTCCTGCAAATCTCCGAAATTGCAGTTTTTTGCCAACATTTTTATTTCAGTCAAAAAATGGTCAAAATCCTCATCTTCCTGTTGTACTCTTATGAAGAACTTGTATCTGTTATAGGTTTCATTTTTCATGGGTTCACAATACTGTTCAAATGCTTCTATAACAGTATCAAAATCTTCTACCATCTTCACTTAATTTCATAGTTTCAAACACATCTTGTGCCTCTTCTCCGGCAAGGTTGAGAAACATTGCTATTTTTGTTTCACTATCCTTTTTATCAAGGCCAGACGCTTTTAGGTAGATTTGAAGACTACTGAGAAATTTTTCAAAATCCTGAACTACATGACTATCAAAATTTATGCTTTTGGGCGGTTTGAATACTCCTGATGACATCTTTCCTTCGAAGTGCGGCCTTTCAGCTTTCGGGCTCTTCACTACTCTGACACCATGTTATGTTCATTAGTTATTTGTATAATAATAAAACAACTTGTTTTAGTTATTTAACGTAACTTTAATCAGCTTTCGTTAAGGTTATCTTTTCAATGTGGTCTGTGTGGTTGACTGATGACATTTGTCTTTTTGACATGTCACGTCTCTCTGGGCATAGAACATACCAGCCAGAAGTAGCTTATGATTCCTGAATTTGTGGAGAAACAATCCATGACGTTCGTGTCACGATAATGCATCTGCTCACACGGTGCTTGTTCGTAATTTTTTTTGTAAACAACATCTTAATCATGCTTCAAACTAGTCTCCCTGCGATTTTTTCTGTTCTCAAAACTGGAAAGAACCAATCAAGGACTGTTTGCCATGATTGATGAGATAAAGACTACATCGCTGGAATAGCTAGAGGCAATACCAAAAACCGCATATCAAAAATGCTGGGAAAAGCGGTGGTATGAGAGTATTATATCTAAAGGGGTTACTTTGAAGTAGAATAATAGGTATTGATGAATAAACAATTAAAAAAAAGGAAGTCACATTTTTCAACAAACCTCGTATATACCGTCTTCGAATTTCTATGAACTTCTATAATTTAGCCATTACTTATAACAAAATGATCATTGAGCTGACTATTCCACGCACTTGTCAAATGAACCAATCAGGAGCTCTAGTCAAGTTCGGAATATCGATAACACCAAATTTGACTCTTGATCCTGATTGGCATGTCAAGTTCGGTGTTTTCAGATTTGTGTATGTGACAGTTAAACCCGCTGTGCACGCATTTAAAAATGAGCAGATTTGGGATAAATTCCATCGAATTGATTAATGAAAAACATTGATGGAAATGTACCGAAAAATACGAAGAAATCGAGGGAGTACGTTTGGAAGCAATTTACTAGATTTTGCGATGAACGAAAATAAGTATTAGAAGAAGCAACGCCTGTCGAGAGACTAGCTGTTATATTAAAGGACTGGGGCTTCAACATGAGAAAAACTGATGGTTCTGATTACAAGGAATGCGTCGTGAAGGCGATCTGAAATACGAGTGCTACATTATTGCAAGAAAAATATTATAATGACTATTTCACTATTTCAGGTTTTTTACATTTCACTTTGTTTGTGAAATAGTCTAATAAAATTCCACTCGTGACTGAATTTATCTTATAATTATGTCTTTTATTTCACAACTCAACCGAGTTGCTTGAAGAAAACACCACATAAATCGACAGACTAATCTCGAAAATTCAATCACTTGTGGTATTACTACTGATAATTTAATCTGAACTGCATTCACATCAATATTGAAAATGTCTTTATCTGTCATCGTTATTAAAATTTAATAGATATAAATAAATACATAAAACAAACACTTCTTACATTTTATTATTGAATATAGTAAACTTGTTTTTCATATTATCTCAATTATTGACACATTTCTAATAGTATTATACTGAAGTATTATTACAGTTTCCTGTGAAATTTTCGTATTTAGTAAAGCCTGTTACCATATTTATTCTTCGATATCTAGTAGTATTATACTATTTTACCACTAAGTTTGAAAATGAAAATAATATTGGTTATGCTGCTGCTAGGATATTTTGGTAAGAAAATTAATTTTCATTATTATTTCTTGAACAATGTACCGGGTGTCTGATTGAGAGAGGTAACCCGTTGTATCTCAGAAAGTATTCATCATACACCCTAGAGAAAAAAATCTATATCACAAACTCGCATACGTCGTTTAGAATTTCTTTTAGATTGAACAGATCCGGTTTGTTTTAAATGCTTAGCCAAATTTTTAAAAACTCTTCTGCAAAAATGTTGTCGCAAGGGATATCTCAATGCATATTCTCTTGTTGCAATAGCAGCATTCTCAAAACATTCAAAATACACTTTTAACATAATCATAAGCTTCGGTATTTGTGTTAGGCATTACGTATTTTCAAATTACTAGCCGTTACAGGTTCATAAATTCACTCTACATCAATTGTATATTTGAGTTGTCAACAATTTATGACATCTACACGCCTACTACATTATGTAAAATTTCCAATTTACTTAAGTATAAAAGTCGATCGCTTAGTATTCCTATTTTTTCTCGTATCTTCGCTTAGAAAATAGATATTGAGATACGGTATTTATCTTTTTTTTAAATTCCATCCTATTTCAAGTAAGCGATTGGAAAATATAGCATCGCATTTGAAGATTCCCCAAAAAAGTTGGGAACAAAACAGTTGTTCAATTACCGCCCCCTGGCGACCGTTAAAACCTCTGGAATGAAACGATAATATAATAGAATTTACTGTTTGGACCCTTACTTTGTGGAATCTACTTATATAACTTTTTTCAATTAAACTGACTGATTCCACTATTTAATGAAAAAACCAAAGGAAACTCTAAAATATCAGTTATAATTATTTCGATATTTGCATATCATCGTTAAAATGTAACTTCTGTCATTTTTCAAATTTATTCCCACAGGAGACATATTAATTTTGTTGAAGTTTGTCTAAAGCTTATTAGTACGAGGAGTTAGCCAAAAGTTTTTTCTTGAAATGTAAGTTCGTTATTTTGGAAAATGATCTCACAGGAGTTTTTAATTTAGTAAATTCCTCTCAAACTTTTAATTTTTGTGCCTTGTGTACATTTTATTATCAACATTTCTTCGATTGGAAATATTGCTAAATAGTGGTTTATTACTGGAATAACTTCTAAATGATTTTCTAAAATTTTTATTTTTGAGTATTCACAGTTTACAATATTTGTTCTTCGCATAGCTGTTTGTTATTGTCTTGAAAATAGGTGGGACATTGAAAAGTTTTACTTCGTGTATAAATGTAGTTTTGAGGTTTTACCTGGTTTTCAGATTCTAACAAATATTTTGAGCTTGGTACTATTGTTCCGAATTCTTATTCTAATTTAGTGGGTATTGGTAATAAATAAAATAGTTCAAACTCATTATTAGAATAACCTAACGCTAACGCTCTTTTAACATATCCTACTGACTGCGCCACTTATCTTTTCACACATGGAAGAGGCTTCAATATTCATTTATCGGGGCAACATAATAATTTGTTACAAGATCGGAAGTAGATTCTAGACTGAGTGATAAGTTAACAATTACTAGTATCAAAAATAAGAACACAAGCAAAAACAAAGTTTACTGAAATTGAATATACTGATTAAGCAATTCATTCATGCTGCACTAAGATATATAACTATATAACATACATATATGATGGTGATGCTGATACAGTACAAGCAAAGAACTCTGGTCACATGGAAGTTAACCTCTGCCATAAGCGACAATGTGTTTAAAAGAAATAAGAATAAACCTTCACTAACATACTTGCGGATTGCATAGCAAAACAGAATTCTAGGGTACAGCTAGGAAACTACTGGATAGAAGAGGGACACTTTCATGAACTGAAACCTGCGGACATCCTAAAATTGCTTCGGGAAATAGATCTAAAGGGAGTACTTTCCTCAGGAACTGAGTAGAAGAATCGGAACACAATAGATCTTCTTGGTATCAGTGAATGTCACTCCAGTATACGTACATACATAGAAAGAAACAAGTATGGCTTTGAATCGCTCCAAATTGTTATTTTTTGGATCTTGAGTTTTCAGTACTCACTTTATTTTTTAAACATAATTTCTAATTTATCAATAATTGAGTGAATGTCCGTAGTAGAATATTATGGGAGCATTCGTTTTAATATGCAGTTTCTTAGAATATTTCCCTCCTCTCAAAAATCTCATGTGAATGGAGTGTAATTATCGCAAAATTACAGCTGAAGAGCCCTACAATAATTGCACAGTTCATATCTATGGTAATTTCATTGTACACTTTTATAATACAATTTATCAGTAACGTAATTTTGACAAGTAATGGCTAAAATATTTTTTTCAGTACTAGCATCTAAACCTAACTTTATTGACTTTTGTTGAGGTAGTAAAGTTGTTCATTATTAACCAAGGTAGAAAAATACAGAGCCTACTTGATTATAACTAAATCTCAATCCATTTAATAGAATGTGAGATTAACTTGTGCACAGGTGTCATGTCATGTGAAACGGGAGTCGACAAACTAATATTTGAAAAAATGAAATGCCAGTAGTAAAGTAGTGAAAAAAATACTATATGAGCCACGGTAGAAAAGTGTATTAATGCCTCGGTCTTTAATGGACCTCGACAATAATACCTCACTTTTCTACCTTGGCGCATAATTACTATATTGAAAATGTCTAGTTTTGGTCGGGCTTCGTTATAAGCTAATAAAGAAAATGTGTTTGAAAACGAACCAAATAACACAAAAAAGAACGGAAAATATGAGCTTCTGTACTGAGAAAAGCTATAATTTGGACGAAAAAAACACAAATTAATATTCTGGCAAAAATATTGACGAACTGGGCATTCAATGTGCTTGAGCAGAATGGCGATGAGTACAAAGAATTCACTGTTAAAAGGATTTGGAACGTAACCTCTAAATTACTGATGGAAAAATATTTTACTGAATACAACATCAATTTTAACCCTTCAACTAATATTGAGTTCAACACAGCTAGAGATACGGAAAATGCCAAGAGAAAACCACTACAAACAGATCCAGTGAAGAAAAAGGAAAGTGCAGTTTTTCTGAAGTACGATGAATTCCAAAATATGGTTCGTGGTTATGACGAGAACACCCCAGATGGTTTGCAGAAGAGGGTATTTTTTTTGCTTTTGAATTAGCTTGGCGTAGTGTGGTAGACCACAATTGCTTAATTTCGTGAACAAAGAAAAAGAAAATAACGTAGGTGGAAAAACGGGAAGGATTATTCACAATCCTGTGTTTACTAAGACGACGCAAAGAGAGGAAAATCCATGCGCTTCATTGAAATGGCTAATATACATTAAAATCAATCCTGATCTGTGCCAAATTCGACTGTACAAAAAATTTTCTAGAAAAGCGGGCTGGAATAGAAACATAACTACTTTTTCTTTCTGTGAATCCCGCTTGGAAGTTGATAATAAAATGATATGAAGATATTCCTGCTGGACGAAATACAGTAAGCAAATGATCTACAAGCCAAAGCTTTTGGTTTGAATACAGAGAATATCAAGCTCACTAACCATTCGTTACGAGCTACGGCCGTCTCCAATCTCTCAAAAAAGGGGATGGGCGAGCAGCAACTTATGAACTTCACGACCATTCCAATTCAAGTTCAATAACGCCATATCTTCAAATGGATGAGGATCACCATGAAGAAATAGTCAAAAAATACCTGCCACAGGCACAGCATTCTAAGACATCCTCTATAGCTGTTAATGCACCTAGAGCTTGATGTCAAAGTTGATACTTTAATACTATTGTAACGCCTTACAAAGTTTTTGAAAAATATTTTTCGAAGAACCGTTCACTAAGAAGCAACAACTACTTCTCGGGCTATATGCCCGGACAGACATTGAACTACAGTTCTAAGCTAAACAGGGTTGGTATCAATCAACCATTCTGGTTTGTAATTAGAAGCACCAACATCACTTGTAGACCGATTTCGGCGTATTTGCGCCTCATCGGTATGAAATGCTAAGAGTGCGATAACAGCGACATTTAACCACAAACAAAAACCATCTCGGTTTTGTAGGTATTCACTTAATTACAGTTACCTGTGAAAAATTGTCATATTTTAGTATAGCGTGGTATCAATAGATGTCAAAGTTAATAGTTTAATTCTATTATAACTCCTTACAAAGTTATTGAAATAGCTATTTGTGTATTTAGAGCGTAAAGTACCAAACAGATTGCCGCTTGAGAAAAAATGTTGCCGATCTATCGAAAGCGGCAATTTTACTTTACGCTCGAAAAACACACATAATTTTTTCTACAGTCGCCCTTTTAATAATTAAAACAGTTTTTTATATTATCTTAGGTTATAATAGGAGTGCTAGAATATTCGTCATTTTCGCTATTCATCATGATTAACCTTAAAAAGATCTACTGACTAGGGATGTTACAAAATTATCGATTTTTATTTAAGTCGATTATTATTTTCTTATAATCGATTTTTAGTTATCGATTTTTATAGTAATATTAATGGATTTTTGGTAAATCGATTTCATAAATTACGTGTTTAAATCGAGTTTCGGAAACGATCATTGACCATTTCTCAAAATTTTGACAATTATTGACCATTTTTCAAACATTTTACAATTGAATTTACTGTTTGGACCCTTACTTTGTGGAATCTACTCATATTAATGTTATAAATGAAACTAACTGTTTCTAATAAATTCCACTATTTAATTGAAAGATTTATGAAAATTATTAAAGGATATTGATAATTATTTCGATATTGACATATCATCATATCATGTCAATATCGAAATAATTATCAATATCCTTTAATAATTTTCATAAATCTTTCAATTAAATAGTGGAATTAATTAGAAACAGTTAGTTTCATTTATAACATTCATTTTACAATTATTCACCATTTTGACTGTTTTTCAAAATGAGTGACCATTTTTCAAAATGATGACAATTTTCAAGCATATTTGACAATTATTGTCTATTTTTAAGTTTTTAACAATTTTTAACTATTTTTGATAGTTTTTGACCATTTTTGACAATATTTCAAATTTCTAGACCATTTTTCAAAATTATTGACCATTTTTGATAATTATTGACAATTGTTCACAATTATGGACCATTTTTCAAAATTTTTGACAATATTTCAAAATTTTTGACAATTTTTCAAAAACTTCAACAATTTTTGACAATTATCAACTATTTTGGAAAAATTTTCACCATTTTTGATAGTTTTTGACAATTATTGACCATTTTTTGAAAATCTTTCAAAATTTTTGACAGTTTTTCAAAATTTTTGACAATTTTTAAAAAAATTTAACAATTTTTCAAAATTTCGACCATTTTTCAAAATTATTGGTCATTTTTCAAAATTATTGACCATTTTGGATAGTTTTTGACAATTATCGACCATTTTCCAAAATTTTAACACTTTTTGACAATTATTGACCAATTTTGACAATAATTGTCCATTTTTGACAGTTTTCAAAAATAATTGACAATTTTTAACCATTTTTAATAGTTTTTGACCATTTTTGACCATTTTTGACCATTTTTGACCATTTTTGACCATTTTTGACCATTTTTGACCATTTTTGACCATTTTTGACCATTTTTGACCATTTTTGACCATTTTTGACAATTTTTCAAAATTTTAGACCATTTTTCAAACATATTGACAATTTTTTATAATTATTGACAATTGTTGACAATTATGGACCATTTTTCCAAAATTTTGACCATTTTTGACCATATTTCAAAAACTTTAACAATTTTCGACAATTATCAACTATTTTTTAAAATTTTGACAATTTTTGAAAATAATTGTTCATTTTTGACAGTTTTTGACCATTTTTGATAGTTTTTGACAATTATTGGCCATTTTTGACAATTTTTCAAATTTTTTGGGTTTTTCAAAATTTTTGACAATTTTTAAAAATTATTGACCATTCTTCAAAATTATTGACCATTTTTGACAATTATTCACCATTTTTCAAAATTTTAACAATTTTTGACAATTATTGACCAATTTTGACAATAATTGTCCCTTTTTGACAGTTTTGAACTATTTTTGACCATTTTTGATAGTTTTTGATAATTATTGACCATTTTTGACAATTTTTGAAAATTGTTGACAATTGACCATTTTTGACCATTTTTCAAAAATTCATTAAAATTTCTGACAATTATCGACCACTATTCAAAATTATTGAGAATTTTTGACAGTTTTTGACAATATTTGACAATATTTGACAGTTTTTGACAATTTTTGACCATTTTTGACAAAAATTGTCCATTTTTAACAGTTTTTGACAATAATTGACAGTTTTTGACAATTATTGACCATTTTTGACCATATTTCAAAATTTTTGAAAAATTCCTTATAATTTTATTTGATAAATTGTTAAATATTCACCAATTGAGTTAATTCGGAGGGCGTGGTTTGATAAAATAAGCCAGCGAAAAAGATTCCTTTTTTGCGCTGGAGCGTAAAGTAACAATCCTCGGCATTTGTCGACTTTACGATTTCATTTGAATAGAGTAATTAGTCATTTTACGCGTGACTGTAGAAAAAATATTTTTTAAAGAACAGGTCGGTCTACGAGTGATGTTCCTTCTAATTACAAACCAAAATGATTTATGATATATTACAGATATACCAGCCCCGTTTAAGTGTAATTCAATGTCTGTCTTGGCATATAGCCTGAGAAGTAGTTGTTGCTCTTTCTCCAAAAATGAAAATGAACTCATGCAGTTTTCTAATAACACTCTGTCATGCACAATTATCGGTAATTTTAATGCACTTGTGCAATTACTTACGATAAGTTACTTGTATTTTTGCTAAAACAAACCTAAGGTTAGAGCTAATAGATTTAAATTATTTTCATTTTCTACCTTGTCAGTAAAATGAGGTTGTTGTCTTCATCATAGAATTCAAATTATCTTTGCTAGAATTATGTAAATAACAAGAGTATTGTTATGTTCAAGCAAAGCTAAACATAACATAAATATAAACTCCGCTTCTGAGCGTTAATAATCGGTGTGACACCTGCTTTCTTTAATCAGCTGATATTCTATGGCACACCGAAAAAGAAAATTTGATCTAGCTACAAAATCGATCTTTTGTATCCACCTATAATGAGCTTTAGTAAATGCGGCAACAAAGATGAAGTATCAATTGATTGAGACGTACTTCGAGTCTTACTCTGATGTTTTCATAGATCCGTGATCACCAACTTGAATAATTTAAGGCACTGTTGGATTGTTTCAATGAAGGGATTTTCATATCTTTCGAATTTTAAATGGTTGAATATTGTTTGCATGATTGCTTTATCCATTTTGGAATGGAAAACGGAGTGGGAGCAGGTGAATGAAAAACGAGGAGATAAAGAGTGTGTTGTACAAGTTAATTATTGGCTTATTTTTGGTTTGCTCTATAAGAGAGAATTTGCACAAATTTATCGGAATTTCGGCTTATTAGTTAGATTTGGACGTCGTCATTCCACCGAAAGGGATTTTATCCACACTGCTATCAAGATTCATCCAGACCGATTAAATACTTCATCGGCCACGCATATACTTCATTTTGTGAACCCCCATTTGGAAATTGAGGTGAGATAGTTTGGTGATTCTCGCCTTACAACTCTGGAATTGGTGCATATGATGTGTTATTTTAGGGGTACTTTTTTCGTCGTTTTGTTTATTTCGTCCATTTTCTCTTTAAATGCTTCTCTACTCAGTTACCTTGAACTTGTTGACGTGGCTTGGATTTAATTTGTTATTGGCAGCTCTACTATAGTATAGATTGTCCCTCCGCTTGAGACGCTTTTTCTCAATCTAACATCCCAATTGGCATCTGAATAAGACAAAACTCGTCTGTTCATGATAGCAAAGAACTGACCAACTGACAAGAAGCGAAACTTCGGAAGCTATTTTTTTAATTAGTTGTCATTTATCATGCGATCACATGTAGGCCTCTTGCTTATGGTTTTTATGGTTCCAAATTAGAATAGAATTTGCTTGTAACTCGTATGGCCCTAATAAATAGTTACCAATGATACCACACCATACATTTATTTTAAATTCATGTCGGAAACGCCTTTCCCTTTTAACATTCGGATCTTCCACTGCCCAGAGATGATTGTTTTTCCAATTAAAAACACCACGGCTTGTGAAGGTGGCTTCGTCTGTGAATAATATTCTATCAACAAAGGTGTGGTCCAGATTTTGCGTGTTTCGGATATTAGTTGTAAATTGGTATCTTGATGGTAGAACTGCTGACAATCAATTTTGACTGGAGTAAAATGGTAAAGGTGATACTTCTCCAGGTACAGTCTTTTTTAAATTTGAGTTTTACTGATCCCTTAATCGTAAGATAAACGTCGTGTACTAACCTGAGGATCATCCTCAAGGCGAACCATTATCTTATCTTCGACATCAGGCGTAATCATTCTTGGTCGGCCTAAGTTGTTATGTTTAGGACGAAATGAACCACTTTCGCGTAAATTCCTTAATAGATTATTAAACGTTTGATGGTTAGGTAGCTGCCAGTCTAGATATTTTCTCTCAAATATTCTTGTTTCGCGGCCCGACCTTTGAAATTTTGCTGACAGTAAATAGCAATCATATCTCTCATCTCATTATGTCTGGGCATTATATTTTTTTTCTGTATTTCACCAAAATAAATACAAGCTAAGTATTATACGTTAACATTTTTCGAAATTGATAATTAAAATACGATCATGCAGCTAATCACTAGAATGAGATTATATCTAAAACCATTAAGATTTGAGAAAACCAACCAATGTACCTTTTTTTGTTGAAATTATGTGGCTTAAATATCTTTTTTACAAAAGTAGTGCTAATTTGAACAGCAAAAAAGTTTGGCGTACATTTATGCCGCATACGTGGCCTTTGTGCCGCCCACTACAAAATACATCAAAATAGGCACAAAATTATTATTTCTCATATCCAAAAACTTCCACCGTAAAATTTTTGTGCATACACGTCAAAAAGAGTTAAAGTTATTCTAAAAAACAAAAATTTCATGTTTAACACTCTGTTTCTCTTTTGACATCAACATTTTATTTATGCTAGTTGGTTTAAATTACAATAATTTGAAGTGAAGATTGTACTGTACTTCTATGTACAATTACTTAAGGACTACTCGGTATAATACATTTGATAAAACACAACTTTATGCTAAAATACTTTTCCTCAGTGTGATTCGAGTGAAGCTGTTAGCATTTATCATGGTTCTCAGTGTATGTCAGAGTCAGCTATCACGTTCAAGTACATTTATTTCGACCCCTTCAACATCAAAGGAATTTCGCCGGGCTTCGCTTCTTGTCATTTGGTGTATTCTGTGATGATAGTAGTATTGGATTTTTTTTAACGTTCAACAAAGTGTGTCTGGTCTGGATCCCTGTCCATTCTGCTATGGATGGCAACGAAAAGGCAGAAAGCTTTGCAAGGAAAAGTGACGCAGGTTATTTTATCGGACTAGAACTTGCAATTGGAATTTCAGTAATAATTTCCGAGAGAACACTAAATATCTGGACAGCTGAACCATGGTAAGACTTGTACTGTCGGAAGATCCAACTTGCCGTCTATGTGTCTATGTGGAAGATGATGGAACAGCGGAGTAATATACTTTGTGCCTGCACCGCCGCCGCATCATCAGGAATCTGATGTTTTGCAGGGTCTCTTTTTATCCCTTAGACCTAAAATATAATTCACCAAATAAACTCCAAATCTGTACTAGTATGCCTACAAAATCACATAAAACAACTCCACGCTGATAATGTTGTTGTATATATCAGCAACATATTAGTTCAGGTACAAAATTCAGGAAAATTTACTACTTTCATGTGGGTGAAGGGTCATTCGAATATTCCAGGAAACCAAACTGTCAATGAATTAGCAAGACTAAGGTACAAAACAGGACATATTGCCGAATAGGGACCTAATTTCAATAAGAAAAAAAGTCTTACTGGAAAACTGGAATATAGAGTGGTCTTCATCTTGCAATAACAGCAATAATCCCCACTACAAAATATACTCTACACTTCCTAAACTTTCTTACTTTGAACGAAGTCATCCCAACAAACAATGTAATAGTGGGTCACTGGAGGCCCATTAAAGCACCCCATAGTTCGATTACATTGGCATAATGCCTACCCCCCGGTTCGGGCCATTTTCATTTTTGCACACTCTGGCGGCAGCCGGCCTAATGACGTTTATGCTTTCGTTGCATGTAGAGGCCCGTCAATAGGCCGTGAATTGTTTTCATGGCAGGCCGATGTCAGCCTAACGAAATTCAATTTGCATGGATTTTAATAAAAAAACTTTTCATAAAAAAACGAACATAACAAAACTAATTTTGTACATAATAACGATATGAAAAAACTTCAAATGAATTTTTCCTTCATCTTTCTCTGGCGGTTGGGTGCTGACCTAAGCCTTTTTTTAAAGTTCGCCTCTATTTTTAACATGTAACAACATCTTCCACTAATCCATTTTTTCTTGTTACATCTAAAATATATTCCATAAAAAGTAATAAGTATATTAGATGATACCTATAATTAATTGGATCAAAATCATTCAAGTACAGTAACTGTGTAGCTAATATACTGTTTGACAAATGTAATTTTTTGTTGTTACCCTACTACGTTATATAATGTTAATATGAATAATTTGAAAGTTTTTTATTAATGCAAATCAATTACCAATTACAGTTTGGCAAGTCTATCTGAAGCTACGGGGAATCGGTAAAGGGCGAGGAAGCATGGTCGATATCTGTCATAAACGTACCAATAGCGTACGGTTCCTATTTTATGAAAGTATTAAAAATAATAATTAGTATTATATAATAATTATATATAGAAACTGATTTATGCTTTGCTTTAAAGGTAAGGTATTTTTCAAAACATGGTACCTATTTTTTAAAAACAAATAATGTTAAAAATCGTACTTGAATTCAATATGGATACGAAATAATAGGATACCAAGTCAAACTAAAAATACGAAGGTAAATATTGACATTATAAACGCCACTGGATAATCAATGTCAATCAATTGTCGAAGTCAGAAGGAAGAACACACGCACGCGCTTGCTGGAATTGAGTTAGTAGGAGGGCGTGGTAATTATGATTTTCGCACGATGTTGCCGGCTTGAAGGAAACCCATAACATATTTGGAAAAGTGTTCATCTTTTAATATTCAGAAATTGAAAAAATAATGTTAATATACAAAATCCAATGAAACAAGCACATTAAAGAACTAACGTTTAATCATTATTGACATATTGTTAATAATAAAAAGTCCATTTTCTAATTATTATCACTACATACTTAGCACTTTAGCTTTTTCATAGTTAAACGTGGCAATATCGAATGTTTTCATTCCTTTCACAGCTTCAGTTATGTTTGCCAAACTATATCAGATCAATAACTTTTTGTAGTCTTTGAATGCTGGCCTGTTGTTTCTTCCTGACCAGTTCATAGAGAGTGCCAAGTCATGGCTTATTTTCTTCTGCAAAAGCCTTCTTACGGTTTCAGGGCCATCCATACCACAGATAACTGTTATAGAATTGCTCTAAATTGATAATAAATCAGCAGGGATAATAATATGGCAGTTTCCTCTTGTGCAAGCTTTTTTATACAGCTCAGGTTGCAAACAAAAGTATTGTATTGAGAATAAAAATATGAAAACACAGAACTGATATAATATTCTATTAAAGTTTTTTTGAAGTAGGATCCATATTATAAATTACATAAATACTTGTATACACTGTGTCCGTAAAGTATGGAACAAATTCATTTTTGGCTAAACAGACCATTTTAAGAAACAATCCTGAGACACGTCGATTTTTGATTTTAATTTACCGTATTTTAAAATAATATTGTAATATACAGGGTGAATTACTTTCGAGTAATGACGTCACCGTCATTTTTTTTAATGGTCTCAATTTTCGGATTACTCTAGCTGAGTTGATTCCAAAAATGTATCACTTGTTGATTCCAATTGGAACAGGGTGGACAAAAATACAATAGTTTTGTGTGTGCTCATAAAGTAAAGCGTAACATTCTTTATTAGTTAAATTAACAATATTAACAAAAATACTTATTGTCTAGCGGACAGAATATGATGAAATACATGACTTCATAAATGTTGGAACTGCAGCCCTTGCTGTAGTTGACAGTAACCCAAACCGTTTACAAATTCTTGTTGAACCTTGTTTATTGTGACTTGAGAAATATTGTTTATTGCTGTCCGACTTCTCTCTTTTACTTCTTGAATATTTGCTGGTTTCGTTTGATATACAACATTCTTCAAATGGCCCCACATAAAATAATCCAAAGGATTGAAATCTGGTGACCTCGCTGGCCACTCAATAGGTCCACGTCTACCAATCCACCTGTTCGGAAAAATTTCATCTAGGTATCTTCTAACATCTACAGCATAATGTGGAGGTGCACCATTCTGTTGAAACCATAAACTTTCATCAAGGGGTTTTCTTTTGCCCAGTACTTACAATCCTGACGGTTGACCTCGGGCTTCATCATAAAAAATAATGTTTTGTATCAAGAGAGGGTCTCGGTGACATTTATCCATCATTTTTTCGCAAAATTGGATTCTTCTATCGTGATCATCTTCGTTTAATTCCTGCACAAGTTTGATTTTATAAGGATGCCATTTTTCAAGCTTTAATAGTTTGTGTACCGTTGTTTTGCTAACACCGATATCGCGACTAACTTTACGCACAGAAGTGTGGGCATCTTCTTCAAAACTAAGTCAAACATCTAATGCTGTATCAGCATTTGCAGAGGGACGACCTGTTTTGCGTACATTTTCAACCGTACCAGTTTCTCGAAATTTCTTTCCAATCTTACTGACTGTTGAACGCGTTATAGGTCTTTCTGGATATTTACCATTAAACAAATTGCACACTTCCATCTGAATTCGCGATCTGTCTCCATACCCAATCATCATAAGTATTTCAATTGTTTGTTTTACACTCAACTCCATTTCTACTTCAAATTAAATCTAAGCAATAATTAAAACATTCACGAATACCAAAAATATTTTAATAGTAAACTGTCACTGAACATCAATAAATTACTGAACAAATAATGACATTTCACAAAAAACTAAACGACTATGTTTTTTTTTAAATTGATAAGAAATTATTTCTTTCATATTCTGTCTGCTAGACCACAAGTACCAAACATGTTTGGAAACAGCTCATTTTTATTAATCTAAAAATGTAACAAACTACAGGGTGTTACATTTAAACCAATTGCCGCTAGACAATAAGTATTTTTGATAATATTGTTAATTTAACTAATAAAGAATGTTACGCGTTACTTTATGAGCACACACAAAACTATTGTATTTTTGTCCACCCTGTACCAATTGGAATCAACATGTGATTCATTTTTGGAATCAGCTCAGCTAGAGTAATCCGAAAATTGAGACAAAATGGGGGTGTTCCATTTAAAAAAAAATGACGGTGACGTCATTACTCGAAAGTAATTCACCCTGTATATCAGATTATTATTTCAAAATACGGCAAATTAAAATCAAAAATCGACATATTTCAGGATTATTTCTAAAAATGGTCTGTTTAGCTAAAAATGAATTTGTTCCATACTTTACGGACACAGTGTATGTACCTATGTGAAAGTTTTCATTATACATTTTTTGTTAAATAGATTTTAAATAAGCTATGGTACATTTTAAATAGATAAATTTAGGTATGTATTTTAAACTTACAAATTTCAATTCTGCTATTAAAAATTATTAATTCTTCAATATTATTGAGAGGTCATTGTGTTTCCCAATCATTTTTAACTTTTTTGACTTCTGGTTGTGCTGGATTTTGTGTTAGTTCTGTTATGAATTTTATGTCTTTTTCCAAAATTTCTATTTTGGTACAATTTCTTTTGACCAATCCCAAAATAAATAAAAACACAAAAAGTATAAGTATACAAGAACATACATTTCAAATATAGTAATGCTCAAAAAGAAATTGTGTGATTACAGATAACAATTACCATTATAAATTATTATTCTAAAAACAAGAATCCTGATACATTAACATGATGACAATTTTTATATTATATATGTCAAATGGATTTTTAATTCAATATTCAAACATTTTTTGAAAAGTGTATATCTAGGTTCACTATGTATATAGTATTTTCAAAATCCGAGGTTGCTTCAGTACTATCAACAGGTTCATCCAAAGCTATTGGCACTATATTTTCAAAGTTACTGTGTTTTACATTTAAGGTGGGAACTGTCAGGGCTCCATTAAAATTATCACTGTCATTTGAAGACTAATACCTACGACGACTTTTCCTTTTTCCTGGTCTGGTATTATCCGATGCTGAGGCTGACAAACTGCTGTCATCTTCCAGGATTTTTAATTTCGACAAAGCTTTGTCAGAATTATCTGGGAAATAATCATAAAAATGAAACTAAAAACTAAGATTTTATATCAAGATAGTTTTTTTTCAAATTTTATAATATATTTGGCAGATACCTAGATATTTAAAAAATATGAAATTTAACTTTTGCAATATAAGTAAATTTTGAAAAGTTTTATTAAATATAACTGTTGAATAACTTGCAATGAATACATACTTGTTTTGTACTTAATATTTGGTCTACAATATTTTGAATTCCTTGCATCACATTCAATTTTTTCATTCACAGCTTTCCAAATTTTTTCATCAGTTTCTAGATGAGTTGGCCATAAGCATGATGTTTTATTCTTCACATCAATAATTAACCATGTAAATGGCACAACAACCATAGACACAATACCAATTTTAGGCTCATCGGGAAATTCCACCACATAGAAATCTCTAAAAAACAGTACCAATTATGCATTTTTGTATACCTTGTTACTGCTAAAGACCCAAGTGATTAAAAAAAAGAGTTTGAGTAACATAAACATGCTTAAGCAACAAACAAATAAAATACATGTCTAGTCATAATAAAAATGTAATAGAGGAGAAAATATTAGCTGGTTATTTCTAGGTAATACACATCTACAATGGATTCAATCAAAAACATAGATAACATTGTAGCATCAGTGGGATTTTGGGAAAAAGGCTCAACAATTATATATTTTCTTCCTATTATGTTGTATAGTTGATCCTTTTTTCTAAGAAATATAAGCATTCAGCTATTTGTTGGGATTTTAACATAACCATATTATCAGCTTTGTTTTGGTTCAGCATGGATTTTTTTTCGGGAAAATATATTTTTTTTAAAGGGGAAATTTTTATATTTTTTAAGAAGCTCATGTTCATATTCAGTATCTTTGATGGTAATTTCTTTTCCTATTATAGAAGCTTTTGTATGTAGTGGCTGAAGTGTTATTTTTTTTCCATTTCCCTAATTCTACTAGTTATTTGTTGTAAGGGTTGTTTTGGTTTTCTCAATGCCTTCTTTAACTTTTGAAAGAGGTTTTCGAATGGCAAACAACTCACAGATTCTAGATTTGTGAAAGTTTTTGCCTCATCGGCAAGTTGAATTAAAGCATGTGTATTGTAAAGATTTAGCATAGTCATTGAAATGTGCATTGAGATTTCCAACCACAAGAATACTAATTACATATTTTAAAAGTAAAAAAGGTGAGCGGTCGTCGGACCGCCGACAGAAGCTTGCTTCTTATGCACAATAGAATGACCATTTTTCGTGAATTTTTCACCATTTTTCAAAATTTCTGACCATTTTTGACAGTTTTTGACGAATTTTGACAATTATTGACCGTCTTTGACGATTATTGACAATTTTTGACAATTTTTGACAATCTTTGACAATTTCTGACCATTTTTGACAGTTTTTGACGAATTTTGACAATTATTGACCGTCTTTGACGATTATTGACAATTTTTGACAATTTTTGACAATTTTTGACAATCTTTGACAATTTTTGACAATTTTTGACAATTTTTGACAATTTTTGACAATTTTTGACAATTTTTGACAATTTTTGACAATTTTTGACAATTTTTGACAATTTTTGACAATTTTTGACAATTTTTGACAATTTTTGACAATTTTTGACAATTTTTGACAATTTTTGACAATTTTTGAAAATATTTGGCAATTATTAACCATTTTTTCAAAATTTTGACAGTTTTTGACAATTTTTGATCATTTTTCCAAATTATTGACAATTTTTGACCACATTTAAACATTTTTGACAATTTTTCAAAAATTTTAACATATTTGGCAATGATTAACCATTTTTCCAAAATTTTGACAATTTTTGACAATTTTTCACACCTATAGGTGTGCGAGCTCAGTGCGGCAAGAGAGATTGCGCACAGTCGCTTGAATGAGTTATCGCGTGACGAACGCTTTTTCGTAACATCACACGTTTCACGAGTTCACTAGCCTTCCCAAAAGTCCTATGTCGCGCAATAGGAAGCCAGCTTTAATTTAATTTTCATTGGATTAGTGGATTATTCAGAAATCTGGCAACACTGTTGCGTGACGAACCCTTATTCGCTTTCTCGTAACATTACACGTTTCACGAGTTCACTAGCCTTTTAAAAAATATGGCAACACTGTTGCGTGACCGACTTTTCGTAACGGTTACACGTTTTACGAGTCCACTAGCCTTCTCAAAAATCCTATGTCGTGCAATAAGAAGCAAGCTTCAAAAATGTGAGTATAAATAAGGTATGGCATAAGATCTTTCAATAAAACTGGACCAATATATAGAAGAAAATTTCTAAATTCTGTGGCTTTCCATCTGTTAATCTCAGTTATAGTTCTGGGTTTTCTGTTAAATTCAGTGATAAAATGAATTTTAAAATGTGCAAGGCCTCTATCAAAATGTTTTTTATCAAGCCGATATAATCTACTTCCATTCCTTTACAGAAACAGAAGCTTTCCACAGGAGATGTTGTATCCTGATGATGCTGTTCATCTATTTTCAATTTAAAACTTTCATTTGTTCTATTTTTTGCATATAAGTCAAGATAGAGCATCCTTCGATTCTCATATTTTCCCAGAACCTCGCACTTATCACAACCACGGTAACTGTTATGGCCTTCAATTCTTCTCACATATGAACGAGCTGGAGTATCACAACAAAATGAACGAGGAATTACTGTGTATTCATTTAAATTTATTGTGATTTTATTTTGAATTAGTACAAAAAGCTCTTGAACAAAATCATTTAAAAAATCTTTCAAATGGGGCTTGCCTTTGCCACAATAAATCGCAACAGTAAAAACTATTGCATCTGGAACATTTATTTTACACAATATGGGTCAAAATGACACATTACTGCTTTTATATAGAGGCAATCCATCAATTCCGAAATCTAGATGAAAACAAGTACCAGAAAAATTGTTTCCATACATTTTCGGGTTATGTTCCAACCCAAAATTGAAAAAAGGTGAGCGGTCGTCGGACCGCCGACGGAAGCTTGCTTCTTATGCACAATAGAATGACCATTTTTCGTGAATTTTCACCATTTTTCAAAAATTTTGACAATTTTTGACCATTTGAGCCAGTTTTTGACGAATTTTCAGAATTATTGACCGTCTTTGACAATTATTGATTATTTTTCAAAAATTTTAACGTATTTGGCAAGTATTGACCATTTTTTCAAAATTTTGACAATTTTTGATAATTTTTTCAAATTTTAATAATTATTGACCATTTTTGACAATTATTGACCAATTTTGACAGTTTCGACAATTATTGACTAATTTTGACAGTTTCGACAATTATTGATCATTTTTGACAATTTTAGACCATTTTTCCAAATTTTAACAATTATTGACCATTTTTGACCATTTTTGAGCATTTTTGACAGGTTCTGGCAATTATTGACCATTTTTGACAATTTTTCAAAAATTATGACCATTTTTCAAAAATTTTGTCAATTTTTAATAATTATTGACCGTTTTTTATAATTATTAACCATATTTTCAAAATTTTGACAGTTTTTGACAATTTTTGACGATTTTTCCAAATTCTTAAAATTCTTGACCATATTTAAAAGTTTTTGACAGTTTTTCAAAAATTTTAACAAATATTGACCATTTTTGACAGTTTTTGACAAATTTTGACAATTACTGACCGTCTGAGACAATTATTGACAATTTTTCAAAAATTTTTAAGATTTTTCAAAATTTTTGACAATTATTGACCATTTTTGACAGTTTTTGAAAATTTTTGACAATTTTTGAAAATATTTGGCAATTATTAACCATTTTTTCAAAACTTTGACAGTTTTTGACCATTTTTCCAAATTTTTCCAAATTTTTGACAATTTTTGACCATATTTAAAAATTTTTAACATATTTGGCAATTATTAACCATTTTTTCAAAATTTTTACAATTTTTGACCATTTTTGACAATTTTTCACACCTATAGGTGTGCTAGCTCAGTGCGGCAAGAGAGATTGCGCACAGTAGCTTGAATGAGTTATAGCTTGACGAACGCTTTTTCGTAACATCACACGTTTCACGAGTTCACTAGTCTTCCCAAAAGTCCTACGTCGTGCAATAAGAAGCAAGCTTCAAAAAACTCGCCATCTCCCATTTTTATTAGATTAACTTGAACTGGGGTTCCTTATAAGGTTCTTGAATGAAAAGGTAATCCTGTTAGATCTGGATTTGTAGCAAGAAATGCTAACAATTCATTTAGTGACTAATAAGTTGTATTGTTTTGAATGGCCCAATTTTTGGCATCCTTGGTACAATTTATTATATTGGTTTTATCATTCTTAGAATTCAATTCTTCCCACCCACCATTTGATGATGAACTGCTGATATCTGTAACATTAATTTCTGATATCCAAACATCACTTTTAAAGTTTTCAACCTTATATTCAGAAGCAGAACTATCAGAAACATAATTATTCGAGTTTGAAGAAGTTATATCCATACCAAAAATTTCATTTGAAGTTTTGTTATATTTAAAATGGTTCAGAGTTTACTGCAACCTCTCTTCTTGAATAATCATTATTTATTTTTGTATCTAAATCAATTTGTGTTAGGAACTGTTTAATTTGTTTTCTAATTTGTCTATAAGCTACACTAGAATTATATTTTTTTATTCTTCTATTCATCCTTCCACGTTTTTTACAGATTTTACCGTATATTCAGAAACTGGAAGGTGGGGTTAGTTATTAATCGTGCAAAAAATGATAATTGTCGGCTTTTGTAACGGTAATAACTATGACATTGGGTTTTCCCGCGATAACCAACAAAAATCAAAATGATGTAATTATCACAAAAAAAAAACAAATTTAACAATTTAATAGCCGAAAAATTTTCATCATTATCTACGATATTCTATTCAGCTATGAAATTAACTAAACACTGAAATAAATTAGGCTATAACATTCACTGCAAGGTAAACTAAGAGCTCAAATTCAAGAATCTGCTACATCTACGAAACAAAGTTATATAAAATTCAACTTACTTGTTATCAATAAAGCTACTCTAACCCATCACTATCTAAATTTGTAGAACATTGGCACTCTACGACTTCATAGTATAACTTTAATTGCCTCCACGTGGCCTCCATGATACACATACACTCCAAAACTGACATAACCTCTAAAAAAATTGATGCTTCTCCTTCTATATCTTTAGTGTGGTTGTGTCCTCCGTTTTTAAGCCTTTCATCCATAAAAATATATTTATTTTGGACTGCACAGGAATTTATATGAATTCAAAGCAAAAATATATAGGTCGACACTGTTTCGTGTTTATAGAAGACTCTGGGTTTGCAGAATTTTGTTTAATACGCGTTGGTACGGATGAACACCGGATCGGCTTTACTGGTCCATCAGTGGATTGGTAATAATTATCGGCCCATTTGCAACAGTACGGCAATAGGCCATAACTAAATATTGGTTGGTATTGAGTAGTAACGGCTGGACGTTACTGGCCCATTACAAGTAAGTTGGTATCGACCCATGTGTAATAGGCCTTTTCTAGAGCCTTTCATGGTCTGCCATGACATGCATTTTCCCGGTAATCCCATCATTGGCCCTGTTTGTTGGGATCCCATCAAGAAAATCAACACAATGTTTTACATATGTCTTACTGGCCTTGCGGCAGTTAAAGTTAAACTCTTCAAGATCTCAGACACAGAGCTATGTGAATACGATGGAAGTTTGGATGATCTAGAACATTGTTTATTTAGATGTTATCGTAATAGTCATGTAACCCAATATCTCATGCAAGCTCTCCTTAAAGAAGACGTGTCCCTGTAGCTAAACGTCCCCTCACTATTTTATTTAGCGTATAGAAATCTCGTAATCAAAACCATCTTGTGGGAATTCTTGAAGCGATCTAAGCGCAAATTCCAATATGAATAGGTATGAGCCACAATATACTCCTGCGAGTCGCAGTGGAAGGCCTAATAGACCCACTCACCACAAACCTAACCTAACCTATGGATTCAGAAAAACTACAAGGATCTTCACTTGTCGATATCACAAATAATAGTATAAGTTTCTTGCAATCTCGTTGTGAGTAATTCTGTCTACGCTGATGAAGAAGTGTTAGGATTCATAGTGAGACAAACTTAAATATTTACTGCTTGGATACTTTATATTAAAATATTATAGTTCACTTCAGTGCGTCCAGAACTTGAATTTGCAAGTATAATCCCGTTTCTATAATGTATGTCTCCGTTAAAACAAATTGAAAAAGTTTTCAAAAATATCGAGTGTGGCGAAATTATATTCAAATTGGGCCGAGTAGGCTAAGTTTTGTCTAAATTATTCCTTACTGGGTAAAGAAGACATCAATAATTGGTCCTAGTGTTTTTGTGTGAAGATATTAATTACCAAACAAACAAACAAACGCAAACCTCCTTAATGTTTGTAATATCTAACCATTCGTTCTTCTTGCACACGTACTAAAATAAGCAAAAAAATCAACATACTGACAAACATTGACTGGTCTGTATCTCAAGGTATATTTTATAATTCCTTGGCGTTATTTTTGAGAAATATCAATACTGTTTTAACTTCTGTAGTTGAATTAAAATAAATATATATATATATATATAAAAGAAGCAGTAGGGTAGTTACGGCTGACTAGATGAAAAATAAACTATAAATTTTTTATGGGGCACAGCCAAAATGATTTGTTGATGGTAAAGAAGACTCTTTTTTACTAATCCAAGCCAACATTATCGAAAGCTTGGATTAGTAAAAAAGAGTCTTCTTTACCATCAACAAATCATTTTGGCTGTGCCCCATAAAAAAATTTATAGTTTATATATATATACAGGGTGTCCCACGAGGTTTTGGACAGTATATATCTCGAAAACTATTTGAACTACAATATTGAAATTTGGCAGTTATAAACCGTAGGTAGTATTACACATTTTAAACAATCAGCTACTTTGCTACAATGTCACGTTTCGGATCAAGTGGTATCATTTTCAGAAATGTTAATGAGACAACCTGTATATTGTTCCACTACTCTAAAGGTCTCTCTTATACTAATTCGGCGATACCTATTTTTATGTGTTAGGTACTTAGAAACGACAAACTAATTTTTATAAAGTTTTGAATTTGAAAAACAAAGAGAGCTGAGAAACAAAAAACATATTATAGTAACAGCTATTCTAGTTTTCAAAAGCTGTCAGTGTCAGTGAACAATCGTTCACTGTATTATTGTTGTTAAAAGTTTTGTGACTTGAAACTTATCATGCCTTTACATTTCACTTATGACGAGTATGTCGATATGCTGATCATCTATGGAGAATGTGGAAAAAATACAAGACGTGCTAGATATTTATATAGAAATCGTTTCCCCGACCGAACAACTCCTGGTAAAAATACTTTTACTTATGTAGAACAAAAGTTAAGACATGGTTCTTTTCCAACCGGAAAACATCAAAATTCTCGACGTAAGCCTATTGCAACGGAAGATAATATTATTAATATTCTTGCTTATATCCAAGTCAATCCCCACATTTCAACTCGATGTCTGCAACAAGAATTAGGAATAAGTAAATCTACTATTCTGAGACTGTTGAAGCAATACAAATATCATCCTTTCAAAATACATTTAACGCAAGGTCTACCTCCTGCAGATCCAAAAAGAAGACTCGATTTCATTGCTGAAATGTCAATTAAAATCGTAGAGGAACCATTTTTCTTAAATAAAATATTGTGAGGCGACGAAAGCCGTTTTCACAACGGTATAGTAAATAGACATAATTGTCACTACTGGTCGGCTGAAAATCCCAAGTGGACGCGAGAAACGCATTTCCAAACTATTTGGGGGATAAATGTGTGGTGCGGTTTGTTTAATGGCCGCTTGATTGGGCCGTATTTTTATGAAGTGACTTTGACAGGCGAAAGGTATTTAGATTTTCTCCAGAATATTCTTCCCCATTTGCTTGAGGACATTCTACTAAATGAGAGAGCGACTGTGTGGTGGCAACAGGATGGTGCAACTCCTCATTTTGCTCAGCGAGTAACGTCACATCTGAATGTGTATTTCCAAGACAGATGGATTGGGAGAAATGGTACAATACATTGGCCCGCTCGTTCACCAGATATAACCCTGTTAGATTTTTTTCTTTGGGGATATTTAAAAGGATTAGTTTATGTTACAGCTCCTGATGATGTAGATGATTTAAAAAACAGAATCACAGAATCAGAGCAGCTTGCCAATCTGTTACACCAGAAAGTATTGAAGCAGCATGCACAAGAAATTTACTCAGAAGATTTGAATGTTGCATTAATGAAGGTGGACATCAATTTGAGCATCAACTGTAGTAAAAGTGTTATTGTATTCCAATTCTTTTTGTTTTTCAAATAAAAAACTTTATAAAAATTAGTTTGTCGTTTCTAAGTAGGTACCTAACACAAAAAAATAAGTATCGCCGAATTAGTATAAGAGAGACCTTTAGAGTAGTGGTACAATATACAGGTTGTCTCATTAACATTTCTGAAAATGATACCACTTGACCCGAAACGTGACATTGTAGCAAAGTAGCTGATTGCTTGAAATGTTTAATACTACCTACGATTTATAACTGCCAAATTTCAATATTGTAGTTCAAATAGTTTTCGAGATATATACTGTCCAAAACCTCGTGGGACACCCTGTATATACATATATATATATATATATATATATATATATATATATATATATATATATATATATATATATAGGATAGTCTTTGCCGACTAATTGGGTATAAAACCAGAAATATTGGGGAAACGGCAAGTTTATAAAAGTGAACTCTTCTTTCTAATTTAACAAGCTTTCGGAAACTTTTATTTCCATTATCAAGTTACAGTAAATTGAGGATTGATATAAAATGGTAAATATATATTAAATGCTAAAATTGGTATTTGAATTTTTTAAAAAATATTGAAATATTGTCATTATATATATATATATATAGTTGAATATTTCGGTATTCCACAACTATAGAATTTTTGGCGGTGAATAATTATTTTGACTTCTTTTATATTTGATTTAATTTTTATGACCTGCTCGGTTCGTTTGATAGATGTCTTTAACTGTGATATTTTGTAATTATTCTACTATTTGGAGTTAACTAGCCACTAGATAGGTCTAGGTTTCAATTCGATAATTGTCGGTGGTTAAGTCAATGAGCCCTTGCAATATAATGGAATTTGCATGTGGGGAACTGAAGATTTGATTAGTTAGGCAGGTTGACAATTCTTGAAGCGGAAATTAGGGTGCTAACTTCATAGCAAATGGGTCAATAGCTGAATTATCCCTGAAGTATTGATAGAGAATTTCAAAATTTGTGAAATATCATGTTAATCCTAAATGGATAAAAAAATTATTTAGAAATCACATTCTCTCTAATTTTGGATCCATTAATAACCGGTTGTTCGATCTGATAATGCTGATTTTTGACACGAGATTTATGAATGCTAGACCAAATAAGTGAACGATTTATTTATAACGAGTTGATGTTGCGGAAACATCTGGTTGTTGTCTCGACAACCTCTAACATATTAAAATCTTAATTAGTTTCAAGCTCATACTGTTTACAATACTAAGTTTGGATTATATTTGGATTTCTAAGCCACGAATTATTGATTCACTTCGAAAAGAGATACCAGCTAGTTTATAATTAAAGGTTGAGTTGTACCTATTCTAGAAAAGCAAACATTCACTGATATTTACATGCATTTGACTCATATTGCACCAATAGATGAAATTTTTAAGGTCGGATTTAATGTTTTCACAGTCCACGATGGATTGGATGGTGTTGTAAAAATTAGAATATCAGCAAAGAGTTGTTCAAAATTGACTACTCTGTAGCCAATATTTTCTTAGATGAAATCTCTAAGATACTGAAATCTATTGGTGAAGTACCTTACCAAATTAGGTACCTTACCGATAGCACTTAGTTCATTACATAGGATTTTATGGTTCACTGTATCGAACGCGTTAGAGAAATCGGTATAAATAGCATCGATTAAATAAACTAGATCACAACAACAACATATTTGACCTCAATTCCCTGTCAAATGATTTCAAGTTTGTTAAAGTTCGTTGAACTGTATTAACTTATGATGATTTCATCAAGTTGGAATTCTCACTTTCCCCTTGCAGTTAGTTTGAAGGATGCTTTTCTGTAGAATTGATTTAGAATTACATTTTTATTATTTTTACTTTACTTTTGTTCAGCATTCTGGATAAAATACTGGAAAGTTCATGTTACAATGACTGAAATTAATTTCCAGTCGTTTCTCTTGGATGGTTTTGTTATAATCTTTTACCGGAGCATTCACGGTAAATGCCTTCTAAGATACAGTCTTTCACCCCTCAATCACCCGGAATATAGTATATATACGATATTTTTCTAATTTTTTATCTGCTAGTAGGTGTGCGACTATAGATATTATTTCGTCGTTGTATAAAGGTTCTACCAGCGTTCCACGTTCACTTTATATTCTTTTGAAACGTATAGTGAAATTCTGCAAAAGTATTTGATTTCAAGCATGTAATGGTCTTACCTATCGGTTCTTTGAAACTTGATAGGAATCTTGAAGTTTTATTGATATATATGATATGTATTTGCAATAATACCAGAGTGTACTCCTTTAAGAATTCATTTCCGAGCTTTCGAATAACTATGTATCCATTTTCAAGGACTAAAAAACGTTTAAGGTCAAATAAATTATATAGCAGATAAAATTAAATAAAACTCACATATCTAAGTAAAATTATAGGTAAAATATTTTTAAAAATTTAATAAATTTGAACATTTATTCATTTATAACATTTTTTGATAGCTATTTGTATAACAAAGGAGGAAAGTCCTACTTTTCTTCCCGAGGAAGCAGATCTAGAGAAGTGATTGCTGTGGGAGGCAGCGGCTGAATTAATGAGTTCTTAGAGGTATATCGACGAGTAAAGATCGCAAAGTATAGTCAGTGTAAGTATAGTAGAGTTAAGCAGTGTTTTATCAATATTAAGTCAATAGCTTGAACAAGCAAACCCAGAGAAGTGCTTGCAGTAAAAGGCAGCTGCTAAATTAATCAGTTGTTAGAGGTATATCGACGAGTAAAGATCGCAAAGTATAGTCAGTGGAAGCATAGTTGAGTTGAGCAGTGTTTTATCAAAAGATTTAATAATTCAAGCTAGAAAAGTGCTTGCAGAAAAACATAACAAATCAATTAAACACTTTAAAAAGGTGCAAGAACGTGCAACCATTCCAACTGGTTCAAGTTTGCCCACAATTGAAAGGATTTCTTGTGAAATTAAATCTGTTGAATAAGGAGCATCTACATGACAATAAACGACATCCAAATCTCACTTAGACGAGTGCGACAAACATCAGAGTTCACTTCGACGTTTTTTCTTATGTTTGACAAGCTGTAAATAAGTACACCTGGATATTCTTTTACGGTATTTGCAACCCCAAACAAAAAACTCGCCGTTTATGAAGTGATAAGAAGAATTCAGAAAGAAATAACGAACTACAGCAACACATAGACCTGATTCTCATTCCATTATTGGGTCCTACAGTGGCTGCTGCTTCATGAAGACATTCTTCTCTGGAGTAAGTTTTCCTTTGATCCGTAGTAAGTTTACTATCAAAGATGCTGTTTGAAGGAGGATCGTGAGCCAGGGTTACTGGAGTCCATGGTGCTGTCTAATTCGTCGACAAATCTAAAAGAAAAATTAAAAATAAATCAAAGCTACTAGATATTCTCAGAAGTAATTTAAAGATAATATAAGAACCAGAAAAAGGCAGGATGGGAAGAGGAGGATTATCTTGTTGGGAAGCTGTTACTTATCGGCTCCTGCACTGCCATCTTTCTTATTAAGGATAATATCCAGTTCTTCTGGATGAGTGTCCATCATATTGAGGTAAACTTCCATTAACACGTTGTGTGTCCCCATAAGAACTTTTCTACTTGCTCATGCGCCCACACGTTCTTTTTAAGTAATTGATTGCTTACTTTCGTAAACAACTCTTTTGACATAACAGAATATAAATTTTTTTAATCATTTTTTTAATGTTAATATATGATTCATGGACGTCTATAACTATTTAACGGTTCTCGACGTTCATGGATCACATATGATCATTGTTTCCCGCCCGTTTTTACATGATTTTACTAGCCCTCGCGTCACTCCTCTCTTACTAATAGTTTGTTGTCAATGTGGTCCGCGTGTACAGCAGGAAGATTACTTACAAAGATGTTGTTAGATGCTTTTTTTGAAGCTTGCTTCTCATTGCACGACATAAGACTTTTGAGAAGGCTAGTGAACTCGTGAAACGTGTAACCGTTACGAAAAGTCCGTCACGCAACAGTGTTGCCATATTTCTGAAAAGGTTAGTGAACTCGTGAAACGTGTAATGTTACGAAAAAGCGAATAGGGGTTCGTCACGCAACAGTGTTGCCAGATTTCTGAATAATCCACTAATCCAATAAAATTTAAATTGAAGCTTGTTTCTTATTGCACGACATAGGACTTTTGGGAAGGCTAGTGAACTCGTGAAACGTGTGATGTTACGAAAAAGCGTTCGTCACGCGATAACTCATTCAAGCGACTGTGCGCAATCTCTCTTGCCGCACTGAGCTCGCACACCTGTAGGTGTGAAAAATTGTCAAAAATGGTCAAAAATTGTCAAAATTTTGAAAAAATGATCAATAATGTCCAAAAATTTGGAAAAATGATCAAAAATTGTCAAAAATTGTCAAAAACTGTCAAAATTAAAAAAAAATGGTTAATAATTGCCAAATATTTTCAAAAATTGTCAAAAATGGTCAATAATTCTCAAAGACGGTCAATAATTGTCAAAACCAATCAAAATTCGTCAGAAATGGTCAAAAATGGTCCAATAGGATCAATAATTGTTAAAATTTAAAAAAATGGTCAAAAATTGTCAAAATTTGAATAATTGCCAAATATTTTCAAAAATTGTCAAAAATTGTCAAAAATGGTCAAAAATGGTCAATAATTCTCAAAGACGGTCAATAATTGTCAAAACCAATCAAAATTCGTCAAAAATGGTCCAATAGGATCAATAATTGTTAAAATTTAAAAAAATTGTCAAAAATTGTCAAAATTTGGAAAAAATGGTCAATAATTGCCAAAATTGCCAAAAATGGTCAAATTTTTCTAAAAATTGTCAAAAATGGTCAAAAATTGTCAAAAATTTGGAAAAATGGTCCATAACTGTCAACAATTATCAAAAATGGTCAATAATTATTAAAAATTGTAAAATTTTTTGAAAAATTGTCAAAAATGGTCAATAATTGTGAGAACCTGTCAAAAATACTCAAAAATTGTCAATAATTGTTAAAATTTGAAAAAATGGTCTAAAATGGTCAAAATTTTTGAAAAATTGTCAAAAATGATCAATAATTGTCTAAACAGTCAAAATTGGTCAATAATTGTCAAAAATGGTCGATAATTATTAAAATTTGGAAAAATTGTCAGAAATTGTCAAAATTTTGGAAAAATGGTCAATAATTGCCAAATATGTTAAAATTTTTGAAAAATTGTCAATAATTGTCAAAGACTGTCAATAATTGTCAAAATTCGTCAAAAATGGTCAAAAATTTTTGAAAAATTTTTGAAAAATGGTGAAAAATTCACGAAAAATGGTCATTCTATTGAGCATAAGAAGCAAGCTTCTGTCGGCGGTCCGACGACCGCCCACCTTTTTTTTGTTTCCGAGTAATTATTGTTCCAAAAAATTCTTCCGATTTCACGTCTACAATAAAGGTAGGATATATGGTTTTACTTTTATAATAATTATGTTGTCTAATAAAAGTGATTTCAGGAGTCATGGCTGGAAAGTATTTATCAGACAAAGAAATGCCGGATGAAATGGAAAAGTTTTTTGCGGGAGAAGACAGCGATGATCGTATTGCGGATCCTACATTCGACAACTCGGAAGGTATCAATTATTCTGATTCAGATATTGAAATCCAAGAAGACAATCCTGAGGGAGGATCTGAAAACGAAGAAATTATTGACCACACCACGTTACCCGTTAAACCATCTTCCTTATATATATATATATATATATATATACAAGGACAGGAATATTGGGGAAGCGGCAAAATTGTAAAATGAGTACTCTTTACACTATTTTCCAAGCTTTCGGAATATCTTTATTTCCATTCTCAAGGACAGCATTCGAGATTGTATTACAAGTTGTTTCAAATGGTAAATACATCTAATAATAATAATTTTGATTTGAATTTTTTAAAAAGTAAATGTCAAAATGATGTCAAACAAAATCGTTTGCTTATAGAAAAAGAAATAGTATATAATTATAACTAACTTATATCTAAAAATATCAAGATTGGCTAGGTTCGTCTTCTTTTTTTTAATTTGTTTGATGTTATTTTAACCTCAAATGTTTGAAATAGACGAATTTGAAATTTGATGACACTCATGCTCCCTATCAATAGCCAAAAGGTAGTAATAAATATCACTCAAATTTTTATGATCACTCTTTCTATTGATGATATTTTGTTCTTGAGATATGTGAGCCATTTCCAAGAAAAGTCTTTTTTGGTATTTGATTGTATATCTAAAATACTGACAGAATCAAAATCCATAATATGGTCTTTATCAATTATATGTTTGGCCAAAGCACATCTATCGGGATATAATCTGGAATCACTTTTATGGAGAGAAATTCGGTTTTTTAATTTTTGGCTAGTGTGACCAATATATTTATCCTCGCAATTTCTACAAGGGATACAGTATACTACATTTGAAAGATTAAGAATATCAGTTTTATCTTTAACTCTTGTATAAATTGATTTGATCGTTAAACATGTTTTATTTGCAATTTTTATGTGGTTTAAGTGGTTTGAAAGTTCTAATTAATTTTGGTGTAATTTCTCTAATGTATGGCAAAGAAATATAGTAATAGGGAATTTCAGCATGTTCTGAAATAATGTCCAAATTTGGAGAGTTATTATAAAATATGTTTTTTATCAACTTGTTTGGATATCCATTATCTAAAAATAATTGATGAAGGATTTTTAAGTTTTTTTCATGAAATACAGGATCTGAAATATTAATTATTCTATTTTTCATTTGCCTTATCAAATTAATTTTCATAGAATACTTATGATATGACCAAAAGTTCATGAATCTTCCAGAACTCATTGGTTTCCTATACCAATCAATAGATAAAGTGTTATTAGCATTTCTTATCATTCTAGTATCTAAAAAAGGTATACTTTGTAATTTGTCTTCCTTCTCTATTGTAAACTGAATGTGTTGATCATAGTTGTTAAATATGGAAAGAACTTCATCTACTTTATTATCTGGTGAAGCTAGAATAATATCGTCAACATACTTTTTTATGAAGATTAAATTGAAAGGCAATATTTGTATAACTGAGTCTAACAAATTATCCATAACGTAACATGCTATAATTGGCGAGATTGTTGCTCCCATTGGAGTACCAAAAGTTTGTTTATATATTCTAAAAAGAATACACTCTGGTATTATTGCCACATCCCCACATATCCGCACAATATTGTGCGCGCGTATATTAGACCTAATTGTATGCCATATCAACTCGATCGGAATAAAAATGCAGTATTATGGCGGAAGCCGAATTATTCCGTGATCTGATATACCATCAGGTATACCATTATTGCCGGTATTTTTTGACCACCTGCAAATAATAGATTGCGATAAAATGAAGTATTCATAATAAGAATGACCCAAAAGTCTTATAGAGTTTTCAGGTAATAATTTATTATTCGCCGACAACAAAATAAATACGACCCTGTCACGGCTAATACTTTCATGGCTTTATTGCATGTCATTATCCCATCTCAGGTCAGGTCAGTTTCTTAGAAAGTGAAAGGAACTTTACTCATTATACTGGTTCAATCCCTCATTTTGCGTTCTGTTTTCCTTGATGTCTTATAATTTATTGAATAATTCAAGGTGTTTTAGAAGAGAAAAGGATCTTAAAAGGACATAGAAACTCAAAAAACATACATAGAAAAATGGATTGCTTTAATCAATGAAACAACGAATAACGGGAGACAAAACAAAAATGAATAGAGAATTAGTATCTGATGTTTCCACCCCTTCCGCGAATGACCTACCGACATCTTGGGTTAATATTTTATGTTAGAATTCCACGAATCCCAACCAGGAGCAAATTGTTAACAAACCAAATTTTAAAACCGCGACGATCCTCTTAATACATCTACTCAACTGCTAGACCGATCGGTAGTCGCCCGAACATTCCCGATAAACAGAGATTCAGCGTGGTTAACCTAGCAACAGAGAGTCGCTACCATCCTCTCATATTTTTCCCTTCCAACCCAAGCCTCAACAAGTGGAATACAAATAATTCAGTATCAGTTTAGTAGTTGGTGTAGTGAGATCTACCAGAAATTGTTAGTTTATCCAAAGCTAATGGTTCGGACTACGAACGCCGACCGATGAGGTCCCAAACATGTTTAATGGGGTTTAGGTTGGGGCTACGGGCTGGCCAGACTGTGTGATCAATTCCTACTCCTTCAAGATAATTTCTCACGATAAGACCCTTGTGGGGACGCGAATTGTCGTGCATAAGTACAAAATTGGGTCCTATATAGGGGGCATAAGAATCTTCTCCAAGAATGTCTGTGATGTATATTTCGGAATTGAGATTTCCATTTACAGTTACCAAGTCCGTTCGCTCCGTCAAAGATATTCCGCCTCACACCATGACGGATCCACTTCCATATCATAAAGTTGTGTGTAAAAAATTACATTGACTGTATCGCTCATCGGGTCTTCGGTAGACGCAAATACGTCTGCCACAATTATACAAACTGAACCTTGACTTGTCAGTCCAAAGAAAACGTTCCCAATCTGCTTCCAACCAATTAAAGTGCTCATTGGCAAAATTGAATTTGGCTCTTCGATGATCTACTGTTTATGCGGGTCCTCGTGCAGCGATCCTGGGTCTTGAATTTGCCTCCCTCAGTTTGTTTGTACAGTTTAATCGCATATGCGTCTTGAAGTTGTGTTCTTAAATTTCTTGCAGTTATAAATCCTTGCCTTATAGCACTTACTTTTGAAAAGCGATCCTGCATAGCAGTGGTAACACGAGGTCTGCCTTGACCGGCCCGTCTGAAATGTTCTCCTGTTTTCGCGTACTCTTGAATTGCTCTCGCTATAGTTGTGTGATACACTCCCAACCTTTCAGCTATGCGGTTGTAACTCACCATGTAATGTAGCTGCCTCAACACATTCATTAATGTTAAATTTCTGGTTTGGCGTTCCATTATTCACTAATTATTGCTGGACTGTCAACAAAAAACTAATGACACAGTTGTCAGCTTATGACGTGTAATCTTCGATTTCCATAGTCTCCTAGCTGTTTGAGTTGTCCGATAAATGCATTTCATATGAATAAAAGCACATAGTGTTTCAAAACAGTGTATTTCATGAAATAACAAAGATAAGCAAAAGAATGAAAAAGAGGGAATGTAGAAGAATCATGTGGCTTTATATTGGCTATAATTGCAAATAACTTGCAATAGCTTGTATAGCCCACAGGACGTTTTGAAATTTCGGAAAAAAACGTAACACTTTTATAGCACCTGGTATAATATCAAAATAATTCGTTTTACCAAAACAACTAAGACAGTGATATTCCTAAGATAAAAACCTACAATTTGAAAAAAAATCAAAAACGAACAAAGAATGTCGAAAATACATAACATCTAATATGAGGTAACGTTTTGGTTCTGCGTTAAATAAGTTGTATAGTGTGTGTGTATGATGTTACAGGTCAAAAGTTACATGCAAACACTCACTCAATATGCCATATTTTACCAACAAATTATAGTGGAAATAAATAAATTTCAGGACTTACTCTTCATATTTGTGTTTATTTTGTATTTTAATAATACTACTTTTACTTAGTATTCCTAATTGACCTACATTTCCTCTTTTAAATCTTACATAGACCACATCTTCAGAAGTTCATCTTCCAGACTTTCATATCCACTTCAATTCCCTGAAAATATATGTACAAATAGAAAATGATTCTTAAGTAGTGATTGCGAGCAGGATCAGTTTCAGTATATAAGGTCTTTAGTTTTAATAATAAAATATACACTCTATTCATTTGAAAAGGACCCACCCTTACTATTTCAAAAATGGGATATATTAGAAAAAATGCCGAAACACGTCAACTTTTAACTTGAGGGGGGCACTTTTTGGTACTAATGTCATATACGTCAGATTCACCCCCTCCCTACTGGAGACACCCCTTACATTTTTTCAAATGGCATTAGGTATCAAGTCATACCTCATTTAAAAGGTCTGGTAAATCTCTATTCAATCAAATTTAGTTTTGCCTTTGATACCAGCCTTCCATTGTTATTTAATCGTTGTAAAATTGGCTCTTTTTCAACTTTTCGTATGCCCCCGTATTGTGTTATGATGGAAAGACTCTTTGAAGAATAAAAAATTCACAAATAGTAAAAAGACAACTGTTAACAAGAAAAATCTGCTATTTAATCATGTGTTCAAAGTGACCACCGTTGACATTCAGGCAATAAAAGTTGAAAAAGAGCCAATTTTAAACAACGATTAAATAACAATGGAAGGCTAGTCCCAGGTAACATAGGTTTAAGTAAATCCCTAGGACTTCTCTGCGACAACTTCGTATTCTACCAAGAATAAATTTAACAGGATATTAATTGTACATTCATACCTTTTTAAATATTTACCTTCAGTAATATTTGTATATACGAAATATTAATTTTAAGTAAATCATAAATACTGTGTTTCCTAGGTATGCATACTTTGGGTGATTTCAATAAATTCATATCTATTATAATAGGGTATTTGACAGTGGTAAAAAATAAATTTATATTGATTTTCATTTATCGCTAAAACTCTCAAGAATACCGAAAACAATCATTTTTTTCTCATTATTTGTTAAAAACATAATAATTTTATTAAAAGAAATTAATTAAATTTAAACATTTAGTCACGTGATCAGAAACAGACGGTGCACCAATCAGATGCGAGTGACGTCACTAGATAGTAAACGTCCGACTACCGCCATTTAATTTACTTTGTTGTAGCTTGCAGTGCACCAGTATTTTTATTTTCTTGCCTTTTTACAGACGAATTTACGGATTTAAACCTAAATTAACTTTGTGTTTTGTGTATTTTTATTTACAATCAAAAAGATTTGCAATGGAAAGTGGATTCTCCAAAGCGGATAGTTCCAATTTGCCAATGATAGATGCTATTATGGTGGCAGGCTTCTTTGCAAGCAATAATGATTTTTGTGCTGCTGAATTTAGAAATGTTAAAACTTCAGTGTAAGTATTTACTATTTACTTGATAAGTTGTTTTTTATTTATTTACATTAACGTTATTATAATTGGGTTACATAGGTTAAGTTTATCTATATATTTTCACGAACATTTCATTCCATTATTTTAATAATAATTATGATTTGTGATGGTAAAATTAAGTTTGGTTTTTTATATTCAATGAATATGTACTATCAGTATATTAAATTAAATACCCACCTATTTTTTATTAGAATTTGAAAACAAAAAAGTGCATTTTTAAAATTTACTTAGTTAACATAATTATCTTCCTGTTTAAATAATTTTTGCTTTTTAATTGTGATATCTCTTTATAACAAATTCACTTAAATTAATAAAACATATACCTATTGGTCATATTAATTAAATTATGATGCACTGTCCTGCTTCGTTATGCATTATTAGCAATATTTAATTTTAATTTTTGCCTTATGCCATATTATTTATGTATACTAAGCGGTTTATCTTTTTACTTGTAGGTCCTCAAGACAATCATATGGTGATGATGCCATAGGTTATGTGCAGTTAAAGCGAGAGGGAAATATATGCATAGTTAAATGCAGGATCTTCCCTGAAAATAAAGTTCATGGTAAAACTTATTCAGTCACCATGATCATCAATGAAGAAGAAGGCAAAATAATAAGTGTGGAATGTCATGATTGTGCTGCATCTCAAGGTGGTTGCAAGCATGCAGTGGCATTCCTTATGTGGGTACACCGTAGCAGCGAGGAACCCTCATGTACATCCGTAGAATGTTATTGAAAAAAATCACAATTGGTGAAGGTAGGAACTACATTAAAATTTATAACTACCACAGAGCTGTCCAGAGGAAGACCTAAGAGCTCATCATTGTCAGTCAGTCGAGTGCTCTTTAAGTTTCTAGAAGAGGGTAAGAAATGGAAGCTTGATACATGTCAGTTAATGAAGTATCAAGAAAATGCAGAGATAAGGGATGTAGAAATGCTTTCATTACACCAACTTTCTTTTAAATACCCTGAAAAATGTGCTGAAGTATTCCTTCAGAAGGTTGCACATACATTTTCAGACAACATTTGAAAAAAAAAGAAAATGGGACCAGAAACCAGTCTAAGAACTCTTTATGGTATGAGTTGAGGTACGGAAGAATTACTGCATCCAAAGCGTATGAGGTGAGCAGATGTAAAACATCAGATGGGACTTTATATGCTACGATTATGGGTGGAAAAATTCCTGATACATTTGCCATGAAACGTGGAAGAACCATGGAAGATGCAGTCCGAAAACTATTAGAAGAAAAATTTAAGAAAAAGATTGTAAAGTGTGGTCTTTTTATATCAAGATCCAATGTATCCAATGATTGCAGGTTCGCCGGATGGGATCTGTAGAGAGTCAGTAATTGAGATTAAGTGTCCCCTTAGCTTGAAAACTTATCACAATTACATAAAAGAAGGAAGAATTGACAAAAAGTTTTGTGCTCAAATACAACTTCAGATGTATTTAACAAAGTTAAAGACATGTTTTTTTGTGTAGCTGATCCTGATTTTACAAATAATCAAAAAGTTGAAATAATTAGTGTAAATTTTGATAAGGAGTATGTAGATAAACTATTGGATATTTTATCAACATTTTGGAAGAACAATATTTATCCACTTCTGTATAAAAACAATTTATAAAATACACATTTTTGCATTCTCAATCTCTTTCATTATTCCTTTTATTTTTTGTACTTACTTAGATGGTTTTATTTTTTTTAAAGGTTACTATTCATACTGTGTGTACTAGAAGTTGTATACATGAGAAATTTTTTTATCATTAATTTTACGAAAAAAGCAGGGTCCTAAATCTAAGATGCAGCCATCAGAAGACAAATTATAGCGGTCATATAAGAAGTTTGTCAAAAAACATGTTTTTCACTCAAGAGCAGGGTGGGGCAAAATCTGATTTTTATGAAAAAAATCAAAAACCATTGATTTTTTTTAAATTTGAATACAAAATTTGAACATTTTGATTCTTTGAAATTATTGTTAATTATTTTAATGTATGAGTCTAAAAATTATAATACAAAAAGCATAGAAAAAGGAGGAAAACTCGTGTTTTTGTTTAAATTGTATAACGAAAATGAATAGACTGAAAAGATACAGTAATAAAATTTAGGTGTTACGTTTAGTTTAAGAATTTGGAATTATGTACTTCTTTTTTGTTGTTTTTGCTAAAAGCAGATACTTCTTTTGATTTTTGAGAAAACTTTTATATTATGTTGTTATTTGGTTCCGAATAAAAAAGAAAAAAATTGATTTAAATCATGATTTTAATTTTAAAAATCAAGCGATTTATATCATGATTTTAATCAGTCCAACCCTGCTCAAGAGTAAAGTAGGTACCTTTAATTTTAACAAATTCCAAAATAACTGTTAAGAAAAGTTGATTTGGAAACTATGTTCCAATAACAAATTACACATCTTTACGATAAAAATCAGGTCTTGTTTTTTTACAATTTCTTTATGCATATGGAAAACTTTTTTATCACTAATTTCACAAAAACAAGTTAATTTCCTGATGAAAGGTACTAAAATAATTAAGCAAAATTAATAATGAAAAATATTTCCGACTCCTAAGCTTCAAAAAATTGTGAAAAATAACAAAACTTAATTTTTATCGTAAAGTTTGTAATTTGTTAATGGACCGTATTTTTCTAATTCTAATCAACTTTTCTTAATAATAATTTAGTATTTTATCTTTAGCGAAAATCGTGTTTTTTCACAAACCTCCTATATGACTAATAAAATTTGTCATATGATGATTGCATTTTAGATTTAGGTATATGCAGTTTTTATGAATACCTAATCTTTCATAAAATTAATATTAAGAAAAGTTTTAATATGTAGGTATACAACATCTGGGAACACATTGTATATTAATACTAATTTATTATTATAAAAAATTATTAGAAATATAAAGATAAAACGCCATGATTTTTTTAGTTTATTTATTTAATAATAGAATCTTGTAAATTAATTAAACCACATGCTACAGTAAGCAAGCTCAGAAAATTTTGTATCCAGCCCAATTTTTTTCAAACATAATAATATATGCTCTTCAGGAATATTGGTATGTTCTTTTATAATATTGATTAAGAAATAACAATTTTTTGGAACACCAGTATAGAATCGTGGTTTCTTTGTTATTTTGCTGATTGTACTTTGAAGAAGCAATTCAGATTGTCTGTCATTTTTTGTTTTTAATTCTTGCTCAGTTACACTACTACTGTCAGGAGAAATTTTGTCTTGAAGAGAATGTAAAGATGATGACGAGTCTGTTAGCAACACAGAATTCACAGATGAGGTGTACGAATTTGATGAAATTTCACTATCAGATTTTTCTTTAGCAATGAATATTTTTCTAACTTCATTTCTAACAGTGGACCTTGATGGTTTTGCTATGCACACTGAACTTTTGAATAATGGAGATGTAGATGATGACATAGTTGATATTCTAAGGGGTGACACAGACTTATTCTGTTAGAATTTTAGTTTGGGTCGCTTTGCTTCTATATATGTTTCTTATAACCACCTGCACTGCTTTATCAGATGTAATAGACTATTACTCCCTACTTCTTCAACTTGAGGTAAGCCTAAAAATAATATTAAGTATAAATTTTGTTGTTTTAAGTTTAATGACTACTATTATATGTTTTTTTAAAATTAATAGGAATGAAAGAAAACCAATTTTCTATCTAGCCAACATTTTCATTTATTTCAAATCTTCATCAGTGCAACTATTATAGAGGTTTTCCATGTCCATATATTATAGCACATGGAGACATATGGTAAGGTAGAATTATGGCCCTAAAAAATTATTAAAAATGTTTTTGAGTCCATAGTTTTTCGCTAGTTTCTAACTTCCTCTCGTAGGTTATTTAAATTCATATAAATTCCTAAAGAAACACTTGATCTTATGAAAAAGTTATTAAATTTGCTAATTTGATAATTTGCTAACATGTATAGAGAAGTTTCCGGCTTGCGGTTCAGTTTTCCAGGTTAACTCACAGTCGAAAATATTTTCGATTAAAATGATTGTGAATAAAGGAATTTCATAATAACATTCTCACAGTATTATAGTTTACTAGGAATGGGATCTCGTGAAGTGCATCTTCCAGTAATGATTTTTTGAGCAAACTGCTTTTTGCTCATTTCGAAAATATTGTTAATAAAACGCGTTACAGTTATGTGCACCAAAAATGCAAGCTTTTGCATTTTATTCCAGGAAGCCGCCTCCCAATAGCAACCTCGATAGAAAGTATAAATACGTGAAAATAAACATTTATTACACTTCTATTACAACTTCTGTCAAAATAACTGTTAGTATTTCTGTTCTCAATCATTTTAAACTTCGATATTAATTGTAATGTACTAAGTGAATAAATTATAAGTTTAATCGTATCTTTTTAAAAATAACTTTTACAATTTAAAAGTTGTATCTTTACTTTCTTTTTTGTGAGATAATAATTTTTGTTTCAAAACATGTGTTAACCAGAATGGTTGGTTCTATCTTAACAGATATACCAACCCCGTTTACTTTAGAAGTGTAATTCAATGTCTGTCGGGGCATATAGCCCGAGAAGTAGTTGTTGCTTCTTAGTGGACGGTCTGCTCTTTGGAAATAAATTTTTCTAATTTTGTAAAGCGTTTAATAGTATTGAACCATTATTTTTTGACGTCTATGCGTTACTCAGCTTTCAATAATGAATCATTTGAAAACCTGAATAAAAACTTATGATACACCTTATAATAAAGGTTATTTATTATTGGAAACTTTCCTTTTTCGAATTGGTAACCAAATTTGACTATTTTCTGCTGAGATGTTAGCTACATATTTTTTTGCATCAACTTGTATTCAAGCAATTTCTTCAATTTTTGGTCGTTTAATATTGGATTCTTTCAATATTATGTTCGCTATATCCAATTGAACATGATGCCTCAATCCCAAAGTATGTTTGCAAGAAACTGATTCATATAACTCCGTATCATCCTGCTCTTTTTGTGCTGATTCATTCTGCTTTTCAATGGTCTAGATGTTTCACCTGAATAAAATATGTCCTATTCACAGGATATTCGATATACAGAGTGAGTCAAGAGGACTCACATACTTCTACAATATGTAGAGTCTCTCAAGGAGGATATCATGTGGCTACTAAAAAGTATCAATTCCTCTTCTTTACTTCTTTATTAATTTAGAGGGTGATTTGTGAAATTGACCATAAATTTTAATTGGCTATAGTGTTTACACGGCTCATATGATTTTTCTAATTTTTTCATGATACATTACACTACTTTCAAGCAATCGACTGGTTTTAGCTAAACTTAGAAATTCCAGGACCGGCTTTGGAAAAATTAATTTAGGGATTTGTATTAAATATTTCACCCTGTATATATTTTTTTAAATGCAATAAGTGATTTTCAAACTACATGAATAGCCAATGAAAACGACATATGCGACAATGTCGTCGCACTTTTATTCAATTTTTAGCGAACGATCAAATCTTACCAATAATAGAACAACCATTATGACGTATTACATAATAAGGTATTAATTTAAGCAAATGTTATAAATTCCAAGTATTTTAACGCTGTATACAGTTTTTTGAAGATTGTTTTTAATTTCTGGTCTAGTTTTCGTTAGGATGAATTTCAAAGTATTTTTTATGAAACACTCTTAACATACGTTTCTGTTAAGTTTTTAAAAAATATGTTATTTGAATTATTAATATTATTATAGGGTAACAACAATAATCCATTCTGTACATTTCTAATTCCTTTGTTTGTAAATTCTGTCTGGATTTTCTACTTTATTTATGTCTGTGAAAAAATAATTATTCCAATTGAATATAAAATATACGAAATCATAAGGCAATATTGCGAGAATGTCTCATACATATCACCACGAGTCAATGGGTTTTAAATTTTGATTATTGACTATTTGGACATTACCAAAAATCGTATGTTGACAGTTACAAATTTAATTACTCACGGTCAGTTTTTATAATGTGAAATAGTTGGAAATATTATGATTGTTCTCATATAACAGTTCTGTGTAAGCTGCTAATTTTCAGTTTATGTGGACATTGTCGCGATATTTCGCGTCAGTTTCTGCTAGAGACGGTATTTTAGTATCTGTTTTATTGATAGCAGCTTTTGCTACTCTCAGCTTCGTTCAGTTAAGTGGGCATAAAGTGCGAACAGACGCATAGCACAGCATATAAAACAATCAGCAGGTTTTCTCTCGACGATATACATAAAACCGATCTGTCTGTCTTAATTATACAGGTATGTACTCGATTTAATATCATTGATACAAAAAGGAAAATACGGTATGTGTTTTAGGACTTGTATTCGACTATTTTATATTGGTGATCACTTTCAATTCGGATGTTATGTACGACTTTTTTATTTAATTTATAGGTGAGTGAATTTTTATGAAAAAACTTCAAAAAGGGGCATACAAAAATGCACTAACGATACGTACAGAATTTACGCCAATTCTAATCCAGAGTCTAATTAAGAAAATATGCAGCTGGAAGGGACAGTTTAGTTCAATGGGGGGCCGCCACTGTGGCTATCCTCATTGAACTAAACTGTCTACATCGGTTTCAGATTCTCTGAATCTGACTAAATCGGAATCAGCGTGCATTGTGGACGTACTGTAAGTATATATTATAGTCGGCCTCGTCTCGTGAATAAGATGTTATGTAGTACCCTCGTCTCTGGCGTTATCGTCACATATTTTAAACTAAGCAACACCTCCTTGCCGCTCGCCCCCGGGGTGCCTATCGAACCTCAGTCTTCATCTTTGTGCGTTAGGAATCACATCATAACGTTTATTTTGTGTGTAGTGCGAATTTGTTGAAATGATCAAGTGTTTTTGTGCAATGCCTAAAAGATCTCGAAGTCGTTCTCCACCTGGAAATAACAGGAGCATTATTAGAATCTTACGAACATTGGAACGAAGAATGGATGGCTTAGAAAGGCATAAGCCTAGGTCAAAACGTTTGAGTTCTAGTTCGAATTATAACTCCTCTTTAGAAAGAAGTCAAAGGCGTCGTGTGAAAAGCAGAATAAATCATTCCAGCGATACATCTTCGGAACGAGTTTCGAATGAAGGTAATTAATTCTTTCATATTCTTCACAGATACTTATTTTAGGTGATAAATATGCTGGACATCGGGACATCGGGATGTATCGCCTGATTTTGATATCAGAGTACTTGCTTTTGATAGCAGGATGTATTGTTGTTCTTTCGATAGAACGCACACATTACTTTTGGCACGCTTTGACATCGTGCCATGCCTATGTTTTATCGCAACACAATAATTGACCCGAGCCTGTTTTTGATAACAGAATTTGCCGATCCATGTGGTTTCAATATTTTTAATCTATACCCCCTTTTCTCCTCTTTGCAGAGGAGGATGGCCCTCATGAAGCTGAACCCGAGCAGGGAAATGCGACTATCACACCGATTGACGGAGCAACTGACAAATCAGCTTCGACTACGACTTCCACCCTTAACGAGGATATTTTATTAATGCTAGGTGAGGAAAAAGGCGCCGCTAAAGTATATGGACCGCCAATTCACAAAGAGCTGGCGGACAGATGGCTTCATATTGTTAACTCCGGGTTGGAATCCGAGAGAAAAAATAAATCATCAGAAAAATATCCAGCGCCCGCTAATACTCGGTTTTTGGAGACACCAAAATTAAACCTTATGGTGACGCAGGCTATCAATGAACCTGTAGTAAAAAGAGACGACCGTTTTTCCACGAAGCAACTTCAAATTAGTGCAAGTCTTTCCGCAATAAGAGCCGTAATTTCCGATTTATTGGAGAAACAGGAGAAGGGTGAGGACAATAAGGTCATCATTGAACGTCTTAGCGATGCCGGTCGACTTTTGCCTGATCTTCACCACTCAGAAAGTGCAACACGGGGGGATTTAGTTTCTCTAAACCTCAACTGGAAAGACACACTATCGCAGTCAATCAGTGATGAATGGCTGTTTGGGGTAGATTTGGAGGATAGACTCAGAAATGCCAAAAACATTCAACAGTCTTAGATACAGCTCAAAGTTAATAGACCTCCACTCAAGAAGTTTCCGGGAGCAAGACAGAGTGGACACTGCAAGCCTCGTGTTCCCACCGCCAAGTACTACCAGCAGAATCACCCACGTCGTCAGGAGCGCAGCACCATAGAAAGGAGGTATCGCCGGAAGTAGACGTAGGGAAATCAGCAGGAAGGTTACAATATTTTTTGTCTCATTGGAAAGAAATAACAAACAATAAGCAAATCCTGTCTTGGGTGAATTCAACAATTTAACAAAGGAGCCTCATACAGCTCACTTAACACTTATAGGTGCTCATTAGCTCAGATAGCACCCGACCTTTTCCAAGATTATAGAATTCAAAGATTTTTCAAAGGGGTTTACATGTTAAGACCAGGTATGCCAAAATATCAAAATACTTGGGATCCCTCGATGATTTTACTTTATCTTAGGAAACTCATAAATGCGGAAATACATTTAAATATTCTTTCGCAAAAATTAGCTACCTTATTAACATTAGTGACGGGTCAACGCCAGAAAACATTATCTTCTATAGAGGTAGATAACATACATAGAATAACGGCAAATATCGAAATTTCTATTCCTGAAAGAATGAAAACATCAGCCAAAAACAGGTTTCAACCATTGATAAACTTACCGTTTTTGAATTCTGATCCCGAAATCTACGTAGCCTCGACCCTGCTCACTTACATGGAAAAAACAAGACCTCTTAAAGGATTGATCGAAAGTTTATTTATTTCCATTAGATAACCTATTATAAGAAAATTTCGACACATGCACTTAGTCGCTGGATCAAAAGTATTTTGCGGAAAAGTGGTGTAGATACGAACAAATTTCATGCTCATAACACGAGACACGCTTCGACCTCGGCTGCGAATAGGAAGGGTGTCAGTTTTGATACTATTAGACTTTCAGCGGGGTGGTCTAGTAAATCTAAAATGTTTGCTCAGGTGTACAACAGGCCCCTTATGCCGAGTTTATCCCTTGCGGAGGCAGTTTTGTCTATCTAATGTCAAATGACTTCCTTTACTTTATGTATTTTTAGCAGTTGAGTTTTGATAATTACTTCAGTGTCATTAGCGGTTAAGTTGGAATTTTTTGAGAAAATGTGTAATGTTCAAACATTTTTATTTCACTTTTGGTCCTTAATCGGATTTTTAAACTCAATATTATCCGAGTACTTTCTTTCGTTATGTTTTATGGTTACCTACCAATAAAAATTTACCTTTGGGACTAGGTTTTTTTCAACTTTCTCTAAATATCTACATAACATCTTATTTACGAGACGAGGCCGAATATAATAACAAGATCAAACGAACTTACCTGAGATGTTCGATCTTGATTATATGAAGGCCTCGTCGAAGTAAATAAGGTCCCACCCTTTATATACCCAATCCCGTAAATAGTTGCAAAAAATGTTCGCCCTAAATGAAGACTGAGGTTCGATTGGTACCCCGGGGGCGAGCGGCAAGGATGTGTTGTTTACTTTAAAATATGTAACGATTACGCCGGAGACGAGGGTACTACATAACATCTTATTTACTTTGACGAGGCCTTCATATAATCAAGATCGAACATCACAGGTAAGTTCGTTTGATCTTGTTATTATAGTATGATCACTCGCTGTGAATAGACGTATATGTGAGTGCTCCTGAAACTAATTCAATTTGAAGTAATTATTTGAGTATTAATTTGTGGATTTATCTCAGTCTAGTTACAAAGTAATAACAAGTGGTTGTATTTACGAAAAATGCCAAAAATACCTCGAGTTACAAGAGAAATTACAATTTTCCAATTATTGTGTGTAATAAAATTGCGTTCCATACACATTGTGGTGTTTAGTTTGAATTAATATCAAAGAATGTCCAAAACAAGAGACACGGATCAATCTTTAGACGAATGGACAGTAGATCAACTAGCGTCGAGAGTGTGGCAAAAAATAGTGGAAAAGTTTGGTAAGAGTATGGATGAAATAGAGGACAAAATTACTGTAATGATGAACAAAATGGAAGAAAGAATTACAGGTATGTCAAATAAAATCATCGAAGTTAGTAATTCGCTCACGATGATAAGATAACAATATCTAAGAAATTGGATGATATTGACACCTACCAAAAAAGAAAAACTCTAAGATTTGATGGCATTGCTGAAACTTATGGTGAGAGCTTGATGTCGATTATATTGAATATCTTAAATAATACAATGAAGGTGAAATGTTTTGAAGCAGATGTTAGTAACCAATACAGGCTAGGAAAAATGGTTGATGGTAATGTTAAAAATAGAACAGTGATAATTGAGTTTGTGTCGGTAGGTACTGAGAATAAATGCTGTTATGAACGCTAAAGGAGAATTGAAATCAACAAACATTTTCGTCAACGAGTTTTTAACCAAACTCAAATATTTACCGAAGCTAAGAGAATGTATGGTAAGAGACAGGCATGGAGCAATGGAGGAAGAGTTTTTCTAAAGGTTTGGAATGAAATAAAAAAAATTGACTCAAAAGAGTTATACTTTTTGATAATTATATTTTTACGTTCATGGACAGCATTGCTATATTCTACATATTTAAAAAAAACGAATATTTTCAATAGCAGCTATTTACAACTTTTTATGATGTTATTACTATTAAGAATATTGGTTGATTTACAATTTCAGTATAAAATTATTAAAAAAGTAACTCAAAGCAGAGACGAGAAACTTGTACTGAATGGGTATAAAATAACACAATAACACAAAGATATATTTTTAATTGTAGGCCTAGTGTACATTTATACAAAGGAAACTTTCTGTTTTATTTTTTTTTTATTTTTGACTTTGATGAAAAGCTCACTTGATTGTGATTTTTTGGGATTGTAAACTTGAATAATTACATTATTTTTTCTGCATTAATATAAACATTTTAGGAGTCTCAAGGACTATGAACAATTTGTTAGATATTTTTATAAATTTTCAAAACTGTACAGGATTGAGGACGAAGACGACTGAGTTTTACAAAAATTGTTTACAAAATAATTATGATATAATGAAATTTGGTGTATAAAGGTACAGTTCTAGAAATTAGTCGTCTATGCCTGCTTTTAATTCTCTACATTAATCTATATCACTGTTAGATTTATCAATGGTGATACTACACAATGTTATGTATTGATAATTCTTATTCCATGTCATTAGGTTGTAAAACCTGTTTGGAATAAATAAATAAATAAAAATAAACGAAATAGGCACAATAAATAACAGGAGCTAGACCTAGTTACTTACTTAAAAACAACACACCTTACATGATATTTTATTCAAACCACCACCTACAATGTCCATATTAGCTTCGCTCCAACAAGCGTTAGAACCGTTTTTGGTATCGTTCGCGCAAGTGCTGTGTTTTTTTCACGTTTCAACTGATTAAAGTATCGTTCTTGGGATTGGTTGGGACGGTATACAAACTGTACCTTCTGGAAGAGGTGATAAAATTGATGTGTCCGTCCCAAATCCGAGTTTGCGCACTTTACAATACTCGAAACGATTCCAGTACGCTTCATAAACGCCAGTTGGAACAAACCTATTATCAAAGAAGAAATCAAGTTTCTCACTCACACTACAAGAATTTATACACCGCTAGATTGTAGTACGCCCATGTCAAACATGACTGAGTAAAGTTCAATTCCCACCGCTGCTACGGTGTCGCTGTCTTTGTTGACACATTTCAATGCACGTAAATCTACGCGAAACATATTCCATCACTGATTGTTTTATATGATGTGTCCATAACTTTTGAAGTCTGCCGGAAAAATGAATTCAATTGCGTGAATATGTTCTTTCACTATAGCTTTTCAGTGATACTTGAAGTAAGAACATCTTGTGCTCTCTATGACGACTTAATTCGATAACACCACCTGATATCAACCTGTGAATCTCGTCTCCCAGGTTTACCATTATTATTGAAGTATAATTCGTAACAATATAATCCAACAGGTTTAATATCAATTCAATAGCACATATTTTTATGTTTTTGTCCTCCAAAATTCCTTTTCTAGAATCGAATGTCCTCTCCTTAGAACGTATCTGAGCAATTTTAATTCTGGAATTAACGGACAATATTATAAGCGAGATACTAGGTTGGTGTGTGTTATTGCTATTTTTGTGTTCTATGCACAAAATAAGTTTCAGCTGTATTAACGTTTTGTTTTGAATTCTTAGGAAGTTCTTATATTTTTTATTCTTTCCAGGAGTATCCCAGGAAGCTCCATCGAAGACAGAGAATCTGTGAGTACTTAAGTATTTTAATTGATTATATTATAGCTCATGCAGATCTGGCCAATTTTTACCGATAATAGCGGAATTGAATTCCAATGCTTTAAAATTTATATTTTGAGTGTTTTTTAACCTTGAAAGCAATAAAAAATGGAACGTATTCACATAAAATAGCAAAATACTTCAAAACTTAAAACCAGAGACAACCCTGAGATGCCCAGGTGCATGCAAAATTTAAGTTCGCAATACTTCACTGGTCCATTTTGTTGCAAGGTGCGGGTAGGTGGCGCGCATGTTGGTACAGAGGTAAGGATGGTTCCTAGATCTCGGAACTGTTTGTAAGTTTGTAAGAGCGAGGATCACTTGGCGAGAGACTGTCAGCAGGCCTTCCTTTGTAGGGTATGTGGGGAAAGGGGACACAAGCCAGGGGAGATAGAATGTAGTAGGGGAAGGAAAGAAGTAGATGGAGAGGATGGAAAAGGTGAAGGAAAAAATGGGAGGGACCCACTGGACCCCTCAGAGGGGGCGAGTCTGATCAAATAGGAGGGAGGGGAGAGAATTGCGCGGGAAGAACGAATGTAGGGGATGTATGGAGGGTGTTACGGATAAATTGAGGGGAATGCAGGATAGCGCATGATATATTGGATGAAGTGATTTTTAGGAGGGAAGTGGATGTGGTGTGTGGATCCGAGGTGAATGCTAGATATGTGTGGAAGCAGGGATGGATTATGGACGATTCAGGAGAAGCAGGAATAAGAGTGGTGGGGGATGGACTGAGGGCGGATGAAGTGAGGAAGGGAAACGGATGGGTGGTAGTGCGAATGGGAGACGTGGTGGTGTACAGTGTGTATATAAGCCCAAATGTCAGCCTGGAAGAATATGAGAGAAGCATGACAGGATTAGAGGACGATCTGAGGGTGTCAAAAGGAAAAAGGAGGATCATGAGGAGAATGGTGGCAGGGGACTTCAATGCGAAGAATACTATATGGGGGGGGGGGGGAAGAAAACGGACAGGAGAGGGGAGATCCTGGAGGAAGTGTTAACATCCAACGGGTTGGTGGTGCTGAATGATGGACTACTGCCCACCTTTGTGAGGGGTGACGGGGGTTCATCATTCATTGATATAACAGCATGTGATGAATGGCTGTGGGAAAGAGTGTTTAGTTGGGGGGTGCTGGAGGATGAGGAAAGCTTGAACTTACATAGGTATGTGCAGACGGATATAAGGAAAGGGAGAAAGGATTTATTGGAAGAGTGGGGATGGAAGTGGACGAAGGCCGAGGCAGAGAGTATGAGGAAGAAAGTAAGAGAAGAGGTAGGAAGTGTAGGAAGTAACAGTGTCAGCAAACGGGCAGTGTTGAGCGCGTTGCTGAGGCTTGGAGTGGAGCAGGGGTTGGTTAACTTGGTGGAGGACTACCTGACGGGGCGTGTGATTGTAGACCCCAGAGGGAGGAGATATGAGATGGAGGCTGGAGTGCCTCAGGGCTCGGTTCTTGGACCGACGCTCTGGAAGTGTGTGTTTGATGAGGTTTGTGGGATTGTATGTGAAGAGGGATGTGAGATTACGGTGTATGCGGACGATGTGTGTCTGGTATGTACGGCAAAGGGAGAGGCGGATATAGAAAGAAAGGCGGAGAGAATGTGTAGGGAGATTGTGGAGAAGATAGAGCGGTGCGGACTGGAAGTGGCGGAAGATAAGACGGTGGGGTTGCTAGTGAAGGACAGTGGGTGGTCTGGCAGCAGCGGTGCTGGTAATGTCCTACCCATTGGACGTGATGGCTAGAGCTAGGAACAAACGCTGGAGGGGTGCGACCAGAGAGGAGGTACGGGAATGGATGAAGGAGGAAATTGAGAGAAGGTGGGAGGAGTATGAGAGCGCGCTAAAAGGAGCGATTGAAAATAGGAGAGATTAGATGGACCGGAAATTCGGAGAGGTGAACTACTTCTTGACACAGGTGCTCACTGGACATGGGTCGAGAGTAGGGTACCTCCACCAGATTGGGAAAAGAGAGACTGGTGTGAAGTGGAGGATGATGTGAGGCATGTGTTTAGATGCTGGAGGAACGAGGAAGTGCTAAAGAAGTTGGAGGGGAAACTAGGGGAGGCGATGTTCTGGGAAACCATGGTGCAGATAATGTTGAGGGGGGAAGAGGAATGGATGGAGGTGAGTGGAGTAGTAGAGAGCATGGTTAGGGGGTTTGGTTGGTAGGCATCTCCTTGGGGATGAGTCCAACACTGTTTGGGTCCTGGACCCATTCGAACATGAGTTTCCCATCTCGGCCCGAAAAAAAAAAAAAAAAAGATCTCGGAACTGTTTAAAAGAGCGCGAACCACGGAGCGGCTTAAAAAAGCGTTCGTAAGTAATCAGATACAACAACACAAACATGAACCAAATATGGCGACACAAGAAATGTCAGATGTCTATGTCAGCGAATACACGATACACAGAATGCACGGAATGAGAATTGCCAGAACAACCAATGGAACTGCAGCGCTACTACTGCCACTCCCATCTACCTTGTGTGCTTTTATACAAAGACGTATTTATGCAGTTCCAATGTATCAGATAAATAATGCTTCTCACCGAACCAATTTTCCTAAGCACATGTGCGTCTCAGGTTTGTCTCTGTCAAAACTAAAACTGAACCGAAGAAAAGCTTCGTGGGTGAAACGTGATAAAAATCATTCGCGTCGATGTACTTCGACCTTAACATGGGAGTGTGTTATCTAGGCATAGCAGTGCCCATGCATTTCAAATCTTATGATCAGTAAAAAAGTGTCTATATCTGTATGAGAAAATTATTTTCATGGAGAGTGAAAATGTTAATGGAGATGTAATTTTTAACAAAGTTTGAATATAATACTTGCTGGAAAGTTTCCTTTCCCGGCCTGGGATTGGCCTACCTCAAGTTAGCCACTCGCCCTTTTTATACAAAAAAGTCAGTCTTAAAACGAAAGCCAAAAACACACCATCTCGTAAACAACAAAATTGTGATCTTCACTTCAGAAGTCAATCAATTTCTCACTCACTTTCTCAACCCGCAACGATTTATTCGCTCTGTATTATTTGTGCTGGGTGGGAGAGCCGCGCGCTATCCCAAATATATTTTCGTTAAAGTGTTAGCAGTGTTGGTACGGAGTATTGAATCAATGGGCGTTACAACTTTTATAATACGAGAATATACGGTGCCACAGACCTACGTCACTACTTATGATCTGAAAATTTAGCCACTCCTCTTATGGTTAGTTTATTCAAATACCTGTTTACTTCATTTCATTCAGATAAACACTAATTTATTCGTCAAAGACTAATACATTGTAATAATACATTTAATTAATTAATTTTACATTGTATATCATAGAGTTAGTTTTTTCCTTACCTAAAGAATAATAATGTTCCTTATTGCTAAGTAAAATATTTGTAATTATCTGCTGTTCCATTGAAAACATAAAATTCATAGTAAAAAGTGAAGATTCTCAAAAAAATAGTTTCTTTCTATCAGACCGGCGTCGAACTAACCAAGCACGTCACCAATAAAGGGTTAAGTTTGCAGAAAGCAAGCTTCATACGCAAAGACGTACAATTGTAAAAAGTGCGGTATTTCAAGTCTCACTCTAACTTGTGGATTGTGGAAATTTTATCACATCTCGAGTTTGAAATGAAATAAATTAAGTGAAACAAAATTTTTCAAGTTAAACGGTTTTATTGAAAATTATCGATTGTAGCTGCTCCTCAATACATAATCCTTCCAAAGACTATACTAGACTAAGTGCCACGTTAACTTATCCTACCTCGAGAAATTTCGAACTTAAATACACAACTGCGTGGTCTGCAGTGCTGCCTTGTATTACTTTCACTTTCTTATGCACGTTTTGCTCTATACTTTTCTTCCGCTTTTCAAGCTTTCTTTTGTAGTGTTTCAGTTTTTGTTTCATTATTATTTGTTACCATCTTGTTCCCAAGAAATATGGAGCACCAAGGATTTAATCACAACAAGATGTGCCCAAGTGTCAAGGGGAAAACGCTAACGAAATAATATTTTTAGCCACCCTTACGCCACAAAGTCCTCAACACGATACGAAACCTTGTGTTGGGTGGAAAATTCTTGCTTGAATTCCGATTCTACGTTGACAGAGTTCTTTGATCACATGCTTAGATTTAAGTTTTAATGTATGATCTCTTTAAACTCTACGATGCGCCAAGCATTTGGTTCTACTTGTAAAGCCGTTTCGTTTGATACCAATTACCCAAATTAAGGGTATTGTAACGAATATGAAATCCACCAATTTGTGGTGGCCGCCATCTTGAATGTGTTTTTTATGATGTACTGTATTCTTCTAGTAAACCCTTTATTTTATATCTATGGATTTACAATCATTCTGAATAGGCACAACTGAAGCAGTGTATAAAATCTCAGATCAATCTGTAGAAAAGGGGGTAAAATTTCAATTACCTACTAAATTTGACCCAAATAAATAACAAACAGGGTAAGCTGAATGAAACCGTTTAAAAATGCGTTACATGTGTAAATTAGGTTTAACCTTTCAATAGGATATTGATCATATGAGGGGTCTAGATGCAAAACATGACTTGGAAGAGTTAATACTCAAAACTGTAGATATTGGAGTGATGAAAACCCCCATGTTTTCCGGGAGGGACACACACTGTTTCCCTAGAAACTTGAGGTCTGGGCGGGCATTTTGGGATATTGTAGCATAGGCCCCATTTTTCTGGAAGGAAATCTCAATGGACCCATGTACCTGAATATGTTGCAAAATACAAATGCTCCCCTTATTGATGCTGTTGTTGCCCAACATGAGTTTCAAGAGGTGATATTCCTGCAAGACGGAGCCCTGCCTCACTATTTTAGGTAAGTCAGTAATTACCTCGGTCGTCGAGGTACAGAATGGCCAGCTCGATCACCAGATCTCACGCACATAGATTTTTTTCTTTGGGGATATGTTAAATCCGAAGTGTATCAAACGGCTTCCGGATCACTGAATGAACTTAGACAACGAATTACGGATGTTTGTTTGAGAATAACGCCACAGATGCTTCACAGTGTCAGAGAAGAGTTTACTCGTAGAATATATTTATTTGTAAGAAAGTTCTTGGTGATCATTTTCAACATCTTCTGGAGTGATAAGTGTTTTCTAAATTTGTTTGTGCTTTTACGTTTAATTTAAATTATTTCATAATTTTTTAGCTTAGGTTATTCTAACTTCAATGTTATTTGTTTACCTTCACATTATGTTTTGTTTTGAAACGTAAATAATTTACAATAATTGTGTAATAGTATGCTGAAATCGTTATTACTGGTTTTCATTTTGAAACTATTGAACCTTATGTTTTCAAATCTGGGGAATGAATTGGGCATAAAAAGGCCTTCAAAATGAGATATTTCTCGACCCCGATTTCCATTTTAAAAAAATATCCCAAATGCCCGCCCAGCTGTCATTTTGACATTCAGGGCTGTCATTGATGTGGTAAAAAATGCAGATTGGGGTCATATATTATCTTTCCAAATTTCATCACTATATACCCAACAGTTCAAAAGTTACAGCAGGGGAGGACGGACTTTATGTCCTCACTGTATATTCTACTTAAAAGACATATACTTTTTTTCCTGGAAAGCTATTTCCCGAGCTTTTCAATAAACAAAGTTCAATGATTTAAGAAATCCAAAAAAATTGTCAGATTAGGCGAATACCTCCAGATAATTATCAGATTATGTGACAGCACGTCTAGGACATGAAGATGAACCGTATATATGTTAATCTGACGCGCTCGAATATTCCATAATGGCAATTTTTTTTTGTACATTTCAATAATGGCCGCGAGTTCACGTCACATCCGAATCGTCAGATTATCGAATGAGAGCAATAGCTCTTTAGGTCCACTTAACATCATCCCCTTAGAATATCTGAAGCGCTCGATTAATTTTTTTTTCATTTTTAACCCTTACGTACGACCACCCCCAAAATGCAAACCATCAAATTAACATACATACATTATCAAAAATACGTGGTGTAACGGTTGAATTTGTTACTACGTCTATTGTATATATTAAGTATTTGTATATAGTAATTACCTGACGGATTTCGTCAGCCCAGAGTTCTAGGGACTACTCTTCCTTCATCCTTCCGGCGAAGTGGTGCAGGCTGTAACCAAACCTGTCTTCACATAATGACAACAATTTTATATTTTGTCGCTAGGTAGGTAGTGTAGATAATGTAAAGATACGAAACGATACAAAACGAGCGCCTATCTGGTAAATGTCCGTAGGTAGATTAATGTTAGTTGTTTTTTTTGTTTATTATAATTAATACTTAAGGGTAGTAAGGGCTGTTTGTCGCCATGTGTTTTGTGTGTTACCTTGTAATGGATGAAAGCCGGTGGATACGTTGGTAGACTAAAGGTGTGGAAGGGTAACTGAATAGGTGGTGTTGCGGGTCACTTGGAGACTCATCGTAAGGGAATGAAACAACTACTTCTAGCACTGGGATACGTTTATATTTTATTTACTATAATACATTATACTACTTACTAAACTAATGCTATGCATAAGTACCTAGCCGTATAGCATACTTATACGTAATGGTTAATGATTACTAATAGCTGACTATTCAACTATATAGAATGGTCTTCTTCAAGTATTCTGCCTCGACTTCTTCTCATGATAAATACTGAATGTATATTTATATATCCAGTCAAGTACGAGTAAAACAGATAAACATATAATTGTTTTGTCTTACTTCACGCTTTGAACTTGACTTTCTATTCAGTAACCTTCTTAATTTATATTTATATAATAATGAAATGTTCGAACGTTTTGTTGAAATAAGATCAAGGGAATTTAATTCTTATTATAAATATTTATTATTATATTGGGTCAAAAGGCATCACAACCTAAATCCGAGTGTTTGATCTTCCTTTGTTTACGTTGGCAGGGGGTATTATGGTACTATATATTGCTCAAATTTATTTGAATAATCCTTAATACACACTTTATTATTTCTGTCCATTGTTTACAAAGTGAAATTATTTGTTGGATGACATTGAAAATTGGCCGTGACAGTCGTGTCTTGGATTAAAAGGGTTCGTTTGTCATGCCGTGAAGTAGTAACGCTGAGTGTAGTCGTAATTGACGTAATTGATAACCAAGCAAGGTCGAGCACGGTTAGTACTTGGATGGGTGACCACTGGGGAAACACCGTCGTAGAGCCCGTACAGCCTGCAGCGAAATACTTTAGATTACTAAGGGCAGTAGCATATCACAGCTCGCAGGCATTATACCAATGAGCACGAGGTATAATGGAGATATGCCGTCTTTCGGATGAGACGTAAAACCGAGGTCCCGAGTCCATGGATGTTGGGCTCGATAAAGATACCTACCACTGGTTGGAACACTAGTGGATTCGGCAAAATTTCCGGTTAGGGGTAGAGTGCTCCCGGCGTCGGTGATTAGCCTAAGTTGCGCAGAAATAGACCGACGTTAAATAACCGAATAAAAAAAAATCGCGAATGCGTGTTGACTTACATAGAGGGAAGTGTAGCACTTCATGACTCGATCTGTGCGGAAAACGCTCGGTGTAGTGAGCAATGAAGTTCGGATGTATGTTTCGGGTAGGTGTCTCTATGGTAGTATTCTATACTGAAGTTGAGGAAGTGTCAGTCACCTTTCTTTCCGGTGTGTGCTTTCTACTAGATGGCTTAGTTTCCAAAAGTGCATCGAACGAGAATCTGAATTTTGTTAATGACTGGGTAGTCATCCCCTGCTGGGTTTTATAGGTTCTCGTTCTGAATTAATTGTTTAGTATTTCGTTCTACTGGAGTTCGTATTGTTGGATAATTCCGTCCTGTTCTGGAAGCCTTTTTCACAAACCCTTATAGGGGATATACTGCACTCAAACGATTGTAAGTAAGTAGATGAGCAAAGGGGATTCTGGGCCATCAGGACCGGCATTAGGGGGCTATGGGAAAATAGTGTTGGGTAGTAGAATGTGCTGCGAGGGGGGGAGAAGAGGTACGCTGGGAACGGTACTGCGTTGTGTGACGCATGAATCGTGCGCCGTGACGCACGATGCGCCAAAAGGACATTAGCGGAGTATTTTTTGTTGAGTTATTGTTGCGACTGCGTGGCGCCGGTCCTGATTTTTGTTTTATTTAATAAATACTTAATATTCTGAAGTTGTTGTCCAGCCATCAAAGATAAAAGGTCTCTTTAAGGATAACGCCGACAAGATTGTAATACCAGCATAGATAATTTTAGAATGTGAGGTCAACTGACCCGTCTCTCTCATTTGTTATTGACTGACAAGCTGTTTACAAATCGTGTGATAACCCTGGTCATTAATGATCTCACCCAAGACGTTCAGGATTCAAATATATAAAAAATAATATTTATCATTATTTATAATAACACGTTCTTGTTGTTGTAACATCATGATTAGAGAGGTCAAAAGATTTCACCCGAGACCTTCAAGAATGTTCTTTGTTGGAAGTGACGCCGTACAAACTTGCTTGATAACCTTGATCATTAATGATCTCACCCGAGACGTTCGAGATTCGTATATACAAAAATAACATTAATAATTTATGCTGACAAGTTGTTGTAACCGCGAGATTACAGAGGCCAAAGATCTCACCCGAGACCTTCAAGAATGTTCTTTGTTGGAAGTGACGCTATACAAACACGTCCTCACCCCACTCACCTACCCACACATTTCTAGTAAGATATAAAAGAAGCAGCAGATCTTCATTCTAAATCAGTACATCGTACAATCAAGTAAAGTGTGTCTAGTTTGAGTTATAATATAAAGAAAATAAAAAGCTTAATAGTAAGTATACTTTAGAATTTAGTAGTTATTTTATTTATTTTTTGATAGTACTTTCTTTGCGTGAAATAGTTTGATTGTGCTAAAATATTTCTATTTCAATCATCCAATTACAAATTGAAAGGAAGATTTTTTGAAATATTCTTTTTATTGTCTTTTATAATTTTTGTAAGTAGTTTCTTTTCGTGAAATAGATTAATTGTGCTAAAACATTTTTATTTTCTGCTACACCGTTTCTTTTGATTCATCCCATTACCAATTTAAAAGAAGATTCCTGGAAATATTCTTTTTTTTGCTATTTTTCATTTATTTTCTGATGTGCCGTTTCTTTTTAATCATCCTCCTACCAATTTGGAAGATTTCTCAGAATATTCTCATTTTGTAATAGTTGTTTTGTTTGTAGATGAATCTTTCGAAAATTAACCAAATTACTTTGCTTGAAGGAAATCCTTCAAAAACCATTGTCAAGTTACATGAACTTGGATTAAACCAGAAGCACCCTATATTGCAAGCGAAAGTGGAGAATGGGAGATTTGGGCGAAGCATCTTGCTGGAACTGGATGAAAAAGTGGTGTTTTTACCTGTAAGAGTTACGGAGATTTTCGCCCCAAATATACATTTATTCCAAACGAATAAATACGCAGTCGTTTTCAAGGGGTTCAAAGAAGTGGGGAAGCCATCACCTGCTGTGCTATTTGAGATTGTAGAAAACTAATTTTTTTTGGTGAGTTATATTTTTGCTATATGAAGAGTGATACAATGAATAAGGCACTATTGAATAAAGTAGACGAAACAATCAATCTCCTAAAACATCATTATTCAGAACCATTAGCAAATTTAACAATTAAATTTATCGATGGTCATGTTAGAAAATGTGCTTTAGCGTTAAAGAAAATCAAATTTTCTGTTGGTGAAAAAAGGAAAATTCAAACAAAAATTGGGGAACTTAAGCGGATGCGCTACCAAATTAAATCATTTCAAAAACATGTGGGTTATGGGGTGAAAAGAAGTAGTAGGGTAAAATGGTTAAACATTGGAGCTTATTTTAATAGAAGAATTAGGACGGGACTCATTGTAAATTTAAAACATAAAGAGATTAGTGATTTTTTCAAAGATGCGCTTTATTTATTCAAAGTTAAAATTTCAAAAATATTGAGGCAATTAAGAATGATAAAAGTGAACACTACTCTTATTGGGGATTATGTAAAGCAATCAAATGATTTGGAGGAAGTTGATCAAAAACATTTTAGTACAGCTAATGCAATCATTGACGAAGGAACAGATTTAGAAGAATGGTTTAAAAATAATGTTGTAGATCAAATTTTGAATAAAATGTCCGAGTTTCAAGAGGAAAAAAGTGGGTGGGCCTTAAGCAAAATTATATCTTTAGAGGTAGCTATTAACAAATACGAAATGGGTAATGACTCATCTTTCATTGAATTGCCTGATCAAATACGTAGAAAAAAAGCTTGCATGAACATCCAGAACGATGACAATGCTTGCTTTTTCTGGAGTGTTACTGCTAGTTTATATCCCAGCAAAGTAAAACATGGGTATCGGACAGCATCATATCCACATTATTCTACTGTATTGAAAACTCGAGGATTTGACATGCCGATGAAATTACCTCAAATTAAAAAATTTGAAAAACTTAATGAAATTTCTGTAAATGTTTACATGTTAGAGTACAATGTAGTGAACGAAAAATCATTTTATACAGTAGTGCCTGCACGATTAACTGAAAAAAAATTGGACCGTCACGTTAACTTATTACTTATTCAAAACCAATATTTTCCAAAATTAGATGATTACAATGCTCCTCCCATCGACGATGAAAATATCGATATTAAATATCATTATTGTTCGATTAATAATTTATGCCGTTTAGTTGGTTCACAGTTAAATAAAAATAAAAATAAAAAGTTTATTTGTGATAGATGCCTCAATTATTTTTCATCAGAAGAAAAGCTCAATAATCACTCTGAACTTTGCGAGAATTTAAATAATGAAAAAATTTCCTTTCCCAAATATGACTTTGTAGAATTTAAGAATTTCACATATAAGCAAAAATGTCCATTCATAATTTATGCTGACTTCGAATCTCAATTGGCGAAATGTGACAAAAAAATTTCAGAAACAACACGCAAGTATCAGCATCATAAGGCATACAGTGCAGGCTACTACATGAAATGTTCTTTCGATGACTCTCTATCGTTTTACAAAAGCTACAGAGGTGATGATTGTATGGATTGGTTCGCTAACGAAATGTCCAGTATAGCTAAATTTGTAGAATCGAAAATTAAAAAAATTATACCGATGGTAGAGAATCCGAGTGTTGTTGGTGCAACTGTTTGTCACATTTGTGAAAAACAGTTTAAGGTCAAAGATATAGTTGTACGTGATCATGATCATTTTACCGGGAAGTTTCGAAATTTTGCGCACCAATCATGCAATTTAAACTTCAAAAAACTGTTTGTTGTGCCATTGGCGTTCCACAATCTGTCTGGTTATGATAGCCATCTAATTATTAGAGACATCGCCAAACGTGGGGTAGTTAGTCTTTTGCCTGTCAATAAGGAAAAATACATTTCATTCACGCAACATGACTCAGAAACAGATATAAAATTTAGATTTATTGATTCATTTCGTTTTTTGGGAGCAAGTCTCGATTCTATCGTTAAAACTTTAAACACTGTTGATTTGAAAATTTAAAAAAAAGAAAATAGCAATCTAGTCAGTGATCAATTTACATTATTAACACGCAAAGGTATATTTCCGTATGACTACGTTGATAGCTCTGAGAAGTTAAACGATGATAAATTACCACCCATTGAATGCTTTCACAATAAACTAAACGATTCGAACGTAACTGATGATGACTATGCTCACGCTAGAAACGTTTGGCAATCTTTCAATGTGAAAACACTTGGAGAATATAGTGATATATACATGCGCACCGATATCCTCCTCTTAGCGGATGTTTTCGAAAACTTTAGAGAGACGGCTTTGAAAACTTATGGTCTAGACCCAGCTTGGCACTACACCATGCCTGGGTATACTTGGGATGCAATGCTAAAGTTCACAAAATGTAAACTACAAATTTTAAAAGATGTTGATATGATAATATTTGTTGAAAATGCTATTAGAGGTGGAATATCACAGTGCTGCAACAGATACAGCGAATCAAACAACAAATATATGTCAGAATATGATGATGAGAAGCCTTCAAAGTACATACTCTATACGGATGTAAACAATTTGTATGGGAAAGCAATGTGCGAGCCTCTGCCCTACGGAGGCTTCGAATGGATCGAAAATAATATTGATAAATTTGATGTTGACTTCATAAAATCCATTGCAGACGATTCTCGCGAAGGTTATATCCTCCAAGTTGATTTGGAATATCCTAACGGTTTGCATGATTTGCATAAAGACTTTCCTTTGTGCCCCGAACACCGCAAGCCACCCGGTTCGAAATTATCAAAGTTAATGACCACCCTACATGATAAAAGTCATTACACTTTACATTATAGAAATTTAAAGCAGGCTTTAGAACATGGTCTAGTATTGAAAAAAGTACACAAAGTTTTGAAATTTAAACAGTCTGTGTGGCTAAAGTCCTACATTGAATTCAACAACCGATTGCGAACTTTAGCTACCAGCGACTTTGAGAAAGATTTGAGGAAACTCATGAATAATGCTGTTTTTGGGAAATGTATGGAATGCAAACATAAACATAGAATTTGTAAATTGGTGTCTTCATATGAAGGTCGTTATGGAGCCAAAAATCTAATTGCTAGTCCGCGTTATCAAAATAAAACAATTTTCGATGATAATCCACTATCACCTTTAATGGCAATCGAATTGAAAAAATCTGAAATTATTTTTAATAAACCAATGTATGTAGGTATGGCTATTCTCGACATTTCCAAAACCGTTATGTATGACTTTCATTACAATTTCATGCTTCCAGTGATGGGGGTAGACAATTGTAAGCTAATGTACACAGACACCGACAGCTTTATTTACGAACTCACTTGTGACGATTTATACAAACAGCTAATTGATGCAAATATTGATAAATTTGACACATCAGACTACCCCGCTAATAATCCCTACAACATACCGAGAGTTGATAAAAAAGTGTTAGGTTTAATGAAAGATGAGGCTAATGGTCAAATAATTACTCATTACGTTGGCTTGAGATCCAAAATGTATGGCTACAAAGTTCAGGGGGGTAAAGTTATCAAAAAATCAAAGGGTATTAAAAAATGTATTGTAAAAAATAAACTAACTTTTGATGATTATGTGGATTGTTTGAAAAACTGGAAGCAAATGAAAATAACTCAAAATACGATACGTTCGTTCGCCCATGATGTTTATAGCATTGAACAAACCAAAATAGCGTCAAGTCCTCATGATGATAAAAGGAAATTACTTCCAAATTCATTTGATACGCTTCCTTGGGGACATTATAGTGTTTCAGAATAATTTTTTGTTTTAGGAATGGCTACACTAGAAGACATTACAATTAAAAACATTTGTAAAAACATAACTTCAATTCTCGCGTTTATAATGGAAGTTCGTGTACCGCAAACTTTATTATTAAAAATAATTAATAATTATGTTGAAAATAGGTGGAATGCCTTAAATAAAATAGCAACATCAAATAATAAGATTAAATGTTATTGGGTACATGATAGGTCATCACGGTATGTTACCTCAGAGATTAGGGATACTCTGCTAGCACACCCTAGTTCAGAATTGGCCTACAAATTTAGAATGGAGGAAGAAGATACATATTGTGTCTGGTTCCAACAATATTTTATTAAAAACTTGAATATTATTTTATGCCAGCAATGTTATAAGCAGCTGGTTTATATTTTGGAAAGCAAAAAAATTGATATAAAGCTTAATGTTTCACGAGATCATTGGCATGCAGTATATGACTATGACAGTATACCCTTTATTTACAAATCGCGGGATATGTGGTGTCAAAATGAATTCACAAAAGTATTGTTTGAATTGAAAACTAGATCAGAATGTGGTGGAGATCTTCATCCAAAACGATCTCTATCACCTAGCGAGGAATTATATGAACGACGACACCCAAATCGATTTATTTCTGTTCATAGCGAGGAGGATGACAGCGATATTGACTTATAAAAAAAAACGTATCACTTTTCATATACTAATAATATAACCCCTGATGTAAATGTTTTTTAACGATGATGTTAAATGTTTTTTAACGATGATGTTAAATGTTTTTTAACAATGATGTTAAATGTTTTTTAATATTGATTGATGTAGCCATGTATGTATATAGGAATTCAAAATAAATAAATAAAAATAAAAAAAAGTTTATTATTCATAAATAGAAAGTACACGTGTAAGAAGTGATTTGAGCTGCTCTTTCAAACTTGTATTAGGACATGGTATGCCGAAGATATTCCAGTCAAATGGTCCAGAAGCTATAACATTTTTTGTATATTCGCTGAATTTGTAGTAGGTATCTTTGGTGAAAAAATATATATAACCATCCGTGTGTCTGAAAGCGGAAGTGATACCAAAAGGGAGCTCAAATTGGAGCGTTAATCCTCTAGACGCCGCATGCAAACAGCACGACATTGCTTACTGGCAAAATAAGTCTCTCGACGAACGACATAAAGCAGACAAGGAGTTGGAAGATAAAGCTTGGTCTTGTGTCAAGTCAAAGGACGCTTCTTTGGGGGAAAAGACTGCCGCATTACTTGTGACGGGTGCAATGAAGGTGAAAAGAAAAATGGGGATGGGGTGCCGTCGTCGTCGTTCTCAGAAACGTCGTTCCTTTCATCGAGATGTAGTGCTGAAGGTGGGAAAAACTATGAAAAACGGATCATCTTTGAAAGACACAGCAGTGTTTGCCTTACGAGCAGCCAAAGCGCTAATTAAACAATTTGGTGGATCAAAGCGAGTTGATGTTCCTCGCGTAATACCAGTTAAATCTGGAGGTTTCCTTCCACTCATACCCTTGTTTGCTGGTCTTTCGGCAATTGGAGCTTTGTCAGGTGGTGCTGCTGGAATTGCAAAGACCGTTATTGATGCCAAGAATGCTCAAAAAAAAATTGGAGGAAGATGTACGTCATAATAAGGCCATGGAACGCGTAGGATCCGGAATATACCTGAAAAAGTATCCAAAAGGTGGTTTTGGATTGTATTTACAGAAGCAAAAAAACCAATAAAGCTACCCAATCACGCTCTGTTTGACATTGACATAACACACTACGCAAAATTACTTAAAATACCAAATTTTCGAGGGGTTTTTATGCGAGACACTTTGCCTAAAGATGGTCCTCGAAAACAAGAATGTGCAATAGTTAATTTGGATTCCTCTCAAAATACTGGCAGCCATTGGGTAGCTTACAGAAAGATAAACAACGACGTGGAGTACTTTGATTCATTCGGTAACTTGAAGCCACCGAAAGAAGTTGTTAAATATCTCGGAAAAAAAGTGCGAATTTTCTACAACAACACTCAATATCAAAACTACAATCAAATAAATTGCGGTCATTTGTGCTTGAAATTTTTACAACAATGACAGACTCGCGAAATGTGCAGCTATTATTAGCACATATTCACCACCAAAAATCGTTAAGAAGTTTCACTGCCGAAGAGTTGAAAAATTTTCCCATTGAACATCTAATAAAGTGTGCAAGTCCTTCAGAGTTGTTGGATATATGGCATAAACTTCCTAATGAATATCGAGGAAATTTTGAATTACAAATACGGTTGCCTTGTTTTATTCATTACAACCGACCTGATTGGATAACGCACTGTGATGGTCCTCCGAGTTCTCAAGCTTCCTGTTTTCTTTGTAAACATGCGCTCAAATAAAATCTCAAAAAAAAAAAATCTTGTGTATTATTTAAGTTCCACCATCCCTTGACTTGCTTCAGTCATGATAATGTCGCAGTTGTTGAGAGTTAACAGCGCAACTCACGTATTTACCTTTCATCCACCTACACCCATTGTGCTGAATCCGAACAATGATTATGAATTAGCTCTACGATCTTTCCATTCCTATAACAGCATACCAAACATTGAAAATTGTAAATTTTACTACTACAATGAACAAAACAAGCTGCAAAGTTTCGATTTTCCTACAGGATGCTATGAAATTGCTGACATTGAAGCGTTTATTCAAGATAAGTTAGGTGCGAGTAATTCACTAAGGCCAGAAGGTATATTTTCACTAAAACCCAACGTTAAAATGTGAAATCTTTAGTAAATATAGAATTTCATTCAAAATGTCTGATAGTTTGGGTAGAATATTGGGATTTACTCCGAAAATATTTGACGCTCATAAATTGCACTCTTCAGATCTGCCAGTCAAAATTATTAAAGTATCTAGTATACGCTTTGAATGTAACATTGCCACTGGAGCCTTCGATGGAGACAGACCTGCTCATACTATCTACGAATTCGTTATACAGTCAGATCCTGGGTATGCCATTGATGAAACTCCTAATAATTTGCTCTATCTACCTGTTGTACCACAACGTGAAATAACCAACATTACTGTGCTGGCCTTAGACCAAGACGGTCGACCTGTAAACTTTCGTGGAGAACTTAGTACTTTGGTGTTGGAGCTTAGAGCGAGAGGTAGCAGATGGGTCTAATAATTGATCAACTACATAAAAGACAACCTGCAGAGCTTTCAACTTCATTATCTAAGCGATCATCAAAGCTAAAGCAGCTAACGATCGCAAACAAAATTGTTCTGCAATCGCTGGGTTTTAAATTAAAAAGAAAATGACAACCATGTATGGAAAACGTGCTCGTGTAAACGACAACATGCCTCCGATGTTTGATATCTATCGCAAACCAAAATTTGATGAATCCATTCGTAAAGCTGAGTACAGAACATACGCTCCCTTCATCAAGTCATTTAATTGTAGTGACATTGTGGAGTTTAGCATCAACCAGGTTGATTCTTTCTTTGCAATGAGTGAAACTTTGCTATGCATCAAAGGGTCACTCGTAACACAAGGAGATGGTGAAGTAAAACTAGCAAATAATGTAGGTGCTTTTCTTTTCGATTCATGTACCTACAGCGAAAGTGCGAGAGAAATGGAAACAGTTCGTGACCCTGGAATCGTAAGCGCTATACGTGCCATGACTTGTTACAATCAAGAAGACTCCAATCACATGGCTATAGCTGGCTGGAATTATCCCAAAGATCCTATTTTATATGACACTGACAAGTCATTTAGCCTACAAATTCCACTCAAACATATTTTCAACATTTTTAATGATTATCCGATGATAACATGTGGACGTCAAACAATACGACTGGTACGAGCTCGAAATGACAATGATTGCCTAAATATATTCGAAAAAACTGTTGGCGGCACGTTAACTAATACAACTGCTACGATTACAATTACTAGCGTTGAGCTGAAAATAAAGCATATATATCCTAATGACGACATTGAATTGGAACTTATGAAATCTATTCAAAAAGATCAGCCAATAGTTATCCCATTCAGAAAGTGGGAGCTACATGAATTACCTGCAATCACTACAGGTGCAAGACGAGAGGTTTGGGCTGTTAAAACAACAACATCAGTCGAAAGACCTCGTTATGTCATTGTGTTCTTTCAAACTAATAAACGAGACAACAGCAAAACCGATCCTACTTTGTTTGACAATGCTGATGTTCAAAGTATCAGACTATCATTGAATGGTGAGTATTGGCCCAATGAACGAATGCGGTTGGATTTTGGTAAAACCACACAAAAGCGTCCCCTGCTGGATTATTCTTCATTTAAAAAACGTGCATTATTTGTAATCGATTGCTCGAAACAAGAAGAAAGTATGAAGGCATCTACAGTCGATGTAAAACTCGACATTGAAGCAAACATCGCATTTCCACAAAATACTAAAGTTTACTGCATAATTATTCATGATTGTGTAATGGAATACTTCCCCCTCACCGAAATTGTTAAAAGTTTGAATTGATCACCAAGCTGAATAATAATTCATGCATGCGTGATGGGATACTCCCCCTTCAGCGCATGTGTTAGCAGTATAAATTAACCACGGTTCTGATCTGAGCTAGTATTCAAGTAGTCATCATGAGAGTAGCACTAGTAGATATCCAGGGATTTGTAATAAATGGGTTGTTTACACCGAAAGAACTTACCATTGAAATTGGTTATAAAAGAAGTCATTACATATTTACGTCTCCACAACCTTTCGATGCATTAAGTAACCAAGATAGAAAGACTTGTGCATATTTGGAAAAGAACGTTCACGGTATCCGATACTCTTCGGGAGATGTCGAATATTCAAAATTGAACGAAATTTTGGAAACAAAGTTGCTGTTTGCTGCAGACTACATTTACGTCAGAGGACAGCAAAAGGAAGAATTTTTACGAGCTAGGTGCCACATTTTTGGAGTGTTTCCCGTCATCACTGACGTCTGTAAATTTGATGGAACCCCTTGTGCAACCGGCAACTTTGTACACGACCCAAACCCCTGTCACGCTAATGGTGTGTATTCCTGCACAGAAAAAAATGTAGACCATCTCCGACAATGGTTTGTCAATCGAATTTTACCTTTGTAAATTATATAAAATTGAAATAAATGTTTTTGATGGAAAAATGGAATTTTAATAAAACACCCTCCTGTATATTATTCATCTTTTTTATTTTACATGTAAATTTTCAAAATCAATATTACACATGTTATTGTGGTAGAGAGGGTGAAGGTGTTGAAGTGGTAGTCAACGGTTGGCATTTTTCATGCTCTTGTCTGTTTTGTTGAATGGTGGTAGGTTGAATACGTTTACGTTGCTGCTCATAGTCTCTGAAGATGTTATCACAAGCACTTAAAACGCCTTCTTGATGCTTCCGTTTCAACTCTTCAGGTACCCAGTTTATTCGATGTCCACACCATGCTTGTTTAACTTCTTCGTCCTCTCTAAGCTTTTTCTCAAAAATACAAAGGTCTTCTAGCCGTTTCATAACCTCACTTTTGTCTTCATAAAAAGCAATGTCTTTATTTAATATCTGTATTTTTTGAATAAACGCCTCAATTTGATGACTGAACTCTTCGGAAGACATAATGCAACTAATTCCAGAATATTCATTCGAGGAAAGCTTGAAGACGAATACATTTTTTTTAAAGCGTTTTTATTTCATTGCAGTATGTCTAACATTTGCGTTTCACAATTTTATAAAGCCAAATCAACATTAATATTATCATTCCAGAAATAATAATACATAATATTGTAAATGATATATCATATTTAACTTCCTCATTATAAATAATAGTCTTCTGCCAATCTGCTTGATCACTTTCACTATTATCCGGAAATACCAGTTTGATTTTGTAGAACGTTCCTGTTTTAGGTATTGTCTTGAAGAATACTGGCAGCTGTCCATCATTCACTACTTCATGGTCCATCAAAGTCCATTCTGTTCGGTTACACTCAGCTTTCAAATTATTGAAGCATACAGCCATATTTTTTACATTATTGGGATTGTTCACATACAAAATATTGTTTACAATCGCTGTCAAGATAATAAAATTTGACATTAATTGAGTTATTTTGTAGGTGGAATCCGTCGTCGCTTCGATTTAGTTGTTGTTAGCTTCCTAGTGTGAAACACACAGTTTCATAGACTTAGGTATACTGTTTAAATTTCTTAAAAACTCCAGATTTGTTCTTCTGAAATAAAATGGTTTTCACGTGTAGGAGAGTGGGGTGCGTTTGAACGGCGTCACTTCCAACAAAGAACATTCTTGAACGTCTTGGGTGAGATCATTAATGACCAGGGTTATCACACGATTTGTAAACAGCTTGTCAGTCAATAACAAATGAGAGAGACGGGTCAGTTGACCTCACATTCTAAAATTATCTATGCTGGTATTACAATCTTGTCGGCGTTATCCTTAAAGAGACCTTTTATCTTTGATGGTTGGACAACAACTTCAGAATATTAAGTATTTATTAAATAAAACAAAAATCAGGACCGGCGCCACGCAGTCGCAACAATAACTCAACAAAAAATACTCCGCTAATGTCCTTTTGGCGCATCGTGCGTCACGGCGCACGATTCATGCGTCACACAACGCAGTACCGTTCCCAGCGTACCTCTTCTCCCCCCCTCGCAGCACATTCTACTACCCAACACTATTTTCCCATAGCCCCCTAATGCCGGTCCTGATGGCCCAGAATCCCCTTTGCTCATCTACTTAAGTATTTTCTCTACTTTCTGATTTCGCATCACTATGTATTTATCACTATTTAAGGGAAACCGCCATCGTTGAAGTTTTGGCATTGGGGGTGTGCCACATGTTGTTGATGTTGGTTCATTATTTGTTGGTTGCCATCCAGTAAGGAAAATTTTGAGTACTGGACCCTTTTTGGAAAAGGTATGTCTCGTAGATTTGTAGTATTCTGTAGGTAGAACAGTTGGTGGTGAAATACTACCTGTTGATTGCAAATTTTTGATTAAGAAGGCTGTAAGGCAGTCTATTCTGTTACCCTGTGTATATTTTGTTTTTCTTTGCCCACTTAGTCTAACGAATACTATAATTTGTGGGTGGCTCTTCAAACCTACTCTGGCTATGACCAAAAACAATTTATTTTAGATGCTTATCACATTCTTATTATTTGATTTAAATTCAGTGTACTACACTGTTGCTGACACTGTTGATGGTAAGTAGGCTTTATGACTACTTTGGGGGTAGGATTAAGTGAATTTGGGGTTGATTTCGATCTGTACATTACTTGTAAATTCTTATAAATTAGCTTCGGGCATAGGCCGAGACAAGCTTAACTTGTTGAGGTGTTTGGAATGTGTAGTCCGACAAGTAGGATTTGTTCCTGTAAAGGCTCAGTTTTCAGCTGATACCTGTTTTAATTTTTAAGGGTTCACCTGTGGGGCCAGGGGATACTTACCACCCTCCGGATACACACTTCACCTGTGGGGGCCTTCGGAATGTTTGGAGTCTACCTGGTAGATAGGTAGTGATATCTTCTGCAGTTTGCTGCTACTTTTCCACAACTTCTTGAAGAAGACCATATTGGGGGTAACCCGGTATCGGGGTTTTCCTAATTTATTTACTTATTTTTATATTATTTTCCCCAACCGCAAAATGGTTTGAGGTTGAATAGGCTTTACGCCATTATGTATGTATATTAGATAGGTAGTTCCTTGCTAATTTATATTTTCATGTAATTTTAATGGTGGAAATTAATATTTTGCGGTAAATTTTCACAATTTAATTTTCATTACTTAATTCACTTGCGCATGCGTCTTCGCCTTGGTATCAACGCCCTGACTACCTACGGTGTCGCCTTGTATGGAATTTCTTTTATAAACTTTACATTGCTTTTCAGGTTCTTTTATAGAACATATAATTAATACATTAGTATTTAATCGCTACTGGTTCATTTGAACAGCCATATTAATTTCACACTACGTAGGTCGTTTAACTTGTTTTGGAATTTTATTGTCAATTATTTGACTTTTGATGTGTAACAGATGTTCACGCTATTTTTTTTAAGTGGGGGGCATTTACTAGGGTTTTCAGGTAGTTATTAATTGTAAAACACCCCCTCAAGGGTATTAGATTTTTTCATTAGGAATTATAAAGAACATAATCTGAGGTTTGCCTTTTATTTTCATCTTTTGTTCTACAGAGTTATCGGGGGAAATTAGTCGTGCTAGGCCAAAGTGGAAAACTCAGTTGGCGCCCTTACAAATTGTCTCCTCATTTTTGTCCGGAAGATCAAGAAGAGGGATCCACCCCTACCTGCGTTCTGAGCGACGTCAAAGGCCTAAGGTTGTCACCGGAGCAACCGAAACTTATGTGACCCAGTAGACAAAGTAATTGATAATCTTGCACTTGTTTTTTATTAGCATTTAAATTTATAAATAAATTCATATTTGGGCTCGAGCTCAATTGTTAAGGTTACAGTGGGACATTAATACTATAAATATCTGACGCGTTCGAGTATGTCCATGCAACAGTTTTTTTTTTACATTTTTGAAAATCTGCTCCCTCCACCGATGAGACAGTATACATTATATAACATTTTTTTCTTTTTATCATCTAATCTTCTTCATGACGCTCGAATAAATCGCCATTCAGCATCGTGGGCTCCCCTACTATTATCAATCCTTACTTAATTTTAACCAAAAATCTGATATTTTAAAGCCTTTAATAAGCGACTCTGTTTTTTCGCTAACTTTTCAGAGATAAATCAACATAATCTTTGTGGGAATGATAACTGTGTAGGTTCGGCCGGATTGATTGTAGATCATGAACAGCATAATGACGGATAATGTCGCTTGACAGGGAGCCGCCGATTGGGGAGATAATAAAAAAAGAAATTTGAAGAAGCGGAGCCAGGACATCGGCAGGATGGCATTATTTGCCACAACTATTGATTGTATGTTGAATCTGATGTAAATATATTCGTGCATTTAAATTTTAAAATGTACAAAATAATTTTGGGATAATGAAGATACTTTTACTTATTCAGTTTTCAGTGACGGTATTCCAAAGTATGAACATTTAAATTGATTATTTCTATTTTTATTGGTTTGATCGTTCCTTTCAAGTTTTGAATATTTCTCCATATACTTCTTTTTCAAAATTCACCAACAGTTTAGAAACAAGTTGTGAAAGACTTGGTCTCTGAATACAAATTCTGTAAAATGTGAGCATGAATGGAAGCGATTTTAAAATTATAATTTACCTGTACTGGAATCAATTTTCTTACGTATTAGGAAATACTGCATTCTGCATCTTCTGTAATGGGTAGTTAATTATTCAGGATAGAATTTATGCTTATTGTTAAATTATAGGTTCTTAACTTTAGTATGTATGTGTTTAGTTATAATAATTATTGTAATCACAAAATATATCGGCTAAGCAGTTTGATTATAATTCATTAATCGATATAAGTAACAATTGCAAAATAAGCAGACACGCGCTAGATTGAAAGAATATGTAGGCTGGCAATTGTTGCATTGGGTTTTTGGTCATAGACCAACATTTTCCGAAGAAAGATGTGTTTTATTTAAAGAACGTCAACCCTAATTCAAAGGAACCTAAACCCAATAATTTAACATTATTAGACTCCATTAATATCTTATATTCATCTAATATACAGGATGTACGATTGAGAAATTCGCTCCCGGCTTTTATTGAGCTGCGTTCCAAAATATAGAAATTTCTTCAACACATTCATTCAGTTTTCGAGGACACATTCAAGCGTTGAATACAAATTTACCACAACAGCCTTCTTCGCGGGGGTGCATTTAACTTTAGAAAACGCCGCTTGAGTTCTTCAAGAGTCAGCAGCTGCGTAACACAAAGTTTAGGCTCTGAATATCCTCACAAAAACTCGATGACTCGATGAGTCGGCAGCAACGTATTGATAGATTTTCCACAGAATGGTATGATGAAAGAGTATAACTTTCCAAAGAAATTCAGTAACAAGAAGGAATGGGATGCCAACACCATTATCAGACTTGGAAATAAGGCCATTCAATGTTATACAGACGACTTGGCAGCTATGGAAGGGACTGGGATAGGAGTGTACGGATCAGGAACTAAACAGCCCCAAGAATCATTCAAGCGGAAATTCACGCCATAGGAAAGTGTGACCAGTTCAATATTGATGAAACTAGAAGGCAAAGTATGATCAACACGTCAGATAGTCAAGCTCTGGGTTCTTACGTAAGTTCTAAAATAGTAAGGGAATAACTGGGAACACTCAATGAACTAGGCGAGAACAACATCGTCACCTTACTGTAAGTTCCAGGACACACTGGAATGAAAGGAGATGAAATAGCAGATGAACTAGTGAAGAGAGGGGCTGAAACACCCATTTTAGGGTCGGAACCCTTTTGCGGTATCAGCTCCTATGTAATATTGGAGGAAATAGTCAACGCCCAAAAATGGAGAAGATCTGACTAGTGGGAAGATCTAATCTGTTTGAAATAGGTAGAGAGTAGAAAACCTAATTTAACATGCAACACACTTATCGGGTGGGAAACGAAAACTCCAGAATATTAAAACGATTTACATCATAATTCAAATCTTTATACTTTTATTCGCCTACCCAACCCTGAACAACGCCGGTATACAATAGAAGGCCGATCTTCGGGTCGCTTGTAATTGCTGAACCTCTAAGTAGGGCTGTGAGTAGGTTTGATAATAAAAGAAAAATATGATTACGACAAAGACTAGCCATATAATACAATATGAATTAATAATAATACGTTCATTACAGAGTCAATTATAATAATATACAGAATAATCATTCATTTTTATATTATGCTTTTTTATAACTATTGGCTCTATGGTTTGTTCAATTAAATTGTCTAGTTTTCACATTTGCTGCTCTTCTTTGATTACATGTTCTATGCATTTTCGCGATCTGTTTGCATTAACTTGTTCCAGAGCTTCTTCAAAATGTGCGAGGCCATCTCTCATTTTATTATATGTGGTATTTTTCCTTGCCACCAGTCCTTTCACCTGAGCCCATATTAACTCTATAGGGTTTAGCTCGCAATGGTAAGGAGGAAGTCGAAGTATTATGTATTCCGTTTTTTTGTCATTTCGTCAATAGTATATCTTAGGAAACGATGTTTATCTATTTTTACAATTGCCAGCAGTTCTTTTCTCAACATATTGTCTTTAAATGTAATTTCTTCATCTAAAATCCACTGAATGATTTCCGCTTTTTTTCCAAGAGGTGGTAGGCAATTTCTCACATCTCCTTGAATGATAAGGAGCGTTGTCCAAAACAATTACCGAGTTGGACGGAATTAGAGTAATTATTTGTGAAAAATAGTCCTCAAAAACATCAGCATTCATATATTCGTGATAATTAGGTGTGAATTGACTTAAATGCTTACAAACCATCTTTCAAAAACCCATGTGTACGTCCAATATGCGTAATTATCAGTCGTGTTCCTTCTCCATTTTCATTGCGAAAATCTCTTATTGATTGCAAATAATTCCGTCTCCAACATAAAATTTCATCTTTTCGATTAAAAGCGACTCTTGGTTTACTTTTTCCTAAAATTGTCTGTCTAGCAGAATTTTCCACAATTTATTTCTTCCAATTTCAGAAATGATGGCGAAACCCAAATAAGCTATTATTGAGTCGGAACCATTTTTCGACGATTTTAGGATATTGCTTGAATATAAAATTCCCAATTAATGGGATTTTTTAGAATCACAAGCAGGTACGCCCTTCGAATGGTCATTTTACAAGGGTTTATTGCTTTTTACCTCTTTCAAATAGAGTATAGTGAGGCTTAGATAATAAACGGGTGTAACCGCCCAAATTGGTTACTAAACAAAACCACCTATGGGTTACAGGTAAGTCCGGTTGTTCCGGTGACAACCTTTCAGGCCTTCAACTAACTCAGACAATGAGTGGGTGTGAATCAAATTACACAATTCCGGATTCTGAAAAAAATATGGGCGCCAGCTAGGTCTCTACTCAACATAAGTAATCTTCCTATCCTAAACCTAGCAAAGTGATAGGAATAAAGAAAACAATTATCCAAACTTACCACAAAAAAAACTGTATTTGTAACCGAATCAAAATAACAACCTTGGCAAAGCCAAAGGGAAAAAAATGTATAAATTGCGTAAGTTAAATCTAATGATTATAGGCATATAGTTATACTAGTAGCTAACAATAACCATAGGTAATACTAAATATACTATCTGTATGACCAAAAATTAAATATTGGACGGACTATGCCCGTTCCAAAATATATATGTAAGTAAATTACAATATGTATGCTCAAAAATTAAGTAATGAATGGTCTGAACCAATCCCAAAAAAATTGTAAATAGCTCACAATATATATTATACAAGACAAAAGTTAATAAATGAATGGCCTGAGCCGATCCCAAAAGAATTGTAAATAGCTTACACTATATATTATACAAGACAAAAGTTAATGAATGAATGGCCTGAGCCGATTCCGAAATAATTGTAAATATCTTACAATATATAGATTATACAAGACAAAAGTTAATGAATGAATGGCCTGAGCCGATTCCGAAATAACTGTAATTAACTTACAATCAAAAAAAAAACTCAAAGGTGGGCTATACCCTGCCAAATCAAAAATCATATGACTCCTTTACATTAATCATAAGTAAAGTAAAATATTAAATGGACTATAACAAATCCAAAACTCATGTGTAGGTGTGCTTACAAACCCAAACAAAACAAAAATATAATCATAGTATACCTGTGAAACTAATGGCCGTTAATCGTTTGACGGCTTGGTACCAAGGCGACTTACCGATTAAGGTAAAAGTGTATTACCCTCATATTACCCCGTGACATATGCTGAACAATTCAATTTAAATGTACATAATAATTAAAATAATGAAATAAACTTCTGGGTTCACCCTGTACAATACGGTATGACCTCAACAAAACTGTAGATCCTGTTTCCTGTTCCTTCCCGTGTCCGACTCTTCTATAACATGTACCCCATTCTTGGTCTACTTTCCGAGCGACTACTCGAAACAACCAAACCAATACTTGAAGTAATCCTTGGCCCAGTACTCGAAACAACTAGACCAATACTTGTTCTACTTCTTGGCCCAGTACTCGAACCCTTAAAATAGAGACCACACTAAATTACCAACTATCCCATACTTGGTGTCATCCCCATATAAACACAAATTGTGTTAAAAAGAAAGTAAAAACCCTAACATAACCAAGTGACTAGTTCACTAGGTAAGTTTTCTACCCCCTATTCATTTCGTACAACAAAGACAAAACAAATAGAAATGTGTGGTGTAGCCAACCACTTGCAACTAATAAAATATTTAGATGAAAATAAAACATTACTATAATTAAATAATCAAACTTGGATCTCAAACAAACTATCTTGTACCAAACGGATTTAAATTTTTATATAGCGATGATAGCAATTATATCTACTGAATCTCGACTAAAAGTATACAACTCGAGTGATATTAAAGAAAATTTCCCGACAAATGCTTATTTTATAACTATATAATTTCATCAATTCCAAAACAATATCTAGGTACTTACATTTTATGACATAGCAACTATCAAATCCATGATATTGTATGTATAAGAGCAAACTACATCGATACTTCATGAATTCTAGTACTACTATGAAATCTACCAATTAAACAAGTATAAACAATGATTTTGAAATAGTTTCAGTAAAATAAGCTTGACAACGTGACATAAAAAAAATAGGTTAAAGGCTACAACCACCTTGGCTATAAATTACACAAATAATTTGCCCTTTCAGACTGCAAAATTATACAACAAAAATGTATCTGAAGGCTACTCGATGTCATAACGGTCAATGGTACAACAACAAGAAAAAAAATACATACCTTCTTGCGCGAAGGGTTTCGACAAAAATCAAAGTCCTGACTAATACAGGTTCGGAGGTTTTTCCAACGTAACTATCTCCTTCCTATATTTTAAATCCATTAAATCCCAAAAATATTACAATCCATAAATTCTCATAAAATAGGTTCAAATCCACAGCGTGGGTAGAGTGTGGTTTACCACAAAATTCCAGTAATTCCCTGATCCAAAAAATTCACTCTTCTCCAACACTCCACCAAATCGGCAAAATAAAAATAAAAGCCCGAAACATCGGATGGTCAACACATACCATAAATTTTTAAGATTTGTTATCTCGCCATCTACCTTCAACTTGACTTCATCGGAAAGTGACGCTCCACTTCCTTCCCGCCGGAAGCCAACAACCCATAAAATGTCAATCATTTGATCCTTTACCCCACAAGGCCTACAGCCACCTAGTGACTAAAATATACCAACATTATTTATACCACACTGTACAAGATTACCCAAATTACCCGAGATTACAAAATCCTAATGAAACCGAAAAGCATCCCCCTCAATAAAAGTAATAATCATCCCTAATGTCGAAATCCGGTGACTTCACAAATTAGTCAACAATCCACAGTTTGACGCGAAACCATAGAACAATAAACATTTAACGACGTTCATTACACCTGAAATAGCAAGGTCGTGAAGTTCTGTGTAGGATTTACGAAAGATTTTACCCCATGCACTCTCAGGAGGGCTATCGTGGGTACATGAAGAAATACGATCTACCATACCAAAGTCTGAAAGACACCAGACAGGTTCCTTCCGACAAGTGTACTTTACGCTATTTCAGTCATCGTCTAAGTAAAAAGTAGGTGTGCGTAAGTGTGTAGGAACAGTTATATTCCACCCGTGATTGTCGTTGACGAACATCACTCTCCGAAGTTGACATTATGTCACCTAAATGCTGACAGTTCCGAAAATAAACAATGCAAATATTAAATTTTGATTTCAAAGGAATTAAAACGTTATCACCTTACAATAATAATTAGATATAAGGAATACTTTATCAATAAATGTACACGGCTCTCTATTAGAAGTTATTTTCGTACTAAGGTGAGTGAAAACCCGACGTATAATAATATATTGCACTAAAACAAATGGTACCTGCAAATGTTTCATATGATTGAAACAGTTACCGAGCCAAAGCAATGAGTTAAGTTTATAGTGTTGTTTTTATGTGGAGTTACAAACCAAAACCATGGAATACCGTTCTTCCAAAGCCGTTACCTAACCCATATCTAGGTCCCAAGTAATAGTTAAGTAGCATACTAAGTTCTACTCATATAACTTTTCTGCCACACCTTCTTCCGAACTGATATCCCCCATCCCACAAAGCATATATCAATGACATACTGCTAAAACAAACGCTTAACTCCTTCCACATAAAATTAACGGTGGTAACACCCTACCGCACTATAAAACAAAACAAATAACCTGTTACCCATCCCAGTATGACCTCTACCACAATCGAAAGGTCATAATTCTTTAGACTCCAAGACTTTTCACCACAACTACAAACTAAAAGCAGGACCGTACGCAGACCGTTTCACTCCCCCCTTACTTCAAGAAAAATTCACACGGAGAATTTTTCATCAGCGCTAGCTGACTTCAAATCCTTTATGTTCCAAATGCCCTTGTCTATTCCCTTCTCATCCTTCAAGACATAAGTCCACGGTGATATCCGTTTCTTTATCAAAAAGGGTCCTACCCAACGAGGTGCTAACTTACTTGTGTAATACTGTGCTGCATCGGACGAAACAAAATTCTTCCGCCAAACCAATTGATTGGGAAGGTACTCCTCGTGTCGGCGACGAAGGTTATAAAATTTCTCGTTCTTCTGTGAAGCCTTATCTAACCGCAACCGTACATCCCTAAATAAAGCATCAAAATCTTTCTGTTTGTCAGTTAAAATCTCGTCTGAGCCCTCGTTTTTGCCCCGTTAACTTCCTTTTATTTCAAAATCTCTGCCTCTCAGAACAATATTCCTACCAAAATTAACGAAATGAGGTGTCTGTTTAGTCGTTTCATTAAATGCCGTACGTAACGCGCAAGAGACCTTGGCCAAATTAACATCCCACTTCCGGTGGTTATCCGAAACATACATCGATAGCATAGTTTTTATGGTTCTATTGTATCTTTCAGTAGGATTTGCTTGTGGATGGTAAAAAGCATTATAATGAACCGTTACTCCATATTCCTTGAGTAAATCCAAAAAAACCTTCGAAGTATATTGAGGCCCATTATCGGTCAAAAGCAACCTCGGCGCGCCGAACATCAAGACCACACCCTCTTCAATCTTACTCACAACCATTTGCGCAGTAGAAGACCTTAAAGGAAAAGTAATAGTAAACTTGCTAAACGTATCCACGACAACCAAAATAAACCGGTATCCAGTGAGAGATCGTGGGAATGGTCCCATCAAATCGGTGGCTATTATTTCCCATGGGCGTGTGGCCCTTGGCTGAGGAGTCATGAAACCTTTAGGTTGACCGGGTTCGATTTTATGTGCTGCGCACACTTGACACCTCCTTACAAACCTAGCTACATCCGACTTTAACTTAGGCCAATAAAAACGTTCACTCACCCGCTTAAAAGTCTTTAGTACACCCATATGACCGGCTAACGGTGGTTCATGTGACTGAGCTAACACCTGACGTCTATTACCCTTAGTGACTACTTCCTTCCAACTATCAGACTCGTCTCCTAATGACCCAAAATTGGTCTTAACATACTTAAATAGTCTACCTTCTACTACTCTCCACTGAGAAAAACGAATGGGATCGCTATCAACTCTATTCAACATTGAATTATACCATTTATCCCTACGATCAGAAATTTCAAAACTACTTAACTCTGGAACAGACCTAGACAAAGTGTCTGGTACAACGTGATCTTTTCCCTTACGGTGAATTATCTTGAAATCATACTGTTGGAGACGAACACTCCAACGAGCCAGTCGACCAGAAGGATCTTTCAAATTTTGAAGCCAAACCAACGAGTAATGATCCGTCACCACGGTGAAAGGTACTCCTTCTATGTAAGGTCTCAATTTCTCTACGGCCCATAACACTGCCAAACATTCCCTTTCAGTCGTCGAATAATTTCGCTCTTGTCTACTCAGACTTCTACTCAAATAGCTAATCACCCTATCCCCATCTGCATGTGGTTGTACCAGTACTGCACCCAATCCAAATCCTGAAGCATCACATTGTACTACAAACGGTAACTCGTAATCTGGGCAACCCAATACAGGAGCTTTTACTAGCAATTCCTTTATCTCCTGAAATGAACGTTCACAACTCAGTGTCCAATCAAATTTCCTCCCTTTACGCAACAATGCCGTAATAGGAGATATCAAAGTCGAAAAATCAGGTATAAAACGTCGATACCACGAAAAAGTCCCAATAAGAACTCTAACATCTTTCACACATTTAGGAGTAGGTAACATTAACATCGCTTTAACTTTATCTGGATCAACATGAAGGCCATTATCGTCCACAACAAACCCTAAATACTTAATCTGAGGGCTACAAAAACTACATTTTTCCCAACTAACAGTTAAACCAGCATCCCGAAGCCTTCTAAAAACTTCCTCCAAAATAGACACATGTTCTTCAAAAGTTTTACTAACAATAACAATATCATCCAAATAAGTAAGAACATTCGGTTCCAACTCAGGACCTAAAACTTGATCAATGAGACGTTGCCATGTAGCTGGTGCATTGTGTAAGCCAAAAGGCATCCTAACAAATTCGAACAATCCACGCCCTGGTACAGTAAAAGCGGTAAATTTCCTTGAAAATTCTTCAACACCAACTTGCCAATAAGCCGACTTAATATCTAAGGTAGACAAATAATGTGCATTGCGTAGTTTGTCCAACGTATGTGAAATGTAAGGTAGAGGATAACTGTCTCGTTCTGTTACGGAATTAAGTTTGCGATAGTCTACACAAAATCGGTATGATCCATCTTTCTTCTTGACCAACAAGATAGGCGAACTCCACGGGCTATTTGACTTCTGTACAACCCCTAATTCTAGCATCTCATCCAGTTCCCGATTAATATGGTTCTGCATGACTGGTGAAACAGGATAATACCTTTGTTTGATGGGAGCCGAATGACAGATAATTCGATGTTCAGCAACATTAGTACAACCAAACTTATTTCCCATGAGAGTCTTATTCCTCTCGACAACAGCTTCTAGTCGCAATTTTTGAAGTTTACTCAAAGACTTATCACCCCTCAGATGGTCAACAGCGGATATAGTAACAGGAATGTCAGAAAAATGCCACTCATTGTGCCTTAGATCGGGCACTATTCCCATAATTCTCCAAAAGTCCGCTCCTAAAATTAACGTATGTGGAACCTCTGGTACTACTAATACTTGAATAATCCGTAATTGGTCTCTAAGGGAAAAAGGAATTGAACACTCTCCTATACTCTCACACATTTGACCATTGGCAACATGACAAGAAGTTCTCTTAGAAGAATCAGCTACAAATCCTAGCCTCTGTAAATGCTTCCAACCGACACTACCTATAATGGTTTTAGAAGCACCCGAATCCAACAAACCTAATAATTCTAACCCCAAAATTTTCACTTTTAAGTACGGTCTCTCGTCATCTACAGCGTGATCAAGAATGAAATCTAGTGCGTGTCGAACCTTGGTCGAACATCCTTCCGCGACTCCCCCTCGACCAGTTAAGAGCGCGGCGCCTCGTTTCCCGGATTACATGCTGGACACGTCTTGACTGTGAACCCATCCTTCTTACATTTGTAGCAGTGTAGCAATTTTGGGAGAGTACATCCAACAGCACGGTGCCCTGGTTTTTTACATCTAAAACATACTATGTTGTTCCTACTAGTATCAGAAGAAGTACTAACTACCTCCATGTGACTTGATGGTTGAGCAGTCCCCGTCTCTACAAAAGCTAAATCTCTCTCCAATACACTACCTCGCTTAACCCCAGGTTCTACGTAAGCATTTATGACATCACGTCTATCTTCCATTCTACGACAAGCTTTACGCAATTCCTCCATGGTACTTGGTAATGGATCTCTCAACCTATCCTGATAAAACGGATGTAAATTCTTCATTATAATGGACAGCTTTGCTTCCTCTGGAACATAACAACCTAACCTACTAAAATAACTAGACATTACCGCCATATAAACCCCAATAGATTCCGAAGCTCCTTGTGTCCTACGTCTCAGCTCATCAAAAAGTACGTCTGTATGATTGGCCGACAAATACTCTGCCTTAAATTCTTCACACAACTCCTCCCACGAACTGACTCTTAGCCGTACATCCTTGTAAAACTGGTAGGCCTTATCCGAAAATAAATCTACGCCACAATCTAGTAACATATCGGTCGGAACGTTTCGAGCAAACCTCAACTCTTCAACTCGTTCGAAGAAAGCCGATACTGACAATGACTTTGATGTTCCTGAAAATTTTTCTAATCCCCATTTATGAGGTGGTACTGTCTTAACAGAGGACGCACGCGTTACGTTACTTGAAGAAGCATTCACTTCCGGAGACGATGCGGGACAATTCTGAACCCCAGCTTGAAATTGATTAGCGGTGACAATACTCAAAGCAGCAGGAACACGAACGCTTGTTGAAGCAACTACGGAAGACAATACATGAAATCTATCGAACAATCCTAATAACCTAGTTAACAATTCAGACTTCGTAGCCTCGTGAGCCTCAACTTCTTCAGTCAGCATCTGATCTACCCTGTTCATAGCGTGTGAAAGCTTAGCCTGTAACTTCTGAGTTTCCCCTACACTCGCCACTCCTACATAACTACCTAATAGAACCTCGATTTGTGAACACTTTTCCACCAACGCTAACCTATCTTCCTCAAACGAAAACGGATATTTAGGATATCGAAAACTCTCCCCACTTTTTTCCAAACGAATAGCCATCGCTAGACTGGTTCGCATCTCATCAACAGACCCAACCTTAACACCTCTTAATTTAAGTTCCCATTCAAGTTCGTCTTTGTCAAGTCGATTTACAGTCATTCTCCGAGCCATATTGAAATAAACCTACACAAATATTGAACCACCTAAATATTTCCTCTATAAAATAGCCTTAAAATTTACCGTAACGCGCTTTACCAAATGTCGATAGTGCAATATATTACTATTTAAATAGTACGCTAGGTATGTATCAAATATATCAAACCATAAATCCTACAAAAAATTGGTCAAAATAAATCAGATCAATTTTGTCTTAATACTAAGTTTTCAATACAATAACCTGTTTGTAAGCACACACTTATACATATAATCTCAAGAGTATAATACTACCTATGTTTTTTGTATCGCAGTATTCAATTAACATTACGAAAGTTATAAATTAAAACACCTATTTTCAATAGCAATGCCTATTTTAATAAACCATGCCTATTTTCAATAACAACGCCAATTTTCAATAACAACGCCAATTTTCAATAACAAAGCTATTTTCAATAACAAGGCCAATTTTCAATAACAAGGCTATTTTCAATAACAAGGCCAATTTTCAATAACAAGGCTATTTTCAATAACAAGGCCAATTTTCAATAACAAGGCCCCACGTTGGGCGCCAAAAACTGTAACCGCCCAAATTGGTTACTAAACAAAACCACCTATGGGTTACAGGTAAGTCCGGTTGTTCCGGTGACAACCTTTCAGGCCTTCAACTAACTCAGACAATGAGTGGGTGTGAGTCAAATTACACAATTCCGGATTCTGAAAAAAATATGGGCGCCAGCTAGGTCTCTACTCAACATAAGTAATCTTCCTATCCTAAACCTAGCAAAGTGATAGGAATAAAGAAAACAATTATCCAAACTTACCACAAAAAAAACTGTATTTGTAACCGAATCAAAATAACAACCTTGGCAAAGCCAAAGGGAAAAAAATGTATAAATTGCGTAAGTTAAATCTAATGATTATAGGCATATAGTTATACTAGTAGCTAACAATAACCATAGGTAATACTAAATATACTATCTGTATGACCAAAAATTAAATATTGGACGGACTATGCCCGTTCCAAAATATATATGTAAGTAAATTACAATATGTATGCTCAAAAATTAAGTAATGAATGGTCTGAACCAATCCCAAAAAAATTGTAAATAGCTTACAATATATATTATACAAGACAAAAGTTAATGAATGAATGGCCTGAGCCGATCCCAAAAGAATTGTAAATAGCTTACACTATATATTATACAAGACAAAAGTTAATGAATGAATGGCCTGAGCCGATTCCGAAATAATTGTAAATAACTTACAATATATAGATTATACAAGACAAAAGTTGATGAATGAATGGCCTGAGCCGATTCCGAAATAACTGTAATTAACTTACAATCAAAAAAAAACCTCGAAGGTGGGCTATACCCTGCCAAATCAAAAATTATATGACTCCTTTACATTAATCATAAGTAAAGTAAAATATTAAATGGACTATAACAAATCCAAAACTCATGTGTAGGTGTGCTTACAAACCCAAACAAAACAAAAATATAATCATAGTATACCTGTGAAACTAATGGCCGTTAATCGTTTGACGGCTTGGTACCAAGGCGACTTACCGATTAAGGTAAAAGTGTATTACCCTCATATTACCCCGTGACATATGCTGAACAATTCAATTTAAATGTACATAATAATTAAAATAATGAAATAAACTTCTGGGTTCACCCTGTACAATACGGTATGACCTCAACAAAACTGTAGATCCTGTTTCCTGTTCCTTCCCGTGTCCGACTCTTCTACAACATGTACCCCATTCTTGGTCTACTTTCCGAGCGACTACTCGTAACAACCAAACCAATACTTGAAGTAATCCAGGGCCCAGTACTCGAAACAACTAGACCAATACTTGTTCTACTTCTTGGACCAGTACTCGAACCCTTAAAATAGAGACCACACTAAATTACCAACTATCCCATACTTGGTGTCATCCCCATATAAACACAAATTGTGTTAAAAAGAAAGTAAAAACCCTAACATAACCAAGTGACTAGTTCACTAGGTAAGTTTTCTACCCCCTATTCATTTCGTACAACAAAGACAAAACAAATAGAAATGTGTGGTGTAGCCAACCACTTGCAACTAATAAAATATTTAGATGAAAATAAAACATTACTATAATTAAATAATCAAACTTGGATCTCAAACAAACTATCTTGTACCAAACGGATTTAAATTTCTATATAGCGATGATAGCAATTATATCTACTGAATCTCAACTAAAAGTATAAAACTCGAGTGATATTAAAGAAAATTTCCCGACAAATGCTTATTTTATAACTATATAATTTCATCAATTCCAAAACAATATCTAGGTACTTACGTTTTGTGACATAGCAACTATCAAATCCATGATATTGTATGTATAAGAGCAAACTACATCGATACTTCATGAATTCTAGTACTACTATGAAATCTACCAATTAAACAAGTATAAACAATGATTTTGAAATAATTTCAGTGAAATAAGCTTGACAACGTGACATAAAAAAAAATAGGTTAAAGGCTACAACCACCTTGGCTATAAATTACACAAATAATTTGCACTTTCAGACTGCAAAATTATACAACAAAAATGTATCTGAAGGCTACTCGATGTCATAACGGTCAATGGTACAACAACAAGAAAAAAAAATACATACCTTCTTTCGCGAAGGGTTTCGACAAAAATCAAAGTCCTGACTAATACAGGTTCGGAGGTTTTTCCAACGTAACTATCTCCTTCCTATATTTTAAATCCATAAATTCCCAAAGAGGTCAAAATCCATTAAATCCCAAAAATATTACAATCCATAAATTCTCATAAAATAGGTTCAAATCCACAGCGTGGGTAGAGTGTGGTTCACCACAAAATTCCAGTAATTCCCTGATCCAAAAAATTCACTCTTCTCCAACACTCCACCAAATCGGCAAAATAAAAATAAAAGCCCGAAACATCGGATGGTCAACACATACCATAAATTTTTAAGATTTGTTATCTCGCCATCTACCTTCAACTTGACTTCATCGGAAAGTGACGCTCCACTTCCTTCCCGCCGGAAGCCAACAACCCATCAAATGTCAATCATTTGATCCTTTACCCCACAAGGCCTACAGCCACCTAGTGACTAAAATATACCAACATTATTTATACCACACTGTACAAGATTACCCAAATTACCCGAGATTACAAAATCCTAATAAAACCGAAAAGCATCCCCCTCAATAAAAGTAATAATCATCCCTAATGTCGAAATCCGGTGACTTCACAAATTAGTCAACAATCCACAGTTTGACGCGAAACCATAGAACAATAAACATTTAACGACGTTCATTACACCTGAAATAGCAAGGTCGTGAAGTTCTGTGTAGGATTTACGAAAGATTTTACCCCATGCACTCTCAGGAGGGCTATCGTGGGTACATGAAGAAATACGATCTACCATACCAAAGTCTAAAAGACACCAGACAGGTTCCTTCCGACAAGTGTACTTTACGCTATTTCAGTCATCGTCTAAGTAGAAAGTAGGTGTGCGTAAGTGTGTAGGAACAGTTATATTCCACCCGTGATTGTCGTTGACAAACATCACTCTCCGAAGTTGACATTATGTCACCTAAATGCTGACAGTTCCGAAAATAAACAATGCAAATATTAAATTTTGATTTCAAAGGAATTAAAACGTTATCACCTTACAATAATAATTAGATATAAGGAATACTTTATCAATAAATGTACACGGCTCTCTATTAGAAGTTATTTTCGTACTAAGGTGAGTGAAAACCCGACGTATAATAATATATTGCACTAAAACAAATGGTACCTGCAAATGTTTCATATGATTGAAACAGTTACCGAGCCAAAGCAATGAGTTAAGTTTATAGTGTTGTTTTTATGTGGAGTTACAAACCAAAACCATGGAATACCGTTCTTCCAAAGCCGTTACCTAACCCATATCTAGGTCCCAAGTAATAGTTAAGTAGCATACTAAGTTCTACTCATATAACTTTTCTGCCACACCTTCTTCCGAACTGATATCCCCCATCCCACAAAGCATATATCAATGACATACTGCTAAAACAAACGCTTAACTCCTTCCACATAAAATTAACGGTGGTAACACCCTACCGCACTATAAAACAAAACAAATAACCTGTTACCCATCCCAGTATGACCTCTACCACAATCGAAAGGTCATAATTCTTTAGACTCCAAGACTTTTCACCACAACTACAAACTAAAAGCAGGACCGTACGCAGACAGTTTCACGGGACTCCTGGGAGACTACAACCAGGTGAGAACAAATAAGCCAGGGTAAAACTGCACCAGGGGATACAAAGAAGAAGAAGGAATTGGAGTGTAGGGTGTGGGGGGAAAAGAGGGAGGTGGGAAGAGTTACTGGGGAATTGGAAGACAATCCATGGGGAAAGGCGTATGAGATAGCGGTGAAGAGGAATGGTGGACATAGGAACGAGGTGCTAGAGGAACATTGGGAGAAGAAAATTATAGGGAAATTGTTCACAGGGGGAGAGGGAGAAGTGGGGGGAAGAATTCGAGAAGTCCAGGATACTAGAGGGTAGGGAAAATGAGGGGGATAAGGCCAGTACATAAGTGGAAAGTAGAGGAGATAGGGGAGTAACATTAAAGTTAGGAAAGACCCAGGAATAGATGGCCTGATGATGAAGAGGCTGTTGCATGACAATGGGGAATACTTCTGGGAACACAGGGTGCTGAGGGAAGAAGAGTCCCCGGAAGGATGGAAGGTGGCCAGGGTGATACTGATGAAGAAGACGGGTAGAGAGGGGAAGAGGGCGGGGAACTACAGGCCTATCAGCCTGCTGTGTGGTATGGGTAAATTGATGGAGGGGATAATAAAGGATAGGATTGAGGAGAAAGTTGATAGGGTAAATTCTATTTTCGTTTGTAAGTATTACCACCGTACAGTAACTAACGACAAGTAAATTCACTTGCGTCGGAACGTTTGAAAATTTTGGTACGTCGTCTCTCTGGCGTCGTACTCCCCGTTATCGCCACGCAACCCCTGTACTTCCCATTTTCACGATTTAAACTCGGCAGACGATAGGCGGGTAAGGAAATTTTCGGTAACCACTGAATCGACAAAGTGAATTTATTTGTCGTTAGTTACTGTACGGTGGTATTACTAGGTCCCCTGATTTTAATTCTAATTCCTTAGTCTTAAAATCTAATGGTTCTTTCCCTTTTACTCTTATACTTATTTAGAAATTGTCTGGCCCTTTCATGTGCCGCCTGTAACTTATGCCTTATTTCCTGCTCATATGTATCAATGTTGTGAATTGGTTGAATGTCTTTTCTTGAGTTATCGGGTAAATTACTTTACCTACCGAAAACCAACTGAAAGGGTGTATACCCATGGTAGCTGTTTGGAGAGGTGTTATAACAAAAAGCATACAATCCACACCACTTATCCCAATGATTCCTCATTGCATTAGTGAAGTTTCTTGAGTATTTATTAAATACCCTATCGTTTCTCTCATACCCTCCTATGGTCGGGCTGTGATAAGCATTGGAAAATTTATAATCTATATTCAACAATTTCCCTAACTTTAACATTAGTTCATTTTTATACTCTGTGCCTAAATCCGTACATATTTGTTTCATAACACCATACGTTGTTTTGAAACCTTCAAAAATTGCTGTGGCTCTGGTATCAGCCTCCTTGTTTTCTACTGGTGTCATAACTACGTACTTCGATAGTTCGCAGTGTAATGTGAGGCAGTACACGTTGCTTAGATCTTTTTTCCGGAACAGTCCTATAGTATCGATAGAAAAAAAAAACTACATGAAACTAGAAGATGACAATGAACCCAAGACATTTGAATAAGCAATGAAAATGAGAAATAGGAGAAAACGGATAGAAGCCATGAGAGATGAAATAAAATCTAGAAAGGAATGTCAAGCATGGGAGTTGGTGGATTATCCAGAAGACAAACGAATAGTTGATTGTAAATGGATATACAAAACAAAATTTGATATTTAGTCGATTCCAACAACTACACGTTTTTCTTGCCCTAGCTCCCGTTATTGCCAATACATGTGCATTATCTACATGTAATTGTTTCAATTCTTGAATAGTAATCCTAGATAAACTGTCTGACGGATTGTCTTTTCTTTGAATATATTGTATTTCAAAATCATATTCTTCTAAATCTAACCTAATTCTAGTCAATTTTGACGTTGGATCCGTCATTGAAAATAAATGTGTTGAAGGTTTATGGTTACTCTTCACAATGAACCTGGGTGCTCCATACAAATAACATTTAAAATGATTTATACCCCAATATACATCTAATAGCTCTTTTAAAATCTATCCAATAAGCTCATCCCGCAGTCGTTTCCTCCTAGCACTACAAGAAAAGGAGACAAAGTGGAAAGATGCAGGGTGTCTTTGAGGAGAGACAAAAGGAAGGATACAGCTTACTTTTGCGATGCATGTTCAAATGAACCAGCTTTATGTTTGAAGGCTTGTTTTTCTGAGCACCACGGAGAAAAAATTATTTCATTTTGATGCAATATATTTTTTTCGAAACTGACCAATGTCGTATTAAATATTTGTACTTTTTATTGATGATGTTCATGTTATTTCTATTATTAGGGTAAGTACGATAAGGAAGAAGGACTATTTTGATCGTCTCTTATGTTATTTTTTATTACCAAAGCAATGTTCATTCCAGTTCCTATGATACTGTGATGTTATTTTTTATTTGGTTTGTTAGTGTTTGTTTTTTGAGATTTGAGAATGTATAGGTACTTTTAGGTCATTGATTTTGACGCCAAGTTTTGTTCTATGTTCAGTTGTTTTTTTTCCAATAAAAGCTTCCATTTCTACAAATCTACAGTAACATATGATAAAAAAGTTGATTGATGATAGTTTTTGGTCATAACATATTACAATTTTGGGAATATATTTCCCAAGCATTCTGTTTCAATCAATCCCAGCTGCGAGCTTCATATTATAATGACCGTGTCGTCTCCAAAACTTGAAAGTGTACAGTTAGTTTGGGAGAATAGAGTTTATGTACATAATAAATAATATAAGCCCCTATGGAACACCCCAACTTATTGTAAATTCAATACTTAATATATCAATAATTTCAATATGCTTGTGTCCGATTTGTCGAGTTACTTTTCAATAAATTATGAACATTTCCCCTAAAACTCAGATCCTCCAAGACTTCGAAAAGCTGTTTACTACTAACAGTGTCGAACGCCTTGGCTGAATAAAAATAAGCTGAGGAAGGTTAAGATTTTCCTATATTTTCGTATATTTTTGAAGTGAATCTTCCCGTCTCAGAAACCCAACTGTCTATCAGACAGCAGTTTGTTGTTCTCGGGTTACCTGACAATTCTTCTTACAAGCAACTTTTTGGTTTCTTACTAAAATTTCTAAGTAAAGATTTTGTGTTATTATGAATATTTCCTATGTGTTCCGAGTAAAACTGTTTTTTCTGATTTTTATAAGCAGATTTAATGCATTCCGTTATGGTAGGTGTCGCTCCTTTGAATTATTATCATTTTTGTCTGCCTTATTATTCAATTATTTATCCCGTTTGTTGATCGCTTTTACTAATCCATGCATTATTAAATGTGTTCGTTTAGCTTGTAGGTAGACTTTGTTTAACCATCATTTGCCGTTCCCAACAAACAATGTAATGGTGGGTCACTGGGGGTCCATTAAAGCATCCCAGTGTTCGACTACATTGGCCTAATTCCTACCCCCCGGTCCGGGCCAGTAAATTTTTGCACACTCTGGCCGACAGCCGGCTCTATGACGTTTATGTTCGCGTTGTCTATAGAGACCCGTCAGTAGGCCGTGAATTATTTTTATGACGGGCCGTTTCCAGCCTAACGTAATTTAATTGACATTAAAAGGTGCATTGTAGTAAAATTCATAAATTGTTGAAATAAAACTTTTAATACAAACTAAACATCAAAACGTTCTGTACATTTATCAATAAAAAAATTATATCTAATTAATTTTTTCCCTGCCTCTCTCTGCTCTATTTCCAATGAGGTTATAACTTCCCATGCCTATTTTCTTGTTACACCTAAAATATATTTCATAAAATAGTATATTTTATGCAATGAGTATTTAATGGTGGCTATTTAGACACAAATATGAACATTGCGTAATGGGATTGCCATTAAATTTGAATCAAATGTTAGTTGCATCACTATTTTTACAACTCCTATACTTCAATTTCATCATTAGATATGCACAAATGTTAAGAATGAGTTGAATTCAGACAGCTGTCAAATTTAATTAAATTATGATCTGCCCGATATACACTGTGTTCATTTGAAGAGGACCCACCCTTAATATGTCAAAAATGGGACATATTAAAAATAAATGCCGAAACAAGTCATCTTTTAACTCGAGAGGGACACTTTCTAGCGCTAATGTCATTAACGTCAGATTCACCCCCTCCCTACTGAAGATACCACTTACATTTTTTCAAATGGCATTAGGTATCAAGTCATACCTCATTTAAAAGGTCTGGTAAATCTCTATTCAATCATTTTGTTTTGCCTTTGATACCAGTCTTCCATTGTTATTTAATCGTTGTTTAAAATTTGATCTCTTTCAACTTTTCGTATGCCCCCGTATTATGTTATGACAGAAAGACTCTTTAAAGAATGAAAAATTCACAAATAGTAAAAAATCAACTGTTAACATGAAAAAACTGCTATTTAATCATGTGTGCAAAGTGACCACCGTTAACATTCAGACAATAAAAGTTGATCCTTTTTTAAACAACGATTAAATAACAATGGAAGGCTAGTATCAAAGGCAAAACAAAATGATTGAACAGAGATTTACCAGACCTTTTAAATGAGGTATGACCTGATACCTTATGCCATTTGAAAAATTTTTAGGGGTATGTCCAGTAGGGAGGGGGTGAATCTGACGATTATGACATTAGCGCCAAAAAGTGTCCCCCTCAAGTTGAAAGTTGACGTGTTTCGGCATTTCTTTTCAATATGTCCCATTTTTTAAATATTAAGGGTGGGTCCTTTTCAAATGAACACAGTGTATATAGCTATATCAGATATTGGCTGAATATTAGAATGATGTATTCTTATTTTATTTATTTTATTTATTGGATCTATTGGATGCAAACTTGTATCTAAATAAAAAATCTGTTTCTTGATGGATATATTGCTTGTGACCTATAACTATTATCGACTGAATTATAATCATTCAAGTACAGTATCAGCTCGATCACTTTATTGTAATCTTGGAACGATGGCTTGCTATTTATCCATAACCAGTGCAAATTCATGGCTCATCAACTTTTACACAAGCATTCGAACTCTTTCCTTGACATCAACACTAATTGGTGGAAGCTCTTTTCAATAGCTCAGGTTGCAAACAATAGTACTCCGATTAAAAATGTGAAAACATATAATAATTGAATCACAGTTTTGTTGAGTAGGACCTAAATTTTTGAATTGATTTTTAACAAGCATTGGAAAGCTACAAATTATAAAATTGAAGTGTAGATAAATGTGAGTTTTTTAAACTTACTTCAGCAAATTGTCATCTTTAAGCAGTTAAATATTGATATTGCTTCAATAGTATTCAACAGCAATTGTGTTTCCAAATCACTTTCAACTTGGACTCTCTTGGCATCTGGTTGTATCTGAAGCTGAATTGATTGAGTAATAAACTGCATGTCTTTTTTTAAATTTCATTCCTGGTACAATTTCCAAAATAAATACATAAAATGGATAAGTATGTAACAAAAACATCAATTTTAGAAAGTGAAATAGGTACTAAAAAAAATAAGATACCTATTGTAGCTGTAAAAGAAACTAACCATACACTAAAAGATTGTAGTTTAAACGAAGACTCACTGCAATATTTGAGTAAAAAATATCAAATTCAATAATCTGTGACATCTACGTAACAAAGATTTATTACATTGTACTTACTTGTTATTAATAAAGTTAAAACTACTCTTCGTAAAATTAATAGAACGTGTCGGAGACCAGAAGACTCAATTTTAATAGTTGTTATGAAACTGTCAGTCTAGACAGAAATTATAATTATAATTCGTTCTTTCAAAATATATTTTCATAATTCAGTTTTTTGTGATTCATTCGAACCTTTGTAAACCGGGGGAAGCGGGTAGCTTCTTTTTTGGGTACGAACAGAACATTTAGTGGCGACCGTGACAGGACATATTACGTTTTAAAAGAAGAAATTCGCGATACTGGATTGTGAATTTGAACGTTTTGGTGGTTTGACCGAGTTTGTTGCACAAACTTTTACCGCGTTCTACAAGTATTTCGTATCGTTTCACCGAAAATTCGTTAGTAAATATGGCCAACGAAAAGAATTTGAAGAAAAGCCGGAAAGCAATTCGATGCATGTTTACAAAATACGCGTATGAACTTGACGAATTATTTAGTGCTGATCCCGTGGATACAGAGTCGGTAGAGATAACATTCGTGTTGAAGCAAACCCAATAACACAGAAATACTCTATTAAAAGACTTTTATGTTTAAAGAAAAATTATAATAATGACAACTATTAAAATTATATATGACAAGTATCAATTTGTATATTATAAACAAGTACATAACAACTAGTAAACTAGAAGGAAAAACCTAGAAAATGATAATATTTCAACACTTTCCCTCATTAAGTGGTTTTTCTCTTCACTAAGTTAGTTTAATCCTATATTTGTACAAAGCTGTACTAATCTAGGTTTTGGAAGAGCTTTGGTCATCATATCAGCCAACTGATGCTCAGTATGTACTTTCTTAACGACAATTTCTCCTTCTGATACCAATTCCCGTACAAAAAAGTGCCTTGTTCGAATATGTTTGGTACGTCTATGGAATTCGGGATTTTGAGCTAACCTCAATGCTGGTTCATTGTCAATATGAAGTTCTGGTATAGCTGATAAGTTAGTTATTTCTGTCAAGAGACGTTTAATCCAAACTATTTCGCGAGCAGCCTCACTTGCAGCAACTATTTCTGATTCGGTTGTGGAAATTGCTACTGAAGTTTGTTTTTGGCTTAACCATGATACCGCACCTGCAGCATAAATACAAACAATTCCTGATGTTGATCTACCAGTGAGTGTATCACCACCATGATCAGCATCACTGTATATTCTTATGATTCCTTGCAAATGGTGTGGTTTATAAGTGATGTGATGTCTTTGGTAGATATCTCTATACCTAGAAAATATAAAGCAGGCTTGAGGGTAATTTTGAATTCAGATTTCAGTTTTTCAACAAAATCTGCAGTATGCTCAGGATGATTAGAAGCTAACAGGCCATCATCTACATAAAGAGCAAGTAAAAGTTTGATTTTTCCATGTAGCTTTATAAAAAGACAAGGATCAGCTTCGCTCATTATAAATCCATATTCCTTTAGAAATTTAACAAAACGTTGATTCCAGCACCTAGGCGCCTGTTTTAACCCATATAGGCTCTTGTGTAATCTGCAAACCTTTTGAGAGTTATCATTGAATCCTTCAGGTTGACGCATGTATATTGTTTCATCTAGCTCTCCATAAAGAAAAGCAGTTGATACATCGAACTGAGTGAGTTTCAACTTTTCATTTGCTGCAACACTAAGTAAAAGTCTTATAGTGCTAGATCTCGCAACTGGACTAAATGTTTGATCATAATCTACGCCTTCTTTTTGAGCAAAACCTTTTATGACTAGTCGAGCTTTATACTTATCAATGGAGCCGTCGGGATTCGTCTTTACTTTATAAACCCATTTACATGGAAGTGTTTTAATTCCTTCCGGGAGTTCTTCCAAAGTCCACGTTTGGTTTTCTTGTAAAGATTCCATCTCTATCTGCATTGCCTTTTGCCATTCTTCCTTCTCAGAGCTGTTTATAGCTTCTCTGTATGAAGATGGTTCTGAAGGTTCAGTTATATTTGCTAAAGAAGTCATTACAAAGTCTTCAAAACGTTGTGGAGGTTTTATTAATGCTCTATTTCGTAGATTTCTTGTTTCATCTATTTGCGGTTCTGAATTTTCTATTTCACCATCATCATTATCTTCGTCTTGACTTATAAATTCTGTCTTCTTCAAGATTTCTTCTGTTTGAATATAATCATCCTTAACATCTCGATTTTCCACATGAGTCTCTTCATTTTTCTGTCGAACAAATTCTAATTTGAAATTACTTTTAATTTGGAGAATGTTCTCTTCGAAAGTTACATCACGTGACCTGATTAATTTATTATTTTCTCTACACCATATGCGATACCCATCTACACCATCATAGCCAATTAAAATACCTTTCATGGCCTTTTTATCCATTTTCTTTCTTTGTTGTTTAGGTATATGAGCATAGCATGTAGTTCCAATAATTCTAAGATGCTTAATGCTTGGTTTCTTCCCAGTCCATAATTGTATTGGTGATTTTCCTTCTATTCTAGAAGAACCACTGAGATTGAGAATATATTTAGCTGTATTTATCATCTCAGCCCACAATCCTTGAGGAATTTCTTCATGGGAGTGCATAAGAGCTCTAGCTGTTTCTACCAGCGTTCTATTTTCTCTTTCTGAAGAACCATTTTGTTGCGGTGTATATGGCATAGTAAAGCGTTGTTTTACTCCATACTTAGCTAAAATCTCTTTAACTTCTTTATTATCAAACTCTCCTCCATTGTCACTAAGCAGTTCTTGCACTGTATGACCTGCAGCTCTTATCTGAAGCAACATTTCTTGCAGCTTAGAAGAAACTTCTGACTTGTGTTTGATAAAAAATACTTCACGAAAACAAGTAAAATCGTCTTTAAATAAAACGTAGTATCTAAACCCTGACATAGAATTTAAAAATGGACCACATACATCCGTATGAATACGTTCTCCAGGTAGAGTTGCATGTTCTCTTGTACCAAATTTTCTTCGATTGGCTTTTCCAAACACACATCCTTCACATATTTCGCTATCGAGATATACTTTGATTCCAAATTCTCTTTCTATTAAGTTTTTCACATGTCTTTTGTTTTGATGACCTAGTCTTTCGTGAAATAACTGTAGTTGTGATTGATTTGATATGTTATTCAATTCAGGTAATTTCGTAATAGTGTTTATATTTAGTTTAAATAATCCGGAATTTTGGCTTCTGTAACCTTCAAGAACAACTATATTATCAATTTTTAGAAAACATTTTGTGGCTCTGGAGATAAATTGACTATTTGGTTTTTTATCTTGAGCAGCGAGAACGGAAAACAAATTTTTCTTGATTTTTGGTACAAGCCAAACATCACTAAGAATTAGTGTGTTTTTTTTATTATTGACCAATGTTTCAAAAATTATTGTTCCTCTTCCTAGGGCTTCAATTGATTCACCACTTGCAGTTATCACTTGATGAGCTGTTGTGAAAGGTTCATAAGTATCAAATAATTCTGGACAAAATGTAATGTGATTTGTAGCACCATTATCTACATACCAGTTACGAACCACTTCTTCTGAATTAAAACATTCATTTGAACAGACTAGAATGACGTTAGCTTTTGAATTTGTAGTACTTGGCTTAGGGGGTTTGCCATCAGCACGCCATTTGGGACACATTTTAACTTTATGACCTTTTTCTTTACAATATTTGCAATACCAATTCTTGAACTTATTTTTATTTGGATATGAAGACGTACCAGTAAAAAGAACTTCTTGATTCACCTTATTTTTATCTTTTTCATTCAAGGCTTTCTCATAAACACACAATTGATTCGTAAGGTTGTCTATTGTTCTGTTATTTTTGGATATTAACATCCAACTAGATCTAAATGAGAAATAATTGTCTGGTAATGTTCCTAAAATTTTACAAATTAGCAACACTTCTGGTAGTTCAATTGCATTTTCTTTTTGAACTGCTAATTTCATTTCATTCCAAAGATTTTTAAGCTTAGACATATGTGTAGCTACATCGTCATTTGGTTCTTTTTCAAAGCTAAAGAATTCTAAACAGAGATCATAAACTTTTTCTTCTGTTGCACCATCAAATAGTCTATTTAATTCTTGCCATATTTCTTTTGCTGTTGAAAATCTCATAATTTTCTTTAAAGTATCTTCGGTCATATTGGTTGTTAGGATAATCATTGCACTGCTTTCTACTTTTCTGTACTCTTTCAACTCTTTTTTGTACTTGATACCTTCTGCCTCCGTAGCATTTTCTGCTAAAGTTGTAGGTTCTTTTAGTGTACCTTCTACAATTTCTAGAGCTCCAATAATACCTCTTAGTAATATGCAAATTTTAAATTTCCACGTAGACCAATTTGATTTACCTTCTAAAAGTCCAATTTGTACTTTTGTATAATCCATTTTGTCAACTAAATCGGTGATGACAAAAATTGGGGTATATTTATTTATTGCGTTCCTGGGCCCATAACCTGTTGAAGCAAACCCAATAACACAGAAATACTCTATTAAAAGACTTTTATGTTTAAAGAAAAATTATAATAATGACAACTATTAAAATTATATATGACAAGTATCAATTTGTATATTACAAACAAGTACATAACAACTAGTAAACTAGAAGGAAAAACCTAGAAAATGATAATATTTCAACAGATAACATTCGAACTTTTAAGGACAAAATTTGATGAATTGAAAGTATTGAACAATCAAATCTATGAGCTTGTATTAGACAGTGCATCGGAAGAAGAATTGATTAGTGAAATTGAAAGCTGTGAGGATTACAATAAGAAGTATACCAAAACAAGAACAAAGTTTGAGAAAATAAAAGGTGATTTAACTACAGTGGTAAAGAATGCTCACATCTGCAATGTTACCAACCAAAATTCCTTGGAAAGAACAAGTATGCATAAGTTTAAGTTGCCAAAAGTAGAATTTAAACGTTACGACGGCAGTATAAAAGAGTGGTTATCCTTTTGGGCGCAGTTTAAGAAAATTCACAATGACAATTCTATTGACAATAGTGACAAAATTGAATACCTGATTCAAGCTACTGTCCCAAATAGTCGATCTAGGCGATTAGTAGAAAGTTATCCAGCTATGGGGGAAAATTATGAAAAAATCATTGAAAGCATGCAAAGTAGGTTTGGCCGGGAGGATTTGCAGATCGAAGTGTATTTTCGAGAACTTCTGAAACTAATCCTCAGCAATTCTGTCTCCAAACAAAAATTTGAAATTGCTGTTCTCTACGATCAAATAGAAACACAGTTGCGTGCACTCGAAACATTAGGCATATCCTCCGACAAGTGTTCTGCTATGCTGTACCCGCTAATCGAATCCTGTTTACCGCATGAATTAGGGTTTGGCAACGTTCATCGTTTTTCAATGATTCTTCGTTCCCAGAGACTACGAGTACACACTCTGGCGACGCAACCACTATTTCCTCTTTAGAAGTTCGTCTTAAAAATCTTATGTCATTTCTTAGACAGGAGGTGGAGAACGAACAAAGAATCGACTTAGCTGCCGAAGGTTTCGGAATTAAGGAGTCATCATCGTCTGATAAACACGATAAGCAGAGCTCCGCTATAGATAAGAAATTAAGACGTAACAGTGAAATCCCTACTGCGGCGGGACTTATGAATTGCGAAGTTACCACATGTATTTTTTGTACAGGGTCTCATGATAGTTCGAGCTGTTTCAAGGCGCAGAAGATGTCTTACGAACAACGAAAGGAAGTACTCGCACAGAAAAGGGCCTGTTATCGCTGTCTAAAGGTGGGTCACCAGTCGAAAAGGTGTAGAAGTCGTCTAAGATGTATTTTATGTAAGCGTTCTCATGTCGTTCTAATGTGTCCTGGCGTTCCTGACGTTATAGAAAATAAGCCTACCACCAGTGTAAAAGCTGCTGTTACTAGAGATGTTCAAAGAAATCAGACCCTATCCAATTATACAAGCACTCAGATATTTTTGCAGACGATTCGAATTATCCTGAAAAGTTTTGTTGGGTCTAGGGTAGTACGAGCCTTGATTGATAGTGGATCGCAAAGGTCGTACATTTTGAAAACCACTGCTAGACAGCTTGGATATAAACCTAAACGTTGCGAGAAAATCGTTTATAGTCTATTTGGTGGGAGACAGGTTTTAAATACCCACAACTGCTATGACATTACAATTTCCAACGACGGAGACTATAGCTACATGTTCGAAGCCCTCGATGAGACGACTATTTGTGGTGACATTGTTTTAGTTCTTCAAGGTCAGTGGACAGAGAAAATGAAATACTTCGATGCTGAGATTTCTGACGCTGGAAACCCCGGTCCGATCGAGCTATTATTAGGAGCAGATGTCGCGGGAAGTTTGTATACCGGAAGACAACGAGAATTAAAATGTGGCCTATTCGCAATTGAGACTCATTTTGGTTGGACGCTTATGGGAAAAATACCAACAACAAACAGTCGATCTGATGTGGTGACGACAACTCTGAATTTGTTTGTCAAAGATATGACAATTAGCGATATGTGGGAACTTGAGACTATTGGTATTAAAATTCCTTCAGACAAGCCTAACAAAGAAGAAAATGTCATAGAGGCTAGGAAATTATTTCTACAGACAGTGAAAGTAGATAAAAATGGACGTTACGTGGTTCAACTTCCATGGATTGATGGACACCCCCCAATTCCGACAAATTACAAAATGGCTCGAAAGAGATTAATCAATACTGTTAGCAAGTTGAAGAAAAAAAGGGGTTTTTGAGCTATATGATGATGTTTTTGCAGAATGGGAGAAAGAGGAGGTCATCGAAATAGTTGGATCATCTCAAGAAGTGGACCTAACTAAAGGTCATTATCTGCCACACCGACCAGTTATAGAAGAAAACAGAGCCACCACCAAGATAAGACCAGTATTTGACGCATCGGCACATGAGACAGGGGAACCAGCATTGAACCACTGTTTAGAAAAAGGGCCTAATTTGATAGAGTTGATTCCGTCGATGTTGCTCAGGTTTAGAGAAAATAAAATGGGAGTGACGGCAGATATCCGTAAAGCTTTTCTTCAAATAGGTCTCTGTGGAAATGATCGTGATTTCCTTAGATTTTTATGGTTCGATTCTCAATGTCAAGAAATTGTTTTGCGACACAAACGTGTGGTTTTTGGAGTCAACAGTAGCTCTTTTCTTTTAGGAGCAACGATAGAATATCATTTATCTACGTATCTCGAAAAGGGTCCCAATTCAGGAAAATATTCTCAAGAAACCCTTGAACGGTTGAGCAAGAGTTTCTACGTTGACAATTGCGTCGCTAGCCTGCATGATGAAAGATCCCTGTCTGAATTCATTAAGGAAGCAACTGCAATTATGGCCGAAGGTCAGTTTGAATTAAGAGGGTGGTAGTACACCGGCTCTGCTACCTGTGATACCTGTCCCCTCCTAGGTTTAGTCTGGGATTCGCAGAGAGACGTTTTATATTTGAATCCATATTCATTTTGTCTGACCTTAACCAAGAACTATTGGTAATATCGAAACGACTAATCTTGTCCATTCCGCATAAAGTTTTCGACCCTATCGGATTCACGTGCCCTTCAGTTTTGGTACCCAAGCTTTTGTTACAAGGCCTGTGGAAGGAACGACTTACTTGGGACACGACAGTAGATGACGACACTGCACAGTCTTTCAAGACATGGGTCAGAGATTTACCCTACATGAAGAAAATTGAAATACCTCGATGGGTGTGGACTACAAATTCTGATTCGCAAGATCTAAGTCTCCACACATTTTGTGATGCTAGTAACAATGCGTATGCATGCGCCATATTTTTGAGAGCTGTTATAAATGGAAAGGTTGCAGTCTTTTTGTTGGCCGCTAAAGCTCGAGTAGCACCCTTAAAAAGATCAAATACCAAAATGACCATTCCTCGACTGGAATTGTTGTCGGCCACCATAGGAGCTAGGTTGTATGCGCATGTCGTAGAAAATTTGACGAGAAAAGTTGAGAGTTTTTTCTGGAGCGACTCCTCTACTGTGATATCGTGGATTCAAAGGAAAGAAGAGTGGGGAGTTTTTGTCTGGAACCGGGTGAAAGAGATACGTAATTTGACCGATACTGAAAAATGGCGCCACCTACCAGGTATACATAACCCAGCAGACCTTCCATCGCGAGGGTGTTCTCCAAAACAATTGTTTGATTCTAAATGGTGGGAGGGGGCCAACATGGCTGTATGATGAACAACAACAGTGGCCGTGTATGATTATTGATTACAATGAAGAAGAAATTGGACAGGAGAGGAAAAAGAAAGAAAAAAAGTACTTTTCTAAATATAGAAAACTTGGTCGACTGGCATCTTGATCATTTTTCCAAATATACTATGACCATACGAATGATCGCTTGGATTTTCAGATACATTTACAACTGTAAACATGTTAAGGAAAAACTCAGTGGGGAGTTAACAGTTCAAGAAATAGAAAATGCTGAAAAATTCGTTTATAAGTTGGTACAACAGAAGACGTTTTCAAGTGAAAATGACAAAAACATAAGATGTCTTCACCCCTTTTATGATCAAGATGGATTAATGCGATTAAAATCGAAAGTTTCGCATAGAGAAGATACAGAAAATTATCGCTTTCCTATTGTGTTACCTGCCAAGGATCCAGTGGTAAAAAGTTGATCACGTCACGTAGGAACTCAGAGTCTCTTAAGCCTGCTTTGGGAAAAATTTTGGATTATAGGCGGGAGACGAACAATACGATCAGTAGTCTCGAAATGTGTGATTTGTCGAAGGTTCGACGCAAAACCAGTGATAGTAGAATCCCCTCCACTTCCATTGGACAGAGTTCGTGATGCTGTCACGTTTGAAGTAACGGGGGTAGACCTCACTGGACCGCTGTACTTAAAAAGTGGTGATAAGGCTTGGATCTGCCTATTTACATGTGCGGTTTATCGGGCGATCCATTTGGAGTTGGTTACATCCTTGTCAGCCCAAAGTTTTCTTCAAGCTTTGCGACGGTTTATGTCGAGACGTGAAGGGCCCAAGACAATTTATAGTGACAATGGAACAAATTTTTTAGGTGCCGAAAACGCTATGTCGCAATTGGACTGGGACACGATTGTGCGTGAAAGTTCCGTAAGACGCATATCGTGGAAATTTAACCCCTCTACGGCTGCTTGGTGGGGAGGTTTTTGGGAACGTTTGATCGGAGTGCTGAAACCGTTATTGAGGAAAGTATTAGGTCGCGCACGTTTAAAATATGAAGATTTGTTGACTATTTTGTGCGATTGCGAGGCTATTGTTAATGCTAGACCTATCACGTACCTATCTGAGCATCCTAAAGACTTAGTAGCGTTGACACCAGCGATGTTTCTTCGCGATCAAATAGAGTACGGTCTTCCTGATTGTGATGCCATAGACCGTGGTTCTTTGTGTAAGAAAATAAGAAAAATGCATGCCTTACGCGAGACTCTCCAAACTCGGTTTCGTTCTGAATATCTAGGACAGTTAAAATTTTCGTGTAACAAACGGGCTAATCGGAAAATTACAGTCGGCGAAGTCGTTTTAGTCGGCAATGACAATAGTAAACGCATAGACTGGCCGATTGCTAAAGTGATAGAAGTTCTACCAAGTAAAGATGGACAGATTCGTCTGGTTCGAGTGCAAACCCCTCGTGGGGCATTATTGAGACCTGTTCAAAGATTATACTCGTTAGAGTGTAAAGATGATTCCGATTTACATCTTCAAGAGGAAAATTCTTCGCCAAGCGGCAATGGAGAAATAAGTAGTTGTCAGAAGTCACACTGAAAGAAAATGTTATGTACTTTATTTTTTTGGTCTCTCTTTTGTTAAGTGAAAAATGTGTTTTTGTTCATAGACATTTTTCAGCTGGGAGTATGTCGGAGACCAGAAGACTCAATTTTAATAGTTGTCATAAAACTGTCAGTCTAGACAGAAATTATAATTATAATTCGTTCTTTCAAAATATATTTTCACAATTCAGTTTTGTGTGATTCATTCGAACCTTCGTAAACCGGGGGAAGCGGGTAGCTTCTTTTTTGGGTACGAACAGAACAGAACGCTTGCACTGTACAAAATCATCAATAAAGCTCATGAGCAATTAACATCTCATGACATAACCTCTGCTCATAACACGATTTTCTTCTTCTGTTTCTCTGGTTAGATTGGGTTCTAAATTTCAAAGCCGTTCATCCATAAAGATATATTTATTTTTATTTTCACAGTTATTATAATAAATTCAAAACAAAACAAAATATATTGGTCGACACTGTTTCGTGTTAATAGATTTCTCGACTCTGGGATTGCAGAATTTTGGTCAATATGCGTTGGTAAGGATGAATAACGGATCGGCTTTACTGGTCCATCAGGGGACTGGCCATTATCGGCCCGTTTGCAGCAGGCCGGCTATAGGCCATGACTAAATATTAGTTGATATGGTGAAGTAATGGCTGGACGTTACTGGCCCATCAAAAAGTAAGTTGGTTCCGGCCCACGTATAATAGGCCATCTACAGCCTTTGAATGGTCTGCCATTACATGCATTTTCCCGGCAATCCCGTCATTGGCCCGGACTTTTGCCGTCAACGCATTGTTTGTTGGGTTACGTCATAATCGGTGACGTATTCTGCTGTTATACGTTTGTCTTATATTAGTTGAATGTTACTTTACACCTAACCTCAAAATTATAATCAATGACATATTATGTTTAGAATTGTTTTCAATAATGCATGTTAAGGTGTGTTTGTATGAACAACCCAGACAGCACAGGATATCCTTAGGACGTCAATATTGAGTCCTAAGTTGGTCCCAATGTCCCAGACATAATTTGTACGTACTAGGGACGTTTTAATTTGTACGTATTAAGGACGTACGTCCTGGGGACGCACAAATTAGAATAAAAAATTAGAAAATGATACACATCATTACTGGAGACCACAATTATTTACAATTTGCGCTGCCAGTAAGAGTAATTTCAACCGGAAGAACGTGGAGGGGTCGATGTATCTATTGAACCTATTGCGATGATCCAGCAGAAAATCCCAGCCTCCTATGATTCTTTTGCCAGCAATTCTTTAGAAAAATAGGATATTTTTCTTGGCAAAATGGTGTGACTTATCAGAATGTCATCAAATTGTCTCAAAGAATAATTTTTTCATAGAGTTTTAAAGTTTTTATTTTTTTTTTCACTTAAAAAAGCTGGAAGGCATTGAAAATTCTGAAAATTATCGTGTCGTGGTCCTTAGTCCTTATTTTATATATTTTTGAATAAATATATATAGAGATATTATGGTATTTATTTTTAATGATTTTTCCTGTGTCCATTAAAAGTATTCTAAGAAGGTCCATTAAAAAAATAAGAGGACGAACTTGGGAGGTCAATTACCAAAATTAAGGGGACGTACTTGGGATGTTCTAATTGGGACTTCCAAGGGGCGTATGGTTTAGTAACAAAATATGTTCTCAGGATGGCTAAGGTTCTGAAACGGACGTACCTGGGACTTCGGATGTCTGATAACGGACATCCTGGGAACGTTTTAGGTACGTACTTGTGCTGACTGGGAAATTGGTATTGTCAAAAATTGTATTTTGCTTCATGCGTTGCCTACCTTTTTACATAATTTAGTTTTGTTGTAACTTGAAATCTCCTTTTTTTAACTGATTTGTTTCAAATTTCTAGCTTGAGGATGTTTAACGTCCCTCAGCATGATTTTTTACTAAATTTGGAAAATTACGGATTACCGAATCGTGATTGAATGGCGAATTATATAATATATTTTAAAAATGTATTATACGATTATATTTTTGGGGTGAACCCAAAGGCTATTTAAAATTAGATAGAATATCTATACACTCATATTTTTAAAAATTGTATAGTAATTATTGTCTGTGTCATTGTGAGAAACAATTTCGTAAGTATTCCTGAGAAATGCAAAAAAAATGTATGGGAGAAAACAGGCAATAAATAAAATTATTTCTGAAAAAACTCCCAATAAAAACAGGAAAAAGGAACGAACAAACGGATAAGAAAGGAATGAACTGAAATAGCCTATGTGATGAAATAATATGCAAAGTCTAAGTTTCATCACTGACAGAATCATCTTCATCATCATTGTGGGAGTCCGATTCATTCAGATCTATGATAACAGGAAGAAAATGAGATGCATCAATGTATTTTTCTTTTTCCCAGTCATTACTGATTAATTGTGTGCTTGATATAGTGCTTCCATTTCTCAAGAGTAACCTAAAATAAAATTTCATTTAAACACCATAAAATATTCTGTTAATAAAGGATTTTAAAAACAATTTCTCTCGTTAATAAAATACCTTATTTCAGCCTTACTTATTTTGAAATTCTAGCTAAAACTTCACGCAATCTAACTATAGCCTGAGGTTTTTTTATCATATTTAAAATACATACAAGGTAAGCTATCTTATCAAATCTCGACTTGTTCAATGTAAATCAACCAACGGTTTATTAATTAACATTAATAAAACCAAATCTTGCCTGTGCAAGGGCTTTACTCCATATAATTGATACAGCAGTGGCTGTGAGAGGGTGAACCGAGGTTATTTTGGAATCATAGTATCTTTTGCACTCTGACCATACCATCTCGATTGCATTATACTGGCAGTGATAGGGTGGAAGACGTAAAACCCGATGACCATTTTGTAGGGCTAGTTCATCCATTCTGAATAAAATAAAGAATTATGAAAATATGCAAACATACCAAATATTTTGAAAATATGCTACAAAAATATCCCACCTCTATCATTTTTCTGGTGAGTGCTTTTTTTATTACATCCCACAGTTGATCTTTCATAGCAAATTGTGAATGGTGAATTTGCTTTTCCTCTAGCCACTCCACCAATGATTGCTTCTTCCAACTTTGATTTGGTATTTTCTCGACAAGACCGCAATGATACGATGCATTGTCCTTGATTATCATTGAAAGCTCAGGCAAATTTGGTAATAATTGTTCAGTAAACCATTCTTCAAAATGTATGCAATTCATTGAATCACGATAATCGCCCGATTTACTACCCGACATGAAAACAAAACTAGCATTTTCCACAAAACCATCCCCGGAACCAGCATGTAGGACAATATAACGAACACTTTCTCCAGTTTTTTTCTCACAGTTTTTAAGACTCATCTTACCACCTTTTTTAATTGCTCCCTCACTGAAAATCCAGGTTTCATCTAAGACGACTGGTTTCAATGAAAAATGATCATTTTGATTTTTTGTATACTCCCGCAAAAATTTTATTCTTTTTTGCGTAACTGCAGATTGCTCCATTAGATATTTTCGATTTGATATTGAGTATTTCCTCCACTTAAATTCCAATTTGGCCAAAGCACCAGCCGAGGAGCTGAAGGATATCTCAACTCCGTCAATATCTTTAAGTTTCTTATGGAGGGACCTAATTGTGACGTGTTCGCCTGTTGAAACAAAATAAATAAGTTGAAGTTTGAAAATTGCAAAAGAAAACTGAATATGTACCTACCTGCAGAATACATCGCATACACTCGTGTTCTTATTGCATTTTGAAGAAACATATCCGGCATGAACTTTGATTTTCTAGTCTTTATCTGTTTCCATTCCACTAGTAACTAGTTTTTAAACAAAGTATATATGATTCAACTTAATATTTTTTAGATCATAGTTTTTTATTTCACCAATTCTATCAAGTATGAGGAACCCATAACATTATCATCGATATTTGAACTCCATCACAGTATCAACAAAAAGATAATCCAGGTCCAACTTAACAAAAAATTTCAAAACTTGTCTTTCCTAAATACAATACCCTGTATATATATTTTTCCAAAATTGCTCTTCATGATGGGAAAGAGCATGAAAAATTTATTCATTTCACCGTCAAAGTTATAATTAATTAAAGTTTTGGGAGTTAACAAATGATATGGGAGAGTTTTTTTTAATTTTTAGTTATAAATGAGAAGCATCTTAGAAAATAGAAACAATAAAGTATAACATTTACTCTTGCTAATCTAAGTGCATAGTTTCCCTACACACTCATATATTTCTTTGTACAGGGTGTTACAAATATTCGGAACATATTGAATGAGTCCTAAGTACTGCCCTGTAATCATATTTTCAGTGGTCTGTACTTGTAAACATACAAACTCAATGGAAGTTCTAGGATGCTTCTCAAGATACATCAAGTAGATTCCATTTCATAAAAAAATTTGAAAAAACTTTCATAAATTATAACTTTTTTTAGTATTCTGATTCTAATTTTGATATTATAATTGCCTGCGGAGAATTATGGAGAGAAATTAAAAAACAATGTATACAGCGTTGCTGGAAAGTCTCGCACCAAGGGATTATCTTTGAAATGGATAAAGGAGAAGTTTTGAAATTCTAGGACGATGAATGAGACTTCTTCTGCATATTTTAGAACAAATGTCAAATGTTTTTGACAAGTTAGTATCAGTTTTGACAATTTGTACATAAATAATTATGTAGTTGACGTTGCCTACTATTATTTTTTGTTAAATTTTAACCCGAGATTGGTCGCACGCTGAAAATTAACGCTATCGGTCGCGCCTCGGTCTTTTAGACCGACGGCTGTTTTGGTGATGGAAAAGAGGTTTACAACATAAACTCATAAACTAACATTGTTTTCATTATGATATTATTTTATTGAATGCTACACATAAAACTAGTACTAAATAAAAATAAATATGCCACCTAATCAACTAAGTAAAGTAATAAAAAAAATTAATATTTCAACTTATTACAAAACTTAGTAGGTAGGTACTAGTATTGCTGCATACTATCATTTACTGCAAAATGGACGCATTTTGTCACAGTCTGTTCTCTGCAAATATATATATATATATCATTGCATTTTGTTTTGGTTTTGCGGCTTTTTTTTGTTGAACAGTAGGCGCAGCTCCCTTTAACGTTTTGTAATCGTGCTAGTTGTCGGGGTCGAGGTCAGCCGATTGTTCAGTGTCAGTTGAATGAGGACTTTCTTCATCTTCTTGATCAAACTCAGGATCAATTTCTCCGCCTACAATTGGCTCCTCATCTGAAGAGACTTCTTCGTAGAGTCTTCGAAGCCGTTCGACGTCTTTTTCATATGCACCAGCCATTATATATCTATATTATGTAGCAATAAAACGAAAGTTATATTAAAACCAGTCACGTATCGGTCGAAAAGACGGATTGCATATACAACCTCTCTACAGCGTCTAAATAGCTCGACTGACCTATAGAATCTTGCTTATGGTAAATCTAGAAGGTACTGTGGTGGGGGTGCGCATGGAAACTCGTATACCAGCGACAAAGCAGAACTAAATAATTTTCGGTCGAAAAGACCAACGTGCAACCGTTCTCGGGTTAAAAACCTGCAAAGTCATATCATTAGTGAAGTACAATTTAATTTAGAAAAATAAAACTGTTGTCTTAAAGTGAATGATATTATTTTTGGAATTGGAAAAAAATAAGTGATTCGTCACTCGACCTAGGTTGCCATTTCAAAGAATTCAATATGGCGGCCGTACGCTAAGCGCTGATGGAATATCTTTTTGGTGATGCTTTGATGGAGTTTCCAGGTAACGTTTATCACGTGTACCAACTTTCAAAATAATATACAGGTTAGTTCGAAAGTTATGAGGTACGAAAGAAATAGGCCAAATTGACAATGTAGATATAGGTTTTTTGGAACCACCAAAGTGATGTCTATCTACAGTTGAGGCATAAAGGCATAAAAATAATTTGACTAATTCCGGTGGCATACATTCTAGTTATTGGAACATTCTAGCAATAAAATTTCCAAAACTGACAGACGTTAAATTATATAAGTATTGAAATGACTGAGACAGTTTATATTTACTGAAATACAACGCGTCAACGCTGGCTGGATGTACTATAGGATAGGAGGCCATGGCAATCTAGTAGAAGAAAATACAACGCGTTTCTATCGTTACTTGTTATTGTTGTTCTAGTATAACAATAGGTGTTGCCGAAAGTAGTATAGTTATTATTAAAAAACATATCGGATCCTGAAAAAAATTGGAACGTACACGTTTGGATAGTTTAAATTCAAAATACACTAAGACTAATTATTAGAAATTATCTCAAATCTGACTTTATCAAATATCAAAATATGAATGTTGTTAATCTCGTAAAATGGAAAACAAATTGGATAACAAAACAAAACATGGGATTCTGAATTGAAGAAAATAAGTATCCAGTTCTGAACCATTAGTCTATCAATATTTTCATCAGTGTATATTATCTTTGAAATATATCTTGTTTCAGGAAGGGGATGTCATGTACAACGTGTCTTATAATCACGGATGCTTTAACAAACCTATTGAAAAACAACTACACATCCGTAAGTATCCTTATGTTGAAAAATTTGAAAATACAACCAATAATTTTTCAGAAATAATCTCTCCTTCATTGAAATTTTGTTATTATTTTCTATTCGCCAATCCGTTTAAACTGTTTCAAAATAAGGACCGCTCAACTAAGACAAAACAACTACATTCCAAGCTATAAATCTCGACTAACATTGAATTACATTTCAAAGTTGAACTGGATGGTATAATCTACATAATATAACCAATTCTTTTTGTTTGTTTAGATTGATTTGTTCGGCACCATCAGTCAGAGGCTTCGAATCCTCGGCACCTCAGCCTTTAAGCGTTTTGTGCTCTTGGTTGTACCGTTTATGTAAAGAGACCAGTAGTCCTGATCAGGCTAAACAGTTTTTTCACTAGGTCCTTCTTGGAGAAATCTTCCCTTGAGCACTCCAGTTCTAATCTCCAATGAGACAATTCTTCACATGTGAAGATAATATGTGAGGTTGTTTCCTCCTATTCCATGCACAGCCGACAGATAGGTTCATCCCTATATATGCTAATTGTATGCATGTGCTTCCTTAGGGTACAGTGACCGGGGAGTCCTTATATTTCATTAGCCAGCGACTCCGCGAGTTTTTTTACCAGGATATTGCTGTGTTTCTGCTTTTGCACGGGACTTCAGTACTATAGTGCCCCTAGTATAGTTAACTAGGTCATTCAGGAAATAACTTAATTAACACTTTTGTAATATTAGATAGATATGTTTATCAACAATGATATCGCCTGGTCAATTGTCAAGAGGCACAAGTAAACCTTCAAAAGTGCGTTTTACGAATCCAAGAACTAGAGACACGTCCGTCGTAAATGCCTATTTCGAATTGCGAGGACATTTAAACTGAATCGGAATCAAAGTGCTTAACGCATACTTGTGACTTTAGTATTGAGAAATTGTGCCATATTAGCTATGGGATCACTGAAGCTAAGCACAACTACGGCCTAAACGGTTGTAACGCAAACTCAGATAGTGCATAGTAGCAAATGGCATAAGTCTACGAAATTACGTTTGTATTTTCTTCCTTTTTGAAATACAAAACGCGATGAATAATCTTTTGTTATGGTAATGCCGTTTGTACTTTTTTATAATCGTTGTTGCGTTTCATGTCAAATGAGCATAACTCTTGAAAATGTCTACTTGATTGTGTGTACAATATGAAATATGAACGGTGTGAATAAGCTCTACAATATGCCGTATTTTCGCAGCCTATGGTTATTCAAATGGTATGACTGGTCCCAAATATGAAAAATGTCATTAGTATTGTTGAACTAAACCTTCCTTCAGCCGCGATGAATAGTTTCAAATATTGAAAATGTCCTTTGTATTTTGCGAAGTGGTACTAGTTATGAAATAATTTCCTGTATACTGAGCTATTTCCAACGACTTATTTAGCAATATTATTTAATATAGACATACATTTTTCAGAGTAAAGGTAAATTTGAGTATATATTTTTTAATATTGTGAAATCAAATTTTGATTCCATTATAACCACCGGGAATGAAAAACATAGTTTATTGATATTTAATACATTTTTCCTATTCATGTTATAGAAAAACCTCAAACTCACAAATTTTAATTTCGCTTTATTTTCTCTCGCCTAGGGTTTTTGTTTTTCGACGGCTGTTCCCTTATTTTAATAGACTTGAGATTACCATCTTCTAAATTCAGAGGCAAATCCAGGTCCGGCTCCTGATCTTCATCAGCGTCTGCATCATGAGCTGATTGATCGTGCCGCAAAGGAAACGATTCATCCCCTTGACCACTTTTTGCTTGATTGGCCACAAGGTTCCTGCAAAAATTAATTTATTACTATTTACTGTTTATTGTCAAAATTCTTTTCCAAATTGTGGAAAAAAATTGAAGATCTTTTGTCCATTAGCTGATAAAATACTATAAAAATTAAATTGTTGGCTTCAGTTTATTGTGTTTGGAGTGAATTTACAGATTATTATTCTAAATTATTAAAATGTTACTAATCCACATACCGGTAATATTGTCTTGCGGTGACTGGGAAAGTGATAGCATTTGAAATAGTGATCAAGTCTTTCTTTTTTGCTAAAGAAATTGGCAAAATTGAGGTATAAAGTTGAGGTAACTTTTGAGCAATTTCAGTATCAGTTGCTATTTTTCCCAATTTGACAATAGTATATTCCTCATCAGCATACCCATATTTGATTTTCAGTTGATCCTCTGCACCTTTTTCGAAGCGACATGAAACAATCTTACTCCATTTGACCTAAAATCAAATATGGAAAAAATAATAAATACAATTTAATTTCTATTTTTTTTTTAATGAAACAATAAAGCACATTAGGATAAGTTGACAAAAACTCATATAGTTTATATACCTTATTGCCATCAACAGTCTTTGAATTAAGTTTTATGGCGAACACTGCTTTAAAATCGATGAAAGATCTCTGATTCATAGGGACTGCATCGTATCGAACTCCATGAACTTTGGCCTTTTCGATCACCTGAAGCCAATCCTGTGGAACATGGATTTTTTGTCCCTTTTTTGCCATTTCTATAGTCCCGTGAACTGAGTCGCAAACCATTTGAGTATGACCAGAAACTAAAAACGTTATTTCTATTGATTTCAAATTAAAGAACCTTCTTAGTGTATGGAGCAAAGCAGTGAAGAGAAATCGGTTCTTATTTTGACCGCAGCAACCATCACTGTAAAGAGGAATTTGTTCAGCTTCGGAGCATTGAGAATCAACATGCTGAACTACACATGAAGCAATATCGCAGCTACCACGTTGTGCATTTGTCTCGTCCCACACGTAACAATAACCCTTACTTGCGCCATTATCGTGAATCGTCAAATTGTAGACACACAGCTTCCTTTTATAGTAGAAGGGGCCAGGAGAACTTGCTGTAAGTCAAAAGTGAGACACTTAAACATCCTATTATTTTTTGACTTATCACTGTCTTCGATTATTTTTTGTCTGGCTCGAATCTTCGCCTCAATGTGGGCATCATATTCAGGAGTCATACTGGTTTTCTCTGTTGCTTCAGGATAGTCTTCATATTTGGCACAAAAGTCACATCGATCTTTTTTTGGATGATGAAAGCCAAGGTTGTACTCGCTATTGAAAATGTTGCGATATGTCTGAAGGCTGCAGGGCTTAACTTCTTCAGGAAGAGATTCAGTGAAATCAACGTACATTTTCTTGACTGAAAGATGAGGCTCGAGATACTGGCGCTTGCTATTGGCACGAGTATAGTGACTTGGTACGCAAGGAAAAGATTGGATATGACTATGAATCTTTGCCGTAATATCAGCTGGGATACGATAGGCATTGCTGACTCTCTTATCTGGCGAACACAATCCCGAATGCTGCTTACCTATGACTGGTCTTATTTTGCGGGAAGATTCATCAAGTGTGGCGAGAAATGTAGATTTTCAAACCTGAACACGAGAGCTGTGTATATTAGGAAGGAAGTAATGAATGTTGAACTTGCGATTCACCTTAGCATTCACCACCATACGCTTCTTATCGACTTTATTTATCAGTCCGGCTAGAAAGTTTCTCTGAGCCTGCAAATTGCCAAGTTTCCAGTATTTATCAAATACTGCAACTCGATCTTCATGAGGCATAGTTTCATTGCACTTGTAAATGCATTTGCAGCTTATTGGTCGAATAGAACGGGCTTTGCGAACCTTAGTGACTCTATTTACTGCTCCTTCTTCAGACTTCACGAGACTAACATACTCATATTCTTTCCCTTCGTTCCTCTGTCTTTTTTTATGTTTTTATTCCAGTTGTCAACACCTTTGTTCTTACGCTTACAAATGGGAAGATTTAGTGGTTCAGGTAGCTCCTCTGCAAGCGAAAAGTTAATTTGTGTTCGGTCGTAGTGAACAATACTAAAGGCATGAGTGTCAGACGAAACATTTCTTCTTGTTCATTGAGGTGACGGCGAAAAAAATACAATCGACTTATTACTTGTTTGAATCTCTTTATCTTACAATTATTGGCATACTCCAAAACAATACTATAGTATCAAGAGATGCTCATACCTGTTCTGCCTGGTTTAACGTTTTTCATATTTTTGAGACACACTTGTGCCCATTGAGAATTGACCAGGCGAAATAAAAGTGTTAGTAAGATTAAATATATAGTTTTAATTAGGACTACACATGACTAGACATTTTTTAGAAATATAATAATTGTAACTTGAGCTCTACAAAGGTCAGTTGGGCTAACTGAAGTCTAAATAGATCAAGCTGAAGCTCAACTTGTGTTTTACCTAACTCTCCGGTATTGTCAAACTTTAACAGTACGTCTGATGTTTTTTTTGCTTCCACCGAGATGCACAAACCCGTGCTGCAGTTTTTGATATTCCAAATACTGGTTCAGGGCCGGTGAATGCAGTGTCAGACCCTATCTGTATCTGTAGAGTTGGGAGGGTGAGTTTAGGCCCACAGCACTTAGGCCACATGACCTATCGTACGTCCTCCCGAGGAGTTGTCCTCCTAGGTCATCGTCCATCCTGTCCTTTCCAGGAAGGTGGACATGTTACTAGGAGACATCTCCTTTGTATCGGCAGGTGTAGGCCAAGATTCACCGAACACACACTCTCTCATTGACGATAACTCCGGGCACTTGCATAAGACATGCCTGACAGTTTCGTCTTCCTGTTCACACATCCTGCATAGAGGTATTTCCAGTAGCTCCATTGTATGGAGGTGTTTCCTTAGCTGACAGTGGCCAGTCAGAAATTCTACTGTTAAACGTAGGTTTTTCCTGGTCATCGCCAAATATTTCTTCGACGCCAGCTTCCCAGGGTCGCCCAAGGTGATCCTGGCAAGACTGCATCCCTTGATTTCATCCCATCTCTTTAGGGATTGAGCATGGGTGTAACGTTGGGCTAGTTCCACAATTACCGAAGTCGCCAGGCCGTAGGTGTCGCTGGGTCCTAAAAGTCTTAGTATAGCCGCTTCCCTGGCAATGCGGTTACCTTTACTCCTATCGTGCCCTTTAACCCACCTCAGGATAATATTGTTATTTACCGAGGCGTTAGCTAATTCTTGATGGCACTCTAATACTAGCCCTGATGTAACACGTTGTCTCTTCGAGGCTAATAGAGCTTGCCTGCTGTCAGTGCAGATTGTTATGTTTTTGCCAGAAATTCCTTTTCTGGTTAGTTCTTTTGTGGCAATTGAGATACCAGCCAGTTCTGTTTGAACCACGCTGGTATTTTTTCCCATTCCCCAGCTAATTCTTAGGCTTAGTGATCTGGAATAGACTCCACATCCAGAGCCTTCTTTGGTTTTGTGCCGTCTGTGTATATGCGTATTTCATTTGCAGCATCTGACTCCATATTCTGTGTCAGACCCTAGCTTTGCTCTCAAAAATTTCAACATCTCAAAAGTTTTAATTAGCAATATTTTTGTTTATATTTCATATTCCTTGAAAATTTCCCATTAATTTGTTTTGATACAAACATTAATTTTCAGGAAATCGAGAATTTCTTAAAGCCCTTCTGTTATTCAAGTTCTATAGAAGTGGAGGAGAAATGTATACAAATTTTGCATGACATCATTGAAGTCGCAGCTTACCTGGTTCAGAATGGTGAAGAATTATCACCTATTTGTTACATAACAAGAATCTGTGGCGCGTGAATATATTATTGATTGAAATCCTCTCGAGTCACTCCATTCACATCTTAAAGTATATTTAGGTCACAATTCATTTGAATAGAGTTATATGTATAGGTACAATGCCAATTAGTTAATCTACAATGTATTTTATATTTAAGTTCTTAATCCTTATAAAAGTCATACATTGACAAAAAAAAATAAAACATGCGTTCCAATTTTATAACTAAAAAAAGTATTTGAACAAAAACGACCGAGTTTGAACTAATTTTAAAGCAAAGTAGACCTTTGAGATCGAAATTTGTTCCAACCCTCTAGAACATATTTCTACTTCACCTTTTCCACTTCTAACCAGCGCTCTTGTTCATCGACAGCTTGGACGCCATTTTCAATTCTACGATTTTTTCCCGCCATTCATAATCCGTCTCCGTCGGCCCTTTGACGAGTGACAGGGACCACCACTTTTAATCGATTCGGTGATGTAAGGTTTTTCGTCAACATCGCGTGTCACGTCAAATGTGAGCTGTGTCTTAAATATGTTCTTAGATGTCAAAGATGGTAATGTGTAATGCAGAAATAGTAATGATGATTTGGCAAACATGGGTACACTTGAGGGACCTGAAAATTTTGCTTCCTGGCGTTGTGAGATAGTGCTCAATGCGGCAAATATTTTGGACACGATTTCTTTTACGAAAGGAGAAGCTTTCTCCAAGGATTCAGATAGTCTTAGGAAGGATGCCATAGCCCAGAAGGCAATATTTATGTCTATTAATAAGTAGAACAAGCAGCTGATCATATCATTTAAAACTGCTGCTGAAATGTACAACAAATTTGTCAGTATGTCAGTATGAAGGTGACAATGATTGAAAGACGGCCTATTGACTCAGTAATTTAGTTTTCGAATTGAAAATGTTACGAAAGGAGTTGCTGAGCTTGGAAACGTAGATAAAATGCGAGGAGCTCACACAGAGAATATTAATAGATCGAAGATAATAGTATTATTCTATTAGTAATGCGCTTTACTAAAATATGACAATTTTATAGGAAACTGAATTTAAGTAAACATAGAATATTGTGAACTTTGCCTGAGTCATACAATAGTTTAGCTTTGTCATGGGATTCTGCCCCTAAAAATGAAAGAACCTCAACGAATTTGATCTCAAGGTTGCTGAAAGGAGAATGAAAGACATTTTGCTAGAAACTGTCCTAGTAAAGATTTCGACAGCTGCAAACTTTGCAAGAAGGAAAACCATGCTTCGGAAGACTGTTACTTCCGTCTGAACAAAGGCAAAAACAGTGACATATCTACTTACAACTCCCCTGACCGTTTTAATGATAAAAAACAGTTCAAGACAAGTACTGATGCTGTCATGGTCGATGGTACAGTATCCGCCAAAATAAACAGTACCGAAAATAAAAATTTTTAATTTCTGTAATGTAAGTGTTCAAAATGTTCACCATTTCGACGCAAACAAGCTTCATATCGATTTTGTAAGTCAATAAACATATTTATAAAAAGTGGTTGATGTAACTGCCGAAAAATATTTTGTATTCTTTCCCGTAGTTCGGCAATATTCGCCGGCGGATTTTCCGAGTGAAATATTTTGTCCTTCATTATGCCCCAAATGTATGCGTCAGGTGGCGTCAGATCAGGTGAATGAGAAGGATATTCGAAGTCTGTTCCCCGAGAAATTATTCTATTTTCCGTATGAACGAAAATAATGCTCTACTAAAAACACTTTTTCTTCCGTTGTTAGAACCATTTTTAAATCAAATTTAACTGCAGCGTACCATTAATATATCAACTAATGACAATTAAGTCAAATATGACAAATCCATATTACATAAACAACTCCACAGCACTTTCTGTTTCGGTACTGTTTATTTTGGCGGATACCGTAGTAGCACATGGGCGATTGATTCTGGATCTTCTAGTCATATTTGTGGAAGGTAGTGAACATCCATGCCGAGATTTGTCTTGCAAAAGATGAAATCAAAATGGCGGTCACAAAAAAAGGGAGATATTAGCTTTGAGAATTACATCTTGGAAAGCGTACTCTATGTTCCCGAACGCGCAACGAACTTCCTCTAACTTAACAAAATGATTGAGTCAGGAGGGCCCGTGAATTTTGAGAACAATAAAGTTGTGATCAAATGCGGTGATTTTGTTGCGTATGGTCAGAAGAACGAATCGAATCTTTTCGTGGTAAAACTTGTCCTGGACCATCTAGACTCAGCATTTTTAGCCAAGGCCATCGAAGAATGTGAAGTCAAGTGGCATTGGAAGCTGGCACATATTGGTTACCAGAACATTGCAAAGTTAAGGAGAGGAATGGAAAAACTGAAACTTTTGGACGAAAAGAAAGTTTGCTCCCACTCAAAGCAAATCCGACTTCCATTCAACAATAGCCAAAGAAAAGCAAAGAGACCGCTTGAAATCCTCCATTTTGATTTGTGCGGAACAATGAAAGGAACATGGGAACCGAAAGTCATATTTTCTTGCCGTTTTGGACGACTACTATTGTGTTGTGACGTTGCTGAAGCATAAGTCCAAACTTGGCCGCGAACTGAAAAGTATCGTAGCAGCGCTGTGACAGTGCAAGTGAGAATTCTACACGTGAACTAAAAGAGTGGGCAAAAGAGAAAGGAATAAAATTCGATTATTCTCCGCCGTATGTCTCTGAACTGAATGAAAAAAGTGAGCGCTCGATGAGAAATCTGATGGAAAAAGTCCGTCTCCTGATTTTCGACTCCAGACTCCGCAAGTAATTTTGGGAATAGATATTGTTTGTTGCCGTCTACCTTCTAAATCGTTCCTCGACTGAAGTGCTACCTAGCAAGTAACCATTTGAAATGTGGAATGGTGTGTCACCAAACCTGAACAGCCTGCAGATATTTGGATCTCTTACATTTGTGCACCATAAAGGACATTTGACAAAGCTAGACCAGAGAAGCAACGAGTATACCTTTATCGGATACACTACAATGGGCTACAGGTTGTGGGGGATCCAGTCGTTTTTTATACACCGACGTAGACAGTAGCGAAGAAGAGAGCACCGAAGAAGAAAATTATTCTGAAGAAATTGACGATAGTCCATCTGATACCAAACCTGATGTGAGATCTACAAGAACCCAAGTTTAAAGAGGCATCTGAGCTATCGGATTCCCAAAAACAGATAGTAGTACAGAAGAGTCAGCCCTTTTATCGTTTGAAGCTTCCAGTGACAAAACAAAATGGCTAGCTGCGATTGAAGAGGAAAAAGACGTTGAGAAAAAGAATAAAACCTGGAGCTTGATTGACAAATCTGATGCTCGACGGAAAAAAATACTCACTAGAAGGTGGGTATTTCGAGTAAGGGATGATGGAAGGTATAAAGCAATGCTTGTAGTACGAGAGTTCCAACAGAGATTCGGAATCGAATTTTTAGAAACCTACAGCCCGGTAGTAGGTACAGATACCATCCTTGTTCTACTCGCTCTTGCCGCCAAAAACAACCTAAAAATCAAAACTTCCGATGTGATTCTACGGGCCTTATTTGTTTAATAATAATAAAACAGCTCTAAGCCCGGGAAAATATCTCGGGGAGGTTCGGGAAAGGTCAAGTGAAAATGAGTGCAAGTTCTTCCTTTTATTGTTGTTTTATTTCCCTAAAAGTGAAGCTATTCCGGTAGTTCATCAAGCGCTTACTCTACGACAACTTGAATTAGGATCTGATAATATACAAATAGGTATTTATATGTACAAGTTCTGATGCAAGACTACACTCAGCATGCACCTAACTATCAGATTGAAATATATTGAAAAAAGGTAAGACAATTTCATAGCATTCCATAACTATCAATATATAAAGCTTTTTCAGTAAACAATGTCTAACAATTCAAATAAAATTCATTCTTGATTAACTTAGAAACTATGGTTCTTATTGTTAATACTAATATGAAGTTTAAATATATATAAAATTTACTATATTCAGCTTATCTGTTTGTTCCAGCTGCCTTCATGTCTGGTCTCAGGAAGCTGATGTATTGGGTGAATCAATGACAGTCAAATATTCTGTAGGAGCCTCTTCCCGAACTACTGGAATCCCTGGTAGGAGGAAAAACTATTGGGACTACCTTAGTTAAACCTGGATAGAAAACTATGTAGATAAGAGCTTCGGATACTTTGTGTGTATACACGAGAGATTAGTTCTAGATAGTACATCAAAAATTTAAGGGCCTTAAAAAAGTAATAGTGCCTCAGAAAATAAACCAGGTAAAGATAGATGTGCTTTACAAGTAAAAGTGTAGACAGAAGACTCACCTTGAATGGGAGGGGGCCCAAAAGTGACTTCAGCTGAAGTAATATTGGATACCGATACCTCTGGGTTTTGGAGAAAACTGGATCCGCATAAAGTGCGATATTTGTGCCCACATATTAACTAATTCCTCCTCAAACGAACAATATCTTTGTAAATCCGCCAAAATGCGTATTCTCTAGCATGAGCCTTTCAAGCTCGAGAATTCTTTTTTTTCTCATCACCGTTTATTGCCGGGAAAGTCTACTGTCAAAAGGCAAATGATAAGATTGGTAATAATAGAATGAAATAGAACAAGTTGTCAAGTTAAGGATGGTGTTCTGTGAAATATTAACCGATTTAAATGAAGGGTTAGGTTAATTGTTATTGTTTTTATTTAAGAAACAATGTCCAGTTTTGTGAATAACTCTTTATTCATTTGGAAAACTATGACGGAGATAAAAAGTCTCAATAAGGAAAGAAAATAATATAAATCATTCCCACAGTCATCCAGGGAATTTTAGAAGTATATAAAAGAGATGTTATTTATTTTATTATTAGCAATAAAGTTACCAAATCTTATTTAGTTTGCTTCGATTAAAATACTGATGACAAGAACGAATAAAATAATTATTGACCAGAAAGGTAAGTTTTACTTTTATTCCATAACAGTGAAGAGTGCTTTTCTTCACGGTTTGGTTGCAGAAAATATATTTATGTCACTACCGGATTGAACAAAGCCTTGTATGGATTGCGTCAAGCCCCAGCAAGAAACTGTTAAAATGTCCCGAAAAATAATTTGAAATTTTTACCAAGAATAATCTCACTTCCTTTCTTGGCCTGGAAGTCCAGATTTACAAAAATTCGATTAAAATTAGCCAAAAGTCCTATGCTGAAATTGGAGAAATTCAAATGGCAGAAGCCAAACCAGCACCGACTCCGTTGTCTGCGTACAAACCTGCTGACGTGAAAAAAATAACGGTTAATAGACCTAATTTTCCATTTCGTGAAACTGTAGGTAGTTTTATTTACCTCTCTATCAAGACCAGGCCAATGGATATTGGAGCAGGCAGATGGAAAACCGGTATTAACCACGATGTGATAAACCTAAAGCGCATCATGAGGTACCTAAAAGGTAGTTTCAATAAAGGAATTTCCGACAACGCCAACTCCACTGAGGAACTAAAACTTAGCTGCGACTCCGACCACGCTGGTGACCCGTAACGACTGAAAGTACTTGCCTCTGCTCTTAGCTTCTTTACTGCTTTTATTAGACTTTTCTTTTCTCTACCGACGATTGTGAGGAGAGATAATTCATTACAAAGATTAAAGGAAACTTAGAATCATTGGAAAAATTGAAATGCCCGGTAGATACGTGGAATTTGATTTTAGTGAATACGCTTCTGAAAAATCTGGACTTTGGTACTAAAAAAGAGTATCAAATGAATCGCTAATCTAAAAACGAAAATTCAAAATGTCTTCCAACAATGAAAGAATTCTATAAAATCATTGAAGCCGGATGTAACACAATAGAATCATTGAATCCTAATAACTCGTCTGACAATGAAAAGAGCAGAGAATCATCCAAGCCTATCAGAAGGGTAGCACTCGTTTCTCAAGCGTCAGATAATAAAAAGGAATGCCGGTGTTTCTAGAATTAATGTATAGCTAACATCCGTTGTCTACCAGTAAACAATGGAAACCAAATGGAATAAAACAATGTGGCCGACCTGTTAGTGACGTCATTCTGGAATGGACTATAGACTACTAAACTGAATTGGGTGATTCATAAGGCTGCAAAGAAAAATCTTTGGTCAAAAAAGCATCTTCGTTCCGGCACTTGACATCACCACTTAGAGATAAATAATACGTACTTCTAAGCAATTTTATGGAAAAACATCAGAAAACTGAATTTTTAAAATAAGCTCATGAGAAAAAATACAAGTCAAATCCAACTAATCGATTCGGTTGCCCTCTAGGACAATATGACTCATGTGTTCTAGAATGGTCTATACCAATTATATTTAACACATTTTATGGTTCATCTACTTGGTGAAAATGATTCCTTTTATTCAACGTTTAAATATATTTAATCAATTGTTTGAATTCCAGCTTAACATTTTATCGTTATCGATATGCATTAATACAATATTCATGCTTTTAAACAACAATGATAAAACGACTCTCAATTTTTCGCAATTTTTGGGGACAATCACTCCAACATTTCCTTCAAGACATGTTAGCGGCTAAAGCCAACCGAAGATGAATCTGCAAACGAAATATCTATCTCCGAATATACACGCTGGTAAATGTGATATGAAAACATGCTCGGGAATAAATTGAAACGAATGTCAAGTATTGAAATGAGTTGAAGTCTGAATTTTATCAATCAGATAGCTTTTGCTTCGTATTTGTTACTTTCTACCATCAAAAATAGTTCTTTGAAAAAATTTCAGAGACTTTCCTTTTAGTTTGTGGTTTTGAATAAAATACTCAGTTGTAAGATATAGCCTCAGTTATTTTCAAGCTGATACGTGATAAACTATTCTGTACTATCATTTATATTTATACATATCATGAAGTTGTATGATATTATAAACCAAAGTACTGGAAATGAGTCTTATCTGGTATATCCTTGAGGAACTGGATCGTCTATATTAATTCTAGGTGAACATTCTACCAATTTCCACAACGATGTACAGTGAGAAAAAAAATAAATGGTACATAAGGTCGTATAAAGTGAGACGATGGAAGACTTACTTTCAGTGGCAGTTCAAAGTTAAGTCTTAGAGATTGTTGGCATTAAGTCACTTTGGAAGCGTTTTTATTTGGAGAAGCGTTTTTTTGTTCCACGATACGTAGCCCCAAGCTTCAAAAGATAATTTTATTTCAATGGATAATGCTAATTCTTGGAATCGTACGAACAAAGAGATTAGGATTTAGTGATTTGTTTGAATAGGAGACAGTCCAGTCTTTAATATAATTGAAAATTATTTTGAGGATCAATCATCAATTTTCAGCAGATAAATTTTATCTCAAAATCAATTACTCATTCTACCAATAACGATTTATTGATATCCTTAGTTTCTCTGGTCAGTAGAACATTGAACTGTTCAACATACACTAAACATTGTTTTATAACCAAATACTACACAAACCCATGTGTTGTGATACTCTACAATCTTCGAAGAAGATATTGGTATTCCAGTAGCTGAAGAGTTAAAGTTGGTCCTTGTCCTTCTTTGCAAACCTTTAGATTTTTTTCAACAGTTGATATAACAAAATCTCTGTGATATTACTACATTTCTTACGTACCATGAAGCAATAACCATGCCACGTGATACTTCATTCTGGAAGCTATGTATAATTTTTACATTGCTGTGTTTGGTACAACCCAATAATTGTGTTCCAGTACTGGCCAACTTGATTAGACCCAAGATATACTGTTTAGTGACGAAACATTGTGAGATCTACCATTTTTATATGAAACAATTCACAAATGTAGTATTTTTCATTTTATTATGAGAAAATTTCTAATTCGACTTGGATTTCAATTTTTAGTTCGATATTCCAACTATTATATATTATATTTATTTTAATTTGATCAATATCTTGTATTTCTTCATGACTTTGAACTACCTCTTCACTCATCTCTTCTATTTCTTGTTCTTCTACTGTAATTTATTTTCTGTTCTGTTTAGTCCTTGTTCCAATTAGTTTTGTCCTTGTTTAAAATCATTCTGTACTTGTTTCTTTTCATTTCTTAATTCATGTTGTCCTTGCTTCATATCATACTGTCCTTGTTTCATATCATGTTGTCCTTGTTCCATTTCGTTTTGTACTTGTTTCATATTTTCCATTAACTTATTTAGCATATCCATTACATTAACTTATTCGCTCTCCTGTCTTGATTCTACCACGTTTGTTACATCTACCATCTCCTCCTATACATTCTCTTGAATATCTTTGTCCAATTTTCCTTATTATTCCTTCACATAATCTATTCTTATCATTTCTGTTTTTTTCTATTGGTTGATTATCATCTTCTGTTTTGTCCATGAGGAAATTTTTTTCAACTGAATTATTTGGTACAATGAAAATTACTTTACATGATCTTGGTATGAAAACTGTCTAAAATTTATATAATAGCCTTCTTGGTGTGCGTCATTGATTGTTAATGCCCTTCTAACACATTACGCTGGAAGAAATGGAAAAAAAGGCAGGTCTGTGATTAATCCTGATCAAAATATCACAATAATGAACCGTTTAAACGTATTACAAATGTTAACCCTAATCTTTGACTCACAAAAATTTGATTGGTTGATGTTTAGATTACGCGCAATCGCGACCTATCAATCGGGCGAAATTACATCGTTCAAAATACGATGCAGACGTTCCTTTCGTAGCGGCAATGTGACTTACGTATTTTTCTAATATCCCACTGACAGTTCTCGTCAGGTCTGTACTTTGTTGTTTACGGTCAATTATTATTTATGAAAAGTGAATATTAACCTTGTTAGCATTTCAATTATTCTTTTGCAGGACTATATTTACTAATATTAAATTATTTTAATATGTAAATTGAATATACAATTTGTTTTATTTTGCAGTGTTTTGATATCCCAAGTATTATTAATTTCATAGCTTTTTCGAATTTGGCTGAATACGATCCTGATGATTTTATTTAACAAATTAAAGGTTAGCTATATGTCAAAATGACATATTAAATATCGACATACCCAAAACCCGGATATACGTCACAAATGATGACGCACACCAAGAAGGGTATTATATGAACTATACTCACATTCAGTATGAAGAATTATTATTATTTTGTAATTGTTATTATTATCATATTATACTCCAATTTTGGAATTAAAATTTTTAAAATGTCCAAAATATTATAAAATTTCTGTCAATGTATAATTCCACACTATTATAATTTAATTTTTATTCCGGATTTAGGTAACTCTAAAATTTTTTCAGATTTGAATGAATTTGAAAGTAACTTCCCTCGATAAATTCTTATTTTTATTCAGTCGAAGATTTTTAAGTCCAAATATTTTTCTACCAAGCTCTGTTCTGTATCAACCCCATCTCATTATTCAAACTTTCAATTTATTTTATTCGATTTTTACTTTGATTAATTTTTAAATTTTTATGCCTTTCAATTCAACTTTCCAAAAATTGATTCCCATTTATTTTTATCTGATTTTTTTTATGATAATCACCAAAAATTTATTCCATTTACTTATATCGCAACGCACCTCAATTTTTCTTATATAACGCTTCTTTTCAAATTTAAATTATTCAATTGGTTTATCCTAAATTTTGACATGCGTTAACATTTGGAATTGACTTCATTTTCTTTTATAAATAATTGACAAAAACCTTCATCATATGTCATATCTGTACAATTTTCAATATTGAAAATCCCTCAAACTTCATCTGTATTTCTCTCATTATTACTATATATTTGTTTTTAATGCATAAACAATAACTGATTGTCCTTCAGTGAATCTCGTATGTTTTTTTTATTGTTTTATTTTGTTTATTATTATATTTTTCAGCTGTTTTTCTGAGTCTTCCATTCACCTTTTTCATCTCACTTTCATATTTCCCATTAACATCCACCATCCATTACCTATCAGGATATTTTCCTGTAAATATAAATTATGGACATTGTTGTGTACTTGAATTTGGTACTTTATTTAAATAACTTTCTACCTTTCTTATATTTTTCTCCCACTCTGCATGTTCATATATATGCATAATACTCTAATTTTTTTTATAATTTCCCTTATATAACGTTATGACATATTACTTTGAGGATGTCTAATGCTAGTATCTGTATCTGTAGAGTAGGGAGAGTGAGTTTAGGACCACAGCACTTAGGCCACATGTGACCCATTGTACGTCCTCCCGAGGAGTTGTCCTCCTAGGTCATCGTCCATATTTCTTCGGCGCCAGCTTCCCAGGGTCGCTCAAGGTGATCCTGGCAAGACTGCATCCTTTGATTCCATCCCATGTCTCTAGGGATTGAGCATGGGTGTAACGCTTGGCTAGTTCCGCAATTGTCAAAGTCTTCAGGCCGTATGTGTCACTGGGTCCTAAAATTTTTAGTCCAGCCGCTTCCATGGCTAAAGAATCGGCAATGCGATTACCCTTACTCCTGTCGTGCCCTTTAACCCAACTCAGGATAATATTGTTATCTACCGAGGCGTTAGCTAAATCTTGATGGCACTCTAATACTAGCCCTGATGTAACACGTTGTCTGTTCAAGGCTAATAGGGCTTGTCTGCTGTCAGTGCAGATTGTTATGTTTTTGCCAGAAATTCCTATTCTGGGTAGTTCATTGGTGCCAATTGAGATACCAGCCAGTTCTGTTTGAACCACGCTGGTATTTTATTCCAATTCCCCACATAATTCTAAGGCTAAGTGATCTGGAGTGAACTCCAAATCCTGAGTCTTCTTTGGTTTTTGATTCGTCAGTATATATGCGTATTGCATTTGCAGCATCTGACTCTGTGTTCTGTTTTATTCGTATTTTGTAGGGTTTATTAAACACAAACTTGGGCTCAATTGCATCATTGGCCGCCTGCAGCAGATGTAGCGCAGTAAGTGCTTCTCGCCATAGGCGAGGGGTTTACACTAGCCGTGCGCAATCATAACATGGCCATTAACGCAACCTGACGTACAAGTTCAGAGGGGTCAGACCAGTAATTAATTCCATTGCCGCGGTTGGTGTTGTTCTCATGGCTCCTGTGATGTTTAAATCGCTGTATTTGATATAATTTTTGGATGGCTGTTGCTTGTAAAAACTTTGGTCCCCATGCAATGGCTCCGTACGTTAGCATAGGTCTTATAATTGCAGTGTAGATACAGGTGACCACACGGGGTGAAAGACCCCATGTGCGTCCCACTGTCCTCCGACATTGCTCATAAGCCCCATATGCTCTTTTTGCTCTGCTCTGTAAGTAAGAGTTTCATGTTAGCTTGTCGAGGGTAATACCAAGGTATTTCACCTCTTCAGAGAACTTGAAGATTTCGGGTAGTTTTAAGCCCGATAATCCTTTTTTCCTGGTGAAAAGGACCATCTCAGTTTTCTTGGGATTGATCGACAGTGAGTGTTCCTTACACCATGTTTCTATTAATTTGAGCCCATCCTGCGCTCTAGATAACTATGTCATCTGCGTATGCGATTGTGTAGAATCCAATATTGTTGGGGTGATTAATCAGACTATCCAGGACTATGTTCCAAATAAGGGGTGATAAAACCCCTCCCTGCGGACATCCCTCCATGACCAGTCCTCTCACTATGATGTCTTTTACCTTGATACTTATTGCTCTACTAGAGAGCATTTTGAGTATTCATTCTACCACTACCAGGGGTACATTCCTGGAGTTAAGTTGCTGAGTAATTATTGGGAACGTTGTTTTATCATATATTTGGATGAAATGGGTTGGGAACTAGCATTTCATCTCTTATATACCTCTCACATAGCCTCTCCATGGTTTTTAAAACGATGTGAGGCTAATAGGTAGGAATGCTTTAAGTAAGGTGTAGTCCATCCTTCCTGGATTGGGTATAAATATTACTCGTACTTTTCTCCACTTTCTGGTAATATACCCCAGAGCTGAGGAGGCTCTGAATATTCCAATCAGGATATCAATTCCCCACTGAAGTAGGGCTGGTCTTATATCGTCAGGTCCTGGTGACTTGAAAGGGGAGAAGCCCGAAATGGCCCACCTTATCTTGTCCTCATCAATTACTGCACTGTGAGGGTGTTGTTGGTACTTCCGCTTAGTTCGTCGTTCCAGGAAAGACAGATCCTGAGAAATGAATTTCCATAAGAATATCAGCGCTCTCTTGGAGGTTGGCGGAGTTTGTCGCCATTTTCCCTCGTCAGGATACTCTTATGGTGGTCGTTTGAGAGTGCCTTCTGTAGAATAGAAACTTGTGGGAAGTCCTCGACTGCCTCACAGTAGGCTCTCCAGGCTGCTCTGTGTTTTTGTCTGCAGACTTTTTTGAACTCTTTGAGTTTGGCTTGGTATACTCCCCAGTCCTCTTTGAGTTTTGTTCGTTTTGCCTTGTTAAAGGTTGTTCTCACTGTCTTTCTAAGGTGTTCCAGTTCAGGGCACCACCAAGTATTGGTTTTGCCATCTGTCTGGACTATCCTCATCGGACAGGATTCCTTATAGGCAATGTCTATTTTGTTTTGAATAGATACTGTGTACCTTTCCAGTTCCTCATTATTGTCAGGAGTCAGGACCTCTGTTTCCCGCAAAGCACCTTTTAAGAGGCGATTGTAGGGAGCTACATCCGCCCTTTTCGGGTCACGGGATTTTACACTGGTCCTGAGATCTTGGCTTTCCGTATAGGTCAACCAGCGGTGGTATGACTTAGAAATGTGATCTGACACTTACCAGTCCTGAATTTTGTTTGATATTTCAGCTGTCGCCAGCGTAATATCTATTAATGTTTGGCTACGGGCGGCGTTAAGAAATGTCGGCTCCGCGCCTTTGTTTAAGACTGTTAGATCTTTTTTAATTATATATTTATATAGAGGCTTGTATGTATGTATGTATGTAAATTGGGGTGACATTCACTGAGACCTAAAAGATCTATTGTGCCCCCTTACTTCTACTTAGTTCCTGAGGAAAGTCTCAGAGACTAGTAGCTCCTTTAGTCCTATTTCCCGGAGGAATTTTGGTATATCTGCAGGCTTTAGCTTAGGTAAATGCCCCTCTTCAATCCAGTCATCTCCAAGGTGTTGTGCCCTAGGAGTCTGAATTGCTGTGCAGTTCGCAAGTATGTGGATGGAGGTTTCTTCTTCCATACCACAGAATCTACATTCTTCTTCCTCAACTATTTTGAGCTTTTTCAGGTGCCCATTCAGGCGACAATGTCCTGTTAAAACTCTCAGTGCAGTTTTACTTTGACTTATGCATTCATTTGATCTCAACAGGTTGTAGTCACCCAGAAGAATCTTTGATTGCCTGAGTCTTACTAGATCTTTCCAATGGTCAGATCTTTTATTTTCTTCGGCTTTGCCTATTTCTTCCAATATTACATTGGAGCTGATACCGCAAAAGGGTTCCGGCCCCCAAAAGGGTGTTCCAGTCCCCCTCTTTGCTAGTTCATCTGCTATTTCATTTCCTTCTATCCCTGTGTGTTCTGGAATCCACAGTAAGGTGACTATATTGTTCTCGCCTAGTTCATTTAGTTTGCCTAGGCATTCCCACACCATTTTGGAACTGATAACACAAGAGCTCAGTGCTTTAATGGCTGCTTGACTATCCGACATTATGATAATCCTTTGCCTTCTATATCCTTTATCAATATTGAACTGGGAACACTTTCTTATGGCGTGAATTGCCGCTTGAAAGATACTCGGGGTTTTTCACAAGCTTTCAGAGTGTTTGGTTCCTGGCCCGTACACTCCTATCCCAGTTCCTTCTATTGCTTTTGAGCCATCTGTGTACCATTGAATGGCATTCTTTCCAAGTCTGGTAATGGTATTTGGATCCCATTCCTTCTTGCTGCTTAATTCCGTAACGAATTTCTTTGAAAAGTTATACTTTTTCATCATACCATCTTGTGGCATGTCCCAGGTTTTCTGATTTCTAAGAAGTAAGGAGGTGATTTTTTTTAATGATTCCTCTCTACTTAGTCTGTATCTTGTTCTTTCTGCAACACTTTCCACCACCATATGTAGTGGTGTGAGGTTGAGAATAACTTCCATGGCTGCCGTTGGCCATGTTCTCATTGCTGCTGTAATGCACATACAGGCTAGTCTTTGAATTTTTGAGAGGTTTTCTCTCGTTGTCAATAGGCTAGTTCTACTACTCCACGCAATGGCTCCATAAGTGATAATATGGCAGTGTACATCCAGCTCAGGATTTTTGGATTGCACCCCCAATTTCTCCCTGCCAGATTCCTGCACACCATTAGAGCCATTTTTGCCTTGGATATAATCTCCTTTTCGTGTTTGTTCCACAGGAGTTTACTGTCTAGAGTCAAACCTAGATACTTGACTTCCTGTCTCCATTCAACCTCGCTCCCATTAAGTTTAATGGTTTTGAGGTTGAGCTTTCTTTTCTTAGTGAAGGCTATTAAGATGGTTTTGGTGGGGTTGATGTTGAGTCCCACTTGCCTACACCAGCTATTTGTATAGTTCAGACCCTTTTGTACGATGTCACAAAGGGTATTTTCGAATTTTCCCCTGGCTGTTATGACAATATCATCAGCATATCCTTGGCAGGATATTCCGAGGTCAGTCAAACCACACAGAAGTTCGTCAACCGTCAGGCTCCACATTAATGAGGATGCTACTCCTCCTTGTGGACATCCTCTGGTTGTACAGATGGAGACAATGTCTTTGCTCGTCCTCGTCTCTGATACTCTAGTGGAGAGCAGTTCCGACATCCATTTGGATGTTGTGCTGTCTACACCTCTTCTATTTAATGCTATTGACAGCCTCATAAGGAGTATTGTCATAAGCTCCTTCTATATCCAAAAAGGCGCTCACTACGGCTTCTTGGTTGTCTAGAGCACCTCGGATATCCTCCGTCAGTTGTACCAGTGCAGTCTCCGTAGATCTGCCTGCCCGGTAATCATGCTGATGCAGGTGGAGAGGTAGTCTCTCTAGGATTTCCGCTCTAATGTAATTGTCAATAGCTTTTTCCATCGTTTTGAGGACAAACGATGTTAGGCTAATTGGTCTGAAGGATTTGGGGTTTGTTGTGTCCATTTTTCCAGCTTTTGGAATGAAGGTTACTATTGCCCTTCTCCATGCTTCTGGTATATAACCCAGTTCTAAGCTGCTTCGACTGATCCTAACCAAATGTGGTATAATTTCGTCTTGTCCTTGCTGGAGCAATGCTGGGAAAATTCCATCAGCTCCCGGTGCCTTGAATGGTGAAAAGCTGTTCATAGCCCATTTTAACCGTTAGTTGCTACAAATGTGCTTAGCCATTGTAGTACTTTCTCTCGAAGGTCTGTTATGACCTTCGAGAGGACTATCTCCCCTATTTGGGCTACTCCCAGGAAAATGAGTTTCTAGTAAGAGTTTCACTCGTTCTTCCTCATTTTCGGTATATTTACCGTCTGGCTTCCTCAAAGCCATATCTGTGTTGACCCTACCTTTTGCCATGAATTTGTAAAGTCTTGCCGCAGCAGGTGTTGTGTTTATATCTTCACAGAATTTTCTGAAGCTATTTCTTTTAGCTTTTCTAATTTCCTTATAGTAGGTGTTTCTCACCTCGGTGTATCTCTACCAGTCTCCGGTGAGTTTTGCTCTATTAAAAGGTCCCGGGTTTGAGATCTTAATTCTGACAGATGTTTATTCCACCATGGTGCATCTCTGCTGCTTCGTTGTTCTTGAAGAGGGCAGCTCGATTCAAATGCATCGATTATTGCCCTGTTCAGGTCCTCAAGCTCATTTTCCAGATCGAGATGGTGCTTAGCCCTCCCTTTCCTCTGGATATGTGCTAGGTTTTCTTCCAGACAGGTGTTCTAGTTGTCCCAATCTGTTTTTCTTGGTTTTCTTCTGGGGCTCACCTCAGGTTGGCCTATTTCTAACTTGAGACTTACCTCGGGCGTTGATATCCCTGCTGCCCCAGCTCAAGTGGTGAGAGTTTGAGTCGCATCCCAAAATGATCTCCACTCTCTGGTTGAGACAGTGATCCACTAGTACCTCCATCTCTCTAGCCGGTGATAGGGTGGCTGCATCTAAAGGGAGGTAGACCGATGCGAGTATTAACGCCGTATATTTGCCTTTTCCATCTGGACATTCCACTCTAACCGCAGTAAGGTCTGAGGTGCAGAATTGTGCCATCGGAAGGGCTTGGTATATCCTAGGAAAGTATACAGATGTCCTAGGTTGCTGATTGCTTGGTAAGCTGAAAATTTGACCAGTTAGGCTACTGAAACCAGTAATTCTGTTCTTTATTATTCAGAACTCCTGGATCAACGCTATTGCACCCTCCAGTACATCAAGGTGGCGACATAGTGTTGCCGTTGCCGCCTTTTTGTGTTGGAGGTTGCATTTTATGATATTTACCTTTTTTTCCAACGTCCTTGCCCATGGGAAAGGTGGTAAAAGGTGAAATTTATTTTAGAGGTCCATCCGATCCTCCGCTAGGGGAGAGACGACCTCGTTGAGTTCAGGTGCTTCTTTCGTCAGGTCATCGATTGTCATCTGTTCGGATGATTCGACGTCCTTTTCGGGACCCATGGTGGTCTTGGTGTCGATATCCACTTTAGGTGGCTCGACTTCAGTCTTCAGAGGTACCCTCTGCTTCTTTTTTTGTTGCCATTATTGTCAATGAGGTAAACACGTAGCTTATCCCCATCGACTTCATCTTGAGGACAGCCATATTCTCGTCTCCGATCCCGAAGGCGAAGAGGTGTCCTTGTGGGCTTTCCTTTGCCTCATGGTGGAAAGTGCACTATCTTGCTAGTACATACTATATTTACATTATTCTCTAATCTCCATTTTCTGAATGTTTTATTTTGAAAATAACTGGCATTATCCACTACTATTGTTTCAGGAAACCCATATTCTTTTGAATATTTTTCTAATTTTCATTTTACTGTGTTACAATTAGTTTTATGACCAGGAAATATTCTTATAAATTTTGAAAATTGATTTGCTATTACTAGCATCTGTACTGGTTATTAGCCATACTCACCCTACTAACATTATAGCAGCGAAAATCCGAAAAGCACAACAGATAAGTCCAGATAAGAACACAAAATTGCGATCACTTGGCTCTCTCATTATATTGGAATATTAGGCAACGAAAAGGTGGACAAATGTGATCGTGAACCAACAGAGGAATCTACAGAGTAACAGGTATTGTGACTAGAGATGCAAAAAAATACGAAGAATCGAAAGTGCAAAGTGCGAGTAAATGTCGATAGAATCACCCGACGCCACATCTGGAAGAATCAAAGCTTATGGTGAATTGTAGTTCCCTAAAGTAACACAAAAAATCGCGAGTCGATATGTGATGAGTGTAGCCTTTTTTTTGTTCGTCCCTGACAAATTCAATGCGGAAACAGCCAATCACAAGATTCCCACATCTATAAATAAAGATCATGGACCAATCTGCCCCTACAAAAACATCAATTTTTCATGTGGAATTGATATGAAAATAATTTAAACTGAGAAATATTACCCAACGATAATGTCTCTCTTGGTTGATGCGAAGTGTAAAAAATTTGAATGGGTTCAGAAAAGCCTATCATAATTTTGGAAATATTGAGATAAAAGTTTTTCTGCCATTTGATGCTGGACTACAAGAACATTTGAACTGCTTAATATCAAATAGTTTCGGAAGAATTAGAATTTTCGAATGACTCATTTCAAAGATCTTCTTTGAACAACAAATTTGGGTGATTTAGGTAGACCACCAGGATTTCATAGAACGGAATCGAATATCCAGTTATAAGTTACTCTTTCATTATATACTAGGGGAAGGTCTTTCTGTTATTGATAATGGTTCCGAATCAACCTCACAATAGACAAGTGGTGCTCTATTTAACGATCCTCTCAAATTTTCCGAACAATAAGATAAGGAATTGCGCGATATCTACTGAATCTTCGTTTAAGATCATAAATTGTATTCAGCATAAAAATACGTCCAACACAAGTTGTGGAATATCGTGGAACAAAATTACTTATTGAACTGGATATAAAAATTCACCATAATCGTACCCTGTGAACGGTTTCACTTCAATAATTAACAGTTGTGATGCGAAAGAAATTCGCAAAGCAATGACCTTTTTCTACCACGAAAACTGTCCACATAAGAGATAATTACAATTATTCACAGTGTAACAAAAGCTTAGAAAAGCGAAGAAGAGAAGTTCGGAGAGTGTTCAACCGAGCAAAATAGTCAGATACCTGGGAGCTTAATCAAACTACTCTAACAAATCATAACAAGCAGGGAAATCAGGAAGACAAAGCGGGAGTCTTGGAAGAAGTTCTGTAAAAAAATTTCTGACATACCTTGCGGGTACCAGAATTCACAAGTTTCTCTCTAGTAAGTCGATTGCGGAAATCAGGTCGATGAAACCTCTAAAAAAGAACTTTGGGAGCTTTTGATTGAATTGTATTTTCCATTTACCTGGATTGGTTCATTTGAAGACCTTTAAACATCTTCCAAAGAATGCATTCAAATCAGTGTTACACTATAGCAGGCATGACCAACAGACTTTTATCAGGCCACTGTCGTCTGAATCATCAGATAGTAGAACTTGAACTGTCGGAATATCTGACGTGACGTCTTTGTTTTGAAATGCAGCAGATTATTTACTTTGTGCCTGCCCACCGCAGTTCAAATCAAGTATCTGATGTTTGGCAGGGACTCTTCCGCACCCTTATACCTAAAATATTATTTAACGAATGAACTAATCGGCTTTGTTGAGGAGCAGAATTTTTTTGGTGGAATATAAATGATTATTATCCACAATAGACTCTTACTAGTCGCAGTGGAGAGCTCAATAGACCCAACATAGTTCTAGCCCAACCTAACCCACTCACCATTTCCCTCAGCTCTCTGGCTCTGTGATTCAATTTGTAACTGTAGTTTGTTGAAATATACCAAACCTCACAAATCGTCATATTATTTTGAGAAAATTATCCTGTCCAAGATATTTTCCAATAAAATGAACTACTCATTTCATATTTATGTTTTTATTGAAAGTTTATGAAAAAGCAATATCATCTCATTATCATTTTTTATTTTCGCTTTCTGAGCAAAAAAACTGTTATTTAATATAATTGATACTTCGCATGTTAATTTTATCGATACTTTTATAGAAATTAATCTCTTTCCAATAAAACAATATAACGGTGGTTATTTAAAAGTTTGATTCGGAATATACCCACTTGGGAAATGAATAGTGCTTTAACTTTATTCAAGCTTGTCATTCCGGTGAAATTAGCAGCTCCATTATGAGGGGTGAGTGTGGTATTACAAATATATGTATGCATTATATATAGTAGTATAGTATAACAAGTTTTGAAAGATTGGGTTATATCTGGACCACAGTTACATTTGAAGTCCTTGTACGTTCATGAAAGCATTTGAAAATTTTTGTTTTCAAGTTAAAATTTTCCATAGACATTTGACAAATACTTAAAGTGGATAAGAAACTCTACGTGAAATCATGATTAATGAGTTTAAGCATATGAAGTTTCTGGTGTGATCTTGATAAGTTTCATGTATTCGGAATTGTTTCAATACAACAAGATTGAGAGAATTTCCCGCTTGAATTGAATAGTTTCGTAGGAATATGGAAGTATTCCAATTAACTTGTGCTCTTAAAGAACGAAGCTTATGACATAAATTTTTGAAACGTTACATATCGGCAGGAAAGAACCTCGAAGCACTTATCATCCCGATGGTTTAGTCTAGTTGGAAACTGAAGAAAACGCTAGAAATCGTAATTCACAAAATTATAATCATTTTCAACGGTGGTAATGGGAAAAATTCTTTTTTTTTTTTCAACTACTGAGACATATTCTGTCCAAATATTTATTGAAACATATTCAAACATTTGCGTAGGATGCTGCGTGAGGTACGACTCAGTTTAGGAGCCAGTAATATTCCATAGATTCATACTGTTTTTTTGCACTCCTCATATTTGGAGCACTATATTAGAATGTTTTCAACTGGTTCTTATTTGGAGTAAACTCTGGTGTTTTAGCAAATGAGAGATGATAGGATAATTGAGTGTGTCCTATCATTGATCTTGTAAGTAGTACTGGGATATTTTCTTCAATGGTACATTCACAGGATTTCACAAAATAATATTGTACATACTTATGTGTTACAGTTGGAATGTGATAATTACGAAATCAGTATTTTCAGAGTATTTTAAAACTCAAAAGTAGCTCAAACAATAATATTGAATTACTACATAATAAGTCATAGTATTTGTAGTATGACAAAACCACGTAGTTTCAAGGTAAACTCTTTTTTTGGAAATCAACTACGAAAGCTTAGTGAAAAATGTATTGCATGTATAAATGTCAACTTGTCAAAACTGTTAATATTAATCCCAGTCATATAATTGTATAATTGTATAAAATTATAAACAAAAAAATTAACTCATTTGAGATATTTTCCCTAATTAGATTCAGTGTCCCATCTAGAGTGACTCGACATAATTTAATGTTCAACATACCTTTCACTCGTACTTCACTACATTCGCCTCTTGTAGCCATGTTACGATTAGCCAATGAATATAATGCATTATTAAATTTGAATTGGTCAGGAAGTCAAAATGTTTTTCGCACAAATATTTTAAAGTCGTTAACTGATTTAAGCATGTAACTTAGTATTTAAACCAAATAACCTTGCTTTATTTCGTACTTTTATATATTAATCTTATACTTTGTTTCTTTTTTCTTTATGTTTCATTATTATCCATGTAATTAGATCCTAGTGGTCTGTTTGAATATAAATAAATAAATAAATAAATAATATCATGTTGGAAAGTCTATCAAAATGACACTGATGTGAAAACGTCTATATATGGAGTGCAATATTGCTCAGGAGCATGTTCAGAAATAGCACATTTCTTCCCTACAAAGAAATGCTCTAATCCGGGTATCGTCGTGGAAGTTTTCTGTCTCGTGCAGGACTTCTTCTATAAACTTTAGGGTCATTTTTTAAAGGTGAATCTTCTTGTAAATCTAATTCGTCTATGTCAGAGTGGTGGACATCTTTTGAAGTAGATGGTTCACATTGATTTGGGTGTTTTCTAATGGAAAATTTCGAAGTAGAGGGTTGTTCTAGATCTAGAGGAATTCTTAGCGAAAAGTTGGCATTTTGATTTTCATCGGCGTCATCATTGGAAATTGAATTCGGTATAGGCTCGGTTCTTCGTTTTCTTAGATGCTAGTTATGCTTACGTCGAAGCTGTCCATCTATGTTTACATGATACGGAAGAGGACCATTTTGTTTAACAATTTGACCAGCAACTGAACCTTTGGTAAGTGGATTATTTACCCATACAGCTTCGCCTTCATAAAAATTTGTTTGTGGTCTTATAAATTTATCATGATTTTTCTTCTGTCTAATACATTCCATATCGATATTTTTGGCAATATCAGGTTTCAACAAATCAAATTTGCTTCTGAGGTTACGACCACTAGTTCACTAGGTGTTCTGCCGGTTGATCTTTTGACGGTATTTCTATAAGAAAACAGAAATGACTGAAGCCTGTCGAATTGACTATTCTGTTGGTCGCTAGATCTCATTCGTTCCATAAGGGTTCTCACTGTTCGTTCAGCTAAGCCAGTTGATTTTGGATCATATGGTGTAACCTTTATGTGGGATATTCCATTTTCAGCACAGAAGTCTTCAACACTGTCGGACGTTAACTGAGGACCATTATAGGTTACTATTATTTTTGGTAAACCAAAACGTACAAAAGTTTCTTTTAAAACTTTTATGGTAGTGTCTAATGTAATATCAGTCATGCAAATTATTTCCAACCAATGGGTATAAGAATCAATTAGTACCATTCACATTTTGCCCTCAAATACTCCAGCAAAATCTAGGTGAAGACGCGACCACGGCTCACGAGAGATATCCCAAGAATACAATGGAGATTTCTGATCATTCTGTCGTGCATCTTGGCAGAAAATACATTGTTCAGTCACACTAGTCAAATCCTTGTTTATATTTGGCCAGTAAACATGTAACTTAGCTAATGATTGCATGGCTGTGATACCTGGATGTCCATCATGTAGCATAGCTGAGATTTTTTATTGTCAAGATGTAGGTATACAACCGCGACCTTTCCATAAAAGCATGTCTTCCTCAATCGATAACTCATCTCGTTTTTCATAAAAAGTGTGGAAACTACTATCAAGGCTTTTCTTATCCGGCCAATATGATTTTACAAAGGTCATAACTTTTGGAATGATGTCATCCTTAACCATCTGTGATTTTAAAATTTCTTTCCTTATTGGTAATTTTTGTACTCTTAGCCGCAGTAATTTAGCATGATTGGGAAACTGAACACAGCTGGAGCAATCCAATGGAAGTCTTGAAAGTGAACCGATAGGAGAATTTTCTTTCCCAGGTTGGTATTCTATGTTATAGTTGTAACTGTTTAGTGTCATTGCCCAACGTAATAATTGGTTACTTGCAATTTTGGGAGTTTCTAGAGTCTCTCCAAAAATTCTTTCCAAGGATTTATAGTCCGTTAAGAGGGTGAAACGTCTTCCATACAGATACTGTTGAAATTTGGTGACAGCGTATACTAAGCCTAACGCCTCCTTGTTCATTGTTGAGTAGTGTTATTCTGAATCCTTAAATGATCTTGAAGCAAACGCGATCGGTTTTAGGCTTCCATCCTTATATTTATGGGAGAGAACCGCTCCTGTACCCACGTTACTTGCGCCACTGGTCACCTCCAAATATGTATCAGGATCATAATGTACCAACGTGTCTTGAGATGTTAAGGTTTCTTTAAGGTCATTAAATATGACGGTATCTTCGGATGTCCAATGCCACTTTGTATAATTCTCAAGATGTCGGTGTAAAGGTACACATTTCACATGAAGATTTTCGATGAATCGACCATAATATGTTATAGCTCCTAAAAAGGATCTCAATTGACTAATATTTTGCAGTAGTGGCATATTCTTGATGGCTTCAATTCATTCTTCGGTTGGGTGTAAACCATTTTCATCGATTCTATGGCCCAAGTATGTTAATCCGTTCTTAAGAAGCTCACACTGCTGACTTTTGAGTCAAAATTCCAGATGACTGTAGCCTTTCTAGAACTTGTCTTTAGCGATAATTGTGTTCTGCCAAATCAGATGAGGTCACTAATATACCGTCTAAATAGCAAACAACGCTTTCAATTCCAGAAAGGATTTGATCCATAGTACGTTGAAAAAGTGATGGAGCAAAACTTATGCCAAAAATAGCCTTTATAAGTTGCAATCAACAAGTACTTTCATGAATCGGGATGGACCCTCATTTGCAAATAAGCATCTTTCAAATCTATTTTTGAAAAATATTTTCCTCCGGATAGTTTGGATGTAATATCTTCAAAACGTGGCAAGGGGTATTCATCAATCCGGACGTGTTGATTAATGGTCACTTTAAAATCGGCGCAAATCCTTACTCTTCCATCGGACTTCATTGCCACAACGATTGGAGAAACCCACTCAATCGGTTGCTGGGTAGTGTCAATAGGTTCTAGGACGCCTTCTTCTACAAGTCTATCAAGTTCTGCAGACATCTGGTTTTGGAGAGCCAGTGCTACATATCTTGGACGAAAACGCTTTGGAACTACATCACGATTAATGTAAATTTTTGCGAAATAGCCTTTGATTGTGCCAAGGCGATGCCCAAAAAGTTCCTGATATTCTCGTAAAATATTTTGCATTATGTCTTGATCCTTGTTCTTCTTTGGTCACATGGTAAATTTTGGCTCCGTCTGGAAATGGTACTTTAAAAGCTAAACACCAGTCTAATACGAAGAGTGGTTTATCTTCATCATCGGTTACGTAAATAGGAAGTTCTAGTCTTTTGTCAAATGCCTTTACATTAACCATCGATTTACCCATCGTTTTTATAGGATTTTCGCCGTATGCAATTAAATTATCCGATAGCTCTAGAGTTGGTTGACCAATCTTCTCCCATGTATTCTTTCCTATTACAGCATGCACAGCGCCTGGATCGCAGAGCATGTTCAGATGTTTTCTATTTACCCGAACATCTAGAATTACTCTGGTAGCTGCGTTAACTCTTCTTATTTGTGAGACATTCCCCTTTGATACTATTTCTTCGTCAGAAAACGATGACTGTTCTGAATCGGAGGGAATGTCACTATCGGCGTCGTTTCTTATGCAACGTGTATGCTTTGGTTTACTTCGATTTGCAGATTTGGATGACTGTTTGATGATAGCGTTTCCTTCTGTCACACATCTCTTGCAAAATGATTCTCTTCACCACATAGGCTAGATTTCTCACCAAATGCTGGACAATGTCTTTGTCTGTGTTCTGAATCAACGCAATAAAAACAATCCAAGTCCGGTTCAAGATCACGAGTTTTATGTTTCTTATTATTTCCAATGGTCTTGTTTAACCGATTATTTCATTGAGAGCTTGATTTATGTATAGATGTTTGTAGATTTGCCAATTGTCTTGTCTGTATTGATGCCTGTTCTAGTAAGAGAGCTGTTGATTCCACGTCTTCTAGTTTTGTATCAGATTGTGAGTGTTTTTGAATGATTTGTTCCTGCCATTCTTTGTTGTTAATACCAAAAATTAACTGATCTCTTATTCTTTCGTCTAAATTTTATCCAAAACTGCAATCCCCTGCCAATGTATGTAGTCTGTTGATGTATTCTGTAATTGTCCCGTTAACGTTTCGAAAACAGCTTGCAAAATTTACTCGCTCAGCCAAAATGTACACCTTTTTTTCATGAAAACGATTTAATGTTTCCACCAGTTCCGAATAGGTCTTAGTAGTTACTTTAGCTGGTTTGTAATAGTCTACAAGTAACTTAAAACATGTGGACCTACTTTGGAAAGTAACAAATTGCGTCCAACTCCAGCTCAAATCTCTGTAGGTAGTATTCACATGGCTCTGTATTGGGATCAAATGTACTAAACTGGAAATTTTTGAATATAGATGTTTCGGGTTCGAATATTTCGTTTCCTCGTCGCCAAAATGTAGTATGACAAAACCACGTAGTTTCAAGGTAAAATCTTTATTGGAAATCAACTACCAAAGCTTAGTGAAAAATGTATTGCATGTCTGTCAATCTGTTAAATATCTATCCCCAATCATATCATATTTGAAAGTCTATCAAAATGACACTGATGTGAAAACGTCTATATAAATGAAGTGTTCCAATATTGCCCAGGAGCATGTTCAGAAATACCACAGTATTCAAAATGTATGAGCTTGACTACAGATAGTGTCCTATCCAAAAACAATATTCATAGTATCTTCAGCAATGTTATTTGTTTTTTAATTCGGTTTCAAGACCAGCCTTATCCATACAATCGTCCAGACAAATTTGTTTAAAAAATTCTCTACAATACGCCATTTGGTTGATACACAAAATATTGAGATTATCAAGGAAATTTGCACTGGGAAATAAACCACAGGTCACTCCATTAAATATTTTGTATGTGGTTACTTTAAAAATGCATAAGCTCATTTATTGACTAACCCAGCAAATACTCTATTGTGAACGATGATTGATAGAAATTTATGTTGGTCAACAAGAACATTTTTCTTAGGTGAAAGATGGATATCTAACAACCCATTGAGTTCATCATAACTCAACTCTGTTGCTTTTCGGAGTGCAGCAAAATCAGAGACCATTGTGAAGTTGTTGGCTCCTAATGAATTCAGAAGAATTATGACTAGTCACTAATTATCTCCCATACTTGAATTATTTCAGTCTAGGATATATAATTTCTCAGATATTGAGGCAAGCGATGAGACCTGGCAGGACGGAGTGGCTGTTGGTCTTCATTGGGTGGAGAGGCTGGAGGACGACCTGGCGTCGATTGATTTGGACGTTGGCTTGGTCTTGCTCGAATTGTGACTAAGTGTGTTACTAAGGTCTGGTATCTGCTGATGCACTTCAGCTGGAGAGTCAACTTCATCCGCAAATGCCACTTTCTTTTTGTTGATGCGTGACTTGATCAATTGGTCGATGTGACGCTTGAATATGAACCCATCGTCCAATTTTACTGAGTAGTGCAGCTGACCAAATTTCTTTACGACTGTTTCCGGTTTCCACGAGTTTTTGTTGTTCCCGTAGTAGCGTGCTAACACTGGGTCTCCCACACTTGAATGTCGTGCTGGTCTGGATGGTACTGCTGGTTGCACTACTTTGGTCGGTTTCATGTCTGAGAATGAGAATATCTCTTCAGGGTCGATGATGTGCAGAATTTTCGGTATTTTGATCTATTTTATGCAGTTCAATTTTCATCTGTAGTATCCATGATCTCCCTATGATTGCATCGTAGTGCTCTGGCACAATGAAGAGTTCATTCTCTATTGTCCTTCCATTGTAAGAAGCACGAACTATTACTATACCATCTGGAACAAATGGGCGTTAAAGAATTGAAGTTCAGGCGCTGACAACATCGGTACACTCAGATTCATCTGGTGAAACTTATCTCTTGGAAGGCAGGTTATCGGTGAACCAGAGTCTACCTCAAATTCAGTTGGATGACCTTCAATTTTGATGGTTATTTTGAATTTATCTTTGATGTGGTTGATTGTTCAAGAAAACTTCTCTTCTACTTTTTGAATATCATAGTCATGTGAAGTTTATTTGATTGGCTGATTCTGGAGGATTGTTTGAATGCACACTTGAGAAATGTGGCCATTCTTCTTGCATTCAGAATATTTGGAGTTGGAAGCATAGCATTCCCTTGATAAGTGATTATATTTGCCACATCGAAGGCACAGGCCATCAATACCCAATTCTTTGAAATTTGTCTGTTACTTGATCGGGATTGAGATCGATGTTGGCTATGATGTCTTGATTTGATATGGGTTTGTGAGCGGCTGCGAAATTTTGAACGGTTTCTTTGGTTTGATTCAATTTTGTTGATGTCCACCGTAGCTGCTGGTTTCTGGGCAATAACTTTCGAATCAATTTTAGATGTTTCCAGGACAATGGCTTTCTCAACAAGGCTGTTGAAGTTTAAGGAACTGGACTGTAGAAGTTGTTCTCGGATGCTGTTGTCCATCAACCCTCTAATGACCTGAGCCCTAAGGAAGATATCAGCGATAGACGTCTTGCACTCGCCTGGTGAAACGGAGTCACAATCTGTCAACTCACCTCGAAGCACTGCTACAAAGTCAGGAACAGACTGTTGGTCGACTTGATAGATTGATAGAAATTGTTGTTAGGCAACAAGAACATTTTTCTTAGGTGAAAGATGGATATCTAACAACCCAATGAGTTCATCTTCACTCAATTCTGTTGCTTTTCGAGGTGCAGCAAGATCAGAAACCATTGTGAAGATGTTGGCTCCTAATGAATTCAGAAGATCTCGGGCACAGTAGGGTTTATTGTTCAGGACATTTTTCATATCAAGATAATTTTAAAATCGTTGTTTGTAATTGCGAAAAGACTCTCTCCTTGAATCATAAGAGTCGAAATAAGGAAGCAGAGCTGTGTTTACAACTGGTATGAATTTATTTGATCCATCACTTATCCTTCGTAGTGGAGGGGAAGGTGATCTAGGCTGCTGAGAGTGAATCTGGGAAACAAGCTGTGTAATCATGCTTTGTTGAAGCTCCATGAAACGTTGGAATTGATCAGGATCCATATTGATGACAGTTGCGAATTAGCAAGTAAAAAACTAAAAAACGTTTAAGGATCGGAGAGAATGTTGTTGACAAGCTAGATAAGTCAATCTATTTGATTATCGATCTGCTCTTGTCGATCATTTGAGTATTGAATAAAGGTTGATGAGTGATTACTTGCTTTTACCAGTTTAATCTTCAATTTGACCAGAGATTGTTGATAAAAACGCCCGGAGTTGATGTTTAAGAGGTTCTTTGGTGCTTGATAATTTACGTGTTACCTCGCAAATTTTCGATGTTTCACACTCATCGCCAAAACTATTGTGACCGAGGTAGTATAAATGATATTGATGGGCGTAAACTGGTTTATATTTAACAGATGAATTCACACGGATCTCTGCATACACTTATATTGACTGACAGGTTGACATTGACTGAGAGGTTGAGAGAACTATATTTCTTACTTACTACTAATACTAAACAACTTATGACTAGTCACTACATACTCATTGTAATTTATTTCAAGAAAGAGGAAAAAACTGGGGTCTCACCTTAAAAAAGATAAGACCCATTGGTTATACACAAGGGTTGTTACACCAATTATAGCCTATGGATCAGTAATCTGGTGAACAAATACACCGCAGAGCACATCCTATGACAGTGCGACTGCCTGGCGAATGTGCGGTTTCTCGTAATAGGCGATGAGAAGCCAGCAACATTGAAGGTTCAGTTTCGAGGCTGATTGGCTATATAAAAAGAGTCGGGCTGGAGAATGTAATCTAGATTCACAGGTCCTCCGTGCTCCGAAGGGTTGGGTGAGAGAGGCTGTATGGTGAGAGTGATTCACCCCTAATAAAAGGGGGATACCAAGACGCGAATGCCAATGAATGGGGATCGTCACGAAGGGAGTTATTCCTGCTTTATTGTGTTCATTTCGTGTGAGTAAGTCCACATTAATGTCTCCTAAAAATATACAGATATTGTCGTTACTACAAGTTTCTTCTAAAAATTTGGTGAGATTTGAATTAAACCCCTGTATATTGGAATTTGGTGATCTGTAAACAGCCATCACCATAGCGGTCTCCATTTTATTTAATTGTATCTGTATTTTGAGTGCCTTAATGTTATCAAATATCTCTACGCAGATTACGTTACCTTGGTGGCCACTGCAACAGCAGCAGCGGACCTGGAGATGAATCTAAATGAGGCCATTAGGCAGGTTAGATGTTGGCTGAGAGGCTGGGACATGGGACTCGCAGCGGAGAAGACCGAAGTAATTGGTCTAATAGGACATATAGTGAGGGGGATTAGATTTGAGCTAGGGGACACGGAAGTAATACCAAGGGCGGATCTGAAATATCTGGGAATTTGACTCCAAGAAGGAGGGAGCTTCAGGAAACATTTAAATGAAGTAGTCCGGGGAAGGCTACAGCTTTGGGACAAACTGGATTCTTCGTCGCCACAGGAAGATAGATTACTTCATTACGTAGGCACTGTCCGGACTTGGCTATTTTAGGGAATACACCAAAAAAATCACCTGTATCTACTGTGGAGACCGAGATGATTCGGAACATACCATTTTCAGTTGTCAGAGATGGAACATAAAATATAAATTGTCTGGATAGGAAGATAGGATCAAAATTAACTGGGGCAAATATGTTAGAGTTGATGACGCTAAAAAAGGAAAAGTGGAAGGTTATAAGGAAATTTATTAGAAATCTCATGAGCCAGAAGCAGAGGAAAGAGCGAGCCCATCGGTGATGGCAGAGGCAGTTTTCGGCTCTGAAGAGGTGGTTCCAGGGTCAAAACGAGACTTGGTGGCGACCGAGGTGATTTTAGTGCGGTGGGCTTTGGTTGGGGCCCCTAAATGATGCAAGATATCGAGACGGGATTGAATCCTTGCCGGAGACATCCCCACACTCACACGGACCACATTAGATCTAAAATTTCGCAGTGGAATAGGCCGATAAGCAATCAATATCACGACCTGGTTACAGAAACATTCAACAATCTTGTCTATAGTACTATTGATAATGATTGAAATTGGCTTTATGGTGAAGTAATAAATCAATTTCTGAAAACTATGTAAAATAATTGTAATTGGTACCAGAAAACTTATTATCTGAAGTACCCAGCATTCCTAATAATTACGGTTGACATGAACTATATTCGTATTACAGAGGTACTCATTGAAACTTTCTCTTCGCTGCAGAACTACATTTCATAAAAATGGAAATGAACTATACACTGTTAAACAATAAACTATATGCAAATAACGATAACATGAAGCGCATCCCGCATCCAACAGTTCTTGATGGAAACTTGGCAAATAGCTATTGACATTTCTGAGATGTGCATATACGACTTTCATGATGAAAAACTGAATTTGGTACCTATGAGTGTAAAGTATTGAATGTGGTAATAAGTAAAAATCTAACGCTGGATGATCTTATCAGGCTTATCCCAAAGTTAATATATAGGGATAAGCACTTTCTTAGGAAAATACTTCACTCTGGGGCAAACCACCATCAAGGCAAGGACGGCTGGAGGATGATCACAAGAAGGAGGGATATTACCGTTAAAATGGGCAACCTTAACAGACGACCTTACCACGGAATTGTCGACAACAGACTTTACTATCTGGTTACTCAGACGACGCTCGTATAGTAGCCAGGGGCAACTTTGCTGCGGTGGTATCGGAATGGATTTAAACAGCCTTAAATATAATTGGTATACAAAAAAAAACTTACAGTAAATGCTCAAATAACACAAATTATCAATTTCACTGAAAAGACGGCACCACAAGGAAAACAACTACTCGATCCATAGTTTGGAATTGCTTAGGTGGCTTGGATGCACTAGGAGACCATTGCAAGGTAGCCTGGGTACCAGGGCAGGAGTGTCATGAAAGAAAAAGAAAGCTGATTAAGTTGATAGTAGAAGCTATGAGCAGATTCTGATACCTGAAAGAGGAGATTTTGGAATGCCTGGCAAATGCGCGGTTTCTTAAACTAGGCTATGAGGTACCACTGGAAAGAAACTACATGGTAGGTTGATTAGCTACAAAAAAAGAGTCTGGCTGGAAAATATAAAGTAGATTCAGAGGACCAAAATGGATCTGAAAAGATCGCAGTGGAATAGGCCAATTAGTCACCTCATCAAATATATCTGGGTATATGAGCACTTTGGCTTTTTCTATCAAATGCAATACGGAGAAGGTTGAACAGTAATTGTGCTCAAAATTTTAAATGTGTGTGCCTGCTAGAATAACACTAGAATTTTCATGATCGGTGAGTGTGCCAGTGACAAAATTAAGGAAATTTGACTCGCAACAGTTCTCAATCCATATATTCAAAGTGAATATAATTGATTTGATTAATTTATGCCCTCTTGGTCACCGAAAATTCAGGCATCTACTTTAATCCCAAATGGAGTATCAGGAGGATCGAGAATATTCTGAAGGCGTCTAAAGGGCAAAAGACAAACTAACATCTTTTGGAATTTTTGAGTATTTTATCCATTCCACCAAGTTTTTGGAACGCAACAGTACAAATACTTATTGTGAAGTTAGTTAAACACTAAAGTTAACAAATATTGATCAACTATGTACTGTCCTGAGTCTGTGAACGTAGCTTCAAACCACGGAACATACCTGCTCTCATAAATGTCATTTGCCACTTCTTGTCGGGCATTATGAAGTTGTTGTTGCAATATAATTAGCAGGTATAGTTTTTAGACTAATGAAAACAGTAAAAGTATTCGCTTACATTACAAACTTCATCAAAATTATTTTTTCACCAATATGAAATTTTTTTGTTTATTATTGATTATATTGATATATTACTGCAATCGGATCACATAAGATGTGTGGGAAATTTTGAGCCTTTGAAAAAATATGTAATGCCTTTAGATTCAATATTGAAATATTTTTAATCGAATAAACCAATTCGAATGAAATTTGTACACATTTTCCACCAATCACAATAAATTCTCGACTCTCGAAGATGTATCTGTATCTGTCGAAGGTAACACTAATATTCCTTTGAATTGACACTCATAATTTTTGATTAACTTGTATAACACTAATGCTAGGCTAGTCCAAATAATTTCGATGTTGTTTCAGATGATCCAGTTCAAGTGATATTGAAGATGTTAACATTGGGTCAGAGTAAAAAAAATCATCTAAAAATAATACAGTACACTAGTATAATTATATGCATTATGGCAGAGTTTGGTTTTTCATTACCTGGAATATTTTTGCTCATTGATAATGTCAACATCAACACATTTATTGAATACTTCACAATATTTTGCTTCATACAATCAGTTAGTATAATAGAATGATACTGAATTATTGTTATCCAGCACTGATGTATTTATTCGTTATAGTTTCAATTAATCGAATATGAAAGCTTCATGTCAACAACAGCCAACAACACCCCATGCTCTCCAAGTACAGTATAATAAATGTACCGTTATAGTACCACAAAAATTCAAACGTTCATAATCAATGGATCATTTTACGTTAGTTTGCTCCTGTACATATTCCTCTATCTTGTAAAATAACTGGTAGGGGGGAGTGGGAAAGCTGATTCAATAAAACTGTCATAACTTTTGTTCCGCTTTATGGATTTCGACAAACTTAGTATCATTTGAAAGGTATTTCAATGCCCAGTGAAATATTGTATCATCGTTTTATTACAGTAGTTTTAACAGTCGCTAGGTGGCGGTGATTCAACAATTGTTTTGTTTTCAACTTTTTTGGGGAATCTTCAATCATTCACTTGAAAGAGGATGGATTTTGAAAAAGAATGGTGAAAACCGCATCTCAATATCTATTTTCTAAGTGAAGATATGAGAAAAAATGGGTATACATCAAAATATGATTTTGACAAACTCAGTATAATAATTGTAACAATAACCAACAATTAATTAAGTAACAAAAACAGCCAAAATAAACTACATTGACCTAGTGAAGTAACAGTAACAGCAGCTTCTATTTCAGCCCTTGGAATACTGTCAATTGCGTTTCGTATTAGTAGGAAAAGATCTGCTATATTTGCAGATCTTGTCTGAATTACTAAATCATTAATTCGATGAAAATAGATGAAAATCCAACACAGTGAGTTCGGGAGATCTTGGCGGCCACGAGAATATGCTATCTCTTCCTATACACCTATACTTATATTGTTGGTTTGACAAATGCAACACTTCATTTGTAAAGTGGACTGGGCAGCCATCTTGTTGCATCCACATTTTTTTATGTACAGCTGAAGGAACATCTTCTAATAATATAAGCAATTCATCTCGCAAGGGATATCTCAATGCATATTAATTAATTTAATTTAATTTAGTTTCTCCCAAACAATTTGGATTTAAGAAAAATAATTCCACCTAAGCTGACATTTCGAATTAATCATCAAAAGCTTATGAAGCATTAAAGGAAAACAAAGTTTGCTTATGTGTTTTTTTGGATCTGGCAAAAGCGTTTGACACTGTTAGCCATAATAAGCTATTAGAAACCTTAGAAAATATTGGCATACGAAACAACTGTCTACAGCTATTTACAAGCTATCTCTCAGAGAGAAAGCAGATAGTGGAGATTGCCGGGCAAACGAGTGGTCAAAGAAGTTGCTACCTCCTATTTGGCAACAAGGTTAAAGGAGGGTGGATATAGGGCAACTATATCCTACAAGATACAGGAGGGTGGTGAAAAATATTCCCGACTTCTCGTTCGAGTAGAATGGGTGGGTAAAATATTATTATTTCACCTCTACTGGTGGGCTAGTCTGTGGTCGGAAGGCCACACAGCTGGGTGTCTTACTCGATGGTTGGAAGGGACAATCGAATTACTCAGTAGGCAGCTTTGTGTAAAAATTCTCTATTGATGACAATGACAAATGACAGCGCTTGGCTTGCCTTTTTACAAAAAGTGTAATCCAAAATGGAGTATACCTATTTTTTCTCGTATCTTCGGTTAAAAAAAATATCGGTTGTTACTATCTTTTTAAATTCTATCCCCTTTCAAGTGATGAAAAGTGATTCAAAAATAAAGCGTCTCATTTGAAGATTCCCAAAAAAGTGGAAAACAAAACAATTGTTCAATCACCGCCACCTAGCGACCGTTGAAAACACTGGAGTGGAACAATGATATAATATTTTATTAGGCATTGAATTCCCTTTGAAATGATACCAAGTTTGTCAAAATTCATAAAGCGGGACAAATGTTATAACAGTTTTATTGAGTCAGCTTTCCCACTCATCCCTAGCCTAACCTAACCAGTTATTTTACAAGATAAAGGAACAAGTACTGGAGCAAACTTACGTGAAATGATCTAAAGATTACGAATATTTAAACTTTGTGCTACTATAACGGTACATTTATTATAGAAAAAATATATTTTTGTGATATTATTGTGAACTACGCCTTCTAGCGGAGGGGTAGGAAACTTGAAAATAATTTCCAGCAGCTTCTCAGTTCCTCGTTTATGATTTTTTTCTCTAAGATGTTCGATAAAAAGTTTCTGAGATATAGCGGGTTATCTCTCTAAATCAGACACCCGATAATATCTATGGTTTATGATTTCCCAAATTTTTTACAAAAGTGAAGTAATCAAATACAAATTTCACAGCAAGCAGGATGGATTTGAACTTGTGCGATGATAGCAGGTTGCCGGTTTGACTGTTTTTGAGTGTATTTCACTTTCACCAACTTGAAAAAAAATAAGTAGTCATGGAGACTGACAAAGTGAAAACACAAATGAATGAACTCATTTCAAAAATTTTATCCTACGTCCATGGTGATAACGGTAGCTAGTACGCTACCCAAACGTTGAATCAAAAAATATAAAAAAGATTGTAGTTTGATTTCCCAGAATTAATAATAAAAATGATAATTAATACACCACAAGCAACATACAGAAGATATGATATCGCAAATGAATTAAAGCCTTATAAAATGAGAAGTTTCACAATTATCATTGACCCGCTTCAAAAATTTCATCGTAGGCCCATGATAGAAGGGAATTTTCAAAAAGAAATTAACCCCTTTTAAAAATTGTATATTATGCACATGGTGGATGGAAAATTTTGTAAGTTAATTAAAACCTTTAGATATCCTATCAAACACGTTAATGAAAATTTTCATCATTCGACCATCAGACGCTGTGAGAGATAGGAGGTGAGGGAGACGGCGAGATTATTCCTAAATAGGCATATCTGCCTTCAGATTAACCTTAGGCAACGCCAACAAAAGAGGTGGAGGAACTAGTGGAATCAGACAGGGATACAATTGGTCATCGGCTGTGATGCGAATGCGCATCATTTTTCTTGGGACAGTACAAACATGAACCAAAGAGGTGAGTATTCACTACAATTTATGATGGCTAATAATTAAGACATAATGAATGTGGAAAATAAATCTACCTTTGTTACAAAGACAAGGAAAAAGGTAATAGATGTTACAAAAGTCTCAACGTATATGAGTAATTATGTTACAGAATGGCATGTGTCTGACGAGAAGAGTTGCTGAGACCTCAGATACATGAACTTTGAAATTGAAGGTATTATCACCAGGAAAAAATATCGGAGTCCCCGAAGGCCGATTGAGAACCGGTCCTAGAAGGAAGTTTACCTGGGACAAGAAAGACGATAAGAACAGTATTGGACAAAGAGATTTTTGTGGATGGATTCAACCACACAATCATCTCTGCAATCAATGAATACTGTCTCCTTACTAAAAGGCACTCCACCATAAATGTGCTCTGGTGAAATGAAGAGCTTGCTCAATTGAGGAGACAAACTAGACAGACATTAAATAATATGAGTCAATACAAGAAGAAATTTCCTAATTTAAATAAAAGTCTTTTAGTTTAACAATTACAATTGATGAAAAGATAATCAAAAACAATTTTCAGTTTGAAAATATAATTATTTAATTAATATAATAAATTATAAACAATAAAATTAAGATTTTCAGAGAAAATTTCCAATTCAATGCGAATAGCTTACGACCCATAAGAGATATAAAAAAAATTGATTGAAATAAATTTCAGCCAAGAGCACGCTCTACAAAATATATTGATTTTTTTCCAAACTTGATTGTAGCGTTGAAAAATTGGAAAAATAAAAAAATTTATTACTGTAACTTTAACCTTGAATAACATTAAAAGAAGTAAAAATATCGAAAAATTATAGAATACCTTTTTTGTAGAGCATCAAATTTCCTACAATAATATACCTCAGTTATTTCGAAGTATTGCTCCATACCTGAGCTATAAAGTTCCAAAGCACATGACAATTTTGTTTCCATGTTATTTGAATGGAAAATAGAAATTATCAATACGGCACCTCCTGATATAAATATTGAAAATTTAAACTTACAGTATTTTGTTTTCGTCATGTCCAACAATATTTTCAGTATATTTAAGGGAAAAAAGTCATCGATTGCTTGGAGCCGTGGGAGCAATATGGTACTGAAATGATTCTCTTGAGAGCTCTCTTCAGCTACAGGCGTTCAATATTTTCACTTCGTGCTTTAAGATTTGATAATCTGCATTTGCTTGAAGAAAGAAAACCGATTAACAAATTATCCCCTATTCGAGATTTTCGGGGGTAATACCACGAGTGCTTGGAAATTATCCGGTTAATTTTTAAGCACAAGCGGTATTTAGGGAGAATTTTTCTAGAATAAAAATACGAATTACTGTATATCTCCACTATATCCAGATAGATAATGTAACGTCTCCAACTTAAAAATCTCAATAAAAACAAATTATTTAGTTATTGAAACAGTAACGTAATACATTTTTGTCAATTTCCCGTTCTGATATATCTCCGAATCGATTCATAACCTCTAATAAACTCTTGACGTTTCAGGTTTATTATTTTAACGTTGTCTGACAATGGTTGTCATGGCAACGTGGAATTTCCGCTGAATTTCCATTTAATAATTGAGCATTCGTTGCATTGATACAACATGTATGAGTAAAATATTCATAATAATTTCGTCAACAACTGTATGGCCCATTTCCAAATAGGTGAATTTGTTACAATTGATGTGATGCTGCATGCATTCAGATGTCGCTGTTCATTTGTGCAATATATCCCAAACAAACAAACTTGTGAGGTATAGCATTATGTATGTATGTATACATATTGTGGACATTCACTGAAACCTGAAAGATCTATTGTACCCCCTCACTTCTACATAGTTTCTGAGGAAAGTCTCAGAGACTAGTAGTTCCTTTAGTCCTATTTTCTGGAGGAATCTGCAGGCTGAGACTAAGATAAATGTCCCACTTCTATCCAGTAATCTCCTAGGTGTTGTGCCCTAGGATTCTGAATTGCTGTGCAATGCACAAGTATGTGGATGGAGGTTTCTTTTTCCATGCTACAGAATTTACATTCTTCTTCCTCCACTATTTTGAGCTTTTTCAGGTTGTGATGCCTTTTGGTCCAATATAATAACATAATAATGAATATTTAAAATAAGAATTATATTCCCTTGATCTTATTTCAACACAACATTCGAACGTTTTAATATGATATAAATAAAAGAGTAGGAAGGTCATCAAATAAAAAGTCAAGTTCAGAGCGTGAAGTAAACACAAAATAGTAATATGTTTATTTAATGTATATGAACTTGACTGGAGATATAAATATACATTCAATATTTATTATGGATGAATTGATTCAGTATAATTGAAGACGAACATTCTATATAGTCGAATAGTAAGAGATCTAATCATCTAATCATCAGTAATAATTAACCTTTCACTATAGGTACCTATAAATATCTTTAGTAATAGTAAGTAGTGTAATGTATTATAGTAAAAGTAGTGTAATAAAGTAAACATATCCCAGTGCTAGAAGTAGTTGTTTCATTCCCTTAAAATGATCCTCCAAGGGACCCGCAACACCACCTATATAGAGGCCTTTCCACATCTTTAGTCTACCAACGTTTCCATTGGAGACGAAACCATTACAGGGTGTCCATTCAGGCTACAATGTCCTGTTCAGATCCCTGTTAAAACTCTTAGTGCAGTTTTACTTTTACTTATGCATTCATTTGATCCCGAGTGGTTGTAGTCACCCAGAAGAATCTTTGATTGTCTGAGTCCTACAAGATCTTTCCAATGGTCAGATCTTCTCTTTTTTCGACTTCGCCTATTTCTTCCAATATTACATTGGAGCTGATACCGCAAAAGGGTTCCGGCCCCCAAAATAGTGTTTCAGTACCCCTCTTTGCTAGTTCATCTGCTATTTCATTTCCTTCTATTCCAGAGTGTCCTGGAATCCTCAGTGACGTGACTATATTGTACTTGTCTAGTTCATTGAGTTTGTCTAGGCATTCTCACACCATTTTGGAACTGATTACACAAACTCAGTTCTTTAATGGCTGCTTGACTATCCGACATTATGATAATCCTTTGCCTCTTGGGCAACTGGGCACACTTTCTTATGCCGTGAATTTACGCTTGAAAGATACTCGGGGTTCTTCCCAAGCTTTCAGAGTGTTTGGTTCCTGGCCCGTACACTCCTATCCCAGTTCCTTCTATTGCTTTCGAGCCGTCTGTGTACCATTAAATGGCATTATTTCCAAGACTGGTGATGGTATTTGGATTCCATTCCTTCTTGTTGCTCAATTCCGTAACGAACTGTTTTATTATAAGAAACTTTCTTAAAAATCTCCATCGTAGGCGTATGATACATCCTTCAAAGGGGATTGATTCATTTACAAAAATGTTCTTTTATCATAGGCGTACGAGAACATTTTCATGAGGGATTCATTTATTTGTAAAAAATTCCTTTTGCCATGGGAGTATGATAAAATTTTTATTAATGATTAATTTATTCACAAAAATTCCTATATTATGGACGTTCGATAAAATTTTAAAAGGGAGTTGATATATTTGTTAAAATTCCCATTTATCGTGAGCGTACCATATAAATTTCATGGAGGATTAATTTATTAGTGAATATATTTCACTCATACATGTATCAATGCAACGAATGCTAAATTATTAAATGGAATTTCCACGTTGCCTTGACAACCGTTGTCAAACAACGTTGAAATAATAAACGTGAAACGTCAAAGAAGAGTTTCTTAGAGGTCATGAATCGGTACGGAGATATTACAGAACGGGAAATTGACAAAAATGTATTACGTTACTGTTTCAATAAATAAATAATTTGTTTTTATTGAGATGTTTAAGTTAGAGACGTTACAATATCTACATTAATATGGTGGAGATATACAGTAATTCGTATTTTTATTCGAGAAATATTCTCCCTAAATACCGCTTGTGCTTAAAAATTAACCGGATAATTTCCATTCAAGCTTGTTGTTAATAATTCCACGAGTTCGAAGAACGAGTGGTATTACCCTCGAAAATGTTTATATCATAGGCGTACGATACATATTTATAAGGATTTCAATGATTTGTAGATTTTTTTTCTCTCATAGGCGGAATGATTAAATTCATGAGAAGGGGATTATTTACAGTGAAAATTCACTTCCATCATGGGAATATGATGAAATTTTTACGAGGGGTGAATATATCCCTGAATATTCCTTTTTCATTGGTGTATAATGAAATTGATATTAAAAATTATAAAAATTTCATATCATGAACCTACGTTGAAATTTTTGAAACTTATTAGTGTTTTCTCTTTTGTCGGTTGTTTTTTTGTTCTATAAATGATATACATTGCGATTGAATACAATGAATATGAATATTATCTTACTAATTTTTTTTAGGCATGTGCTGGTTTTTGTGTAATAGGAGGCCATTTGGTTGAAGTACAAGAAAATCTCTCGACTATATGTAATATTTCAAAACACCTAGACATTCAAAGTCCCAGTTTTGAGAGGATAATTTTCAAAAAAGCACATCATTTTGTTGTTATTTCGATCTTAATATCAACATTGAGCATATTTACTCACATTTTATGTATACCATTTCTGATTGATGATGGATATGTAGAAGTGATATATAATACTGTGAAAAGCAGCTTTGGTGGTGGTCCAGATTTCATTTATTTATTTTTTCTCGCTATATACCTAATTGCGTGTGAGTGGATAGCATTGTTTTTGTAATGATAATATTGAAGTATTATCACAGTTTCCTGTAAAATTGTCATATTTAGTAAAGCGTGTTATCGGTTGTGGTTGTAGGTGAAGATGTCGCTATTGTCACAACTTAAACATTACCGTTACTGCAAGACATGTATTGATTTTGATTTTAGTGTCAAATTGAGTCCGTGATTAGGCTCTTAGAGCTCTCGAACTAGAACATATACCTTGTAATGATGAGGCGCACATACGCCGAAACCGGTCTAACAGTTATGTTGTCCCTTCTAATGGCAAACCAAAATGGTTGGTTAGATCTTGTAGACCATACCGACCCCGTTTGACTTAGAAGTGTAATTTAATGTCTGTCGGGGCACATAGCCCTTCTTAGTTGAACGGTCACTGTTTTAGAAAAATATTTTTCAAAACTTTTTCGATATCTATTGGTAACACGCTTTACTGAATACGACAATTTCACAGGAAACTGTAATAATACTTTATTGTTTCAAGCCTATTGTCTTGTTGTCCAATTTTTCAAATTTTGGTTTGCGGTTGGGGGTGAAGATGTCGCTATTGTCACAACTTTATAACTTCCGTTACTGGAAGGCATGTATTGATTGTGATTTCAGTCTCAAATTAACACATTATTAACATATATTAACATATATACCTTGTGTAAGGAATCCAGAATAATTATTTTAAGGTTAAGCTGATTTTGTTTTTTGTTGACTAGTTACAGTTCGTTTGCTGTTATTAATGTTGTCAGATTGATGTATTTTTGACAGATTATTGTAATTGAGAAATTATTCAATAACGTTCATATTTTTTTCTTTTCTAATATTTGCGTTAATAAGAAAAGTGAGTGGACATAATATTTCTTGTAATTACGATTGAAAATTGATAATTTTGTTTATATAAAATGTCAAACGCAATATTAGACAAATTGAAAAGAAGCAGAAAAGCTGTGCGAGCTGCATTTACAAGAGCGTTATCAGCATTTAATGAAGAAATACATCAAGACCAACCTGTGACTGAAGATATTCAAGTCAGTTTTCAAATACTGGAGACTAGATCTTTTGAATTGTATGCATTAAATACTAAAATTTGTGAGGATATGGTGGAATTTACAGCTGAAAAAGATGATCATGATAAAATAATGAAGGCTGAATATGAAGTAGCTGTTGAATACACAAGTAAATATTTACGTGCAAAAATTGAATAAACAGAATCAATCGGATCAAAAACTAATTTATCAGCAAGTAGCAGCTACTGGTAATACTGATTCTCAAAGGAGATTCAAGTTACCCAAGATTGAATTAAAAAAATTCGTTGGCGATTTGAAAGACTAGTTACAATTTTGGAGTCAATTTAAAAATATTCATGAAGAAAAAAGTATTACCAAAGAGTCAAAATTATGATAAGGTTATCAACAGCTTAAAAAGTCGTTTCGGTAAAGATGAGTTACTAGTTGAAGTATATGTAAGAAAATTGTTAACACTAGTAATCAGTAATGCTGTAAAATCAAATGAACAAACTTCATTGGCAAAAATGTACGATAAGTTAGAGGCACAATTACGTGTTCTGGAATCACTTGGTGTTACTGAGGATGAATGTGCAGTTATGTTATATCCATTAGTTGAATCATCTTTACCAGAAGAATTGATCCGAGCAAGGCAAAGACAAGCAACAGCAATTAAAAGCGACAACATCGAAGAGAGGTTAACCAAGTTGACTGAGTTTTTACAAGCTGAAGTAGAAAATGAAGAAAGACTCCGTATGGCTGTCAGTGGATTTAATTTGAATAACAGCAAACGATCTAGTAATTCGAATAATAATAAATTTGCGAAGAAGGAAATAAAATTGACAAATGACATTGACATTCCAACAGCTACTGGTTTATTGACAAGAGAAGGGAAAAGTTTCAACCAAAACATTAAAACCGATCCATGTATATTTTGTAGTGAAGATCATCGTAGTTCAAGATGTGGTAAAGCTAAACAAATGACATTGGACAAGAAATAGAATACCGTTAAAGAGAAGAATTGTTGCTTCAACTGTTTGATTCCAAGTCAGAATACTCAAACATGTAAAATTTATTTAAAATGTTAATGGTGCGGGAAGAAACATCGATAAATACAATTAAGAAGCTAACTTAGCTAATGTATCATTGATACCAGAAGTTTGTCTTCAAACCGTACGTGTAATATTAAAAAATGGTTCTAAAGAACAATAATAATGGATAGTCGGTCACAGCGATCATATATATCAAAGCGAGCAGCAGAAGATATGGAATATCAACTACATTGTGTAAATCAAATTGTTCATTTACTATTTGGAGGAACGAGAACGGAACCGCAAGATCATAAAGGTTATTTAATTCATCTAAAAGGTTTAAATAATGAGTATGCTTGTGATTCAATGGCCTTTGATCGGGATATAATTTGTCATGAGGTTTCCAGCATCAATAATGGACCGTGGATTCCAGAATTATTAAACAAAATTATCGTATTAACTGATATGGGTCAAATTTCTGATCCTATCAAAATATTGATTGGTGCGGACGTACTCGGAAAATTACCGACTGGGAATTAACATAATTTAGAGTGTGGAATGACAGCCATTGAGACAAGGTTAGGTTGGAAACTGATGGGCAAGAAACCAACTACAGAATATTGTAAAAATGATGCGGCAATAATTGTAACATCAATGATAATTTAAGAAGCTGATATTTCAAATTTATGGAGTTTAGATGTTATTGGAATTGCTGATCCCATTGAAACAAAACTAAAGAAAAGAACCCAGGAAGAAATGTGTGAAAGATTTTGTGAAACAGTAATCATCAATAAAGATATGTAATATGTCTTCCATGGAAAGAAAATAATCCTGATCTTAAGCAAATTAAAGAAATTGCTCGAAAAAGATCACAAATCACGACAGAAAAATTGAAGAGACAAGGACTTTATGAAAAATATGATCATTAATTATATTAATGAAATGGCTTGAAGAAGGTATAATTGTAAAAGTTACAGCTGAAGAAGAAAACTCATGGGGTCATTATCTTCCTTATCGTCACCTACTAAAAGAAAATAGTACGACAAGATTGAGACCAGAATTTGATGCGTCAGCAAAATCTAAAGATGGAGTATCTTTAAATCAATGATTAGAAACAGGTCCTAATTCAAAAAATAATAGTTCAATACTATTAAACGCTCTACAAAATTAGAAAAAAAAAGAAGAAGCAACAACTACTTCTCGGGCTATTTGCCCCGGCAAACATTGAATTACACTTCTAAAGTAAACGGGGTTGGTATATCTGTTAAGATAGAACCAACCATTCTGGTTTGCGATTGGAAGGAATAACATCACTTGTAGATCGGTTTCGGCATATTTGCGCCTCATCAGCACAAGGTAGATGCTGTTCGTCCAGAAGCTCTGAGAGCATAATCCTGGACTAGAGGCTACGTTAATACCATACCACACCTCAGTAAAGGAAATGTTAAGAGTGCGACATCAGCGACATCTAATCACAAACCAAAATTCTATATCGACAAAAAACCATCTCGGTGTTGTAGGTATTTACTTAATTACAGTTACCTGTGAATAATGATTCTATCTCAACAGATATACCAACCCCGTTTACTTTAGAAGTGTGATTAAATGTCTGTCGGGGCATATAGCCCGAGAAGTAGTTGTTGCTTCTTAGTGGACGGTCTGCTCTTTGGAAATTTATTTTTCTAATTTTGTAAAGCGTTTAATAGTATTGAACTATTATTTTTTGACGTCCATATATCACGCTTTACTAATATGACAATTATTTACAGGTAACTGTGATTAAGTAAAGGTCCTAATTCAATAGAATTAATTCCTTCAATGCTTTTACCTATCAGGGAGAAATAAAAAGGAGTAATTTCTTATATTGGAAAGGCATTCTTACAGATCAGTGTTACTCCAAAAGATCGGAATGTCTTACGTTTTTTGTGGTGGAAGGATGATGTTATTGAAGTTTTACGACATTCAGGAGTAGTAACTAGTAGTCCATTTATATTAGCTGCTACAATCAAACTACATTTAGAGAGATGAGCCCAGGTAAATTTAAAGTCATGCTGGCATCAATAAACAAATTAATTTCTTCTTTTTATGTCGATGATTGTGTAACTAGTATATATTTTGTTGAGGAGTTACACCAATTCAAAGAAGAATCAACGGTTTCAATGGCAAAAGGTGGTTTTAATTTACGAGGGTGGGAGTACACTCATTGTGAAGAGCCTAATCAGAGCCTAAAGAGAGTTATTTTATCAATCAGTCATAAAATACTTGATCCAATCGGTTTTGCCTGTCCAGTACTATTATATCCCAAGTTACTATTATAGACAATTAATAATTTAAAGTGGGATGTTGAAGGTCCTCAAGAAATTGAAGAAAAATTTAGGAAATGGTGTTATGATTTCGAGTAATAGCAAAGCAGAAAAAATGATTTATTTTCATGTATTCGTTGATACTAGTCAAGTAGCCTATGCTGCAGTGATTTATATGACAACACAGACCCTAATGGATACAAAAATACAATTAATTGCTGCTAAGTCAAGATTATCTCCTAGTAAAAAGATTACTATTCCTCGACTAGAACTTCTTGCAGCAACAATTGGTGCAAGACTTATGAAAACTATACTTGAAACTTTAAATATTAACCAGCAAGATGTGTATTTTTGGAGTGATTCAACGACAGTGATAACATGGATACAGCAAGTGAGTCAAAGGGCAACATTTGTAAGGAATCGTGTTCAAGAAATTCGTAAAATAACAAGTGTTGAATGTTGGAGATATGTACCAGGAATTTTGAATCCAGCTGATCTTCCTTCTAAAGGCTGTACAACAAATCGTTTGATTGAGTCAAAATGGTGGCAGGGACCGCATTGGCTCTATAACTCTGAAAAATGGCCTGAAAGTGAATTTTGTATCAATAATGAAGAGATTAATAAAGAGTTAAAGAAATCAGCGAGTAAAAATAAATTTGAAGATAACATAAATTTAAGCAACATGGAAGAAGACGACTCAACTAAGAAAAATAATGATGAATGGCATTTAAGTTATTTTTCAAAATATACTGAACTTATAAGAATGTTTGGTTGGATTAAAAGACTTATTCATAATGCTCAAGTTACTGTTAAATCAAGAAATCAAGGAAAACTTTCTGCAAGAGAGTTTAGTGATGCCTTAAAGATTGTACTACGACTTGTACAAAAGGAATGTTTTTCTGGAGATCAAGATCCTCGAATTGAAGATTTCAGAGCGTACACAAATGGAATTGGTTTATTGAGAATTAAAACATTAATTACTAATCGAGACGATGATATTAATTTTCGTGAGCCGATAATATTGAGTCCAAACCATTTTGTAATTTCAAACTTGATAAAACATCCTCATGAGAAACTACAACATGCAGGTGTGCAAACGGTATTAAATGAAATCAGAGAGAAATTTTGGATACTTCAAGGTAAAAAATTCGTTAGAATAATTATAAATAAATGTATTATTTGTAAAAGATTCAAGGCTTCACATGTTGATACAAAACCTACAGCATTACCTAAAAAAGGGTGAAAGATGCAGTACCATTTAAAATATCAGGTGTTGAATTTGCTGGTCCAGTTTATTTGAAAGAAAATCAATAAGGTTGGATATGTCTATTTACTTGTGCTGTTTATCGAGCAATACATTTGGAACTTGTTACGTCTACGTCGAGGTAGACCTGTCATAATTTATAGCGATAATGGCACGAATTTCACAGGTACAAAAAATTATTTAAACAAGGTTAATTGGAATAAAATCGAGAAATATAGTTCAGTTGAGAAGATAGAGTGGTGCTTAAATCCTCCATCAGCAGCATGGTGGGGTGGTGGGTGGTTAAGAAAAATACGTGTGATGAAAGAATTACTTCGTAAAGTGCTGAAGAGATCAAGTTTAACCTATGAAGAGATGTGTACAACTTTATGTGATTCAGATAATATTAATGAACCAAGACCGTTATCACCAGCGATGTTCGTAATGGAAGCAAAAAATGTAGTAGTGCCTGATTTAGATTGTATAGAGGCCATGGCCATGTGGACGTGCGTGGAGTGTGGAGTAGTGATGATGCGGAGCACGTCGTGTTCGAATGCAAGGAATACGAACAAGAGGGAAGCGGTCTGAACTCGGTGGCAGAGTCCTTTACGCCCGAATCGCTAACAAAACAAACTATATCAGGAGATGATAAATGTGATTACCAACATAATGAGAAAAATAATTGGAAGGGGGGAATAGAGAAATGGATAGATAAGTAAAACCGACACCCCCAACTGAGTATTCGCAAAGAGCGGTTCCAGGCGCGTCGGTAGAAGAGTGGTTTTTAGTCCGGTCGACTCTGGTAACAAAGTTTTCCAACTCATAAAAAATGGGTTATGAATATGTTGATTGATTCATAAAATCGATTTTTCAATATGCAAAGATTGTGTTAAGTAATTGGAATTGTTATTATTTGTAGGAACGTTATTAGATTGACGAGAATTTTCAGCTCTGCTGCACACTCGGAAAATTGTACAATCAATTTCCTCGATACTTCTACATAAGATAGTCTCCCCAATATAATATCTAGGAGCAGATATATAGCATAACAGATAGTGCACACGCTATTCAAAACTTAGCGCAGTTAAAATATGCAAAGCACAATGATAACTTGCAAAAGTACAAGTAGCAGCTACTAGAAATAATGTAAAAGTGACATTAAGTTAACAATGCTAAAAATGTTCAAGTGACAACTCGCTAATTTTATATTGGCTTATGAATCCTGATTCTAAAAATATATTTGTACTGGTTTATGACAATAATTGAAGTATTATTAAAATGTTGGAATACATATTTGTTGATAATACTAATAAGTTGTGTATTTGAATTTATGCTAATCAGCAATTGTTCTTTCAGCTAGTTACTCTATTGCATTTTTACCGCTGTGTACACTCTATTTTACCTTTCATATTCAATTTCAATTGATGTGGTTGTCCATGTACGTTGAACTCAACCTCCATAGAGAATTAGATGATTGGTCGGTGGAAAACAGGGAAATTCAAGATTCAATCCGTAAGCACCTGATAAATGTAGTCAAATATCGTATGCGTTTTAAGAAGTAAGTGGGAGTCTGTAATAAATTGAGTTCATTATGAGTATTTTGATTTGATGTTATTAATCTCCTAATTATGTATTCTTTTTAGAGCTTTTGCAACTATTGGTACTATCCAAAACACCAGTATATGTCTGTTAGGTATTGCTGGAACCTTAACTGGTGTAATGTCGATTTATAATTTTAAAAATGTAAGTATCGATATGCACAACTATTGTTGTCCTGATTCAAAATAAAATTCCATATTTATAAAAAATTTGTCAAACAGCAAGTTTATCAATTGCTTGACAAAAGAGGGAATAAGATGGATATTTTCAACGATGACCAAAATTATTAGTATTCAATTAGGAAACAAGTTACAAGCACATTAAGTAATATGCATTTTTCACTCTGGACTATTTTCCAGATGAATAGATGAATACAGCATTTTTTCTATATTCCTCGCAGGCTCAGAAATAATAAAGCAGTACTGGTGTGTGAGAACTGAACGTCCGTAGTATACAGACGTGTTCACAGCTGCTCTCTAAAATACATAGTTTTGTTATAATGATAGTCAAATTCCGCAATAAGTGTCTTTTGGTTTGTTCTACTTAATTTGTTATGAAAAAAAATTCCACCTCATAAAAATGTCTTCAACCCCGTTGTGCTTATACTGCTATTATGTGCTATTGGAAATCTATAGTCAGGTCACTTGTACCTACTGTGATGAAAATTGTCAAAAGATGTGATCGATCAGAATTAAGAGATGACAATGAATAATTTGAGAACTGGAATTGTGAGAACAGTCCAATTCCTCCTAATACTGTTACTGTTTATATTAAATCACCTGTTTTTCATCATTTCTGATCAAAAATTATCAGTTTCATTCAATCATGGAAAAATTATCCACTATTGCGGGTACCATAACAAAGCTAATCAACAAGTTTTCTATACAATCACAAGTGCTTAATGAATGTATCGAGAATGTATCTGCCCTTCGCGATGAAAATACTCATCTTCGAGGAAAAGTGGTAAATTCTTTAACTACTCCTTTACAAGAATATGTAACGGAAAAAATGTTCTTCTCCTGGGACTTCCTGAAAAGTCGCCCGAAGATGAAAATTCTGTGAAAAAATAAAGATTATGACAAACCTCGTGTTCACCGTATTATATATAGCACCCCGGAAGCTGCCTTTGATGTCTTAAGAAACAAAAAGGAAATTCCGCCTAATTTATACTCTTCAGTGAAAAGAGCTGAAGAAATCAGTTGGAGGCATTGAATTTACTGTCTGGACCCTTACTTTGTGGAATCTACTCATTGTAACGTCTAATTCACCTACCATTTGGATTTTACCAACAGGTTACGTCACTTTGGTCACCCTCGATGCAAAATCTTATCAACGAATGCTCGGGCGCCAGATTTTTTACGTGGTTTGCTCCACGGCCCCTTGACCCTTCGCGTCAAGAGTTCCAGATAGCCTCAGATGGAGGTTACGGAAAATTCCAGGGGTCTGTTGTTCTTGACCTCGACGTAACACGTAGTGGGAAACTTTACTTGTTTACCACTATCGGGAGAGGAAACTACCAGTTGCTTAAGAAATTATAAATTTTATTTCAACCCCGAAATAATTGACAGTTTAGGGATGAACCCAGAAGCAATATAGTTAAATAAATAAAGGTGTATTGAAGTCAAACAGTATCTGCAAATAACTAACTACGTTATTCCTCAAACCAAAAGCAATACACCAAGCAATAAATAGTTTAATTTTCATTTACAAAATACGCAAAAGCTAAAGTGCAAGACTTTACTAGTATGTCTAGATGCGGGTGAAAATGGTGAAACTTAACTAGCGGTCAGATGAAAAATACACAGAGAAAGCGTTATTAGGGCACTAGTAGATTTTAATCAAACAGTTCTTTATATTTGTGTACCGGTTTAAACAAAATAAAGGTAATTTACAGATTACCCTCGGTTACTGATACTCTTGTGTACTGAACACACAAGAAAGAAAAAACGGAAACTTTATCAATTCGCCTGGAAACCTCCCAAATTTTGTAACTGCCTTGGCAGCGAGATTATTCCAGGTTATTACGGTGATCGTAACCCCTTTTAGATCGACGTTGCCACGGCCGTTGGTGCTAAATTAATTACTTCAATAAAAGTTAGATGACAAAATCCGAAAACCTCTCCTTTGTGATTCTGCTAAATGCAGTGAACACGCGTGAGAATATTTCGCTCCACGCCTTGGAAAACCCTCAAACTTTTGCACCTGCTATGGCAGAGTACAAGTGCGAGACTATTCCAAGTTGTATTTTTTTCAAATATCCTTGTATATTAGAATTAATTGTTTCCTACGGCCGGGTTTCTCTTCGCTATTTTCAGAGCCACTCAAGAATTCACCTGCTAAATGCAGCGATCAGTCTTTGAGATTCCTGAAAATATTTTTCCCTTGAGATAAACGGCTGCAGTCGGGTTTGAACGAAATAGTTTGAGAAATTCTCAAGAATATACCTGCTAAATGCAGCGACAATGCTTGAAATTTCCCAAAGATATCTCTTTTCCCGAAAAGTAAAACCAGCAAATAAAACAAAAACAATTTATTTCGGAATCGTACACAAATACGCAGAAAGTTTTCTAAAATCTTAAACAAGCAATATGCAAAAATAAATTCAATTAATTCTAAATAAAAAAAAAATCAGTCACCAGTGAATGTATAACGGAAAAAAATTATTTACAACAACATTCTTAAATTCGCTTACCTCGAGCGCGAAAATCAGTCAGGATTCAGCGCAAACGGTTAAAAGTGAAAAAGCCCATTTTTGTCTCGTTCCATCCGTTTTATCCATTTTTCTCTAGACCCCACTCAGGAGGTCTCCTACTTACAAATCTTAAGAAATGCGCGGACTGATTTGCGCGAACGGTACCGTAAATCATACAGGTAATATATACCAGATGTTTGAAAAGTACTACATATAAAATATCAAAATAAATATTAATACTGAAATTTAATAGCTAGCTACGACAGAGGGGTGAAACTAATAAAAACTGAAATATATACTGCCGGATATCGGAAAAAAATAGTAACAACGGTACATCCCCCTCTTTCGTCGGCAAAAAAAATTAATAAATGAAAGTGAAGCTTGCACTTATTACATTTTTTTTTATTATAACCTAAAACGAATCTTCTTCACCTAAAACAGAATGTCTTTACTCAATAAAACTATCGAGTCTTGTGGCAGAATGATTATCATTCCAAACCTCACTGGTATCACTGGAGCCTGGAACTCCTCGTACTCCGGCTGAGATATGAGCTGGAAGAACGTTGCCTCACTCCTCTACAGGTAGAGCTGTTCCGAAGCGTTGAATACCGCTGGCGAACACCAGTGATGCCTTCCGGAATTTTCAGGGAACAGTCGCAGAGTTCGCATTGAATGCCAACATCTTGGCGGGATCGTGAGACTATCAGTGCCTGTGTTGCTACGGAGCGTTTTCCTGGCTTGGGTACCGGCCGGGAAATGGTTCGGCTGGTACCTCGTCTTACGGACAGCTTTCCACAGGTACAGTCCTTTGCTATCCGCCCGGAATGATTACAGCGGGAACACCGTAAAGACGACGCAATAAGGGCGGTCCTGGCGGTCGGCTTTCTGCATGAACAATCTCTGGACATTCGACCAATCCGGCCACAACGGGAACAGAATAGGATAGCTTTCTCGCGCGTACAAGCGTCACGGCGGTGTCCAGGGTATCCACATCTCCAACATAAACCCCTCTCAATGGGTAGGTAAATATCATCGTATGATCGCTCGCTCGACGGCCGGTATGCATGGCTAGACGAATGACCGGTCCCTCGTCTAATCTCCTCTGGTACTTCATTTAATTCGGAGGACCTGCTTGAATTCTCCGGAATTTCCAAGTCCATTTGTCTAAAATCGGATACCGGGCTCACAACCAGTTTTGCTGAGACGGGTGAGCCGTCGGTCGGCTCTGGATTGGTACTAGGTGGGTCCACTGATCGCTGAAACGTTACGGACATGAGATCGTCGTCATCCCAACTTTCCGTCCCGTTTATATTTAATATTTCGAAGGAAGACTCGGAAGCCATGGTGTATAAAGTCGGAGGCCGGAAATCTACAAACGAAAAGGCAGTTTTATAATTGTATCCGCAACGGGATGTACGAACAAAGTTTCGTGTGCGGGAAATATCACACTTCGCGTGAGTTTGACTGATTCAACCGGTTTTCCCCCAAAAAAAAAAACAAAAGAAAATCCTATATTCAATCCCCATAACCACAAAGAACTAAAACCAAAATCCTACTAAAATTATTGAGACGTACTTACACCGTGTTAGTGTTCGTTCACGGGCGGTAGGTATATTTTACACCGTACACCCCGGTCGTCGAGTAAATACACCCTACACCAACGTCGCGGATCGGTATTTGCGGGCCGGAACACCCGACTACGGTTGACCCATTCGGACGGCCACGGACGGTCATTGAGCTGCTGAAGGGAGAAGGTAATTAACTGTTGTTGCTCCGTGGGACCTGCTACCATTTGGGGTGGAACAGTTGGGGCAGGAGGCGGCGGAAGTAACGGTTCGAAGGCGTAGTGCACATCCGATCGTCTGGTGATCTCTTCGCAGCACCGGACCACTTCCTCTACATCGGCTGGCAGGATAATCTCCCTCCGAATAACGGTTTCCAGCGTGACCGTCTCTACATACGTGCCGGCTTGAGGACCGGGGGGTGATGGCGGTGGTGTTTTGCCTGGTATATACGGCTCTATAGCCATCAGGTCTTCCAGGAACGTAGGCCCGGTATCCGTTATCCACTCGTACAACAAATCTGGGTCTTCCCATGATGGACCAAAGTCTTCCGGAAATAGGGGCGTTTCTGGAGTCGCCGAGGGATCAGGGGAGGGAGAAGCTATGGTGCTGGACACAGGGAAAGTCGGGAAAAAGGGTGCAGGGGAAGATATAGAGGAAGTTAGATCTATAACTTCCTCTTCCCGTGGTGGCCGCTCTCGAAATTTCTGGGCCAATCCCCGGATATGGGAGTCTCGGTTCCTTTCCTGCCGGAGACGTTCGGCTCGGTCTTGTACCGGGTTTCGGGTGGGTAAGGGATCGCTCCCACGGGGTGGTACATCACATCTCGGTTTCATTCTGAAAATAACTAATTATTCGTATTCCTCCGAAATCGGTTTCAAGTCTTTGATATGTATTCGGTAATAACGCTTGCCTTGTGCATCTTTTAAATCATACACAACTGGAGATAGAACTTTCACCACTTTATACGGACCGGAATATTTCGGGGCAAGTTTCGCGGCCACATGATCTGCCGCGGACGACAGGGTATGCTCTTTTTTCATGACCGAGTCTCCTATGGTACATCTCCAGTCACGTCGGCGTAGATTGTAATATCGGCTTTGTTTCGTAAATGCTCTAGACAAACTCAGACGGACTAGATCGAAACACTCTTGCAATTTGTTCAAACGAAGTAAGTACTGCTCTGAAACTTCATTCTCGGTATTTTCTGCATCTTTGGGTTGTTCGGGTCCTGCAGTCACATGATTTTGCTCGACTTCTCGGCGTAGTGTGTTCGGGATGTGGGGATCTCTTCCAAAATTGAGAAAAGCAGGAGAGAAACCGGTAGAGTCGTGCTTAGAGTTATTAATTGCAAATTTCAGAACGGATATTCCCAGATCCCAATCTCGGTGGTCTTGTTCGCAAAATTGAGCTATCATGGTTTTTAAAGTACGGTTAGCTCGTTCAACGGGATTAGCCTGTGGTGTATATGGAGGGGTGATTCCTAACTCCTTCAACATGTCATTGAAGAGCTTACTGTCATACTGCGTTCCATTGTCGGATAACACGGTGCGGGGGCATCCAAAAGTGGTCAGAACTTCTTCGTAAACAACGGTACTTATCGACCTAGCGGTCGCTTTTCTGATCGGTTTACACTGTACCCATTTTGTGAAACGGTCTTGGAACATTACGATGTAGCAGTTTCCATTTTTACTGCGGGGCAGCGGTCCAACAATATCGGTACTGACAGTTTTCCACGGCCGTCGATTAGGGGACGGTTGCATTTTCCCGGGAAGCTTTTGTTGCGAAGGCTTATACTTCTGACATTGGAGACATCTCCTGACGTACTTAGTGATATCACGGAACATACCCGGCCAATAGTACAATTTTGCAATACGAGTAATGGTTTTAGCAATTCCCAGATGTCCTGCATTAGGAGCATCATGGTTTTCTTGCAGGACTCGGGTTCGGTCGGACTTCGTTATGCATAGTTTCCAGGGATCGGACATTTCTGGCTCTCTGAAATCATTGATATCCCAGAAATGACGGTACAGTCGGTCTTCTTTAATGCAGTAGTCCGGAAACTTCTCTGGATCCTTCAGGACCTCTTTCTTTTTGTTCCGGTACCATGAACATTCGGCGGGTACATCAGCCAGACAGAGTACAGATGGTGGGTCGGCCTCGGCGGTCATTGGTAGCGGATTTCCGGACAGGGCGTCGGCCACACGGTTTAGAGCACCTTTACGGTAGTGTATCTCGAAGTCATATTGCTGCAGAAAAATACTCCTTCTAGCTAAACGTCCGGATGGACTAGCTATTGAATGCAGCCATCTAAGAGATTGATGATCGGTAACAACCGTGAAATGGTAGCCCTCTAAATAAGGTCGCATCTTTTCAATCCCCCAAACAATAGCAAGGCATTCTTTTTCCGTGACGGAGTAGTTCTTCTCGGCAGGACTCAGCGTGCGACTTGCATATGCTACCACATGCTCATGACCATCCTTCTGTTGGGTAAGGGCTATTCCCAACCCATATTCGGAGGCATCGGTCTGTAGGGTGAACGGTACGGAAAAATCAGGACAGCTTAAGACAGGTGCTCCCGACAGACAGGTTTTAATGTGTTCAAAAGCGGCTTCTTGTTCTTCAGTCCACTTCCATCGCTGAGATTTGCGAAGTAATTTCGTTAACGGGGCCACCTTTTGCGAAAACGATGGCACAAATATCCTATACCAGGATGCAACTCCCAAAAACCTTCTTAGTTCTCGGATATTTCTCGGGGCTGCAAATTTAATTATACTCTCGACCTTTTCTGGATCGGTACGGATTCCATCTCCAGTGACTACATGGCCCAAGTATTTCATAGAAGGCAAACAAAAGTGACATTTCTCCGGATTTAGTTTCAGCCGTGCTCCTCGTAATCGACGAAACACCTCAGATAGATTTTCTACATGCTGCTCAAACGTTTCCCCCAGAACGATGATGTCATCCAGATAAGCAAAAGCGTAAGGGTCTAATTCTGGACCTATCAATTGATCAACCAACCTCTGGAATGTGGCAGGTGCAGAGTGTAAGCCAAATGGAAGAACCGTGAATTGGAACAATCCACGTCCCGGTGCAGTAAAGGCGGTAATGGGTTTGCTTTCCGGTGTTAAAGGGACTTGCCAGTACCCACTCTTCAAATCTAAACTGGAAATATACCTTGCTTTTCGCAGTTTATCCAGGATAGCATTTATAAATGGAAGCGGGTAGGCATCCTTCATGGTAACCTCATTAACTTTACGAAAATCAATGCAGAAGCGGTTTTTCCCATCCTTTTTCTTCACTATTACAATCGGAGAACTCCACGGACTTGTAGAGGGTTTTATTACTCCTTCTTTCAACATGGCGTCTATTTCAGCATTGCAAATTCCTTGCATTTTCGGATTCTGAGGTCGGTATCTCTGTTTGATCGGACGGGGTTGTAGCAGACGGATTTCATGCTCAACTAGTGTCGTTGGACCTTGAATCTTCTCAAATTGCGGTAACTCTTGGTTCAGAAAGGTATTCAGTCTGTCTGTCTGTCTGTTCTTTTGATAAATTTCTTTCAGTAAGTGGAATTATGGTTTCCAATGGACATCCTATATAACCAAAATTCGCGTCATCCCCTAAATCTTCCAGGGAGAACGCAGATAATTCAGAAACGGGTTGCTCCTTGTCCACCCCTAACACCAGGGAAGACGCAGAGACTTCAAAAATAGAGTTTTCTTCATCAACCCCTAACAACACCGGGGAGGACTCAGAAGTTTTAACAACGGATTGCTCCTGGTCTACCCCCAACTCCAGGAAAGACGCAGAGACTTCAACAACAGATTTTCCTTCATTAACCCCTAACAGCACCGGGGAAAACTTGGAAGTTTTAACAACAGATTGCTCCTTGTCAACCCCTAACTCCAGGGAAGACGCAGAGACTTCAACAACAGATTTTCCCTCATTAACCCCTAACAGCACCGGGGAAAACTTAGAAGTTTTAACAACAGATTGCTCCTTGTCAACCCCTAACTCCAGGGAAGACGCAGAGACTTCAGAAGCAGGTTGTTCCATGTCAACCCCTAACAACACCGGGGAAAACTCGGAAACGACAGAAACAGAGTGCTCCTTGTCAACCCCTAAACTTCCCGGGGCGGACGCAGAGACTTCGAAAACAGACAAATTTCGGAAACAATTTCTTTCACCAACCCCAGGGTTGGTATCTTCCTTACAGATGATTGGGACAGCCGCATCGGATTCTTTCGGGTGTGTGTTCCCTACCTCCACTATTCCAACCGGACTGGGTAATTGTGAACTTCTTTCTAGTTTACCATTTATGTATATATTTCCAGTTCCTAACTCCAACCGGAAATTATACTTTCGGAGGACATCGTGTCCTAACACAATATCGGTTATCAAACCAGGGAAATGCTCTAACGAACCCTCCATCGTGACGTCATTGATCTTCCATTTGAGCGCATAAATATCGGTGATAGAGACTAAATTTCCATTAGCTAAACGGGCCTTCGTATGCTGACGGCCGGTAGTTTGCTTTCTTTGGGAAAATGTCTTAGCTACTTGATCACCAATATATGATTTCGCTGCTCCGGTATCTAACAATGCTTTGAACTTGTGATTTCCAATTTCGACGTCTATGTGCGGTCGGGGGTCGTTCATTTCTTCTGGCGAATCGGTATGAGAGGCAGATATTTGCGGAAGCTGTGTCGGCCTCTCCTCGGGACAGCTTCGGATTAGTTTTCCTGCCTCCTGCAGGAACAGTCTCTAGAAAATACTCCTTCCTTACGACAACAAGAACAGAATATCTTCTGAGGGTTCTGACAATTGTTGCGGTAGTGTCCAGACTCCCCACAACGGAAACATGTGATTTCACGGGACGATGACCCAGCCGGGAGCTGAGTAGTAGTAGGCGGCGGCCTGCGAGGACTATTGGTCGGTGACGATTGGCTGGAACCGGCGATGGGCTCTCTGGATGGGCCCGTAGTCGAATGGGGAGATGGTCCATACCTTGGTGTACTCATTGGCTGGGGACGGGTTGGTCCACGGTTAGGTCCACTGGGGCCGGGTACATTCTGGAGTTCCTTCCTGAGGATCTCATATTCCCTTGCCACTTGACAAAATGTGGAAAAATCATCAAAGTCCCCTTTTCGAATTTGCAGACGGTATTCGGGCAACAGGTTACGGTACAGCCATGCTAACTGTTGTTCGTGAGTTAACTTTCCATGTCGTCGCATCAGAGTTTGGAGTTCGGTCATGTAAGTAGCGGCGGACTCATTCCTTCTTTGCAAACGTCTGCCTATCTCGGCTTCTAAGTCAACCTCATAGTTGACGGGATAAAAGAAGATTCGGAAATCTGCCTCAAATTCGTCTCAAGTAGTGTACCGGCTGCGATTGTTACGGTACCAAAATGCGGGCTCACCTGACAGTAATTCCGGTAACACAGGAAGCAGATTATCTTTCTGGACATTCCTTGCGGTACATATTTCCTCAATTCTCTCTATGAATGTAGCAGGATCTCCCCGGTTTCCAAAAGACACTTTCCAATCTTGTACGTTTATCGGAGGTGTTGCCATAGCGGTCGGATATTCCTTTTGGTCTATGGCGGATCGCGGAGCAATATTTCTTCGTCTCAAAAAGTTGACGAGTCTTTTCCGTTTGAGAGGAACTGTTCCAGCAACCGATAAATTCCTCTTTACTAGCTCTGTATTTAGACCCTCGTTCTCCAGTAAGTATACCCAACTTACTCGATTGTCGGTTATTTCCCCAACGGAAGTTACGGTCGGTACTGGAGGAACGGATTCGGTTTCTACAGCTTCTTCTTGATCAAACAAAACGGATATGTCAAGATCCTCGGAGTTTCTCCTTGACATTAGCCTTTTAACTCCAGCTTAGACTTCTTCTTCTTCCAAAATGAAAATCAACAAAGGAGGGGGAAAAAAATCTCGTACCGGCAAAACGGTCACTTTTTGAATATACAATACGGAAAAGAATGATAAATTAAAATGGAATAACGGTCCTTGTTCAAATCGACAATCAACAGAAAAAACCAGTAAATAGTTATTTAACCAACAAGTGTATTAATGAAGGCCATTAACAATCGAGATAATTTAACGCACGAGCAGAGCGAGTGCGTTAATGTTCGAGATTGTTAATTGCCCTTTTAATACTCGTGTTAGTTACAAAGCTTTTCCGTCGACTGTATCAGTTGTATTCGTTTTTCTCAATATTTAAAAACTAAAAATATTCATTTGTTTCATAGGTAAGTACTGTCAAAATTAAATAATGACATTGAAATGTCACAGAGATGGTCGCTGGTTCAAATGTCACTGTTTTCGTTTTTCTTAAATTCTTTTTTGGATGTCTTAACACTAATAAATATTATAATTTTGTAGAATAATAAAATAAAACGATAGGTAAGTCAAAAACTAGAAGTATTCTATACTAGGATTCATTTTTTGAAGACGTTATTGTATGTTTGGTTGCCTACACCACAGGTAACTGTCAGTATAAATATAATGTATAAGATGTGCGTTGGGTTGCCTGCAGAAAATCGTTGATTAATGTAGGTAAATCATGCATTAATGGGGGTCATTAATGTATGATTTTGTCTAATTTTGAGAACGTTAATAGCATATGTTAATACACGGTCGACGGAAAACAATATAAACGGTCCAGCAACAATAGGCAGAAAAAAAAATTAACAGCGGTATAGAACGGTTCCTGCTATCATCAGCAATCAGGTGCATTCAACAATACGGTAAAAAAAACCAAAACGAAATAACGGTTCCTGCTCTAATCAATAATAAGGAACAAAATCGAAAACAACATAAACGGTTCCTGTTTTAACAATCAGGTCCCTGCTCGGGCGCCATTTTGTAACGTCTAATTCACCTACCCTTTGGATTTTACCAACAGGCTACGTCACTTTGGTCACCCTCGATGCAAAATCTTATCAACGAATGCTCGGGCGCCAGATTTTTTACGTGGGTTGCTCCACGGCCCCTTGACCCTTCGCGTCAAGAGTTCCAGATAGCCTCAGATGGAGGTTACGGAAAATTCAAGGGGTCTGTTGTTCTTGACCTCGACGTAACACGTAGTGGGAAACGGGCTTTACTTGTTTACCACTATCGGGAAAGGAAACTACCAGTTGCTTAAGAAATTATACATTTTATTTCAACCTCGAAATAATTGACAGTTTAGGGATGAACCCAGAAGCAATGTAGTTAAATAAATAAAGGTGTATTGAAGTCAAACAGTATCTGCAAATAACTAACTACGTTATTCCTCAAACCAAAAGCAATACACCAAGCAATAAATAGTTTAATTTTTATTTACAAAATACGCAAAAGCTAAAGTGCAAGACTTTACTAGTATGTCTAGATGCGGGTGAAAATGGTGAAACTTAACTAGCGGTCAGATGAAAAATACACAGAGAAAGCGTTATTAGGGCACTAGTAGATTTTAATCAAACAGTTCTTTATATTTGTGTACCGGTTTAAACAAAATAAAGGTAATTTACAGATTACCCTCGGTTACTGATACTCTTGTGTACTGAACACACAAGAAAGAAAAAACGGAAACTTTATCAATTCGCCTGGAAACCACCCAAATTTTGTACCTGCCTTGGCAGCGAGATTATTCCAGGTTATTACGGTGATCGTAAACCCTTTTAGATCGACGTTGCCACGGCCGTTGGTGCTAAATTAATTACTTCAATAAAAGTTAGATGACAAAATCCGAAAACCTCTCCTTTGTGATCCTGCTAAATGCAGTGAACACGCGTGAGAATATTTCGCTCCACGCCTTGGAAAACCCTCGAACTTTTGCACCTGCTATGGCAGAGTACACGTGCGAGACTATTCCAAGTTGTCTTTTTTTCAAATATCCTTGTATATTAGAATGAATTGTTTCCTACGGCCGGGTTTCTCTTCGATATTTTCAGAGCCACTCAAGAATTCACCTGCTAAATGCAGCGATCAGACTTTGAGACTCCTGAAAAGATTTTTCCCGTCAGATAAACGGCTGCAGTCGGGTTTGAACGAAATAGTTTGAGAAATTCTCAAGAATATACCTGCTAAATGCAGCGACAATGCTTGAAATTTCTCAAAGATATCTCTTTTCCCGAAAAGTAAAGCCAGCAAATAAAACAAAAACAATTTACTTCGGAATCGTACACAAATACGCAGAAAGTTTTCCTACGGCCGGGTTTCTCTTCGCTATTTTCAGAGCCACTCAAGAATTCACCTGCTAAATGCAGCGATCAGTCTTTGAGATTCCTGAAAATATTTTTCCCTTGAGATAAACGGCTGCAGTCGGGTTTGAACGAAATAGTTTGAGAAATTCTCAAGAATATATCTGCTAAATGCAGCGACAATGCTTGAAATTTCCCAAAGATATCTCTTTTCCCGAAAAGTAAAACCAGCAAATAAAACAAAAACAATTTATTTCGGAATCGTACACAAATACGCAGAAAGTTTTCTAAAATCTTAAACAAGCAATATGCAAAAATAAATTCTATTAATTCTAAATCAAAAAAAAATCAGTCACCAGTGAATGTATAACGGAAAAAAATTATTTACAGCAACATTCTTAAATTCGCTTACCTCGAGCGCGAAAATCAGTCAGGATTCAGCGCAAACGGTTAAAAGTGAAAAAGCCCATTTTTGTCTCGTTCCATCCGTTTTATCCATTTTTCTCTAGACCCCACTCAGGAGGTCTCCTACTTACAAATCTTAAGAAATGCGCGGAGTGATTTGCGCGAACGGTACCGTAAATCATACAGGTAATATATACCAGATGTTTGAAAAGTACTACATATAAAATATCAAAATAAATATTAATACTCAAATTTAATAGCTAGCTACGACAGAGGGGTGAAACTAATAAAAACTGAAATATATACTGCCGGATATCGGAAAAAAATAGTAACAACGTTACATCATATTACCTTTTTAAATGAAACTAAGTGTTTATAATTAATTCCACAATTTTTAAATTATGAAAACTCTAAGATATTGATAATTATTTTGATATTAACATATCATCGTCATTCTGAACTTCTTCAAAATTCAAAATTTGCCGAAAAATTATGATTTTTCCCAAAACTGAACATATTTTATGCTTACGAATACTTTTATTCGTAAGCATTCACTTTTTTTTATTCGGCTATTTTTTTAATTTTTTTTTCGGGAAACTCATGTTCGAATGGGTCCAGATCCCAAAAAGTGTTGGACTCGTCCCCCAAAGGGCTACCAACCAAACCCACCCCAAACTTGCCGTTTCCCCGCCTTGGAATCACTACCCTAGCGTTCTTGGAGACGGGTGGCGCTCCCTCGCACACTTTCACTCACACCGTCATCTTCTCCCTAACTTTCACTCCTACCCCTCATGCCATATCGAGTCCCTCTCCCTAACCACGCTCTCTACTACGCCACTTACCTCCATCCATTCCTCCCCCCCCCAAATCAAGTTTTGTTAGTAACATTTGAAACTACTAGTTGTATTCTTCTAAATTTGTTCATACTCAATGTTATTTTCACATAAAACTATTTGTAAAAGTGAAATATATTTTTATCTTTAGAGATATTATCAAAATTTTATCTATATCTGATTATTAACATGGCTGCCATTAATATAACAGTTTAGAGGACAAAGTAGGTTTTATAAAATAATTTACCAATATTTGTGATAATTTTAAGACATTTATAAAATATACTTCATTTTCAAAAGAACCCTACAAAACAGGACCGCATTTTAAAAATATAATGAATAAAGGAATTGATAAACAAATTCAACACGATTATATTATTTATTGTCTAGTTTTCAACAATGTTCTAGGGTCTTGAGGCAGTATACTGGGTAACCTTTTATTGATATTTTGAAATAATAGTCGCAGTGCCATATGTGAGATATTATAATGAACTGCCCATGACCTTATGTTGTTCCTAAATTCAGAATTTCTGTTTATATCTAACATCAACATATCACTTTCGTTGACAGGTTCTAACTGTACTAACCAATTTTCTCTTACTAAGTCATTATTATCACTTGTACCAATAAAATTTGGCACTTCTAATGATAAGTTCTCATCTTTGGTTTATTTTTCTGGCATAGTATCATTATTTGCAATTATCATTGAGTGATTTAACACTACTTCTTGTGGATGACTATCTGAACATGCAGGCGTATTATTAAAAATTTCTTTTTTGCTAATCATAATACTAAGTTTTTCTTTATTTTTCTCCTAAACGCTCAACTCCTTTTGATTTTCTTCCACTCCCTTGATTCCGACATTTTACGCAGTTTGTTTTTCTAAAACTGCCAAGCCAAATCTAATATATTTATTAGTTATTTTATAATAATATATTTATTAGTTATTTTATAAAAGCTACATAACAGCTTCCAATGTAATAATTATATAATTATTTTATAGCTGTGTCTGTAACTACAATTTTCAATGGCAATAAAATTGCGGCATCTGCTGCTTTAATAAAATTGTTTTATAAGCTGCTAAAAGTGTTTATTACATTAGTTTTATAATCTATTTATACCTGATTTATAAATGCTACCAAACTCTCTTAAAAAAGTGTTATAAAACAACTAAATTTTATAAACAATAAATGTTTTATAAATCTCTTATATAACACGTATAAAATTGCTTTATAAATATTATATAATTTTGTTGTCAAATTGTTTTTGTGATAAATTTATAAAACAATTTTGTTACGAAAAGCTTAACTTGCTCCTATGGAACTTTTATGAAATAAGTTGCATTCCTGAAAGCAACAATAAATCAACATTAAAATAAAATTGTTATATAAGCCAAAAATTATAAAACAACTTTGCTAGTTGGGCGGTACCCCTGCACCACCTTCAGCAATATCCCTCTCTGCACCCGCAGGAGTGGCCTAGCCCTCGCATCCACTCCCGTTCTCTCACCCCACACCTCCGCATCATACATTATACTCTGCTTTACCTTCCTACCGATTATCCTCCTCTTCCACTCTTCCGGCCCCTTCACATTACACATCAATCTTCCCAGCCATGCTGCCCTCACTTTCTCCTACTCTGCCGCCTTTAACATGTGTGTTCTGAAAGATAATTGACTATCCAACCACACCCCTAGGTATTTCACAGACTTCCCCATACGAATTCTCCTTCCCTTCACCATCACCCCCCCACTTCCCTCATCTTGCTCCGTCCAAACCTCATCAAATACACTTCCATAGCGTCGGTCCAAGAACCATGCCCTGGGGCACTCCTGCCTCCGTTTTATACCACCTCCCTCTAGTGTCTACTATCACACGTCCCGTCAGGTAGTCCTCCACCTGGTTAACCATACCCTCCCCCACTCCAAGCCTCAGCAACGTGCTCAACACTGCCAGTTTGCTGACACTGTTGAACGCGTTCCCGACGTCAAAGAACACGAGTAGGGCCAATGTTCCTCCAGCTTCCTAGCCGTTTCCACCAAGCCCATCACCCTGCCCATCGCCGAGATACATGATTTTCCCTTCGCAAACCTGGTTTACCCTAAAACCCCCATTCCTACCAACTTCCTCCTCAATCCTATCCTTCATTATCCCCTCCATCAATTTAACCATACCACACAGCAGGCTGATGGGCCTGTAGTCCTCCGCCCGCTTCCCCTCTCTACACTACACTTCTACAGCAGTATCACCCTAACCACCTTCCATCCTTCTGGAAAATCTTCCTCCCTTAGCACCCTGTTGAATAGCTCGAAGAAGTACTCCCCATTGTCATCTAACAGCCTCTTCATTTTATTCCCCCTCACGACATCTATCCCTGGGGCTTTCTTTACTTCAATGTTCCTACCCCCCTCCTCTACTTCCAACTCCTCTACCGGCCTTTCCCCCCTCATTTTCCTAACCCTCCTAGTATCTTGGAATTCTCGGATCCTGCCTCCAACTCCTCCTTCTTCCCCCTGTGAACATTTTGCCTATAATCTCCTTGTCCCAATCTTCCTCTAGCACCTCGTTCCTACTTCCACCCATCCTCTCCACCGCTATCTCATACGCCTTTCCCCATGGATTGTTTTTCAATTCCCCCCGTAACTCTTCCCTCTTCTTTCCCTCCCCACCCTACGCATCAAGTTCCTTCTTCTCCTGTTTGTATCCCCCTTTTTCCTCTATCCTTCCTCTTCCCCTCAGCATCCGTCTTAGTTCTTTCTCATATTTCCTCCACAGCTCCTCTATTTCCTCATTCTACCAGTAATTAGCCCTCCGTTCACGCCTATTGTCCCTCTTTCCCTCTCTATTACAGCCGTGTATCACATTGTACAATCCATCTACATCATGTCCAAGTCCCCTTTCTATCTCCTCTCTTACTTTCTTCCTCATACTCTCTGCCTCGGCCTTCGTCCACCCCCATCCCCACTCTTCCGATCATTCCTTTCCTTATATCCGTCTCCACATACCTATGTAAGCTCAAGCTTTCCTCATCCTCCAGCACCCTCCAACTACTCACTCTTTTCTCCAGACATTCATCACATGCTGTTATATCAATGAATGACGAACCCCCTCACGAAGGTGGGCAGTAGTCCATCATTCAGCACCGCCAACCCGTTGGATGTCAACACTTCCTCCAGGATCTCCCCTCTCCTGTCCGTTTTCTTCCCCCCCCCCATACATACAGTATTCTTAGCATTGAAGTCCCCTGTCGCCATTCTCCTAATGATCCTCAAATCCTGTCATCATAGCCTAAACTTCTGCAAAGTTACACATTATCTTGAAAATAGGAATACACCGATTCTCTCTTACCTTCAATTTGTTTTTTCATATTTTCCCACTAATCATCTTAAATCTTTAAATCCTAAGTTATCTTGTCCTTTCAGTGTACCATTTTCTAGCTTTGCCAATCATATGAATCTTAGCTGTTTAAAAGATAAACTCTTGCGGCCAGTCCATAGCAGGTTTTCCTAGATTCTGTCCATTGAAATTTTCTATACTTTTAGTAAAGTCAGGAATTATATGGAATGATTTATTCTTATGTACTTTGGTAGGGATCCAAGCAATTCTAGAAATTTGACTTCTGAAGCTTGTCTACGTACTACTTGGACTACCTCCTTCTGGCAAGTCGCCAACCACTCCAGGAACCAGAGCAGAAAATTTAATCATCTCGAATATCACACTTACACAGAACTGTTCAAAACTGCTCAGTAACCAGCTAAAACCACTTTTGAATGATAGTAAATACCTCTGTATGAAGATATTACCAGCACTTTGTCAAAATTGTATTTTCTGTTTGGACCCTTACTTTGTGGAATGACAGATGTTTGGTTGATAAACAATTTATGTCCAAAGATTCTATTAAATTTAAAAATGACAAAACATCAACTATTTCACCTTTTTGTGATATCTGCTGCCTCCCTGACTTTTTTATTGTACAGAGTGATCGATGTTTATTTTGAGGTCTACTGAGACTTCATATGAATTTATAGGAATCTTCCTACGTTTGTTAAAAATCTTCTGTTCGACACATTTCAACTGCTAATATTTACTTTCCCTGCCATGAGGACTTATGCTTATTTTCAGATTTGAATATTCGCAATGTTAATTTTCCCAAGTATTTCCATTTTTTCAGAAAACACACCAAGGAGAATCAATCAAAATGTATGCGATAATGATTAGCACCTCAATTATACTGGTTGTGTTAGGCTCTTGTGGTCAAGCAATTGCAGACGAGGTAACAGGTTTACAGGATATGTGTCTTTTGTAGAAAATTCTACCAATTTAATATTTTTTTCTAGTCTCTGAAACTGCGGGATATATTATACGAATGTCCTTGGGTATACTGGAATATTAAAAATAAGAAAATACTTCTGATGATAACAACAAATACATTCAAGACATGGACAATTTCATTCCACAGTCTGTGCAATGTTGAAAATCAACTGATAACAAAGGTAAGTTGTACGTAGGCAGACGGTATTTATAATCCGTTACGCGCCGTAAAATCGGCACGAAAAATTTAAAGAGGAGCTCCATGTACAGGGTGGCCCATTATACAACATTGTATGTATCATCAATAGTTTCCGCAACGCACGTCGATAACATTGGTCACATTATTGTAATTTTCGTGGGGATCTCCAATTTTTTGAGAAATACGTTACCCGCTGAAAATATAGGTGGAAGAGTTCTTGAAATCGGTTAAGTAGATTTGAGTTTATCCATTTCAAGCAAACTTACATACATATCATATTTCTTCTTCATATTAGTTTAAAACTATAGATCTTATTTGAAAATAAATTTGCTTTTGCTTGCACTAGAACTAATTTTCGAAGTATTCCTTCACCCCCAAAGAAATCGTTTGTGGCTGTGGTGCGGTTGATCCAATAATTTGTATCTTCACCGCGGCATCGCCACTGCAACTTCCGTTCCATTTTTAAACGGTAACGACAGTAACCTTACTTTTTGGTGAACATTACCTATGACAAAAACTCAAAGTATGAACTAGTAATAAAAAAAATTGTTAAAAATTAAAAATGGGCGTGGTGGTGTACGTTGTTGAAAATTATTGCAATAATGGTTGGTAGTGCAGATTATTTGAAAAGAAGACGTGAATTGAATTAATTTTGAGGAAACCAGAGTTTTTTGAGTTACCAAAAATATTCAAAGATAAATAAAGTAGGAAAGAATATTTATTATGGTTACTTTTGCTGATGACATTATTCTATTCTATACAAGTACAATTTAAGAGAAATGGAAGAAAAAAGGTGAACAATGATTTGAAGAAAAACCAGAGATGGTTGAGAAGGAATACGCAAAATGTCAAAGAAGCTAGCAACCAATAAAACATTAGGAACTCGAGTTTTATGATTGGCTGTTATTGTTCTGCCGTCAGATGTTTTGGTACGGGAATTTATGTGGCGCCCTCTATCATGACCAGAAATTGGAATACATGGAGTTCGATCTTATAATATAGTCTCCATGGTATTGACAATCTGCGAACTCACATTTTCTTGCTGATAATGAGCTTTCGTTGATCTCATGTTTTGTTATTCAACCAAATAGAGATGGCATACAAATAGTTTCTTATTGCTTAAAATTGATCGTTTTACGTTACCATATCGATATGCTGCACCTAACCAGTTATGCAAATAAAAAGGCGAAAGGCGAATTTCTCTCGATTTCCATTTCTCATGATTTTTAAAGCGATTGTCAAATTATACAGAGTTCGACACTAACTATTAATACATTATAATTCTGCACACTTACGATAAGCAGAAGTTTTTGATTGCGCTTTATTGCTGAACGTCGAGTGGAGATAATTGAGGTTAAAAATAAAAAAACTCATGGTATCAGAATTTATTCACTTTGTCCAGTAAATTTCTCTGCTTACTGGTCAAAATACCGTTATTATGGAAATTTAGAACTTAACGATAATAATTAGATAAGAACAAGGAAAATTAGAAGAAATGAGAATTTAGAAATAATTAGGAGGAAAAATGAAAAATTCGAATTTCAATTCATCGACAATTCTTTAGAAGCCAATTACTTGACAAATAAACATCATACATTAAAAATTCATACCTACTAGGAGTACAATTGAGCCGAATATGAACAGAACGTAACCTTTTTTTTTCGCTGTCCACTTCAAGTGAAATGCCCCACAGACCATTTAACTGTCTGAGGGGATGAAGATCTCAAGAGTCATAGAATTCGAGAATTAGAACAAATTAATAACAAGAACATGCAGTACATGAAAACGAGTTTAATGTTGTTTTTAATGGTTTATTTTGTTAATTCATTTAACAATATTTCATAAAAAGCCCATATTGTATTTAAAAAATTCTAAACATTGTTTTTGATAAATTTTCATCTACCCATATCAGATTTAACCATTGTCTCTTTTTCAGGGAACTAAATTGGTATACAGCATAGCAGCTGTTGTTTCCAAAGTTAAATGAAGAAGAGAATCTTATACTTATTTATATGCTATTGCAAAAATCACATATTCATCAACTACGATATCACCATAACCTGATAATAAAATGCACATCACCATTATGCGTATCTTCTTAATACTTGAAGTAGAATTTTCGTGATATGAATCTCAAGATGGAAGTTGAACAGACGATTGCAACGGTTACACTAGTGCGATCTGCAGTATCATATATGAGTGTCAATTGCGTGTTTGCTTTCGCTTTATATATGCGAAATCCGTTTGCAATATATTTGTGTCGCGTTAAGTTTACTTATATATATTTCAATCTAGTTAGTTATAGCACCATACACTAACAAAGGCTCTAAGGCACGCCGCTACACGTTCCCTCCTTTCCCCGTCCCTGAATTCGGAGCTGGCCGGGCCCAGAGCTAACCTACGTCTGGGTTTCGTGTATACCAGTTGTTCACAGATTCCGCTAAGGCTATCTTACTAATATTGGGTGTTAGTGCAGCCAGTATTCATATAAAAATATGGAAAAAAATCAATTGCAAAAGCAAAAGCAAAATGGCGAATTTGGGCGGCAACTATAGTTGCCACTGAACTGTTGCATAAGGAAAAAAGAACAAATATGCTAAACATTTATCTATATTGTTAATATTTGTAACAACACCAAGAATAAAACTTTTGAAAGCAATCAGGGTGAAGCGGAACATTGCACTTTCCTCACATGTAAATTATACGTAATAACACTTGCTTTCTGATTTGCAGATACGATATTCCATGATCTAAAAGTGAATATAGCAACCATCCTTGTACACAGCACACATCAACAGCCCAGGCAAATAACGTCCACCACCATTTTTTTATTCGTATTTTGGTTCTATATTGAGCAGTGTACAACATGTGAGCAAAGTACTTTTTCTACAACTGCTATGAAAAGTGACGTATTTCTCATACCTCACTTAATTTCAAAACCAAATATTGCTCATACTGTGAGGAATATCATTTCTCACGGCACTTTGCCCACGCCACATGCATTTATATGGAGAATCAAATAAAATGGACAAAAACTTAGTAGGCTTCTCTCCTCTTTAAATACCTACTTAGTTGTCACAAAACTGTCAGATTAATTAATATAACGGAGAATTTAGTGAAAAGAAATGACGTTCCGGATTTGACCATACAAAATTGTACAAATTTGACCATCAACTCTAATTTTAAATAAAATTTTAACAGCATAGAGATGGGATACTTTAGTGTTATTTTTGTTTTTCTAACCATAAAAATAAATATTAATTTACTTTACTTGTATTCTTCAAATTTGAGCAGTTGTAGAAAAAGTACAGTGTGCAACATGTGGGGAAAGTACTTTTCCACACTCGTGAGAAAAGTTGAACTTTCCCTCCTTGTTGCACAATATACTATTTCCCACTCGCTTGATTTGCGAATACTTGCCTTTTTCAGCGCTCGAGGGAAAAGTATCACTTTGCGCACTTGTTGCAAAAACTACTATTGTTACAAGAAAATCTAGTAATTTAGGAATTTCGGATTGCAAACACACTGTTCCATAATTATCGACTTAATAACGAGGTCCCTTTTTATATACAGAGTGGGCCACAGAAAACAGTCCACTCCGATATTTGGCAGTATTCCTTAGATTTTAAGGAAATTAGGAAACACGTCGATTTTTGTTCTTAAGGGGGACACATTTTTACGATACATGCATCTGTCATTTGTCAACCCCTCCCTTCCACTTCTCCAACCCCTTATTTTTAAATAGGGAATCATTAGAAAGGCATTTAGATGGAGTATTCAGACATAATGATCGTCAACGATTTTTTTCGATATTTACACCGCATCTGTGCAAAAAAAGTCTTAATTAATTTAAACTACAATACCTCTTAAAAGTGAAACACAACGCCTATGGTTTGCTGTTGTGTCATTTTTTCTGTCACATCAAAAGTAAATTAAAAACAAATATTGCAAAAAATGTTACATTCTTGTACAGGAATGGTTTGTTCAAGATACGTATTTCTGACATGCTTCAGAAAATGCCCAAACGATCCAGAAACTCAATGTTTTTAAAACGATTAGGTCCGCGGTCCGGCATGAGAGTGAAGAACATGTTTATGGCGGGCATATAGTTTTGTGAGTAAATGATCTTTTGGCAAAAGAGCGGGGTGTTTTTTCGCGAAATCGAACTGCAATTTTCTTAACCTTCCTCCTACTCTCAAAACACCAGAAGGATCCAAGAATGGATTCAAGTTTAGCAGACTACTTTTTGTAGTAATAGGTACATTGTTCGAAATATTTTTCATTTCAGAACGGAAAGATTCTCTTTGAGCGGTTAGTATAAGTGTTAGTAAAGATTTTTCCAGTTCTAAGGTAGTCAAGGGACCGGTAAGTTCAGGAGTATTATTTATGAATCTTAATATGTAGTTATTTATAAATCTTAACATGTAAGCTACTACACGTTGTAATCGAGGGAGTGTGGAGTGTTTATTGAGTGCGGGTATTTTTATAAACTCAGTAGCACTAATAGAATTAGAGACTAGGACCTTAGTTTTGATTTCAGGTAATTCGGATAAATCTGGCAATATAGGAAAATGATCAGCATTATTGATTTGTGGATGAATAAGAAATTGGGGGCCAAGCCACCATAGGCTAGATGTAGATAAATCAAGAGTGGTTGAGCCTCTGGACAAGATGTCTGCAGGATTATTATGAGTATTGACATTTCCAACTTGAAGTTTGCGTTAAGTTTTGTATTTGGGCCACACGATTGGCAACAAAAGTTTTTAATAGATGCGGTGAGGTATTTATCCAGGATAGCACTATTTTTGAATCCGTGTAATAAATAATAGAATCGATTTTTAGATATAAGCTAGAAATAAGTTTATTCATTAACTCGGCAAGCAATAATGCAGCACACAATTCTAGTTTAGGGATGGTAATAACTTTAAGAGGTGCTTCCTTTGTTTTCGTACATATCAGATATGAATGATAAGTTTCAGTATTATCCAAAGATCGCGCATAGATGCAACAACCGTAAGCTGACTCAGAAGCATCTGAGAAGCCATGAAGCTCAATAAGTTTAGGGGAATCGCATATGATTTTTCTGGGAGCTTTCACAAGGCCTATTTGTTGAAGGTTTTCCTGGAAATATTTCCACTGAAGATATAGAGACATGGGTAACGACTCATCCCAAGAGAGATGCAGTTGCCATCATTTTTGCATAATTATTTTAGCCTTTATAATAATTGGTAAAACTAGGCCAAGAGGATCGAACAGTTGAGAAATTGCGCTAAGAATAGTTCTTTTTGTATTAGCAGTTTTGGGTGGGGACATATTAATTGAATAGTTTAGGCAATCCAGATTAGGATTCCAATTGATTCCAAGAGTTTTATTAGTATCATTATCGCATGCTGATATAGCTGAGTGTTTGATTATCCTTTAAATCAACAGCATTTGAGAGCCATTTACAAATATTAAAACCGTATTTCTTGAAAATATTTTCAAGCTGATGCTTAATATAAAGAATTTCCTCTATGGTTTCTCCTCCAGTAAGGAGATCATCCACGTAAAAATCGTGTTTGATCATAAAACTCAACTTGGGATTTTCTTTTTCGATGTCTAAACCGATCTGTCGTAAACATCCGGTCGAGACATATGCCGATGATGCAAGACCATAAGTAACGGTATTGAGCTGGAATGTAGATATATTATCTAAGTTATTAGATCGCCAAAGAATTTTTTGCAAGCAATGTTGGTCTTTGTGAAGAAGAATCTGCCTGTACATTTTGGTAATATCGGCAGATATAACGAAAGAATGCTTTCTAAAACGTAGCACTATGGATAGGAGATCGTCTTGAACTGTGGGACCGACTATTAAAATATCAATAAGTGAAAGGCCTGATGTTGACTTGGAAGATCCATCAAATACCACTCTGATTTTTGTAGTGGTGCTAGTGGGTTTAAATACGGGATGATGAGGAAGAAAGAATCCAGTAAGATTGTCAGGAGTTTGTGATTTACTCATGTGTCCGAGATCGAGATATTCATCAATAAATTTGGTATAATCAAGCCTTAAGTTATTATTTTTAGACATTTTCCGTTCAAGGGAGTAGAATCTTTTCTCCGCGCATTGTTTAGAATCACCTAGAACAGATGTATCAGCTTTAAAGGGCATTTTTACAATAAATCGACCCGTTTCATCTCGAACCGTATTATTTTGGAAATGATGCTCACAAAAGGTTTCTTCTTTCGAAAGATGAGGTTTGTTATAGATGCTTCCTATTTTCCAAAAGTTTTCGATTTTATTATGTAATTCATCATTGGTAATATTTATGTGACAATGAGGCTTTTTAGAGTATGTATTAATGTGGGTTAAATCGATAGTACCGGCTATTACCCAACCGAAATGAGTTTTTTGTAGAAATGGAGAATTTTTTCCCAATTTGTGCTGCCCTACACAAAGAGTATCCCAAAAGGTTTCAGCACCTATTAATATATCTATTGATGCACTGATATCGAAAGTTGGATCAGCAAGAATCATATTGTTTGGAATGTTCAATTGAGCTTTGTCAAAGGAATTACATGGCACATTACCTGTAATATTTTCGATTACCAAACAGTTTATATTTGAAGAGAAGGAATTGATAGAGATTGTATTTTAACACGTGTCTTAGAGTTTATATTTGAGGAAACTTGATTTATTCCTGAAATGGAAGTTTTTATTTTCTCCGGGTTTATTTTGAGTCTTTTACAAAGATCGGAAGTAATCAAATTGCATTGGGATCCGCTATCCAACAATATCCGACAAAAATGTGCCTCTCCATTTTTGTCAAACACCTTTACAACAGCAGTTGACAAAAGCACACAATTTTGTGAAATTACCGAACAGTGAGATTTTCCAGAAGACGTGACAAAGTCGACATTTCGCTCATCGAATGTATGTGCATCAGTGCTTCTATCGCTGCTACTAGCATGTAACGCAGCGATAGACTCAAAGACTGTCGGATTCTGAGAGTCAGGAACAGATTTCGTTAGATTTAGATTACCGTTATCAACGTGGAGTAAAGTATTATGTGATCTGGAGCATATACGACACTTACTAGCCTTGCAGTCTTTTGTAAAATGATTTTTACGTAAACGGTTAGTACATAATTGCCTACGTTTGGCTTCATCAAAACGAGATTTAATATCTTATTCTAAGTATTTAGAACAGTTATATATAATATGCTCTTTTTCGCAAAATGTACACTTTGGGGTAAAGGTAGAAGCTGAAGTTTTCATAAAGGGAATAGGTTTAGATTTAGTTTGAATAGTCGACTGCACTTTACCTAACGTGTGTTTATCTTCCTCGAGAGACTCAAAAATATCACATCTTTCACGTAAAAATTTTAGGAAATCGTCCAATTTCGGACTTGTTCGTTTTACACGTTTAGATTCCCAATCCTTACGAGCTGCGAAATTGAGTTTATTATTGAGCAAATATACTAAGAAGGTGTCCCAATGTTGGACAGGTTCACCTAGAGCCTTTAATGATTTGAGTATTCTAGTGCTTTCGTCATGTAATTGAGAAAGTGTGTTATATGATTCCTTGACAATAGCTGGCAAATTAAAAAGTGATTTTATTTGATTATTGACAAGTTTCTTAATGTTCTCGTATTTCTCAAGTAAGCAATCCCAAGCAATTTGATAGTTTGCATCAGAAATTTCAAGTGACTCGATAAGTTTAAATGTCTCTCCCTTTAGTGAAAGACGCAAATAGTTCAGTTTTTGTGCTTTAGGCATGTAAGGATGTTTATCTATAACAGATATAAACGTTTCTTTAAAGAACAACCAGTTTTGATATTGTCCCTTAAAAGACGGAAGATTTATGTCAGGAAGTTTAATATTGTAGTTTTGTGGTGATGAAAAGTTTGCATTAGTATTACCTGCAGATTTATGTTCCAATAAAATTTGTTGAGCTTCACTGGTAATGCTATAAAATGTATCCTCAAAACTTGTACGTTCTTTTTCGTCTGGAATTAAATCATCACCCGTCTGAGATTCAAACTCGATTTTTAATTGGGTATCATTGAATTTATCAAGTGAAGTTAATGTTGATTTTAGGCGAGATTCTAGATTTATCAAATCAGGATTATCATTATTATGTATTTTAGTATTAACAAATGTTTTGAAACGAGTAAGGTCCGCTTTAAGAGACTTTCTAATATTTTTCAAGGTAGTGATACTTTCAGCTACATCAGACATGTTAAATAGAACTAAGAGAGCTTTAACATTAGTTGATTCAGATTGAAATAGGATTGGGTAGGTATAATTGAGAATAAGGGATGCTGCACACTTACCTTACGACAAATTTTTCAAGTTTTTGGCGTCGCAGTTTCCACAAATCACTGTATTATCCGGCTAACGAAGGACCAATGTTTTGTATATAAAATCTTATATACTTTTAATTGATTAGGGGATACAATACGGTATTATTTTATTTTTAAATATTTTTTAATTATTTGATTAGAACATACAAAGCTATTTTAACAATTCAAAAAAGTAATGTCAAATTGACCAGACTTGACGTAACGTCATAAAATAAAAAATGGTTCGGAACGGAACAATATCTGTGCAATGATATAGGAAACCAAGGAAAACTATATCTGCTGATCTTTACAATTGTTACTTAAGAAATTAATTTGATAGCGGAGAGCTCCCTAGATTTATCTGTTCATTGACACCTTCATATTGTGGGTCTCTTAAGTGTCTTATTATTTCTAGTTCTTCAAGGAAATCTAGTTCTTGTTTCTTATCACAAATATGCAGTACTTCTAGTTCTGTCTTAGGTGTTAATGAATGTTTGGTGTCAAGTAGATGTTTTGCGTGATGTGATTTATCTGGCTGTTTTAATCTGTATGCTCGTGAGTGTTCATTGTATCTAATTTCAAAATTTCAAATTGTTTGACCAATATAGACAGCATTACATTCTGGACATTTAAGTTTATATATTCCAGACTTTTTTAATGGGGGTATTTTTGTTTTTACATTTAACAATTTTTTACTCACATTGTTTTCTGTTTTAAAAGAAATTGCTGTATTTGTTGAGCAAGATATTATCTTCGAAATATTATTAGAAATATTACCAGCCTATGTGATGGTTTTGTAATTTTATTTTTCCCTAGTTTTTTCAGGAAATATTAATTGTAATGCCACTTTTTCCTCTTTTTTATTAATTAATGTATTCATTATATGTAATGGATAACCGTTGGATGTGGCTATTTGTTTAATTATATTAATTTCTCTATCAAAATTATATTCGTTCATAGGAACTGAAAATGCTCTATGTATCATTGAATTATATGCTGCTAATTCATGCTGTGACATGGGATGATTGAGACTATATGGTATAGTCACATCAGTATGTGTTGAGACTATATGGTATAGTCACATCAGTATGTGTTGGTTTTCTGTAAATTGAAAAATCAAGTATATTATTGACTCTTTGAATTTTAATATCAACAAAATTGATTGAATATATCTAATTGTCGTTCACTACCTACAAAACAAGCTAATATGTCATCTACATACCTATACCAAAATAATATATTTTTTGAAATGCTACATTCAAAGATTTTTCTTTCTAAACAGTCCATAAAAATGTTTGCTAAAATTGGTGATATAGGGCTTCCCATTGGTAAGCCTTCATTTTGAATATATACCTCATTATCAAAAGTAAAATAATTCTGATTAATACATACATCAAACAAATTAAGTATATCTGATAATATTTACTTAATTACAGTAACCTGTAAATAATTGTCATATTAGTAAAGCGTGATCTATAGACGTCAAAAAATAATAGTTCAATACTATTAAACGCTTTACAAAATTAGAAAAATTAATTTCAAAAGAGCAGACCGTCCACTAAGAAGCAACAACTACTTCTCGGGCTATATGCCCCGACAGACATTGAATTACACTTCTAAAGTAAACGGGGTTGGTATATCTGTTAAGATAGAACCAACCATTTTGGTTTGCGATTAGAAGGAATAACATCACTTGTGGACCGGTTTCGGCGTTTTTGCGCCTCATCAGCACAAGGTAGATGCTATTCGTCCAGAAGCTCTGAGAGCATAATCCTGGACTAGAGACTACGTTGATACCACACCAATACATTAGCCTTAGTAAAGGAAATGTTAAGAGTGCGATATCGGCGACATATCTACATCTAATCACAAATCAAAATTCTATATCGACAAAAAACCATCTCGGTTTTGTAGGTATTCACTTAATTACAGTTACCTGTAAATAATCGTCATAGCCCCAGAAGTAGTTGTTGCTTCTTAATGGACGGTCTGCTCTTTTGAAATTAATTTTTCTAATTTTGTAAAGCGTTTAATAGTATTGAACTATTATTTTTTGACGTCTACATCTGATATTATTCCTGGATTGATATTTTTATCCTCTAGTAATTTTTTAACAAGTGTTATGCACTCTTTTGGAGGAATTTTAGAGAACATATTGGTAACATCAAATGAAATAAATTTAGAGTTATCTTGTAACTTGTATGTTTTTAATTGTTTGATTAGTTCTATTGAATTTTCAATTGAGTATTTAGATATACCTCCATAGCTATTAAGTATATTGTTAAGTTTTTAAGCTAACTCATTATTAGGAGTATTAACGTAAGAAAGTACAGGTCTAATTGGTTTCGATACTTTATGTAATTTAACAGTTCCATATAATTGTGGAGACTGAGGATTTTTATTAATCATGTATTTTTTCTCATAATCATTGAAAACATAATTTGAACTATTGACAATCTCTATAACATTATTAGAAAACTTTTTTGTTGGGTCAGCCCTTAGAATTTTTACATCACAAGATTCTATAAAATTATTAACTTTAGATTTATATTCTTCGGATTTTAAAATGACAGTGGCATTTCCTTTGTCAGATTTTGTTATTGTGAGGTTATAAACTTCTACTTTTTGTTTAATTGAATTTAATGCTGAAATATTATTTTTTGTTTGACGTTTAACCTTTGAAGGTTTCATATTTTTAATCAAATTAGCAATTTGTAACTTTTCATAAAAAAAACTATTTGACTGAGATTTTAAAGCTATTTCTGACTCTGTAGCTAAAATTTCTTTAATACTATTTGTGAATTTTGGTGGTATGCTGTATTTTAAGCCTTTATTCAAAAATTCTATCTCACTATTTGTGAAGTTAGTGTCTGAAAGGTTTTCGAATCGTGGTGCAAAGTGTATTGGTGTGTAAGTACTTACAGTTTTATGATGTTCAGTATATTGAGTGTTATGTTTTATGTATTCCAGTTGTTGTAGTTTTCGTTCTTGTTTCTTGTATTTCTTGTGCTTCCTAATGTTGACACTTTCTCTGATTTTGTCATAAAATTCAACCGGATGAAGTTTGAGTGTGAGTTCAGAATGTACAATTTTTAAGTATATATCTAAGGAGTCTCTTATTTTAAACCATTTTTTACTCTCCTCTTTAATCCAGACTCGTTGAGCACATTTCACGCCAACTGTTTCTAATTAATTCCACTATTTAATGAAAAAATTATGAAAATTATGAAAGAATATTGATAATTATTTCGATATTGACATATCATCGTCAGAATGACAGAAGTTACATTTTATGTGATACCTACTTGATGTTTAACAGAAAGTAGAAGATTATAACGTCACAATAACAAAATCTGACAAAGGAAAGTTAATAATTTTATAGAATCTTGTGATGTAAAAATTCTAAGTGCTGACTCAACAAAAAAGTTTTCTAATGTTAGAGAGATTGTCAATAGTTCAAATTATGTTTTCAATAATTATGAGAAAAAATACATGATTAATGAAAATCTTCAGTCTCCACAATTATATGGAACTGTTAAATTACATAAAGTATCGAAACCAATTAGACCTGTAGTTTCTTACGTTAATATTCCTAATAATAAGTTAGCTAAAAAACTAAACAATATACTTATTAGCTATGGAGGTATATCTAAATACTCAATTGAAAATTCAATAGAACCAATCAAAAAATTGAAAACATACAAATTACAAGATAACTCTAAACTTATTTCATTTGATGTTACCAATATGTTCTCTAAAATTCCTACAAAAGAGTATAAATGGAGTACAATGCACCCCACGCTATTACCACAATGATGACATTAATTTTCTCGTGAATCATTTTATTCTTAAATTAATTAATTATTTTTAACTTTTTAGTTCGATTACCTCCAAAGCGTGTTTTTTAGTTTTTTTGAACTATAATTTATTTTTCACTTTTTGGTACTATATAAAAAACTTTCTAATCTGAGCGTTTGAAGTGGGTAAAAATCGAGTTTAAAGGTTGCATTATAAATGAAACACCCTATATTTTACTACTATATTGTATTGTCAAAATTGGCAAAATTTCGAATTAATCTGAGCATTTAAAGTGACTAAAAATCGAGTTTAAAGGTTGCTTTATAAATTAAACACGCAAAAAAAATAAAAAATTTTAGCCGTGATCGGAATTAGAACCCACAACCGGTGAATCCGACGTCACCGAAGACGCGCGCCTTAGCCCGCTCGGCCAACGAACTTACTTAAATTGTTTGGATATACTTACAGTTATAATACAAGCCACTTGCTAGGAAAGTTACAAACAAACTCAAAACTCACGAACCCACAAACTCACATACAGGTGAAGCTAATAAAAGCGTGTTAAAAAGAGAAAAAAATGGCATTACAATTAATATTTCCTGAAAAAACTAGGGAAATACAAAATTTCAAAACCATCACATATGCTGGTAATATTTCTAATAATATTTCAAAGATAATATCTTGTTCAACAAATCCAGCAATTTCTTTTAAAACAGAAAACAATGTGAGTAAAAAATTGTTAAATGTAAAAACAAAAATACCCCCATTAAAAAAGTCTGGAATATATAAACTTAAATGTCCAGAATGTAATGCTGTCTATATTGGTCAAACAATTCGAAATTTTGAAATTAGATACAATGAACACTCACGAGCATACAGATTAAAACAGCCAGATAAATCACATTACGCAAAACATCAACTTGACACCAAACATTCATTAACACCTAACACAGAACTAGAAACTAGAAGTACTGCATATTTGTGATAAGAAAAAAGAACTAGATTTCCTTGAAGAACTAGAAATAAGAAGACACTTAAAAGACCCACAATATGAAGTTGTCAATGAACAGATAAATCTAGGGAGCTCTCCACTATTAAATTATCTTCTTAAGTAAAGATCAGCAGATATAGTTTTCCTTGGTTTCCTATATCATTGCACAGTTATACTGATCTTAAATGGGAAAAAGATATCCAGGATATCCCCATAGGGCTAATAATACCTAAGCTTTAATATTTGTAAAATCATATCTTCTTCTTTTTTCTATTCATATATATTAAGTCAATCACAAGATAGGTCACTTACTATTTGGTCTAGCCAAAATATTAAACATCAAGTAGGTATCACATAAAATGTAACTTCTGTCATTCTGACGATGATATGTCAATATCGAAATAATTATGAATATCCTTTCATAATTTTTTCATGAAATAGTGGAATTAATTAGAAACAGTTAGTTTCATTAACACGCTTTTATTATTAGCTTCACTTGTATGTGAGTTTGTGGGTTTGTGAGTTTGTGGGTTTGTGGGTTTGTGGGTTTGTGGGATGTTTGTAACTTTCCTAGCAAGTGCCTTATATTATAACTATTAGTATATCCAAACAATTCCAGTACGTTCGTTGGCCGAGCGGGCTAAGGCGCGGATCTTCGACGACGTCGGATTCACCGGTCGTGGGTTCTAATCCCCACCACGACATTTTTTTTTAATTAAGGTTCATTTGTATGTATGTATGTATGTTTGTAACGCAACTGCTTTCATAGTATATTAAACTAAAAAGTGAAAAATAAATATAGTTAAAAAAAAAATAAAAAACACGCTTTTAAATAATATCGGACTAAAAAGTTCAGAATAATTTTAAAAAAATCAGCTTAAAGCAATAATGAACGGAAAATACTAGTATTATTGTGAAAAAAGCGTGGGCGCTTTGTGCCATAATTTTCGTATATCGCCCGATGCTTTTTTCACAATAATACTAGTATTTTTCGTTCATTATTGCTTTAAGCTGATTTTTTGAAAATTTTTTTGAACTTTTTAGTCCGATATTATTTAAAAGCGTGTTTTTTAGTTTTTTTGAACTATATTTATTTATAACATTAATATGAGTAGATTCCACAAAGTAAGGGTCCAAACAGTAAATTCAATTTTATTTATTCCTAAAATGTTTGAAATACATGTCTAATTTAAATTCCGATTTTCATTATACTCCTTCCTATACATTTCAGAAACGGTGCGATAGTAGCAATACTAGTTTGGTGGAAAACATGGTGAATTCATTTGTGTTTCAGTATTTCTTCAATATGATACCAACTTTCGGCCAATATGGATATACATAAATGTAAACATGTACGTATATTACCCTAATAAAGACTATAGACTTTCAGCTGATATTGGTATATTATTTAAAACTCATATAGAACATGCCTGTGTTGCAATATTTGAGCCAATGCTGTACTACTTGTTACAACATATGATAGATAATGTAGGGCTTATATGTATTTTCCAATATTACGTTAATATGGAATACCAAGTTTCAGCCAATGTTGAATTGCTTGCCGAAAACTTTTTTTTTGTTCTTTCATTCAATTCTAAGGCCGAAAGCAAGGGCAGTTTATATTAGTTATTTTAGTCTTATTATTGCGTAGGCATAGGCCATGGTATTTATTCTTTGATTTCAGAAGGCTGTGTATTTACCTGTCGGGAAGCCTGATTTATTGTATATTGAATTTCTATAAAATAACATTGAGGTGTCTACTGAAAACGTGTACATTTTGGGGGGTTTTAAAATACGCAACATCACTGGAATAACTAAATAATAAAAATATCTCAAACGAAATACTTGAAAGTTTCCAGGAATTTGTTGATTTTAATGGCCTCACTTTGTATAATGACGGAAATAATGATCAAGGAAGAACATTAAGTTTAGTTATAGGGATCTTGTGCCATTTGTTAAAGAGGATATACACCATCCTGCACTTGAAATTTGCATCAATAATAGTGCGATGGAGGGACGTGTGAAAACAGGAATAATGTTGTTAATAGTGAGAGGTATAACTATAAGAAAGCCTATTTTCTTAATTTAACTGAGCGTGCCAGGAATACAAATTGGAATATGGTATTGAACGAAAAACAAGTAAACCTAGCATGACATAATTTTTATAATATTTGGAATGTGTGCCAAGATATGTTCATTACAGAAAGTCTAAAATATATCCGTCATGGTTCACTGATGAAATAAAAATTTATTAAAAAATAAAAACGGGCATAAAGAATTAAAAAATATTTCAAGTATTTTAAGAATAAATACATAGAATTAAGACGAGATTTAACTAAGCTTATTAAAATTGAGAAAAAGAAATATATTAATAAAGTAATTTTTGAAATTATATAGGAAATAATAAAAAAAATTGTCACAGTAATAAATTTATTTGTAACAGGATAGATGTACCAGAAAATGAAACTGCAGAGTATTTTGCAACACTTTTCGCGTCAGTATTCACAAAGTAGAAAGCCTCTTATAATTAACTTTAATACTGATTTGGATATAACCAGTAATACTTTCATATTTAATTCAGTTAATAAATTAGCTGAGGGGTCTGATGGAATCCCACCTTTGAAAGCTTGCGGAGAATGGGTAAAACAGCCCCCTCTGCATATTTATAATTTTAATATAAAAAGTAATGATTTTCCGTCAGTCTGGAAAACAGGATTGATATGTCCAATATTTAAGTCCGGTGATAAAATGAATATCGAAAATTATCGACCCAAATCTCCTGCCAAACTTTTCGAACATATATTGTACTGCAATTGTATACAGGGTGCGGCAGATAAACGGTCAACTAGAAATATCTCGAGAAAGGGAGGTATCTGAATCATTAAAATTCGAATGAAGGGGTTTTGAGGAGAGAGATATTTAATAAAAATATGCCATCTATTTGCTACTTCCAGTTATACCGGAAGTTGTTTATCACATCGTTTTTGTAAATGGAAAATTTTTTAAAAAATATTTACGTTATTCTGAACATTTTTTGTCAATACTTCCCTATACATATCTTGAACCATTTGAGTTATGATGTTTTTTATATGAAAATTACACTTTCTTACCATAAAAATAAACTTCAATATCCTCTAATGTAATTTTAATAAAAGTTTAAATTCATTAGGAAGTTTTAAACACATACCGCATTATCGTTTACACTGTTATGTTACCTTTTTTTATTAAACAGGGTGAATCCAAAATCCTTTTCTTTAAATGGGATTCATTATTTCAGAAGAATTCGTTGTCCACTATCGATCTGTATTAGTATTACCTATACATATCTCTTGCAGTTTTCAAATGAATCAACTTTATTATCAAGTCGCCTATGGAATATTCTGACAAATGTCAGTTATTGTTTTCTAGTAACATTGTTGTATGATGTTGGGTGACTGCTATAATAATAGTTTGCCTTTAATAGCTACAAACACTATAGCTTTAAGTAGTAAACATCATATTAATAACTCAATATTACATACAGATACTGATACATTCTTGAATTTTATAAAAAATACTGATTGGAATAGTGTTTTATCTATAAATGATCCCATTATAGCTTACCAACAATTCTTAAAAATGTTTAACACTATAAAAAATCGAAGTAGTATAGTTAAAACACATTTCAACAATAACAATAAAAAAATAAAGCCTTGGATAACCCAAGGCATAATAAATTCAATTAAGCATAGGGATAAATTAAAAAAGCAAAGTTTGAAAAGTAATAATCTAAATATTCTGCATCAATATAAACAATTCCGTAATCAATTGAACAAAATAATTATTAAAGCTGAAAATAAGTTTTATGCAGACAAAATTCAAAATAATAAAAATAATATAAGGAAAATTTACAAAACTGTTAGAGAGGCTTCTAATGAACAGACAAATAAAAAATCTAATAATGACCTCGATATTCTGGATTCTAATAATTATTTTTATTTATTTATAAACAACAAAGAAAAAGCCAATTTCTGCAATAAGTATGTATTTTTCAGAAATTGGTTTAGATATGGCAAATAAACTAGATACAACAATACGTGATCCAAAAGTATCACCAAATTTTATAAATTCTATGGTACTAAAACCTGTTAATGAAAATGATTTGATACAATGTATTCATTTCCTAAAAAGTAATAGTGCCCCAGGCTATGATGGAATAACTTCTAAACTAATAAAGCAGTGTCATCTATATATTTTAGAACCACTCATACACCTAATTAATCTAATCTTTGAAACTGGTGAGATACCTAAGGAATTTAAAACAACCTGCCTCAATCCGTTATGGAATAATTGTTTGGGGTGGACTATATCAAAATAATTTAGAACCTCTGATTACAATCCAAAATTATATTCTAAGAATAATCAATTTTAAAGATAGAATGTTTACAACGGCTCTTCTATATAGTGAAACAATTCTTAATGTAAGGTCTATATACTTTTATACTAATTGTATGTTCTACTTCAAATTGAAAAATAAAACAATTGTAGACCATACTTACCTAACCAGAAATAGGAAAAAGAGAATGTTACAAATACCGTTTTATAAATATGATGGCAATCAAAGATTTTATCTGTAATAGGACCTAAGATTTTAATATGTTACCTGACAACTTAAAACAAATAAATAAAGTCAAAACATTATCAAAGGCTTCCAAAAAAAATATGTATGTGAAATTGGAAAATATTGCATAGAATAGATACCAATAACAGTAGGTGAATGATCGCAATTAAATGACAAATACACGAATGATCCTAAATTTAAAAGAGGAATTTTTCATAGTAAATTAAATATCAAATATGAAAATTTCCGTACGCACTTGCTCCAGCTAAACTTTATGTGTGTTTAAATAATGATGAAAAACTTTTAGTTCACAAATCTGTATCAATTTTGAATAAAAGTGTTATCTAGATATTTCTATCATATTTCAAAAGCTTTAAAGATTATTATGAACTGAATACATAAAACAACACCATCTTTGTATAAACAGCATTTTATTAAAAAAGGAAAAAAGCGAGTGTGAATGCATGAATTGCATCTGGAGATAAGTAAAATCACCATACATAAAAAACATTCAAATTTGCTTGCCGGAGATTAAAATAAACAAAAATTGGAAAAATCTGGAAATCGGTTGACCCTAAAGGCCATCCCTGCAACTTCCCGCTAATTTCAATTTTCAAACGCATGCGATTTTGTTGCTAGTTGCGATGTTTTTGAGCTCCTCGAGCTCAAAAATTGAATTTTTGTGTTATTTTGGAACATAAAGATAAAGCTATTCGATGCTTTTGAGCTCTTCGAGTCATTGATTTTCTTAGCGGAAAGTTAAAATTACATTAAAAATCAATAACATACTACAATCACAATAAAAACAATATACATTGAATAATTTTTGCTGGAATAATGTAAGTAGATTATTCCCACTATAATAACTGGCTAGAACGTATATGATTTACTGAAATTGAAAGTTTTTTATTGGTTTCAAGAAACGTCAAAAAATAATCACTTATAATATCAGAATCTTAATTTGGAAAAAAATAAAATCGAGTTTATAGAAACAGTTTGTTGAATTTTGTGACGAAAAGTCATTATTCACAGGTATACACATTATTTATTGGCTGTAGATCATATGTTAACCTTTCAACTGTCAAAAAATTTCCACTCAAATATCCTGGCGCCTCGAAAAATGTCCGGAAATTTTTTTAGTTGCCATGGTAACTAGTCAAAATTAAGGCATCTTGTTGGTTAAAAAGTAGAGGTGTGAAATTTTCACTTATAATCTCCCTAGAGCACGAATTATTTTCGGAAATTTTCTCGAAGTGCGAATTTTCTTAATAAATTCGCAACTGAGGAAAATTTCCGGAATATTATTTCATGCTCGCGGGAGATTCGGTAAGAAAATTTTATACCAAAACTTTTTTAAAATATAAATTAAATTGGTGATATACTGGATCGTTGACAGTGTTAAAAACACAGGTGACATATTATTATCCATGTAACGGACATCATAGTAGGCCTTTGTTAAGGCTGTCTCACAACAGCGAATTGCGAATTATTTTTTTTGCGGATTTTATATCATCGGTTGAAAATTCAGAAAGACTAACATTTTGTGTATTTTCAACCAATGAGTGTTGCATAAAATGGCCATGTTGACGAGTTTTTTGACGTTTTGCATGACAAGTTTCAAAGTATGTGTTTTGTGTTCAAAAGCAAAATCGCTTGTAGTCGCATTTTATCTGTTATGTACATCAGATACAAAATTAAAATGTCGCGTTTTGGTAAAGAAGATTGTGAGTCGATAAGAAAAGAGGTGGATAAATTAATTCCAGATAATACAAAAAAATCAAAGACAATGATATGGAATCAATTTCTTGAATTTTGCAAAGAAAGAAAATACAACATCGAGGCATCAACTTCTGTCGAAGAGTTGAATAGAATTTTAGAAGATTGGGGCTTCAAGATGAGAAAAAGAAATTCAGAAGATTATAAAGAGTCTGTTGTGAAGGTAGGAGAAAATTTCCTGGAGATTACTATTTATTTTAAGCAAGAAAGTTTGTTATTATTTCAGGTTATGTGAAATTCTGCAGCCAAGCAGCTCCAAGAAATGTGCTTTGCCAAATTTCGACTCAAATTTAACCCATTTCCGATGTCGAATTTGTAGCAACAAAAAGGAAGTCTAGTGCAGCTGCCCTTACCAATGATGAATACACAAAAATAGTTAAAATATGGAATGAAAATGAACCTGTGGGTCTACAGCGAAAATTGTTTCACATTATTTCATGCGAACTAGCCTGGAGAGGCGGTGAAGGGGTTACAGCAAAGGTAGACCCGTTTGTTCGTGAATTAGACCACGATGGAAATTTAACTGGAAGGATTGAATACAATCCTGTTTTTACGAAAATCACTCAAGGTGGTTCAAAGAAACTGGCTGACAGTAAGTGGCTAGTAAGAAACATTTGAAATATTGACGAGTGTCCCATACGATTATTTAACAAATATATGGAAAATCGTGGGGACCTAATAATAGATAGATTGTTTGTAACTCCCAATCCGAAATGGAACGCACAGCTTTTTAACAGATGGTATAATAATAGTCCTGTAGGTAAAAACACAATATATTGTTGGTTAAAGGAATCCGCCTGTAAAATAGGAATTGATACAAAAAAAACCAAGATCACAAATCATTCAGCAAGGGCTACAGCAGTATCAAACTTGGCAAAAAATGGTGTACAGGAACAGCAACTTATTAAGATTACCGGACACAGTAATCCCCAGTCCATAATACCATATCTTCAAATGGATGTTGAACACCATAAAAATATAATTCAGGCCATGAGAGGTGATCATTCAGTGGAAAACAACCAAAATACGTCAGTAATAACGTCAGAAATTAACCAGTGCCCACAGACAGCCATACAACCTAGTAATATTGTTTATCGCCAACCGTCAGTAAAGCCGTCAATTATCAGATTAATTTCCGGAAGTAAACAAACAGTTTACCTTGTCGTATACCAATAATGTACTTTATCTGCCGCATTTGCGGCAGGTAAAGTGACATATGCGTCAGGTAAAGTATTTTGACTTTGACATTACTCGAAAATTATTATCTGTCAGTGTCACGCTTCTCCCTATTACGGCTCGATAATAGTTTTCTTGTAATTTATTCATAACAAATTATGGAAGATATTCAGTGCACGCCACCTGAAATTCAAGAGAAGTCATTAGAGACGTCTTTAGAACTTCTGCCAGAAAAATCCAGGGAAAAATACAATCGCCAGTACGACATTTTTATGGAGTGGTGCAATAGACACAAAGTAAGGAAATATAGTGAAAACGTGTTACTGGCATATTTTTCTGATTTATCAAAGAAGGGATTAACTTTTTTAATGCATCAGGGTGTACGTTTAATTTCAATATAACAAATAATAAGTAGATTTGTTCTATATTTGCTGTTTACTTCGTCGCAATAAAATGCAATGAAATATACCTCAGTTTCTTATATTCCTAGTTCTGAACAGTTGGCGATAAAATTTTGTATGCACCACGTCAGTAAAGTGTCTTTATCGGACTCGCCTGTTATTCGCCTCGCTCGATTCTCTCGCTCGTCTCATAATTTCAGACTCGTCCGATAAAGAATCACTTTACTGCCTTGGTACATAAATAACTATTACAATAGCTGTGTATTTAATACAAATTATTATTACAATAATGAAAATAAAAATTAAAATTAAGTTTGTCTCGTGTGAGTTCAATGTTCCTAATTTGTATTGTTAAATAAAGTACCTTTTCAATAATTTGTTTTTATTTGTATATATTTTTATAGTTCTACTTTTTCCCCTGTGCTTTAGTAAGGTGGTTACGTTAAAAAAACATAAAAATCACGATAAGGTGCTTATTCGACTTAATTTTGAATTACTAGAGGAAAAAGAAAAAGGGTCTACTATCCATATAGCTAACATACTGATCTATGCATATTACGTTACCATAAGATTACAAGAAACAAATTCAATCAACTTTCCAAAATGTCAATATATAAAAAGCAATTAAAATAGTTTTATTACCAATTTTTTTTTGGTTCCCTGTGCTCTAGTATTATGTGGTTTGAATAATTGAATAAAATATATAATATTCTACCGATATCACACAATTTTATAGAACTAGAGAAAAGGGAATAAAATTTAAGTAGGTAGGTATACCTACTTCTATCGCGGATTTGATATCAAATATTTTAATTTCCCTATGCTCTAGTGAAATGTGGTTTAAATAATTAAATAGAGAAGCAAATATTCTACCAAAAACACATAATTTTATAGTACCAGAGGAAAGGGAAAAAAATTAAGTGTAACGTTAATTTCGTTCACTTTACTTCCCTCGATTGAATTAATAAATTATCGTATGGGCGGCGAATAGCCAGTCCTTTCTCATGCCCAACACCGAGAAATGTTTCAAGGCTGAATATATTTACTGTCGACGAGAGTCGAAATCAACGTTTCTACGCGCGCTGATCGAGGTCCGTCCGTCGGAAAATAGTCACGCCCATCTTGAAATTCCCACTTCGATCTCGTGTCTCTTCTTCTACCAATTATAAATCAAATATGAATCAAGAATTCACTACTGAAAGGTAAATTCCTTTCCTGGTCAAAGCGTATGAGCGTGACACGAACATGAGACGTAAGTCGGTGGTCGTTCACATGATTTCGTGTATTTAAACAAGTGGCAAAGGGGTTTCGTTCTTCTTTCTGGCGAACATGTGCTATTGAAGCCTTTCTGGCTTATCTTATCTTATCTTAGAAGTGCATTCATTTGAGTGGTAAGTCATTTCGCTTAAATGTATAACTAACTCTCCTTTCTTAATAGCTTCTACCTTCCTATCTTTATTATGTAGCAATGTCATTCCAGTGCCAGGAATAATATATATCGATATGAATTTGTTTTTTTTCTTTCAGGTTTTTTTATATTATCTATTTAAAAATATCTATTTAAAAATATATACGTATTTAAACAAATGTATGTATTTACCGGTGCAGAATCGGTTATTCGATTTTATCCTTTTCCTTTATTTATTTCACTTATTGCTTTCTTTGAGTATTTCTTTTATCTAAAAAAATACAGGATGTATGAACCACGTTGTCAAATAATTTTCTTCAACATTAAATATTATCTGTATTGTAATATCATACTTCAGACATCCTGGATTTTGTTAAATTTGGTAAATTTGTTCCTGATATTATATTTGTTCCCTAGCACTTTACCGGGACCCGAAACTTTACCTGGGATACTTTATCCGGGATACTTAACCTGGAGCACTTTACCTGGGACACTTTACCTGAGACACTTTACCTGGAATACTTTACCTGGAATACCTTATCCGGGACTTCAAGTTTTCCGACAACTTTTCTACAAGAACAGGAAAGTACAATGGTTCTTGCTCTCCAACACAACATATGTTGACTAGGCAATTTTTTTTTATTTCATATTTTTAAAGTCAATATACAACTTGTAAATTTAATAACGTTGTTAATATAGTTTTTTTTCCCTTCCAATCTTCCAGGATTTGTCGCTATAATGCAGATGTGAATAACAAATAAACTAGTATTATTCAGAGTGGCGCCCACTTACCTTTCCTAATTTACATAATTTATCTTTATTTCACCTTAAATAAATTTTCAAGTAGAATTACCCGAGAACCGGTAAGACTACTCTCTGAATTTATACTAGTTTGGTCTCAGAATCTACACCTGAGGTGCTCTCTAAACTGAGTAGCCGTTGCAAATTGGCACCCGAACGTGTGTGGGCCTTGTTTTACACATCTGCTTTATATCAATAAATCTTGAAACTTGGAAGTTTGGACAGTAGTTGAAGTCAGAAGCAATCACTTTAATATTCTATATATATATCTTTTTTTCACTTATCGTATTATTTATCTTTCTATCTTTTACTTATCATATCGTTCATATGTTGAGTTGGTAATATCTATTTTTATTATCGTTTATCTAACATATCTTTATATTTTTATCGTATATCTTCACGTATCGTACCTATAAAATTTTCTTTTTCGTCAATATCAACAGTACTCGTTTTTTCTCTTTTATCTTATATTTTTAATACCGTCAATTAACGTATAATAACATGGCTCGAATTTTCAAATTAAATGTTGATTATCTTTTATCTCATGAATTGGATTACGAACTTTCTTATCGTGGCTTGGAAATCCCTTCACTGGTTACAGAGAAGAGGAAATTATTACGCGGTGTTCTAACACAGGAAGTATCTATGAGGAGTTCGATTTCATATGTTGAACTTCCTTTTATTACCGAAATTACAGGTATTAAGATGTCTTTTGCCGACTTGAAGAAGAAGGTTCAAGATTTTGTTGAAACTTCTTCGGATGTCGAGTACAGAAGATTGACTTGCCGTCTAACTCACCTCACTCAACGTACTTCTCGTAACTTGCGAGGAGGACGAACAAGAACAAGTAAAGAGACATTTAACAACAGAAATATTTTGTTTAGAAGGTGAATTAGATAGCAAAATCAATGTTATCGATTCAGACAGACAATCCACTCCAGTAAATACAAGTCAAAGCTTTTCTTTTTCTAAACCTGTACCTGTACATAAATGGGGGATAAGATTCTCAGGAATAGATTCCAAAGAATCTGTACTTGGATTTTTAGAACGCGTAAATTGCCTCAAACTTTCGAGAGGTATCACAGATGCTGAATTGTTTTCTAGCTCAGCTGATTTATTTAGTGATCAGGCTTTTAATTGGTATCTTATTAACAGATGCAAAGTTCAGAATTGGGAACAATTGGTGACCAAATTGAAATCCGATTTCTTACCGTATAACTACCAAGATGATTTACTAGAGGAAATCAAAGCTAGAAAACAAGGTCAACATGAACGAGTTACCTTGTATATTAACGCCATGTGTGGTTTGTTCAACCGTCTTGATGACAAACCAAGTGAAAGTGCCATCATTCGTATTATTCGTAGAAATCTTTTACCTCATTATGCACAACCATTAGCTTTAATTGATATTGATACTGTTGATATTTTGACCGAAAAATGTAAACGACTAGAGGAAACATTAACTTGGGACCAACAGTTCACAGCTAATCATAAAAGCAGTCAATATTTACTTGAACCAGATTTGAGCATACCTAGTACCTCTTTTAAGGATAATTCTTGTTGTAAATAAACACGAAAAAATCTATCTGTAGTATCTTCTACCTGGTCTTACTGGAATTGCAAACAAGCAGGTCATATGTATTATAACTGTCAAGTTCCTAGGAAACTGTTTTGTTTTGGTTGTGGACATCCTGATACAGTGAAAACGAAATGTCCAAAGTGTTCAAAAAACGAACCGAGCGATGGTCGAACTTCCCACTCAACCACAGTCGCTCAGAAACCGGGAACACCAGGAAAATCCAGCACCAAAGTAAAACCAAAACCTCAGGAAAAACCTACAAAAGACAAAAATTGAGGTTATCTCAAATAAATCCTGTAAATTCCAGTTCTGCAAGGAAAATTTCTCCTTCTATCTTAAAAAAGGTTCCTACTGTAAGTCACTCCGACTGGAATTCATGGCTTTTATTTGTCAAAAAATTCTATAAATTAAATTCAAGATCAAATTCAATAGTTTCAAACTCGAAGCATAAGTCTTTAGCAAATGTAGGGTCACTGTTGTATAACATGGAAAATGATAATCGACCTTATGTCGATATCATAATTTTTGATAAAACAATTTCTTGCCTTGTTGATACTGGTTCAAATATCTCATTGATTGGTTCTCGTGCAATAGATTTTATTCATAACTTATCGATACCTATCTTAAACGATGATAACTTAAAAATATCTACTGCAGATGGCAAGTTGCAGGACGTTCTTGGTTATATCGAAACATATGTCATCACAGACAAGATATCTAGGCTTATGAAATTTTATCTAATACCTTCTGTTAAACATGACATTATTCTCGGTATGGACTTTATTAAGATTTTTAACGTAAAAATAAATTTCTCTAAATTATCTTTAACTGTAAATTCTCTCTCGTTGGCTGTAGTCAATACAATTCGGGATGTATCTCATTTAACTCCTAATCAAACTGGTAAATTAAATCAAACTATTGATCTCTTCAAGACTATTAGTCCTTCAGATAAAATCGGCAAAACTCATTTGATAGAGCATTTCATTGATACCGGAAATTCCCCTCCCTTTAAACAAACCCAATATCCCTTACCTCATGCAATGCAAGCTTACCTGGAAAACGAAGTAGACACTTTGCTTGAATTAGGTGTAATTCAGGAAAGTAAATCTTCATATTGTAGTCCTATCTGGTTAGTTCAAAAGGGAGATGGTAAATATAGAATGTGTTTTGATGGACGTAAATTAAATAGTGTAACTTTAAATAAAGATGCTTATCCCTTACCTTCAATCGAAGTCATACTGAGTCAACTTCGAGATACTCGTTATATATCTAGTATCGATCTGAAGCAAGCATTTTATCAAATTCCGTTGGAGAAATCATCTCGGGAAAAAACAGCTTTTGCAGTTAAGGGTAAAGGTTTATTCGAGTATGTCACTACCCCTTCCGGTTTAGTCTCTGCTCCTGCTAGTATGTGTCGTTTGATCGATTTGGTCATTGGTCCTTCCTTAGAACCTTATTGTTTTTACTACCTGGATGACATCATCATTTGTACTCCTGATTTTGACAAACACATGGAAATTCTCCAGAGTGTTTTTGAGAGATTACGAGATGCCGGCTTGACGGTGAATTTGGATAAATGTCAGTTTTGTCGTTCTTCCCTTAGATATCTAGGTTATGTAGTCCTGAAAAGGTTTCTGCTATTTGTGAGTATCCTGTTCCGAAAACTGCCACTCAGGTGCGTAGATTCTTGGGAATGGTTTCGTATTATCGACGGTTTCTTAAAGATTTTTCTTCCTTATCTGCTCCAATTTCTGATCTTCTAAGTGAGCGAAAGAAACACCAACCCATTACTTGGACACCCCAAGCAGATCAAGCTTTCGAAAAGGTGAAAACAGTCTTAACTACCGCTCCTATCTTAAGTAGTCCCGATTTCACCAAACCTTTCTTCCTTATGACAGATGCTAGTGATGTTGGGGTAGGAAGTGTTCTTTTTCAACTGGAAGATGGACTCGAACATCCCATAGCTTATATGAGTAAGAAACTCACAAAGGGTCAAAAGAAGTTCAGTACTACCGAAAAGGAACTGTTAGCAGTTTTGTTAGGGATCGATCATTTTAGGCATTATCTTATCGGACGTCATTTCACCGTAATTACCGATCATTCTTCTCTGGTTTGGTTGAATAACATGAAAAAACCTTCTCCTCGCTTAGCTAGATGGATATTGCAATTGTCGCAATACAACTTTTCTATCGTACACCGTAGATCTACCGGAACTGTAGTTGCGGATGCTTTATCTCGTATACCTGAAGTTAGTATTTTAGACTTATCTACCTTGCATCCTGATAAATGGTATAATGACATGATTTCTCATGTTCAGGATTTTCTGGAAAAATACCCAAGTTTTCGAGTTGAGAATAACATATTATATAAACATGTCTTTAATAAATTTGGACCAATTAGTAATATTTCCGATTGGAAAATTGTCGTTCCTACTAAAAATCGAAATGAAATTCTACATCATTTTCATGATAGTCCAACTTCTTCTCACTTCGGTGTTTTTAAAATATTAGAGAGAATTTCTGAAATTTATTATTGGCCGAATCTTAGAAAATCGGTTTATAAATATGTCACTCGTTGTAAAATATGTGCATCGTGTAAACCATCTAACTTACCCCAAGCAGGATTAATGGGACAATATCGTAATATTAACTTCCCTTTTCAATTAATATCGTGTGATCTTTTAGGGCCATATCCCCGATCTTGCAAAGGTAATCAGTTCGCACTTGTTGTTGTTGACTGGTTCACTAAATTCGTATTGGTTCATCCCTTACGTCAGGCTACCGCTCGTTCTATAGTGGATTTTTTAGAAAATCATATTTTCCTCATTTTTGGAATACCTCAAATCGTTTCGTGTGATAATGGTTAACAGTTCACGAGTCATCTTTTCAAAAATCTCATGGAAAAATATTCAGTACAAAAGATATGGTATAATGCTAACTTTCATCCGCAAATTAATCATACTGAGCGCGTAAACAAATCCATTGTCACAGCTATACGATCTTATAGTTATGAAGATCATAGAACATGGGATGAAGAAATAAATAAAATTGCTCAAGCAATTCGGCTGTCGAAACATGAGGTTACCGATTTCACCCCTTCCTTCCTTACCTTTGCTCGAAATGTACCTGTCTCGGGAAATTTTTATGGTAAAATTGCAGAAAATGCAAATAATCAGGTTACCATTTCTGACAAAGTTCACCGAATTCAGGATACACAAGAAATGCCTAAATTTTTCGAAGTGGTGAGAAAGAACTTGCAAACAGCATATCGACAAAGTAGTCAACGTTATAATTTGCGCAAACGTGATCATAGGTTTTATGTAGGTGATCGGGTTTGGAAAAAGAACTACCCAAAATCGGACAAAGCCAGATATATTTCCGCAAAATTTTTACCGAAATATACACAATGTATCGTATATCGTGTTATCTCTCCCTTAGTGTATGAATTAAAAGATGAAACGGGAAAAAATATTGGTCGATGGCACATGAAAGACCTTAAAGCTGGTATCTTGTCTGATGATGAGTGTTCTGATATCGATGATTCCGAAGCAGCCCTAACGTAATCAGATAAATATACCTTTCCTAATTGTTCATTCTATTTGTGTTGTATGTTGGTGTCTCGAATATATTTTTTTTTCTTTTTATCATAGAGATTTTCCTTTTCTTTGACTAGAAAACGATAATGACTTTCTCTCCCTACTACTGATTAGCAAATTAACATTCGTGTTCTGGGATAAATGAGTAGTGTAATAAATATTTTCCTAGCCGGATGGAATTCTAATCTAAGAATTATAATATAAAATCTGTTGAGAATTTTTCGAATTTTTAAAATATTCAAATTTATTATAATTTTGAAAAAGTTTTTTTGCACCGTCAAATCAAATTGAGTAATAAACCTGTTGCGCACATGCATAGAGGTTAATGAATTGGGTCTAATCGATTTGGAGAAATATCGGATATACCTTAAATGTTTTAGGGGTGATATTATATCTTCAGTACCTTATCTTATCTTAATTATCGTAGTTTACGATAAATATCTTACCTTATCTTATCTTATCTAAGTGGACAAGGGTAGTAACTTTGTCTACTGTACTATATATTTTATAGTACTTATCTTATCTTATCGTTACAGACAAAGTGTCTTGTCTGTATTTATATACCGGAAGGGTATATTAAATTTTTTTAAAGACCATTGACAATTTGACTTTGCAATTAACTTACATAGTTGCTGACATATCAGGGGATATCGAAGTTATTATCTTAGCTCTAAAGTTTTATTACTTCAGTTATCTAAAATTTCTATTATCTTAACTATCTTGAAATTTTAATATCTTAACTGTTTTAAAATTGAATTAATACAGTTTCCTGTAAAATTGTCGTATTTAGTAAAGCGTTTTAACAACAGATGTCGAAGAATAAAAATATATTACTCTACGCTTCACAACTAGTTTTGAAAAATATTTTTCAAAAACAGTGACCGTTCAACGAAGAAGAAACAAATACTTCCCGGGCTACATGCCCCGACAGATATTGAATTACACTTCTAAGTCAAACGGGGTTGGTAAATCTACAAGATTTAAACCAACCATTCTGGTTTGCAACTAGAAGGGATAACACAACTTGTAGACCGGTTTCGGCGTATTGCGCCTCATCAGTACAAGGTATATGTTATCGTCCGAGAGTTAATCTCGGACTGAAATGTGACTATAATCAACAACGGTACATATTGTCCAGTTACGGAAATATTTTTGTTGCGAAAATAGCGACATCTCACCTCTAAGTCACAAACCAAAATTCGAACGAGACAACAAATCACGTGGATTTGAGACAAAAATGAATTAATACAGTTTCCTGTAAAATTGTCGTATTTAGTAAAGCGTTTTAACAACAGATGTCGAAGAATAAAAATATATTATTCTACGCTTCACAACTAGTTTTGAAAAATATTTTTCAAAAACAGTGACCGTTCAACGAAGAAGAAACAACTACTTCCCGGGCTACATGCCCCGACAGATATTGAATTACACTTCTAAGTCAAACGGGGTTGGTAAATCTACAAGATTTAAACCAACCATTCTGGTTTGCAACTAGAAGGGATATTCGTTGAACGGTCACTGTTTTTGAAAAATATTTTTCAAAACTAGTTGTGAAGCGTAGAATAATATATTTTTATTCTTCGACATCTGTTGTTAAAACGCTTTACTAAATACGACAATTTTACAGGAAACTGTATTAATTCATTTTTGTCTCAAATCCACGTGATTTGTTGTCTCGTTCGAATTTTGGTTTGTGACTTAGAGGTGAGATGTCGCTATTTTCGCAACAAAAATATTTCCGTAACTGGACAATATGTACCGTTGTTGATTATAGTCACATTTCAGTCCGAGATTAACTCTCGGACGATAACATATACCTTGTACTGATGAGGCGCAATACGCCGAAACCGGTCTACAAGTTGTGTTATCCCTTCTAGTTGCAAACCAGAATGGTTGGTTTAAATCTTGTAGATTTACCAACCCCGTTTGACTTAGAAGTGTAATTCAATATCTGTCGGGGCATGTAGCCCGGGAAGTAGTTGTTTCTTCTTCGTTGAACGGTCACTGTTTTTGAAAAATATTTTTCAAAACTAGTTGTGAAGCGTAGAATAATATATTTTTATTCTTCGACATCTGTTGTTAAAACGCTTTACTAAATACGACAATTTTACAGGAAACTGTATTAATTCATTTTTGTCTCAAATCCACGTGATTTGTTGTCTCGTTCGAATTTTGGTTTGTGACTTAGAGGTGAGATGTCGCTATTTTCGCAACAAAAATATTTCCGTAACTGGACAATATGTACCGTTGTTGATTATAGTCACATTTCAGTCCGAGATTAACTCTCGGACGATAACATATACCTTGTACTGATGAGGCGCAATACGCCGAAACCGGTCTACAAGTTGTGTTATCCCTTCTAGTTGCAAACCAGAATGGTTGGTTTAAATCTTGTAGATTTACCAACCCCGTTTGACTTAGAAGTGTAATTCAATATCTGTCGGGGCATGTAGCCCGGGAAGTAGTTGTTTCTTCTTCGTTGAACGGTCACTGTTTTTGAAAAATATTTTTCAAAACTAGTTGTGAAGCGTAGAATAATATATTTTTATTCTTCGACATCTGTTGTTTTAAAATTTCCTTTATCTTAATTATCTTAAAAATTTTCATTACCTTCATGTTGAAAATTTTTAGTATCTCAAGTGTTTTGAATTTTTTTTATTATCTATTTGTTAATATGTTCGAGATGTCAACTTACATTACAGAAATTCTTTTTGCCTATCTTCAGTCAATATCTTACCTAATATCTTGATACTTAAAATTTTTCTATTTTGCTCATTACATACCTCTATCTATGATCATTCCGAAAGATTGATCTAGATATTTCACTTATAGACATGGATTCAATCTGTCTATATTTTATTGCATCACATTTTCCCTTTTTGATTATATTTTTTGTTGGATTTCTCAGCAGTGGGTGTTGAGGGAGCTCAGAGCGGTCTGGAATGTGTTTCAGGGTTCAGCGTCGGGGGGTTAATCAGCCTGGGAGGCAGAGGTGGCTAAGGTCTGCTGTCATTTAGTTAAATCTACTTGGGGGGTTAGCTACTGCGTTTGTGCCAACATGGCTCACATATCGCTCTGGGGATTTTCCAACAGTACTGTTGTGAGATGCCGTTGTCAATTTCTCTTTTCCCCAAATTTCAGCTTGACAGAAGCTACATTCTGTTAGGGGGTTAGATCGAGCCTCCTTGGACTTGCTGTATCAGCTTCTTCCAAAAAATTTTTTTTGAATTTTTTTTTTGGTTTGTTGTTATTCATTATTTAGTTTATCGATCTTAAAAGCTTTTCTATTTAAGGAACGTTATGTTGTATTGTCATGGTGTTTCGGGTTTGGATTTCATCTGAAGCTGAGATTGAAGACCACGACGCGATTTAACATCTTTCGCGAGGTCCTTCTCATTAGGCAGGAGTTGATTTCTTGATCGGTGATACTGTGGTGATGCACATATCCGACCAAAAATATGAGTAGTTTTTTTGGGTTTTTTTATTTTTCTTTCATATATCGTTATATGGGGTATAATATATTGGAAATTTTAGCTTGACAGGAGCTACATTCTGTTAGGGAGTAATACAAACTTCCTTGGCATTGTTCCAAAACATTTTAGCTTGACAGGAGCTACATTCTGTTAGGGAGTAATACAAACTTCCTTGGATTTGTTCCAAAAATATATTTTTTTCTATTCATATGATAGTAGTAATTAAATAAAGGAACATTTTATAAATAATAACTCATCCATATCTTTTTTTTATCTAACTGAGGGATAATCAATGTATCTTATGGGAGTCATTTCTTTCCTTATCTTATCTTATCTCAAGTCATTATCTTTGGGAACCCACTGATGCAGTGATTTATCTTACTATTAAATTTCTAAAATTATTGGTATGTAGATACCTGGTACTGGTTCCGCTTTTCTCAGAATTTACCGTTCAAAGTTCTGCTGTGTTTGTGGGATGATTCTTTTTTTTTCCTAATTTTCTGCTTGCGCGATGACCAATGTCTACTGTGGACGCTAACTGGCAACCTCCCTGGTAAGAGCCTAGGAAGAAAAAAAAATCACCTGGCTTACCGGTGAAGACTTTGGAACGCTCCCTTTCTTTCATATTTTTTTTTAATCTTTATTTTTCGAATTAATTATTCGGAAGAATCCTCAAATTTGTTCTTTTCCTTCAGTATCGCAGTGACTCGTTCCTTTCTTCTTAGTCTTCCTATCGTTCAATATCTTCTTAATATCTTCTTTACTTCAGTCTCGTAATAGCTCAATGATTTTCACTTATAAAAAATATTTTTTTGAAAAAATTTTTTTTTCGGGTTGTAAGGGTGTGTAACGTTAATTTCGTTCACTTTACTTCCCTCGATTGAATTAATAAATTATCGTATGGGCGGCGAATAGCCAGTCCTTTCTCATGCCCAACACCGAGAAATGTTTCAAGGCTGAATATATTTACTGTCGACGAGAGTCGAAATCAACGTTTCTACGCGCGCTGATCGAGGTCCGCCCGTCGGAAAATAGTCACGCCCATCTTGAAATTCCCACTTCGATCTCGTGTCTCTTCTTCTACCAATTATAAATCAAATATGAATCAAGAATTCACTACTGAAAGGTAAATTCCTTTCCTGGTCAAAGCGTATGAGCGTGACACGAACATGAGACGTAAGTCGGTGGTCGTTCACATGATTTCGTGTATTTAAACAAGTGGCAAAGGGGTTTCGTTCTTCTTCCTGGCGAACATGTGCTATTGAAGCCTTTCTGGCTTATCTTATCTTATCTTAGAAGTGCATTCATTTGAGTGGTAAGTCATTTCGCTTAAATGTATAACTAACTCTCCTTTCTTAATAGCTTCTACCTTCCTATCTTTATTATGTAGCAATGTCATTCCAGTGCCAGGAATAATATATATCGATATGAATTTGTTTTTTTTCTTTCAGGTTTTTTTATATTATCTATTTAAAAGTATCTATTCAAAAATATATACGTATTTAAACAAATGTATGTATTTACCGGTGCAGAATCGGTTATTCGATTTTATCCTTTTCCTTTATTTATTTCATTTATTGCTTTCTTTGAGTATTTCTTTTATCTAAAAAAATACAGGATGTATGAACCACGTTGTCAAATAATTTTCTTCAACATTAAATATTATCTGTATTGTAATATCATACTTCAGACATCCTGGATTTTGTTAAATTTGGTAAATTTGTTCCTGATATTATATTTGTTCCCTAGCACTTTACCGGGACCCGAAACTTTACCTGGGTTACTTTATCCGGGATACTTAACCTGGAGCACTTAACCTGGAGCACTTAACCTGGAGCACTTTACCTGGAGCACTTTACCTGGAGCACTTTACCTGGGACACTTTACCTGGAGCACTTTACCTGGGACACTTTACCTGAGACACTTTACCTGGAATACTTTACCTGGAATACTTTACCTGGAATACCTTATCCGGGACTTCAAGTTTTCCGACAACTTTTCTACAAGAACAGGAAAGTACAATGGTTCTTGCTCTCCAACACAACATATGTTGACTAGTCAATTTTTTTTTATTTCATATTTTTAAAGTCAATATACAACTTGTAAATTTAATAACGTTGTTAATATAGTTTTTTTTCCCTTCCAATCTTCCAGGATTTGTCGCTATAATGCAGATGTGAATAACAAATAAACTAGTATTATTCAGAGTGGCGCCCACTTACCTTTCCTAATTTACATAATTTATCTTTATTTCACCTTAAATAAATTTTCAAGTAGAATTACCCGAGAACCTGTAAGACTACTCTCTGAATTTATACTAGTTTGGTCTCAGAATCTACACCTGAGGTGCTCTCTAAACTGAGTAGCCGTTGCATAAGGTCAACTTCTATCGGACGCTCATGAACTACATCGGCGACACCTTCATTTATTAACCTCGGATTTAATGTCAAATATTGTAATTCCCCTATGCTCTAGTAAAACAAGGTTTAAATAATAATACAAAATAAATATTGGTCTTTATACTTCTCCTAATTTTGTACTACTAAAAACAAGGGAAGGTATTAAAAGAATTAAAAATAATAACGCATAAAAAATAAATGATAATTTTACGAGATATAAAATTAATCAAAGTTGGCTATATGTAGTGACAGTGACAAGTTCCTTATGTCTATGGTTTCTTATAATTAATTGCATTGTTAACACTTGGGTGTCGTAAAATACAGATAATTAATTAGATATTTATTAATAAAAAGAATTGCGACACGTACAATCTTTGTTCCTTTTGTACAGAATGTGAGCATATTAAAGTTTATCATAAAAATGTAAAGTATTTAACTGATTTGGTGAAAAATTCTGGCCTAAAACCTGAACAAGAAGATCTGAGCAATATTCTTTGTGAAACTATTCCATATTTCACCCATAAATCCTGTGTGGAAGAGAACAAAATGGTGTCGAAGTATTACTATTATTTCATGAAGCATAGACATTTAATGGGAAAAAACAACGGATCCTTACCTTACTCGCCATTGAGGAGAAAAGACGTGGAAAAGGAATTTCTAATACATTTGAAATTTGTAGCAGATAATAACATGTACCTATAATTAAGATATAAATAAATATCTATCCAAAATATTTTACGTCACTCTGTTTATGACAGCTGTCAAGCCAGAGGGAAATTTCCACTTATTAATTTCCCTCTACGCAGGGAAATTTCCGAAGAAATTAGGTTATTGTCATAGCAACATGTCAAAATCATCTGATTGGCTAAAATTAACTGGTATAAAATTTTCGCTGTTATTTCGCGATAATTGCAGTCCATATACATGGGATTTTTGACAGGAGGGAAATATTCAAATAATAATCACAAAAAAGGCTGACTGAAAATTCGCTATATTTTAAAAAGTTGTACCAACCAACTTAACAACGTGGTAGTTAATTTATGACCGAGAGCACCACTTTGGCTTAACAAATAAGCCAGGCTTAGAAAGTAAGCTCGCTGCACCGTCATCTAAGCGAAGCTTAACTCCACGAGATCTGTCCATGGCTTATTTTTAAGCCGTAGATATGCGATTGCGCATTTATATGTGATCTGAAGTTCCGTGATGTTTTTGATTTGAACATTTGTGTAACTTGTGACAATCTAGCTAGTATGTAACCTAACTTTTTGTGTTCGTGTTTATTAAATCTGGCTTAGCAAAAAATAATGTATTTAAGAGAAAATCTTAACATTCTTGATAAAGAAATGAAAATTTCAGTTCAGGAGTTTGCAGAAGGGCTCTGAATGTTAAATTATTTTTCCACGTTGCTTCTTTTTCTTTCAAATTTACCACGTCCGTCTTTTTGCAATATAATATATCTTTATATTAATTTTAAACCAAATTCGGACAAAGCATGTTTTCTCCTGAATTGGAATTTTACGATCAAATTATCTTTTAACTTTCCTTAATATGAATTGTATTATTTGGATTGAACAAATGCTGTTAAAAAATATAAAAAAGGTTATTTGTGGTAGTTTAGACACTTTTCAAGTATACTACATTGATATACTGGAGCTGCCAACTGAAAATATGAACTGATATGATATTAACAATTTTAACATCTTTTTTTCTTTTCTTAGCTGCCAGGCCTATTTCAACAACTCGATTGCAACTAGTGCTTCAGGTGGATGGGTTTGAAACCTCATTTTCTATTCAAGGTCATTCTATGAATTTTCACTTCCATAGGTTTGTCTGTTCTTTGCTATTAGTGACATTGACAAAATAAAATGAAATTTATTGTATTCAATTCAAATTTTTTATAATGAATACAATTCTTGTAATATTTATATACGCATTTTTTGCTATCTCATGCAATTGTGCAGCAGTATTACCTTGTATAAGTGAAACTGAAAAACTCGAATGCCCTACAGAAATTCCTGAAGGTTTTGGATTCCTATACCAATCGCTCAGGTTTCGATATTATGACCCCACTGCACGTATCAATTTTACAGCTCTATATCACAAGAGATACAACCTCAGATACAATGTAGTAAGTACAACTTAAGGCTGAGTCTTATTAATACTATTGTATTTTTAGAGTGTTTTCAATGTTACCATCTACCTCGTAATAGACCCCAAAAAGGAAAATAAAAGTTTATTGATAAATAATAAACCAGACATTATTAATAAAAACCTATCACAATTACTCTAACTTTTCGAATATTTGTATTATGTTAATCCTGTGTTTATTTTCATTTCCCATCGTTGGTATTCGTCTGGGAGCTAATTTCAAAGGAACGCAAATGAAATTCGAGTTGAAAAATAAAATGGAAAAATTCCTTTCCTTTTCTTGCCTTGGGCGATGGGCATACTTTTAATGCGTAATATAAGTGTTTATAAAATTCGCCTGCATTTATTTCGATATATCGGAAAGAGCAGCGAAAATTAATCAAATAGAATTTGAATTGTATCAACAAAAGGTAAAGTACGTAGTGCTACAAAAGAAAAAAAAACAAAAAAAACGTTAGATTTTGTAAAAACAATTAAATAAATAGGTTAGTGATAGGTTATTAAAATAAAAAGCAATTGATTTAAGGCGAGTCCAAAACAATATAATTTGCGACGTTGTCAAATTTAAAAAATAAAGAACAAAATAAAGAAAGAAATTAGATATATATAATAAGTGGCTGGATAGATCAAGTATCTCCGAAGAGTAGATCTGGGTATCTTGGTCTTACGCTACCACGAAAATAATATAATTAAATAGTAATTGAATACAAAATATAAACAAAATGGATAGTGATGATTATTCTACAGAAGATTCAAAGAAAAGAAAAATGGATGGTGTATTTGAAGTTAGCAAGAGGACTAGCAGAACCCTAACTAAAAGTAAAAAAGATGAAAAGTTAGATCAAATCATAGCGTTAATGAAGGAAATGTCTGCAGATCAAAAGGATATGAAATGGGAACAACAACTGATTAAAAACGAGATCAAAGAAACCAAAGATCAACAGGCTCTGTTTAATGAGGAAATATTAAAGTTGAAAGTTGAAAACGAAGTATTGAGAAAAGAAAACCAAGCAATTAAAAAAGAAAATGCAGAAATGAAAACAGAAATGGAAGAGATTAAAAAAACAATGGAAATTATAGATAAAGAAAGAAGAAAGAATAATGTGATGATAAATGGATTAAAACTTGATACTAATGAGCCGTCGAAATTGGTAGAAAATGTCAGAAACTTTTTGAGTCAACAACTAAAAATAAATATCGATCCTAAAGCAGTTAACAAGATAGGGGAGAAAATGTGTATAGTGGAATGTCAAAAAGAAGCTGATAAAGAAAAAATTATGGCAAATAAAGCTAAATTAAAGGAGAGGAAAGAAGAAAGAGTTTTTATAAATAATGATATGACCAAGAAGGAAAGAGAAAAACAAAAAGAGATAAGGATGTTTGCAAAATTAGAAAGTCAAAAGGGAAAAGACGTAAAAACGGGATACAATAAGGTAACGGTAAATGGGCAAGAATGGAGATGGGATAAAGAAACAAATAGAATGAGAATACTGGAAAAAATACATTCAAAAAACTAAATAAAGAAACAGATATTCATGGTAACAGAGAAAAAGACACAGCAACGGAATTGGATATGAATAAAGTAAAATCAGCAACGGAAATGTGGAGAATTGGAACATGGAATGTAAGAAGTATTTTAGGAAAAGAAAAAGAATTCGAAGAAGAGTTTGAAAATACAAACTTGAGAATACTAGCTATAACAGAGACAAAAAAAAAGGACAGGGGATAGTGAAAATGGATAATGGCCATATACTCATATGTAGTGGTATTGAAAATGAGAAAAGAGCGGCAGCAGGAGTTGCATGCATAATACATAGAAACTTAGAAGAACAAATTACTGGATGGAGGGGATGGTCGGAAAGATTATTGGTGATGGAAATGAAAGATAAAAATATGAACACAAAAACTATAATAATTGTATATGGACCAAATGAAGACGATACAGTAGGAAATAAAGATAGGTTTTGGGAAGATCTAACTATGGCTACAGAAAATGCAAAAGGAAAAATAATTATACTTGGAGATTTGAATAGCAGAGTGGGAACAAAAGATGACATTTATAGAGCAGTAATAGGAAAACATGGTGAAACATTTAGGAATAATAATGGAGAACGGCTGCTGGATTTTTGCATATTACACAATTTTATTGTAACTAATACATTTTTCCAACATAAAGACATACATAAATATACACGTGTGATGGAAAGCAGAAATGAAAGGTCAATAATAGATTATATATTAGTGGAAAAGAGAAATAGAAAGGAAGTATTGGATACCAAAGTTAGAAGAGGACCGGAAATAGGAAGTGACCACTATTTACTTGTAACAATAATAAGAGAACAAGTAGAAATTACAAACCATAATAGACAAAAATTAGAAAAAACAATAGAATATGAATCGGTCAGATCATACAAACTACAAAACAAAGATATGGCAGAAAAATACAAAATAGCATTATCAGGAAAGTTCTTAAATAATTGTGATATAATGAAAAATGGTAATTTAGAAGAAATGTGGGATTATTTCAAAAAAACCGTATTGGAAACCGCTAAAGAAATATGTGGTTGTAGCAAGAAAACTAATAAGAAAAAACAAACAGCTTGGTGGACGGACGAAATTAAAATAAAAGTAAAATTAAAAAAAGAAGCGTGGAAAATGTATATAAATAACAAAACAACGGAAAACTATGAAATGTACAAAGAGAAGAGGAAAAATGTAAAAGAGATGGTAGCAGTAGCTAAAAGAAATCAGTGGAAAGAATTTGGCGAAAAAATGGAAAGCAATAGTAAATCAAATCAAAAACTGTTTTACAAAACATTGAAGTCATTAAGAAAGGAAAAAACACAAGAAATAACCTGGATAAAAAATAAAAAAGGAGATATACTAAGAAATGAAAACGAAGTAATTGATAGATGGAAAGAGTATTTTGAGGAATTACTAGGAGCAGACAACAAAGTTCAGGACATTAACAAAAAAAAGGATGCAATAATAGAAAATAAAGACATTGTAACACTAAAAGAATTACAGGAAATAATAGATGAATTGAAAAATGGAAAATCTCCAGGAATTGATAAATTAACATCAGAAATGTTCAAGAATTTAGGGGAAACAGGAACAAAAATATTATTGAAAGTATACAACACTGCTTGGAGTGAAGAACTGATTCCAGAAGATTGGAAGACAGCCTTAATAGTTCCAATATATAAAAAGGGGGATAGACAAGACTGCAATAATTATAGAGGAATAAATCTACTTAGTACAGCTATGAAAGTCTACGAGAATATTATAGACAGTAAGCTAAGACCACTGATAGAAAATACTCTCGAAGAATCGCAAAGTGGATTTAGAAGAGGGCGAAGCATACAAGACCACATATTTACGGTGAAACAGATAATTGATAAGTTCTCACAACAAGAAAAAGAGGTATATATGGGATTTATAGATATGGAAAAAGCTTTTGACAAAGTACCAAGGGAGAAGTTATGGAAAGTACTAGAAGGAAGGGGGGTAAACTACAAAATAATAGACATAATCAAAAACATTTACAAAAATAATAGAAATTGTGTAATATACAAAAATAAAGCATCAGAATCATTTTCAACACAAGAAGGATTAAGGCAAGGAGGGGGACTAAGTCCATTATTATTTACAATTTTTATTGATGAAATAATTAAAAAATCGTCAATCAAAATGGCAAAACTACACGTTGGATACAGACATTTAGGAAGAGTGGATATATCAGAAGCAGCTTTTGCAGATGATTTAATAATTATGGCAGGGAAAGAGAAGGATTTACAAAAGAATATGGAAATATGGAGCACGGTATCTGAAGAATTTGGAATGACAGTTAATCAAAGCAAAACCAAAGTTATGGTTATAGGACCGCAACAAAAACATTTGAATATACAATTAGATGGAATAAAAATTGAGCAAGTTAGAAGATATAAATACTTGGGAGTAGAAATAGAAGAAAATGGAACGCAGGAAGTCGAAATTACCAATAGAGTACAAAAAACGATGAATCTTTATCACACGATGAATTCGACATTTATAAATAAAAAAGAGATTTCCAAGAAAACGAAGTTAAATGTATTTAAAACAATTTACCGGCCAATATTAACATTCGGATGTGAATCTTGGGTATTAACAAAGAGACAAAAGAGTCGAATACAAGCAGTTGAGATGAAGTATCTTAGGCGAGTTAAAGGAGTCACAAAGAAAGACAAACTAAGAAATACGAAAATAAGAGAAGACCTTGACATAGAATCAACACTTAAATTTATTGAAAAGAGACAATTAAGCTGGTGGGGACATTTACAAAGAATGAACGATACAAGACCAGTTAAAAAAGTATGGCAATCAAAAATACAAAAAAGAACGAAAAAGGGAAGACCAAAACAAACATGGGATGGTGTTATGGTAGGCATACTACAAGAAAAAGGAAAAACATGGACAGAGGCAAAAACAATGGCAAAAGATAAAAAACAATGGGCTAAATTTGTACATGAATAAAATTCTATCTGAACCAAAGCATCGATGAAAAAATGGATATATGTCTTAAGCATAATACTATGTAGTTGAAACAAGTATAATTGTAAAAGTATACCCTACACCATACACTATGGTAATTGGGTTTTTGATAATATATATATATATATATATATATATATATATATATATATATAATATATGTTAGATCTGAAGCTCTAAAGGGAATTTGATTTTTTACTCACGATTATGTTTTTTTTACATTATAATTTGAATACACATTAGGTGCGTTCGGTATTCATAAAAAGGAATACGTAGACAATCTCTTGTAGATGGGCGCCAACTGAGTCTTCCACATAGGCCAATCCCAATGAGTTACCCCCTTAAAACTCAGTAAAATAAGGGGTACAAATGAATAAAGCGAACATCAACTTATGTCCAGTATAATGACAAAAGAAAAATATTCAAAATGCCAATTTTAATTAAAACCCTGAAAAACAAGTGCTCCTCCCCTATAAGGTTCAAATCAAGCGGCAGTATGATATAAGAGATAAATCAATGATATAAGAGATAAGTCAACTCAAACAAAATCATCACTTAAATGATCAATTTAAAAAAAAATCTATCATATAATAAAAGCTATATCATAACAACTTAGGGAAAAACCTGCTTGGTAAGAAATTAATATGGCTGTCTTTATTCTAGATTGTCGGAAAAAAAATATGCTAATTAAGTAAATGTGAATTTGTGATATACACAAACTAGAAATAACGTATACTATAATAGCAGCACTACAGGTCTGGGCGTTGGTACCAATGCGCAGGTGAGTATAGTCAAATTGAGAATTATTACCATAGAATACTTTTTTTGAAAACAAAAGAAATATTAATTTCCCCCATTACATTAATTATAAGGAATGAAATGGCATGTAAAAAAAGAAAATATAAATTTTGTCAATATTCCGAACTAGAAAAAACAATGTAATCACCTTAGTCTCTGGGGTTACACCACCCTTCTAGTGGTGATAATAAGTATAATAGAGCTGATATCAAAATTAAATAAAATAACCCCGGAAGACCGGATTACCAATGACCTCGGGTCTTCATCCATAACATTGGATTCAGGCGATGGAAATCCCGAAAGTGATGGACTCAAAGATTCAGGACAATTCTCGTCCTGACAGCTGCGCGAACATGAGGTCAAGTCGTAGTTCAATAAGCTGAACCTACGGTGGCAAGCTTCGGCTCCACAATGTAAACCATCAGCTAAACTCGCACCAGGATATGGGCTCGAGCTTGAATCGACAATCAGTCCTAATTTTGAAACCAGAACTTAAGAACCCTTTGACGAGGGGTTTTAGTTTTCTCGGCTCCTTCCTCAGTTCGTCCAATGAAAAATCGGGACCACAAAGGTATCAACATCAAACATATGGGCTTCGCGTGGGTGAAATAAATCCCTTCACAAGGCGAGGAGTGAACCTCAAACCAACTTCAGAATATTTACCCACAAGCCCACAAGCACTATCGCCTTTTCCACGGCAAAACCAAATATCCAATGTCAAATGTCCGCCCCACAGAACACAGTGCTCTTCCTGTTACGATACCAAAGAACTGAAAAGTCACCACTAACATGGTGTGCACTCTGGACTACACCAATGTCAGCACAGAGCAAATTTCGAGCAGGGAGTAGGGGATCTTTCACGACGCCAGCTAGGAGACATCAACGTTACACGAAAAACCCAACACAAACACAATATTAAAATTTCGCAATATACAACACGACAGAAATTGACATGATTCACACTCGACTTACATCTGTGGTTCTAAGTATGACAGATGACGATCAGCTATCAAAACAAACACTTGTTGAATTCAATAATAAAAAATGAGAAAATTAAGCAAGGAGAGGCAAGGATTTTACCAAAGAGTTAGGAGAACATGAAATATATATTCAACATACTACACTTCCATGTAAGATATCTATTAAATGCACTTATACTACCTATACCAATCTGAAGGGACCGCTGTACTTCCACATTATGGAAAAGAGATAAAGAAAAGTGGAGAAAAGGTAATAATCTTTCCAATGATATCTTCCTACAGAAGGGATCTCTGTATAATAGGGTTGACCTTTTTATTAGGTGGAAAAGAAAGCACAAAATAGGTAAGCCTAGCTGGGACAACAGGAATAATTGTTGTCGTTTTAATGGAAGACACGAGGAGACTTAAGAATTATATTTTATAGAAAAATGTATAAGCATAAGTAAGGCTCTCATAAAACTAAAGAAGTTAATCCTGTCATTGTACACAATGGTACCAACACAAATAACATATATGTCTTGAGCTATGTTAACATGTAGAATTGTTCCTACAACACACCCCCACAATTCTGCAATACAACATGCAGCTAGTGATACATATTCCGCTTCACAACTAGAAACTGCAACCACTGACTGTTTTTTTGAATTCCAGAACACAGTATTATTATTAATTTTCAAAGTAGAACCAGTTGTGCGTTTCCTATCATTTAGGTCACTTGCAAATTCTGAATCAGTAAAAGCGAAAACATTCATCTTTGCACTCTCAGATTTTTCATAAATCAAACCATAGTTTTCTGTAGATTTTAAGTATCTAAGTACATTTTCAAGTTGTACCCAATGAGTATTATCAAATGAGTTTTGAAATCTACTCAAGTAAGTGTTACTAAAGAATTTATCAGGACGTGAACCCAACATTATGTACATAAGACTGCCAAGTGATTATTTATAAGGTTCATTAGAATTTTTTACTTCACTTATTCTTAGATTTAGTTTTGTTTGAACTGGTATTTTCTTAGTTTTGCAGTTAAACATATTATAGTAGTTTGTGCAACTAGTGTGGATATGATGGTCATATCGCACGATGACGAAGTTTGAGCACGACGCCGTAGGCGGAGTGCTCAATCGTCCGAGCTATAATATAACTTCAAATTAAAATTTTTTAATAATTTTACTATTATTATTATTTTATTATTATTTAGAAATAAAATTAAAATTTAAAAAAAATTTCCCAACGGGGAATCGAACTCGGATCTACCACGCGAGAGTCTGGGATACTTACCACTGGACTACCGACGAATATAATACTAAACATCTATCTATAACGTCAAATGTATTACATAAAAACTGACATTTGTCAGGAGTACTCTTAAATATTCAATTTATTCCGTCTCTATACGTTATACGTCTCCTTTGCGGCTAAGCGAATATCCGGTGGAAAATTATTTATTGATTCATCACTGGAATCACTCATTTTTACTAATATTTTTCTTAAAAACTATAGAAATATTTTGACAAGTTATTTTGACGTTTCTATGAAATTGAAAAAAGATTAGTGGGCGGGTACTAAACGCAAATGCTGATTGGTGGATTTCATATACGTTCTAGGATGTATATGAAATCATATCCGTTAAGTTAACCGGAATGGCCTACATTTACATTCTGTAAATTGTGCAGAAAATGGATAATATACATGTGGGTGTAGAAAAAAGCTTTTAAGTACTTTCTCTAGTATTAGCTTTTGTGAAATTATTATTTTATTTTGTTCTATTTTTATTTCCAGTCCTAAAAATGAAATTCTTTTTTCAGTAATCATTTGTTTGATTTTCATTTTTGACATTAAATTATTTTTAAGTTTTAAGACTCTCTAAATTTGAAAAATCTATAAAATCATCTACCCATATTAAAAGAAATGTGCTGCTTTTAGTAAAATAAAAGCATGGTTCAGTTTTTGATCCGCTAAAACCTAAATCTGGTATATGTTTGTTGATGAAACTATTCCAACAATTAGGACTTTGTCTTAAGCCATACAATGACTTGTGCAATGTACAAACTTGTTCTGGAGCATAGGTGATTAATCCATCTGAAGGTTTCATATAAACAGCTTCTTCAAGTTCGCTCTTTAGGAAAGCTGAGTGGACATCAAATTGATAAGCTTTCAAGTCAAATTCAACTGCTAGAGCCAATAAAATTCTCATGGTAAACATCCTTGCTACAGGTGCAAATACTTTTTCATCTTCAAGAACTGGTTGTTGGAATCCTCTTGCAACTAGTCTTGCTATTTTCTTTGTAGTTCCATCTATTGTTTTCTCTGAAAATACCCACATCGAATCAATAATTTTCACATTTGGAGGGGGCACTTCCATATTCCAGGTTTCATTATCTTCAAGTGCATCTAATTCTTCTTGGACTGTTATTTCCCACTCTCTGTCTGCCTTCACTGCATCTGAGTATGTTCTTGGCATCTCTGAAGAAATAGATCCAACTGAAAGAGCTAACATCATATCCACTTCAAATTCATTTAGATAACTTGGCATTTGCCTTATCCTAGTGCTTCTTCTCTGATTTGCTTGTCTTATATCATTCACCTTTCCTTTTTCTGGCTCGCTTCCTTGTAGAACATTAGATAGTCAATAAACAACTGTGGCTTGAATGCATAAAGGATTTAATTGTTACCTTAATATAATATCATATTAGAAACTATTTACGTTATGAATGGGTTCATTATTGTTGACACTGGATAACTGGTTCTTATGTTAACCTTGGGACTCTTAGTCTTCAACAAAAGCCAAATGTGTCTTGATTATTCAAGCATTCAGCTAACCACTGACCTTGACCCCTTCTTCAAAAGGTAGATGACCTCTGTCGACCTTTCAAGGCCGTGGAGACAGGGCATTGACTTTTGACCCCCTCCATTTTGTTTTGGTTGTTTCCTGTGTTCACATGGTTGGTTAACTTTCGCATACTGCGGTTCTTGTGAAAAAGGAAAAATAACTATTTTCCTGTGCAATTTAGTTTTAAGAATTCATGAGTTCATGGATATAGATCCTGATGAAACCAAACTCACCTAAAGGTCTCACAAAGTCTAGGGTAAGTAATACCTCTTTTTATGAGACAGGCTTAATTACCTGCAGTGTCTTTGAACTATATATTTTTTCAGACCTTCTTCTGCTTATTCTTCTACATATTCTACTATTCTTCATCTGTAGATACTTTTACTTCTTCTGTATCGGCTTACAACTATACGGATAAGCCCTTCCTGTAGAACGTCTACTTCAGCCTTCAGCCTTCAGCTCACGTCCTACTCAGCCTGAGCTACCTTCGCCTCCCAACTCAACCTCACAACAGGACGTACTCAGTCCGAGAAGGACATTGTAGGTACCATCTCAAGGACACCTAAGGAGGGAACACTCAAGTAAGATCTTTCCAAGTTATCATAAACTTCTTACCTGCTAACTAGTGGTGAGAGTAGTGAATTTGAGTGCGGAAGATGCAGTTTGAATATCTTCCCAAAATATTGTACATATTTATTAGCGGATTTAAGGACATATGAGCGCCTACATAGTATATCTCATATAATTCTTCCTATCCTCAATGACATAATGTTTTAATGCCTAAAATAGATATCAAGTAGTGGTTTAAAGTAATGTAAATAATTACTAACATATCAACTAGGTAATAAGTAACGATAATTTAGTTAAACCTTATGCTTACCTGGAAGTCCATGTAATCCCAGAAGTATTCTTTTGCGTAAGCTTTCTTTAAATTCTAAATATATATTATAGTCCATTTCAGAACACACTTTTTGTAAAGAGGCAAGCCAAGCGCTGCCATTTGTCATTGTCGTTAATACAGAATTTTTACACAAAGCCGCCTACTAAGTAGTTCGATTGTTCCTTCCAACCATCGATCAAGACTCCCAGCTGTGTGGCCTTTCGACCACAGACTAGCCCACCAGTAGATGTGAAATATTAACACTTTACCCACCCACTCTACGCGAACGAGAAGTCGGGAATATTTTCCATCACCCTCCTGTTTCTTGTAGGGTATAGTTGCCCTATATCCATTCTCCTTTAAACTTGTTGCAAAAAGGAGGTTTACAAATTGGCTCCCAACGTGGGGAATTAGAATTTTTCGAATCACACACAATTTCAAAGATCTTCTTTCAACAACAAATTCTGAAATGGATTTAAATGCAGGCAGTTTCGTTTGGAAACCGAGGTGATTTAGGTAGACCACCAGGGTTTCAAAGAACGGAACCGAATATCCAGTTCTAAGTTACTCTTTCATTATATACTAGGGGAAAGTCTTTCTGTTATTGATAAAAGGGTCCCGAATCAACCGTTGTAACTAGAAAAAGACAAGAGGTGCTAGATTTAACGATCCTCTCATATCTTCCGAACAATAAAATACGGGATTGCGCAGTATCTACTAAATCTTCGTTTAAGATCATAAACATGTTATTCTATTCAGCATAAAAATACGTCCAAGACAAGTTGTGGAATATCGTGGACTACTTATTGAAGTGGATATAAAAATTCACCACAATCGTACCTTGAGAACGGTTTCACTACAATAATTAACAGTTGTGATGCGAAATAACTTCGCAAAGCAATGACCACGAAAACTGTCCACATAAGAGATAACTGCAACTATTCTCCGTGAAACAGAAGCTTAGAAAAGCGAAGAAGAGAAGTTCGGAGACTGTTCAACCGAGCCAAATAGTCAGATATCTGGGAGCTTAATCAAACTACTCTAACAAATCATAACAAACAGAGAAATCAGGAAGACATAGCGGGAGTCTTGGAAGAAGTTCTGTAAAAACATTTGTGACATACTTTGCAGGTACCGGAATTCACAAGTTTCTCTGTAGTAAGTCGATTGCGGAAATCAGGTCGATGAAACCTTGTAACGGTAAACGCTTCCGCTTGAAGGGCTCCGGCTGGAGACTCCTCTCAAGGGTTATTCGACCCCAAGTTCATGTCACACAAGGATACCAGAAGGGTTGTGAAAATTGAGGGCGCCACTACCTTTTTGACGTCGATTAAAAGTACTAACGAATTTGAAAAAGAAAACGGAAAAGGTAGAAACGCCTTGTAGGATTTAGATAAAAGTTGAACAGAAACCAAAATAAAAAAATTGAGTACTTAAAAAAGAAGAACTTAAGAATATTAAAATTTTACCCCGGACCTCTCAACTTTCATAGTTGAGGATTTAGAAAAAAAAAATAGAATTTGAAACAAATTTACATTTATTTCTCTGCCACAGGAAATGGAACAAATGTGAAAAGAATTGTACTTAGCTTATGAAGTTATTATTTTCGGAAAAGGTGGTGGTTGAAGAAGGTAGGTAGGCCTTGCCTCTACGAAGTCTTGAGAAGATGGAGACTAGATCTCGAAGAAGATAGGTAGATAGAGATGTCTTGACTAGAACGGTATCCTAGCAGCTGTGTCCTAGCCTAGGGCTGTATCCTGGTCTAGTGCTTGTATCCTAGCCTAGGAGCTGTGCTTACCACAGCAAAATTAATTAGATACTAAAAAAATATGAAAGATAGCGGAAGATGGTCTTTCCTTGTAGGCGGTCGGTAATAGAAAGGAAAAAGCTACGTTTCAGCGGAAGGAAAATGCCCTTGAAACAAATTTACATTTATTTCTCTGCCACAGGAAATGGAACAAATGTGAAAAGAATTGTACTTAGCTTATGAAGTTATTATTTTCGGAAAAGGTGGTGGTTGAAGAAGGTAGGTAGGCCTTGCCTCTACGAAGTTTTGAGAAGATGGAGACTAGATCTCGAAGAAGTTAGGTAGATAGAGATGTCTTGAGTAGAACGGTATCCTAGCAGCTGTGTCCTAGCCTAGGGCTGTATCCTGGTCTAGTGCTTGTATCCTAGCCTAGGGGCTGTGCTTACCACAACAAAAATTAATTAGATACTAAAAAAATATGAAAGATAGCGTGTTAAGTTACCATAGTAATATATAACTATCAAAAAAAAAAAAAAAAACTAGAGACATAATTGATTGAATGTCATATAAAATTACATTGATTTTCTATAAAAAGAAATAGTATTTTCATTCATTTTTACCAAGAATTATACAGTCCATCAAACATCGAAGTTATCTCATTCCATAATCAACATAAAATATGGTCCAGACGATCCAGATATAAACCAGATTTCAAGAATTCCACATCGGTGACACCGGAGACATAAAGCCGGTGAGTCTGTTCCAATTCATCACAATAGAGCATATAGAATCAAATAAGGCAGGTTTTTGGTCTGTATCGTACAGTGTACATTACAATAGTTAGGTTGTCCTATTATTTTCTTTCAAGTCACATAAACACAACCTAAAAAGGCAAATCATGTCCACCGCCGAAGAAAAGGCGGATGAAATAAAACAACTAAAACATAGTCGGGGAGTTTTAAAGGCACAGTTAACAAAATTTCAGTCTTTTCTGGGGCAAACAGAGAATTTACATAAAATTTCACAAATTCAGACAAGATTAACTAGAATTCAAAATTATTTTGAACAGTATGAAAATATACAAAGTAGGTTAGAGTTTCTAGAACCAACGGAAGCCGAGAACCGTGAAGATCAAGAAAATAACTTTTACGATGCAATATCGAAAGCATCAGACATGTTACATTCACATAACTCTCAGAGCCAACAAGCCCATCAATCGCAAAGTCAAATTACTAATACCATGTCAAATTTAAAATTGCCACCGATAACTCTTCCAGTTTTCTCAGGTGACTATCAGACTTGGCCTAGTTTTTATGATCAATTTTCTCAGCTCGTGCACAACAACAACACGTTGACAAATATACAAAAAATGTTTCATTTAAAATCTTGCCTCAAAAATGAAGGATCAAAATTAATCCAAAATTTAGATGTCAATGACATAAACTATGAAATAGCATGGAACATCTTAATTGAAAGATTTCAAAATAAAAGAATGATAATGAATACGCATATAGAGGCCATTATGGAGTATCCAAAAATCACACGTTCATCACCTATAGCATTAAGACAGTTCATGGATACAGTTTATTTGCATGTCAGTGCTTTAGAGAAATTAGGTTTGTCCGTTAACGCTTGGGAACCTGTATTATTGTGCCTCATAACTTCAAAATTAGATCAAGCTACAAATCTTGAATGGCAGGATACATTAGAACCAACTGATTTACCCACTTACGCAGACATGAAAAAATTCTTTTTGAAAAAATGTACCTCATTCGAAACAGTTTACAAGAAAATATCTCAAACTCAATCAAATAGCATTCACAATATTCAAAAATATAAATCAAGCTCAGAACAATTTGTAAAATCACCTAATCAGTTTCAAAACTATCAGGTTACAAATATAACAAAGACTTCTTCACATTTCTTATGCTATTATTGCAATAAAAACAACCATTTATTATATACATGTGAACAATTCAATACATTAGATACTAAAGAAAAATATGCACATCTCAAAAGACTCAAAGTATGTACTAATTGTCTAAAACAAGGACATAACTATGTAAACTGCAAATCAATGAATACTTGTAAAATATGCAAGGCAAAACACAATACAATTCTACATAGCTCTAACACAACTAAACATATTAACAAAAATAACACAAACGCACAAACATCAAATACAACAACCTTTCAGAATCATAATAGTACATCCATGCCAGTGTATTCAGAAGCGACCGCGATAGTTGATCAGTACAATAACTTGAACACAGACGAGTCACAACCCCAATTCTCAGGTACGAATTCGGGTAGTGGACAGAACACCACAGTCATGGTATCTCAAGCTCCTGTGCGAGCGGCAGATACAAACAAATTAGTTCTACTTTCAACTGCTGAAATATTAATATATGACAATGAGGGTGTGTCTCATAATTGCAGAGCACTCTTAGATTCAGGGAGTCAAACAAATTTAATAACTGCAGAATTATGCAATAAGTTGAAATTACAAACACAAAAGATAAATGCAACGATCATAGGAGTCACACAAAATGTTTTAAAAATTTGTGAAAAAACAGAAACAAAAATTAAATCACGTTTAGGTTTGTTTGAGACGAAATTGTCATGTCTAATAGTAGATAACATAACAAATAATATTCCACCTAACACATTTGATTGTAAACAAGTTCAGTTTCCGCAAAATTTTAAATTTAACAATCTAGCAGATCAACAATTCTACAAAGCTAGGCAAATAGATTTACTTATATCTGCAGATATTTTCTACCAACTCATTGGAACAAAGAAGATAAAATTGAACGAAAATATTCTGCTACAAGAGACCGTTTTTGGTTGGCTGATAACAGGTTCAGTCAGTATAAACAACTTTTCAAAAGCATTTTCTTGTAATTTAGCTAGAAATATATCTGATATCAGTTTAGATGAAACATTAACCAAATTCTGGGAAACGGAGGAAATACCGCAAGAGGTTATCCTAAGTCCAGATTCACAAAAATGTGAGGAATATTTTCAATTAACAACCACTCGTAACAACACAGGGCGATTTGTTGTAAGCCTACCATTTTCAAAAAACCCAAACAATTTCGGAGACATTCTCACTCATTCATTAAAACGGTTTCATTATTTAGAAAAAAGACTAGACAGAAATCCAGAATTAAAAAGGGATAATGTAATTTTATGAATGAGTATGAAAGTTTAGGTCACATGACAAAATTAGGCAATTTGGATCAGTTTACAAAATCTATGTTGCAACCTTATTTCATTTTACCGCATCACCCAGTATTCAAGCAAAATAGCACCACTACAAGATGTAGAGTGGTCTTTGACGCATCGGCCAAGGCTGACAATGGCGTGTCATTAAACGAAACACTTTTAGTCGGTCCACAAATTCAAGAAGAATTATTTTACATAGTTTTAAACCTACGGCTTTTTTCATATGTTATTAGTGCCGACATAGAAAAAATGTTTAGACAAATTTTAATACACCCAGAACAACGAAAATTTCAGTTAATCATATGGCGCTCAGATTTACAAAATGACATACACATTTACCAATTAAACACGGTCACTTATGGCACTTCCAGTGCATCTTATCTTGCCACAAAGGTTTTGCAGCAATTGTCATATGAATTTAACAATAAATTTCCCAAAACTTGTGAAATAATTCGTAAACATTTTTATATGGATGACCTTTTACTTAGTGTAAACTCAATTAATGAAGCAATAAAAATTTATCAGGAATTAAATATCATTCTGGGCAGCGCAGGTCTAAATTTACGAAAATGGTGTTCTAATAACAATGAGATTTTGAACTTTATTTCGACTGATCAGATTAACATCAAAAACCATATAGAATTACATGACAAACATTTAAAAACATTAGGGTTGGCATGGGATGCAAAAACAGATACGTTAAGTTTTTCAATAGATATAAACTCATATGTATTGACCACCACAATACTAACAAAGAGAACAGTTTTAGCCACATTAGGAAGGGTATTTGATCCCTTGGGACTCGTAGGTCCAGTTGTAGTGCGGGGAAAAATATTTATGCAACGCTTATGGCAGCAACAGCTATCTTGGGACAAACCTCTACCCGAACATTTGCAAACTGTTTGGCGTGAGTATTTATTAGATTTAAGTTCCATAAACACTATCAAAATAAACAGGCAAGTTTTATGTAAGGACCCTGAAACGATAGAATTAGCAGGTTTCAGTGACAGTTCTGAACAAGCATACGGGGCTTGCTGTTATTTGATATCAAAACCAAGAGAGGGTACAGCTATTTCCTATTTATTATGCGCGAAGTCCAAAGTCGCACCACAGAAAAAACACACATTACCGCGCTTAGAACTCTTGGCAGCAGTGCTATTAGCACGTCTTGTTTCTAGCATAAGAGAACATTTAAATTTAACAATTTCAAAGGTTACATACTTTTGTGATTCAAGTATTGTCTTGTCATGGCTAAAGGTTCACCCTAGTCGATTAAAAACATTTGTGGGAAATCGTGTCGCAAGAATTTTAGAGTCAACAAACATTAACGATTGGAAATATGTTCCATCGGCAAAAAACGCGGCTGATGTAATTTCTCGCGGCATAAGTGCAACAAACCTTTCAAATTCATATATTTCGTGGATCGGCCCAGATTTTCTTACTGATCAAGCAGCAAATTATATAGATAGATCATTCTTTGAGGAAAGGGTAGAATTCGAATGTCTACCTGAAATAAAAAAGTCAGAATTGTCATTACTAGCAGTTAAGCCTGTGAACTCAGATATTTTTCAAAGGTTTTCAACTTTGAACCGATTGCAACGCACAGTAGCTTATTGTTTGAGATTCAAAGACCTTTCTCTACGAAGAAAGCGTTTTCCCAATTATTTAACAATCCCTGAACTAGACAAGTCATTAAACATTTTAATAAAGATAGCACAAGCAGAAACATTCAGTGAAGAAATACATTGTCTAAGGGACAACAAAGCGATTAGTTCTAGCAGCAAAATTTTAAAATTAAATCCCTTCATTGATAATTCAGGGATCCTTAGAGTAGGAGGACGACTCAGAAATTCAGATCTGATGTTCGAAAACAAATTTCCAATCATCTTGCCAAAATCTCATAAACTCACAGATCTTATCATTAAACACGAGCATCATAAAAATCTACACGTGGGTATTCAAAATTTACTTTCCATTTTACGGCTACGTTTTTGGCCAGTAGATGGAAAAAGAGCAATAAAGCGTACGTTGCGCAATTGTGTAACTTGCTTTAAAGTTAAACCAAAACCATCTAAGTTTATAATGGGGGATTTACCGAGAGCTAGAACAATCCCAACGCGTCCTTTCTTTAAATGCGGCGTTGGTTATGCTGGTCCAGTTTTGATCAAGCACGGACCTATTCGCAAACCAGTATTAATGAAGGCATACATCTGTATTTTTGTATGCTTGTCAACGCGCGCTGTGCACATAGATTTGGCAAAGGATCTTTCTACCGAAGCCTTTTTAAATGTACTTAAAAGATTTATTTCACGTAGAGGAAAACCCTGTGAGATATATTCAGATAATGGCTCCAACTTCATTGGTGCTAACAATTATTTTCTTGAGCTTCACGAACTTCTTAACAATCAAGCGTATAAAAATACAATTCAAAATTTTTTAAGTATTGAACATATTCAATTTAAATTTATACCAGCAAATTCACCCCATCAGGGAGGTATATGGGAGGCAGCAGTAAAATCTGCGAAATTTCATCTTCGAAGAATCTTAGGAAATTCCTCACTCAGATTTGAACAAATGTACACGGTACTGGTACAGATTGAAGCTTGCTTGAATTCTAGACCTCTATCACCAATATCCCAGGATCCGAACGATTTAATCCCTCTGACACCTGGTCATTTCCTAGTGGGAGACTCATTGTTGGCATTACCGGAAGTAGACGTCATGGCCATGCCGGACAGCAGGTTAAGTCATTACCAGAGGTTAACCAAATTAACTCAACATTTCTGGACAAGGTGGTCACGAGAGTACTTAAGCGAACTACAGCTACGTAGTAAATGGACTCAACAGCCAAGTGAGCAGCCAACAGTAGGCAGACTCGTGGTCATTGTTGAAGATCACATACAGCCACTACATTGGATCATGGGCAGAATTGTAGCGTTACATCCTGGACGTGACGGTGTGACGCGTGTGGTATCAGTGCGCGTAGCCAATGGGAATACCTTGAAAAGGGCGTTGACAAAGATCTGTTTTCTACCTATTGACTGACACTGATGAGTTTATTTTATTTATAATATTATTCATAGGACTTTTGTTGTTATACTTTATAATTGAAAGCCATACTTTCAAGGCGGGCAGTCTATGTTAAGTTACCATAGTAATATATAACTGTCAAAAAAAAAAAAGAACTAGAGACATAATTGATTGAATGTCATATAAAATTACATTGATTTTCTATAAAAAGAAATAGTATTTTCATTCATTTTTACCAAGAATTATACAGTCCATCAAACATCGAAGTTATCTCATTCCATAATCAACATAGCGGAAGATGGTCTTTCCTTGTAGGCGGTCGGTAATAGAAAGGAAAAAGCTACGTTTCAGCGGAAGGAAAATACCCTTGACAAGTGTCAATTGTCTTAGCGTTCGGAGTAGGAGAATTTGAGATCACAGAACTATAATTGAAAGTGGCTAATGTGGCGGCGAGCGGTAATTGAAAGGATTTATTCTATAAAATCGAAATAGGTCGATAGACATGTTACAACCTCTAAAAAAGAACTTTGGGAGCTTTTGATTGAATTCTATTTTCCATTTACCTGGATTGGTTCATTTAAAGACCTTTAAACATCTTCCAAAGAATGCATTCAAATCAGTGTTACACTGTCGTCTGAATTATCAGATAGTAGAACCTGGACTGTCGGAATATCTGACGTGACGTCTTTGTTTTGAAGAGCAGCAAATTATTTACTTTGTGCCTGCCCCACCGCACTTCGAATCAAGTATCTAATGTTTGGCAGGGACTCTTCCACACCCTTATACCTGATACATCGTTTAACGAATGAACTAATCGGCTTTGATGAGGAGCTGAATTTGTTTGGTGGAATATAAATGGTTATGAGCCACAATAGACTCTTACTAGTCGCAGTGGAGAGCTCAATAGACCCATCACAATTCTAGCCCAACCTAACCCACTCACCGTTTCCCTCAGCTCTTCTCTGGCTCTGTGATTTGAATTGTGACTGTAGTCTCTTGAAGTGTACCAAACCTCACAAATCGTCATAAATCGAAATAAATTTTCCAATAAAATGAAATGTTTTTATTGAAAGTTTATGAAAAAGCAATATCGTCTCATTATCATTTATTTTTGCTTTCTGGCCAAAAAAAATCCAGTATTTGATATAATTGATACTTCGCATGTTAATTTTATCGATACTTTTATAGAAATTAATCTCTTTCCAATAAAACAATTTAACGGTAGTTATTAAAAAGTTTGATTCGGAATATACCCACTTGGGAAATGAATGGTGCTTTAACTTTATTCAAGCTTGTAATTTCGGTGCAAATAGCAGCTCTATTATGAGGGGTGAGTGTGGCATTACAAATATTTTGTATTTATAATATAGTAGCTTATATCTGGAACACAGACACATTTATATATATCACAAAGTCGTTGTACGTTCATGAAAGCATTTGAAAAATTTTGTTTTCGAGTTACATTTTTCCATAGACATTTGACAAATACTTAAAGTGGATAAGAAACTCTACGTGAAAGATGCTTAATGAGTTTAAGCAAATGAAGTATCTGGTGTGATTTTGATAAGTTTAATGTATTTGGAATTGTTTCAAGACAAAAAGATTAAGAGAATTTCCCGCTTGACTAGTTTCGTGGGAATATGGAAGTATTCCAATCAATTTGTGCATTTGAAGAAAGAAGCCGATGACAAAAATCTTTGAAACGTTACATTTAGTCCAGTTGGAAACACAAGAAAACGCTAGAAATCGTAATGTTTGTGGCTGCCAAAAATAAACAGTTTGGTACCCAGCCGTCTTCTGACCCCGTTTGTAGCATTGTTATTATTCTACCTTTATTTGACGGAGCTTTAGTGTAAGTTTTTTTATTTATCAGTCCATCCTTCACTTGGTGTGTCATGGGTGTTATACCATGTCTCATCTAGGTATATTATCGTTCGATTTTCCGATCTAGCCCTATTTATTTTTCTCAGATGTTCTATTCTAAGTTGCTGCAAGCGGTGTGTTTCCATTATAACTTGCCTTTTATCTTTTTTTTGAATAAAAATGCAAACGACGTAGAGTACGCCACAAGGTTGTAGTAGAACAGCTTATGTCATAATCATCCTCGAATAGCCTCGATGAGAGCGATAATAATGTGGGAACTTTCTGCTCTTCGTACATCTGATAAATTTTCCGACGGATTAAATCTTCATTGTATAAATCAACAGATTTAGGTGCACCACTGTCTTTTCGTACTTTTCTAGGCTTTACAGTATTATTTACAATTTTCCACACTCTACTTTCAGGAACGCCGGTTAAAGTTGATGTTTCCTTTAATGAAAAATGTTTTTCGTGGCCTCGCTCTACTAACTTTAAATAAACACTTTAAAAAATTATTTTTGCTTCATCAGGCAAACATTTTCGGCTACTTCCTGGAACGGTTTTTGCACTGGACATCTTCAAACACACTATCACTGCAGAACTTAATAACTGACAGTATTTCAGAATGTGTCGAAATAAAGATTTCTTTTATACTTCATCATGTAAAAATTGCCATTATTGCCGGTATTTTTTGACCACCTGCAAATGATAAATTGCAATAAAATAAGTCTTATAGAGTTTTCAGGTTTTAATTTATTATTCGCCAACAACAAAATAAATACGACCCTGTCACGGCTGATACTTTTATGGCTCTATTGCATGTCATTATCCCATCTCAGGTCAGGTCAGTTTCTTGGATTTTGAAAAGAACTATAAGTAGTACTGGGATATTTTCTTCAATGGTACATTCACAGGCTTTCACAAAATAATATTTTAGATACAGTTAACAGCTCTTGGAATGTGATAATTACGAAATCAGTATTTTCACAGTATTTGAAAACTCAAAAGTGGCCCAAACAATAATATTGAATTACTACAAAATAAGTTATAGTATTCAAAATGTATGAGCTTGACTACAGATAGTGTCCTATCCAAAAACTTTATTCATGGTATCTTCAGCAATGTTATTTGTTTTTTAATTCAATTTAAACACCAGCTTTATCCATACATTCGTCCAGACAAATTTGCTCAAAAAATTCTCTACAATACGCCATTTGGTTGATCCACAAAATATTGAAATTATCAAGAAAATTTGCACTGGGAAATAAACCACAGGTCACTCCATTAAATATTTTGTATGTGGTTACTTGAAATATAAGCTCATTTATTGATTAACCCAGCAAATACTCTATTGTGAACGATCGATACCTGATAAATATAATCAGAAGATATTTTTGCGGGCGCAAGAACCTTCTAGGAGACGGGGACTCTTGCAATGTAACGGCGGGGATACCACAAGCTTCGGTACTGGGTCCGACTTTGTGGAACATACCATTTTTAGTTGTCAGAGATGGGACCCAAATAGAAATTGTCTGGATAGGAAGATTGGATCAAAATTAACTGGGGCAAATATGTTAGAGTTGATAACGCTAAAAAAGGAAAACTGGAATGTTATAAGGGAATTTATTAGAAATCTCATGAGCCAGAAGGGGAGGAAAGAGCGAGCCGATCGGTGATGACAGAGGCAGTTTTCGACTCTGAAGTTTCGCCCCAGAGGTGGTTCCAGGGTCAAAACGAGACTTCTTGGCGACCGAGGTGGTTTTAGTGCGGTGGGCTTTGGTTGGGGCCCCTAAAGGCTGCAAGATATCCAGACGGGATTGCGTAGGTGGCATGGATGCACTCGCAGACCAATGCAAGGTACCAGGGCAGGAGTATCATTCGAGAGCAAGAAACCCTCTTGGTCACTGAAAATTCAGGCCTCTACTTTTAATCCTAAATGGAGTATCAGGAGGATCGAGAATGTTCTGAAGGCGTCTAAAGGACAAAATACAAACTAACTAAACATCTTTTGGAAATTTTTTAGAATTTAATCCACTCCACCAAGTTTTTGGAATGCAACAGTACAAATACTCATTGTGAAGTTAGTTAAACACTAAAGTTAACAAACATTGATCAACTATGTAGTGTCTTGAGTCTGTGAACGCAGCTTCAAACCACGGAACATACCTGCTCTCATAAATGTCATTTGTCTTCAGTCACTCCTTGTCGGGAATTATGAAGGTGTTGTTGCTATGTAATTAGCAGGTATAGTTTTCAGACTAATAAAAACAGTAAAAGTATTCGCTGACATTACAAACTACACCAAAATTGATATATTATTGCAATCGGATCACATAAGATGTGTGGGAAATTTTGAACCTATGGAAAAATGTGTAATGCCTTTAGATTCAATATTGAAATAGTTTGAATCGAATAAACCAATTCGAATGAAATTTGTACACATTTTCCTCCAATCAAAATAAATTTTCGACTGTCGAAGATGTATCTCTGATGAAGGTAACACTGATATTCCTTTGAATTGACACTTATAACTTTTGATTAACTTGTATAACACTAATCTTAGGCTAGTCCAATATTTTCGATATTGTTCCAGATGATCCAGTTCAAGTGATATTGAAGATGATAACATTGATTCAGAGTAAAAAAAATCATCTAAAAATAATAGAGTACACTATTATAATTATAGGCATTTTGACAGAGTTTGGTTTTTCATTACCTGGAATATTTTTGCTCATTGATAATGTCAACATCAACACATTTATTGAATACTTCACAATATTTTGCTTCATACAATCAGTGAGTATAATAGAATGATACTGAATTATTGTTATCCAGCACTGATGTATTTATTGGTTATAGTATTAATCGAATATCAAAGCTTCATGACAACAACAGCCGACAACAGCCCTTGCTCTCGAAGTACAGACACATTAACGATAAATTCTTCCAAATAATTAACTGGTATAAAATAAATAATAGTAATAAATTTCGGAATTTTTTTTAATTCAGATTTAAATTGTGTATCGTATATCTCAGAATGTGGATAATTTTTAACAACGCTTTAAAAGAGAATTTTATCGTCATATTTGAAGTCTGTTAAAGCTGGGATCATATAGAAAATTGGTTAATTCATATACCGGGCGTCTGATTAAAAAAGGTAACCCGCTTTATCTCAGAAACTATTTTTCGAACAGCTTAGAGAAAAAATCTGTATCGCAAACTCATATACGAGAAACTGCTGCAAATAATTTTCAAGTTTCCTACTCCACCGCTAATATCACAAAAACATCTTTTTTCTATAATAAATGTACCGTTATAGTACCACAAAAATTTAAATATTCGTAATTAATGGATCATTCTACGTTAGTTCACTTCAGTACTTTTTCCTCTATCTTGTAAAATAACAGAGGGGAATGGGAAAGCTGATTCAATAAAACTTTTGTTCCGCTTTATGGATTTCGACAAACTTAGTATCATTTGAAAGGTAATTTAATGCCCAGTGAAATATTGTATCATCGTTTTATTACAGTAGTATATTTATATATTTTTCAATCACTCACTTGAAACAGGATGGAATTTGAAAAAAAAAATGGTGAAAACCACATCTCAATATCTATTTTCTAAGTGAAGATACGAGAAAAAATGGGTATACATCAAAATATGATTTTGACAAACTCAGTATCATTGTAACAATAACCAACAATAATTTACGTAACAAAAACATCAAAAATAAACTACACTGACCTAGTATAGTTGCCTAAAGGTACTGCTCGAAATGCTTTCCATCTTTTTCGATGCAGAGATTTAATCTCTAAACAGCAGCTTCTATTTCATCAGCCTTTGGAATACTGTCAATTGCGTTTTGTTTTCGTTGGATAAGATCTGCTATATTTGCAGGTCTTGTCTGGAATACTAAATCTTTAATTCGATCTCTTATATGAAAATCCAACACAGTAAGGTCGGGAGATCTTGGCGGCCACGGGAATATGCTATCTCTTCCTATACACCTATACTTATATTGTTGGTTTGAAAAATGCATCACTTCATTTGTAAAGTGGACTGGGCAGCCATCTGAAGGAACATCTTCTAATAATATAGGCAATTCATCTCGCAAGGGATATCTCAATGCATATTAATTAATATAATTTCTCCCAAACAATTTGGATTTAAGAAAAATACCTCCACCCAAGATGCCATTTTGAATTAAACATCAAAAGGTTATGAAGCATGAAATGATAACAAGGTTTGCTTATGTGTTTTTTTGGATCTGGTTGAGGCGTTTGACACTATTAGCCATAATAACCTATTAGAAACCTTAGAAAATATTGGCATACGAAACAACTGTCTACAGCTATTTACAAGCTATCTCTCAGAGAGAAATCAGGTAGTAAGGATTGCCGGGCAAACGAGTGGTCAAAGAAGTGTATCTTGTGGAGTACCACAGGGATAAATTTTGGGTCCTGTCCTGTTTATTCTTTATATTAATGGCCTATTTTCATAGCGCAGTGCAGGACATATAATTGGGTTTGCTGATGATACTGCAATTATTTATGAAGCAAATAACTGGTATAAATTGAAAAGAAACTGATTTAAAATTAATAAAGACCTGGTTTGATAATAAAATACTTACCGTAAATTTCAAAAAAACTGTTTACTCACCATTCTTCAACTACAACCTAACTCAACCTCAACCTATCTCTGGAAATATCACAAAACGGACAAAAGTTCAGTATAAAACCTGTAATGAATGTCAAATATCTAGGTATTATTATAGATACAAATTTGAAGCGGGATTTTCACATTAAATATATGATAAAAAAAAACTACAATCAATCCTCTATAAATTTAAATACCTGAAAAAAAGTATACCTGCTAGGAATCTTCGAATGTTATACTTCGGACTAGTAGATACTCACCTACGCTATGGTATATTGGTATGGGGTAGTGCTCTAAAAACTCTAATTCATCCATTAGAAATTATTGAAAAAAGATTTTTGGAGATCATTACGTCTGAACCTCATACCTATTCTTCAGATCGATTATATAGGGAAAGCAACATTTTTGACTTGAAACAGTTATATTTTCTCTGAGCCTCTATAAAATACCACGCCAAAAAGGATAAAAGTAACCTCTACCTTAACATAAATATGAAACTAGGAACAAACAGCAAAATATTGTTCCGAGAATGGTGAAATTCTTTGGTCAAAGATCTTTCTTATTCCTAGCTCCGAAGATCTATAATTGTACCCCTGTCTCTATCGAGCTCATAAATAATGCCATTCTATTCAAAAGGAAATTAAAAGCTTTCCTTCTGGAACAGGCGAGACATTTCTGTCATATTGCATAAGTGGAGTATTTATACATACTTACCACGGACAAATCTATGATGGGTACATACGATTATCTAAAAAAAAAAATTGTCACATTAACCAAAGTTTTGATGTTTTAGAATTTTAAAATTACACTTATTATTATTGTAATTTAATCTATTCCACTTTGAACTAATTATATTTCCAATTTCGAATCTGATTCTAATCATAGTTTTATCAGGGTTGTACTAATTTGTCTAATATTATCAAATTAAGTATTGTTGTTTTTATTTATATGTATTTTGCCGAAACAGGCGTATCTACACATATCGGAGACCTTTGGGCTGTTTATTCCATAGAGATACTACAGATAGAGGCAACAAGCCAGCTCGAAACCCGTCAGCATGTGAGAGAAAGATAGAAAGTCAGAGGTTCATGCTGTCTTTCTCTAATGGGGCGAATGCAGTAGACACAGACAAAGACAGAAAAACCGCAGGACATTCCCACTTACACAGCGGCCTATGGCTTGTTGCCTCTATCTGTAGTATCTCTATGGTTTATTCACTAACCACTAACCACTTTTGTAATTAATTATATTTTTTTGTGAATAAATTATTATTATTATTATTATTATATTCTCTTACTGCAAACGGAGCATTCTCAAAACATTTCGAGAACACTTTTAACATGTAGAATTTTCAATTTACTTGAGCATGAAACTGGATCACCTAGTATTCCTATTTTTTCTCGTATCTTCGCTTAGAAAATATATATCGATATGCGGTTTTTACCATTTTTTTTTTAATTCTATCCGCTTTCAAGTAAATTATTGAAAAATATAGCATCTCATTCGGAGATTCCCAAAAAAGTGGCAAACTAAACAATTGTTCAATCACCGCCACCTAGCGACCGATAAAACCACTGTAGTGGAACTATAATATAACATTTTATTAGGCATTGAATTCCCTTTTAAATGATACTGAATTTGTCAATTTCCCTGAAGCAAACAAAAGTTATAACAGTTTTATTGAGTCAGCTTCCCACTCATCCCTAACCTAACCTAACCAGATATTTTACAAGATATAGGAAAAAGTACTGGAGCAAACTTACGTGAAATGATCTAATGATTACGAATATTTAAATTTTGTGGTACTATAATTGTGAACTACGCCCTCTAGCGGTGGGGTAGGAAACTTGAAAATAATTTTCAGCAGTTTCTCGTTTGTGATACAGATTTTTCCTCCAAAGATGTTCGATAAATAGTTTCGGAGTATAGCGGGTTACCCCGATAATATCTATGGTTTATGATTTCCCAAATTTTCAACAAAAGTGAAGTAATCAAATACAAGTTTCCCTCGCTTTATAGGCTAAACAAAAAACCCTATGATTCACTGCTTCTAATCGTATACTAATTACTTGTGTAACTTCATTCCGTTTTTCGTGCTCGTCAGCATAGGATTTAATTGTATTTGAAAGTGAATAGTGATTTAAAAATGCCAAAACAGGCGAATTTTTTTCCAGACCTGGATGAAAATATTAAAAATAGTGAGATTAAAAAGTCATCCTCTAGCTCTAGCGATGATTCAACAGGTATGCTGTTTTTATACCTTTTTATTGATATTAAATAGTTACGGGGGAGAACGCAATCAGAGTACCTAGACGTTCGTTGTATTTGCATAGAGATCATTATGGAATCGGGCAATTCTTGATGATGTTTCTGGTTTTTTGGATTCATACAGGGAAGAACGTTCGTTACCCCTTCTAAGAATACTCACTGGAATAAAATCGTGCGATTTTTTTGTTTCAGTCAGCCGAGCAATGACTTGCCAGAACAGAACATTACTGTTTTGGGCGAAAAATCAGACAGTAGCGAAATAGAAGGAAAGCCTCTTCATGAAGAAATCGTTGTTCGTTGGAATTCATATTTATCAAAGGGTATAGCAAAAGAACAGAGGAAGGAACTTTTCAATAATTACAAAATTGCAGCAAACTGCAAAAATCTACTCCCGCCCCAGGTAAACCACGAAATTCAAGCCAGATTGCCAAAACCATCAGTGCAGGAACATGACAAGTTATGATGGCAATGCAACAACAACTAGCACACGGGTAGTCAGCAGTCGGAATGGTTATTGAAAAAATGTTGCCTAGTCCGGAATATTCAGACAATCTCAAAATTTTGTCAATTATTAAGCAATGTTCATCATGTTATATCGGCTCACAGAAAATTTGAATTTAAAAAAAAATTAAAATAATCCCACACCTAAAGTATATCCATCGAACAAACAGAGCGATCCAAACAACGATAGATGCGTGATCGAAGTATGATAACCATGCGCCTTTGCATCTATTGGCTAAAATAAATATGCCTCCCTACGCTGGCCAATCGGATTTAACTGCAATCGGCCGGCAGAATTCATTATATTTGGTACATTGGTACAGAGTCGGAGAGATCACGTGCACTATGCATGATACTGTTTTGGAACACTCCGTTGCTTGGATGGACACAGTATAGACGCCGATTGTAAAAACGTCGCAAAAACTCTGAATATGGATGAATTTTTATTCAGCAAAAAATTTGCTGAGGCCGTAAAAAACGAACAGTCCATTAAAAAAGCAAGCGCGGATTTTCAAAAGAAGAGTTGGCAACCATCTTTCAGCCTACCAGGAATTTCAGGTAATAAGCCAAGCCACCATTTAAACAATTGAACCATCCGTGAAAATTCCAAGAAATCAAATGAACAATTATAAACATTCAATACAACTTTAATAAGTATCGGCGTTATTGAGGAATGTTGTCCAGTAAAGGGACCTTTTATATCATCTTATTTTTCAACTAAAAAAGCAAATGGAAGCTACAAATTCATATTGAATAACTTAAAAAAACTTAATGCCCATATTAATGCTCCTTATTTTAAATTGGAGGACTACAGAACAGTTCTTGAGCTTTTGTATAGGGATTATTACCTTACAAATATTGAGCTAAAGGACGCTTAATTTCTAGTCCGAGTAAAAGAGAAATATCTAAGATTTAGGTTTAATAATATTTTAATAATAAGCGACAACGAGAAACAATCTATAAAAGATACTCTAACAACACTAAATTTACTGAAGGTTTAGGTTTTATAATAAATCATGATAAAAGTACATTAAAACCCCAACAGAATATAAAAATTTTAGGTTTTAACTATGATACCATAAATATGAGGATTTCCCTTTCTATGGAGAAAATTAAAATTATAAAAGAATTAATCATTAAATTTAAAAATAAAAATTAACGGCACACTCTCAAAGATTTTGCTATGCTAATAGGTAAATTTGTATCTTCTTGTCCTGCTACAAGTTACGGTTTTATTCATATAAAACCTTTTGAGAGAATAAAACATATTTCGTTACAGGGAGATTACCTTAACTATCGTAGGAAAATTATCATCCCGAATTCATTATTACAAGAACTAGAATGGTGGCAAGAAAATGTTGGGTAAGGCCAAGCTCTAAAACCTAAGCCGTTCTCGAAAGAGATATTTTCGGATGCTTCACAGACAGGTTGGGGTGCCATGGGTTTTGTGACAACCAAGAATCAAAAATGCACATTAACTTCTTAGAAATCAAGGCTGTATATTATGCTTTAAAATCTCTTGCTAAAGACGAAACATATGTTCGCATATTACTAAGAATAGACAACCAGACAGCCATTTCTTGTATAAATCGGGGTGGCAGCATTAAATATTTATATTTGAATAATGTTGTGGAAATGGTGCGAGGAAAGACATATTTTGATTTTTGCCAGTTATATCTTTTCGACTGCAAACACAAATGCAGATAGGGAATCTAGGACAATGGTCATAGACACAAAATATGAACTAAACGGCGAAGTATTTAGGGATATTGTAAAAAGGTTTGGCTATATGGCTATCCAGAAATAGACCTATTTGCCACAAGAATAAATAGGAAATGTCCAAAATTTGTTTCATGGTTTCCAGACCCAGAGTCCCTTCCAGTGGATGCATTCACCCTAGACTGGTCAAGATATTACTTTTATGCTTTTCTTCCTTTCGCTATTATCACAAGAGTTTTAGAGAAGGTTAAACAAGAAAAGGCTTCGGAAACTTGGTCAACACAGCCGTGGTTTCCGGTATGCAATAGATTATTAACTGAAGATCCTCTTAATTTCAAACCAGAAAAATATTTGCTTATCACTCCTTTTAGGGAGAGTCATCCACTACACAGCAAGATTTCCCTGGTGGCAGGGAAAATGTTTCGGAGGTCTCTTATAAAAAGGCGTTCCTGATGGTGCAGTCGAAATAATGCTAGCATCTCTATCAGAAGGTACAGTAAAACAATATACATTTTAGGAAATATTGGAAATTTTGCATAAGTAAGCAACTAAACCTCATTGTATATAATTTACAATTGAATTTTCTGTTAGATAGTTTTAAGGATGGAAAATCGTTTTCAGTTGTGAATTCGAATAGAACAGCGCTAAATTTAATATTTAAACCACTTAATCCCAATGATGAGAAGATAATAAATATATTCTTGAAGAGGGTGTCTAACATTTTCCCATCAGGGCCAAAATACTTTTCAACCTGGAATTCGGATCCTGTTTTAAGACACCTTGAAAAATTATACCATCTGGAGGCTCTACCCTTAGGAGAATTGACACGTAAACTTGTTACTCTTATGGCTTTAACACCAGCCAGCAGAGAATTGACTCTTTCCTCTTTCTTTTAATTTTCCCTTACTTTGGAAGTAGACCACAATTGTGTGTGGCTTCAGCTATCAAGGTATATATCAAAGAAACTAAATTATCTCGTAATAATGAGGAACATCTTACACTGACACATAAGAAACCATGCAATGCCGCGCCATCGATCGCTGAATTAAAAAAAAACGTTGCATGAGGCAGGAATAGGCACATCTATATTATCTGCTCATAGTGTACGCTACGCATCAACATCTGCTGCTTCTAAGGCAGGTGTAAGTATTCAGCAGATAAGAAACACAGCAGGATGGACACCTTTTTCTAATACATTTTTTAAATTTTATAATAGACCTATAAAAGAACCCAATGACATATTTGCTAACACTATTATTGATTTGGAAACTCAGTTAATTGTACCTATTCTAAAATTATAGTGGTTACAAAATAATTATTCTCTTTTTCTTTTAGCTACTTGTGACATATTAACATTTATATTTTTAATATGTTATTATTATGATGTTAACGAGCCGCCTATGGCCTAATTATAAAAAGTAACATTGGACTGAAATTAGAAATAAAGTTTAGTTCTCAATCACATGGCAAGTGTTTGATTTCACGCATATATGATACTACTAAGTTGTTATGAAATTAGCTATAATTGAAAATGTATTGTTTTTTCGGTTACTTAATTATTATCATATTGTTAATATAAATAATAGAACTATTCAGAACATCACCTTTTTTGCTCTGAACATCTACAATGTAATAATTATATCAAGGACAAGCAAAGGAAAATTAAAAAATTAAACGACTGACCTGAAGGAAGATTAATTGTAATTTTCCGAGCATGTCCGTAGATATAATTATTTCCCATCCCTCCCTAGGTTGATAAATATTTAGTTCCCAGATATTAGGAGTGATTTTCGAAACTCGCACTTAACGGAATGAAGTCACACAAGTAATTAGTATACGATAATAAGCAGTGAATCATAGGGTTTTTTGTTTAGCCTATAAAAAATCGTGCTGATGAGTATGTTTCACGGAAACTACAATGTGATAATTATATCTACGGACAAGCTCGGAAAATTACAATTAATCTTCCTTCAGGTAAGTCGATTAATTTTTTAATTTCACAGCAATCAGGATTGATTTGAACTTGTGCGATGTTAGCAGGTTGCCGGTTTGACTGTGTGTTTGTGAGTGTATTTTACTTTCACCAACTTGAAAAAAAATAGGTAGTCATGGGGACTGACAAAGTGAAAACACAAAGGAATGAACTTATTTCAAAAATATTATTCTACGTCCATGGTGAATGGAAAAATAACACCTTTCAAAATATTGATTGTCTATTTGTCAAATGTTTTCGTTAGTGTCAGATAGGGACCAGAATTTAAAAAAAAAACTCAATTGTTCTTGATAACGGTAGCTGGAACGCTACCGAAACGTTGAATAAAAAAATATAAAAAAGATTGAGGTTTGATTTCCCAGAATTAATAACAAAAATAATTGAATAGATGAGGCTTTTACTTGATGAAGATCCATACTAATGATGAAATAAAACAATTTAATTTGTTCAAATCTTTATTATTTATTTTGAACTAACGTTCAAATTAAAATTAGTGACGCGTTTCGCTACACAGTAGCTTTTTCAAACTAGTGAAGATACAATGAAAAACTTTTAATTTATATAGTGTGTCACGGTTTGATTTTAGCATTGAATATTTTTGAGCCACCCCGTAAACATGAATGATAACTTTCAGGATTCTAGTATAATTTCGGTATATTTGAGTGAAATTTCTGGTTGATATATCCACAGCTGACTATCTATTATGCCCAGTTCACATTCTACTTCAGCTAAATAATTATTAAACGTTTTTTTAATATCTTTATTGCTTCGTTTTATGGTAGTTGCATATAGGGTAATGGTATTGTGTTTTGCTGGAAGCAACATGTCCATGAAATGGTTCGGTAAAACGTAAGGTTTTGTAATAAAATTATAATCACCTATTGCTATTATATTATTTTGAAACAATGCGTGTGTAAAGGCCTTCACTTTATTTTATACACCTTCGATAGTAACCGAGCGAATTAGTTTTTGCCATCTAATGTTTCTTTCTGGGTTTTATTTTTATCAGTGTCAAGGAGTAGAATATTGGAATTTTACGTGGACTTCATTAATGAAATTGTGTTCGGCTGGTTGGAGATTTAAAACCCATCATTTTGGTCGCTTGTTTGTGGATTTCGGGTTTATTCTCCAGAAGTAATCTTCACTGCTAGTATTGGTATTTTTGTATTGTTGTATGCCAGAAGATTCACCTGAAAATCAGGATTTGAGGCCACCGACTGCACATGTCTTGGAAAGTAACCCCTATAAACCATCTCAGGGGTTTTTGAGTACGGCCTACAAGTTTTGTAAAGGCCAAAGAGCCATACCAGGTAGCAGCTAGTTACTCTGATTTTCAATACTCCATTCCACCAGCTCACTCTACTAGTTTTAACTGCTCGGCTAAGGCTGGATGTTGATGCTCGGAGTACGAGCTACAAGTTTGTCAGGCCAGAGAGTTTCTGGATGCCACCAGTTCACAGCAATTTTGACCATCGGCTATAGCTGGATATTGGTGATATTTTCATATTATCATATTGTCTCTGTTTAGATCTATATATATATATGTATACATATTTTTTTACTAATATCTCTGAGGGCGTATAGATAGTTGTATATTTTCATATATTTAATTAGATCAAATTTAGAGTTCTACTCTGTTGTTTCATTTGTTCGTCGCAAGACCTCTGCTTTGAATAATTTAGAGTTCATATCTATTATTTTTTTTTGTTCTCTTTCAATACAAATATTTTATTTAACTATATAGATTTTGGTAAGTTAACTGATAGGTAGTTCCAGGACAACGTGGAAGGCCTCTGTTTTGGCTTGGCAATAAAAAACAGTGGCGCCCTTTTAATTTTAACTCACCCCTACTCTTCGGCACTTGGAGTAGCTTGGCATAATTGCACGCTCACTTCGCTACGATCTATCAGCTTAACTTTCATTTTCTATTTTTCTCAATTTTTTTTAAGGACTATTACACTTAACTGCACATTAATCAATTATCATTAAAATAATTTGACACAAAGAAAGCGCGTGGCAATTTTTGGCGCCAACGTGGGGCATTTTTTTTTGGGCCATCTGTTTTCCTTCATTTTAATATTTTGTCAAACTTATTATAGCAGGAGGTTTTGGTGACAGCAAATGGCATCAGTATGCATTACTAACACCACTTATGATTTATAATGTTTAATTTACTTCCGATTGGTTATTATGTTATATTAATTTGTAACATGTCTATCGACCTGTTTCGATTTTACAGAATAAATCCTTTTAATTAGCGCTCGTCGTCACTAGCCACATCCAATTATATTTCTGTGATCCCAAACTCTTCTACCCCGAACGTAAGACAATTGACGTCTGCCAACGGACGCTTCCATTTTTTGCACAACGCCACGTTAAACACCCTTTTTTGTTATCGTCCGCCGAAGGAGACAGATCATCTTTCGCTATCTTTCATATCTTAAGTATCTATCTTAGGAATTTTGCTGTGGTAAGTTCAAAATCATAATTTATAATTAATAAGCTTCTTCTAAAGTACTGTCTGATATAATTTTCGTATGCATTCTTTATTTTTTCACAGAGATAGACGAAATTAAATTCAACTCGTGGTCATAAACTGTTCTTTTATACTAATATGGTAGTTTTAAACCAAATATTCTTTTATAATTCACTGTTTACTTTCATACAAATATTTTCAAGCTTTTTGAGTTGCGAAATAACCCTTTTAATTATAAAATAACACTTTTATAAATTACCGTTAACCTATAAAATATTCTTTCGTAACGCCAGTGCCGGTTTCATATATTTCCTAAGCACGATATTTTTTCATATAACTAAATAGATAACTTTTTGCTATCATAAGTTTCTTTCGGATCATTAGTATATTTTTTTATTTAGCCGATAATTGCTATTTTTACTGTTTTAACATGGAACATATAATGTTGGAAAGCTTTCAGTAAATTAAATCAATTTTTTGACTTTCAAATAACTGCCTTCCTTTTCTTTAACCTGAAGAGCTGACCAACATAATGTGCCATTGCATTCAAGTTCCTACATATCCCTGATCCACCTGTACTTCTAGGTAAGCACAGCCCCTAGGCTAGGACATAACTCGAGAATATAACCCTAGGCTAAGATAGAACCCGAGAATATAACCCTAGGCTAGGATATAACCCAAGAATTTAACGCCGAGAATATAACCCTAGGCTAGAATATAACGCCGAGGATATAAACCGAAGAATTTAACCGGAGAATAGAACCCCCAAACTACCGCCCTAGAACAGAACTCATCAGTTCGGATCAAGACCTGACTTCTTCTTCAGGAACCAACTCCATATAAGCTAAGTACCTATAAAAGTACAAATTCCTCTATTAAATTCCGTTATTCATTTCCTGTGGCAGAATAAATTAAAAATTTGTTTTTAATTCTTTTTTTTTTATTAAAATCCTCAACTATAAAAGTTGAGGGAGATCCGCCCGGGGTCACTTTAATTATTAACTTAAATTTAAATTTTACAAGGCGTTTCTACCTTTTCCGCCTTAGTTTTCTTAGTATTTTTATCGTCAAAAAGGTAGTGGCGCCCTCAATTTTTACAACCCTTCTGTTATCCTTGTGTGACATAAACTTGGGGTCGAATAACCCTTGAGAGGAGTCTCTAGCCGGAGCCCTTCGAGCTGGTGCCCTGTGGGGTACAAGCATTTACCGTTACAAATTGGCGCCCAGCTAAAAGCATACTTTTACCGTTACAAATTGGCGCCCATTGTTTCTGTTGCACAGTGTAACAGTTGGGTTGGAAGGATTTTAGTTTTTTAATTTTTGCATATTCTCTTTTTTAAAATTTTTTTATCGTACAATTTAGAATTTTTGCTTTCAACAATTAACTAATAAAATTTCACTTTTTCAAGTAACTATCTTGTACCGACCCTGGACGTTTTTTTAATTTTATCTTAACTACCTGCCTTATTTACAATATATATTTTGGTCTATGATAACGAATATTCTCTGGGTTTATTTTTTTAAGAGATAACTTAGTATAGCACAATCTTTTGTTGTCCCGAAAATGGACTTTTGTTATTGATTTTTTTTAGGAAAGGTGAATTACATCTGATTTGTTTGCAATGTTGCCACGTTTTAAGTAAATTCTTAAGGTGTCTGTTTTCTGATAAGTTGTTATATTTTATGTAGCTGCATAGTAAAATTATCTTTTTCAGTTGAATTGTGTCTGGTTACACAAACTGAAATATCTTACCGTTTGTATCTTGTTCAGTTGAATTGTGTCGAGTTACACAAACTGAAATATCTTATCTTACCTATTGTTAATCAAGTGCAGTGTTGCCAAAGTAACGATTTATCTTTAAATTCTTACTTTTTCTTGTCTATTGTTAATATAAAGTGCAGTGTTGCCAAATTAACAATTTATCGTTAAATATAAATATTTTGCAGTTCAGTTTTTTTGACAACAGAGAGATTGTGATGTGCTACAAAAATTTTAATGACAATCTATGATACATTTTTGATCTTGATCAGTTATATATTTTGATACTTATACTTTTTATGGAGTTATTATGCAACATTTTTATTACTACGTATGACTTGTTGAAAATATAGTACGGTTTTGTTTATTTTAATTGACGTCTATCGGCAATAAGTATTTGTTGTTTTTATACCTACAGTCGTTCACGTACATAGAGTTCCCATATCTATATCTCGTTGCCAGGCATTTATGTTCACTCTGATTTTAGATCCTTTGTTTTCGCTAGTGCTATTTGATTAGTACTGTTGATTTAGATACCGGCTCTTATTCTTTTTCTCTCATTTTAAATATTTTCAAGATGCAGGCCAATCACTTTAAGTCACTTACTTCAGAGGCCGTTCCATTCTCTTGGAGTTTCGCTATCGTTCTCCTAAAAAAACGGTACAATTGAGTTTTAGTTGACCATTATTTTTATTATTTCCGTTTTCGTTTTCTTCCTCACTTTAGGCAACCGCGTCACTCTCATGGAGTTTCGCTATCGTTCTCCTAAAAAAACGGTACAATTGTGTTTTTAGTTCATTATCGTTTTCGTTTTCTTCCTTACTTTAGGCAACCGCGCCATTTTCTGGAGTTTCGCTATCGTTCACCTAAAAAAACGGTACAATTGTGTTTTTAGTTCATTATCGTTTTCGTTTTCTTCCTCACTTTAGGCAACCGCGTCACTCTCATGGAGTTTCGCTATCGTTTTCCTAAAAAACGGTACAATCGAGTTTTTAGTTTATCATTATTATATTTCCGTTTTCGTTTTCTTCCTTATTTTAGGCAACCACGTCATTCTCTTGGAGTTTCGCTATCGTTCTCCTACAAAAACGATACACTGGAGTTTTTTTCTTTTACTTTCCGTTTTCTTAATGACTGCTTTGTCGCTCCATATCTTCACCCTGGCTTCTATAGCAACCTCTTGCTTTTCTTTGCCTTCAATGGCAGTACTTCCTTAGTTTTTAATCGATTTTTTTTTATCTTGTTTAACCAGGTTAGCCTCACTCTTGTAGAGTTCTGGACCGATGTACCGTATTCCCTGACAGAGTCATGGGTGTAATTTTAGTAACAATACCTTTGTTCGATTTAACAAAGAGAGCATATCAACGAACTGAATGCATGTAGCTGGATTGACTTTCGGATCGATGACCAATGGCTACTGTGGACGCTAACTGGCAACCTCACCGAATGTCGATCGGGCGCTATTGTTTCTGCCCTCTTCCTGTGCTCTCGGCGTATAAACCAGAATACCTTTTTGTCTGATCACGTGATAAGAATCTATCGTCTTTCTTTTTATAATGTCGCCACAAACTATTCCTAACCACACATACCATTATTTCGACCTTGATTTACTTTTCAGAATCACCCCATATATCTTCAATTCTCTTTTACCGAAAACCATTCAAAGTAAGTATCTATGTATTCCTTTCTCTCCCTTAACATACCTTTTGCGTTGCCGTATTGTGATACTTGTGAACTACCTACCGTTATCGTATATTTTAGAACCGTTCCTTGTGGAACACTATAAGTGTTGTCGCCCTGCCAATAATATTTGCTAAGTCAAGTAGTATTTCACCCCTGGTGACGTCATTATGACAAATCTTTACTCTTTACTCGGTGAAAATTAGGCTGATTTATGAATTAATTAGAATTTCGACGGAATTGCATTCTAAATCAATTTTAGGCTGACATCACTCGCCGTGTTTATTTTTGTGTCTCACCCGGAGACATTGGTTTGGTATTTCCTGGAATTTTTCGCTCTGCGTATCTGAGATCCCAGCGTTTTATCAAAACACACCCTACCGTACCTTATCTTATCGTTTCGCCTGCACTGAGAAATTATCGCACCCTATCGTTACCTTTCGTTCTCAGTGTATGCTTTGTCTTATACGATGACATAACTACACGATAATCACAAGATGACAAAACTACCTTACCTTTACCTTTGACAACTGCCTTACCGTTACCTTTGACAAAACTGCCTTACCTTTACCTTTGACAATTGCCTTACCTTTACCTTTGACAATTGCCTTACCTTACCTAAGATACATAGATTTTGCAGTGATACTTCACCCCTCCTTTTATCTTATTAAGCCCATTTTTCACAAAAAAAATAATTCTTCGAATCATTTTTTCCCGGAGGAGAGGGGGTGTAACATGTCTATCGACCTGTTTCGATTTCACAGAATAAATCCTTTTAATTAGCGCTCGTCGTCACTAGCCACATCCAATTATAGTTCTGTGATCCCAAACTCTTCTACCCCGAACGTAAGACAATTGACGTCTGCCAACGGACGCTTCCATTTTTTGCACAACGCCACGTTAAACACCCTTTTTTGTTATCGTCCGCCGAAGGAGACAGATCATCTTTCGCTATCTTTCATATCTTAAGTATCTATCTTAGGAATTTTGCTGTGGTAAGTTCAAAATCATAATTTATAATTAATAAGCTTCTTCTAAAGTACTGTCTGATATAATTTTCGTATGCATTCTTTATTTTTTTACAGAGATAGACGAAATTAAATTCAACACGTGGTCATAAACTGTTCTTTTATACTAATATGGTAGTTTTAAACCAAATATTCTTTTATAATTCACTGTTTACTTTTATACAAATATTTTCAAGCTTTTTCAGTTGCCAAATAACCCTTTTAATTATAAAATAACACTTTTATAAATTACCGTTAACCTATAAAATATTCTTTCGTAACGCCAGTGCCGGTTTCATATATTTCCTAAGCACGATATTTTTTCATATAACTAAATAAATAACTTTTTGCTATCATAAGTTTCTTTCGGATCATTAGTATATTTTTTTATTTAGCCGATAATTGCTATTTTTACTGTTTTAACATGGAACATATAATGTTGGGAAGCTTTCAGTAAATTAAATCAATTTTTTTACTTTCAAATAACTGCCTTCCTTTTCTTTAACCTGAAGAGCTGACCAACATAATGTGCCATTGCATTCAAGTTCCTACATATCCCTGATCCACCTGTACTTCTAGGTAAGCACAGCCCCTAGGCTAGGACATAACTCGAGAATATAACCCTAGGCTAGGATAGAACCCGAGAATATAACCCTAGGCTAGGATATAACCCAAGAATTTAACGCCGAGAATATAACCCTAGGCTAGAATATAACGCCGAGGATATAAACCGAAGAATTTAACCGGAGAATATAACCCCAAGAATATAGCCAAGGATAGAACCCCCAAACTACCGCCCTAGAACAGAACTCATCAGTTCGGAGCAAGACCTGACTTCTTCTTCAGGAACCAACTCCATATAAGCTAAGTACCTATAAAAGTACAAATTCCTCTATTAAATTCCGTTATTCATTTCCTGTGGCAGAATAAATTAAAAATTTGTTTCTAATTCTTTTTTTTTATTAAAATCCTCAACTATAAAAGTTGAGGGAGATCCGCCCGGGGTCACTTTAATTATTAACTTAAATTTAAATTTTACAAGGCGTTTCTACCTTTTCCGCCTTAGTTTTCTTAGTATTTTTATCGTCAAAAAGGTAGTGGCGCCCTCAATTTTTACAACCCTTCTGTTATCCTTGTGTGACATAAACTTGGGGTCGAATCACCCTTGAGAGGAGTCTCTAGCCGGAGCCCTTCGAGCTGGTGCCCTGTGGGGTACAAGCATTTACCGTTACAAATTGGCGCCCAGCTAAAAGCATACTTTTACCGTTACAAATTATCCATATACATAGTTTTTATAGATTGATTATTATTGTGAATAGTGCGTTTATGATCATTATTTCTTATATATTTAATACTGCATCGATATTTTGGTAAGTTAGTTTGCGCACTAAAGTTACTCTATTTATTTATCTTCTTGGTAGAAGATTGGCAATTTATTTAAAATTTTTCTTGAATTCTTAAACATTTAGTAGGTTGTTTTTGTGTTTAGACTTGGTATATTGATTATTATTATCTGATCTGATATTATCGCTTAAACAAGTAAGATGGATTATAATTTGAGAGTCAAATATCTTAAGAAAGATATGCTTATTTATGAGCTTTGCGTTCGCGGTATTCAAGCCGATGAATCTAGTACTGTGGAAAGGCTTAGATCAGCATTGCGTCCATTACTTCAAATGGAGAAAAATAGTAAATCTTTAAATTATCCTTCCTATGATTTCGATGTTGACAAAGAAATGGAGTTTGTGCGAGCTTCTTTGGGAAAATTAATTTCTTCCATCCAGGCTACCTCTGGCGACAATGCTAAAGCTAAATTTGAGAGAAATCAAACTCACCTTGTTCATTTTCTTAACCGTGTTAATCGTATTCCATCTGATAAATTGACCCCTGAGAAAATGGATATTCGAACCAAATTGTTGGTGGATATTTTATCAGCTCTTGATAGTTTCGAAAATATTTCGAAACAAGATCCCAATTTAAGCCTTTTGTTAGAGGGCGCTGGAGATTCTGATGCTGCTTCATCGGGGGACGAGATTCCTATTACTTCGAGGAATTTAGCCCCATTCTATACCACTCAACTTCCTATAGTTAATTCGTTGGAGGAGTTAGAGAAGGAATGTTTGAAATTAGAGGCCAAGAAATATAGAGCTGAACATTACGTTCCACCTTCTAGGAAGCGTCAAGGATTTGTGGAGCCTGATTTTGCTTTCGTTTCAGATTTAGAGGAGGCCTTACCAAAAGTTCCTGTATCACCTATCGTCGTCAATGAGGTTAGACATCCCAATCAACCCTCTGCTTCTAGAAAATATATCATTTGCTGGAATTGTCGGATGACGGGTCATCTAAATCGAGATTGCTCTAAGCCAAAAAGAATTCATTGCTATCGTTGTGGTATTCCGGATGTTACTATTCGTTCCTGCCCAAAATGTTCGAATTCGGGAAACGCATCCCGGGGGAATCTTTAAATGGCCGTGAGGCTCCTCCCAATGTTAATATTTTATCGATCAACGATTCAGGTTTTCCCGCAAAAATTCTCTTAGATTTTATAATAGGACATGCTCATGGTGAGCAACGTTCTTATTCAGAAGTAACGGTCCTGGGAAGTCCAATTCGGGGCTTACTGGATTCTGGTGCTACTCGTACTATCATTGGTCTTCCTGAATATGAGTTGTTGCAGCGTTTAGGTCTCCAATTAATAGTCAATAAAATATCTTGCACATTTGGAGGTCATTTGGAGCGTGGGAAAGCTACGTCACTATCTGGAGGGTGTACACTTCACTGTAGTTACAGATCACCATTCCTTGTTATGGCTTCATAGATTGAAGGATCCCCAAGGTCGTTTAGCACGTTGGGCACTTCGGCTTCAGCCTTATGTTTTCACCGTAATACATTGTCCTGGTAAGGAGAATGTAGTGGCAGATTTCTTGTCCCGTTCAGTACCTATATCCGTTGATGCCATCGACACTAACAATGGAAGTGATTTTTCTTTGAATTCCACCACAGATAAATGGTTCATAAATATGTTTGAAAGACTCGAACAGCAGCCACAAAAATTTCCTACCTGGCGTATAGAAAATAATTTATTATATAAATTTGTTAAATCTAGTACTCCACATTTTGTTGACCATTCTAGTTCGTGGAAAATTGTAGTCCCCAAAGACAAAAGAAAAGAAGTCTTACTTCGTTGTCATGATATTACTGCTTCGGGTCATGTAGGGGTATTTAAAACCTTTTGGAGGGCTAGCCAGCGTTTTTATTGGCCGAAAATGAAGAACGACATCACAAAGTATGTAAGGACATGCCGAATCTGCGCCCAACATAAAGTTGAACAGAAACCTCCTGCGGGATTAATGGGTGAACGTCCTGTCGTTAACCAACCTTGGCAGTGTATTAGTTTGGATTACATAGGACCCTTACCACGTTCAAAATCAGGAAACTGTTATATATTGGTAGTCAATGATTATTTTACCAAGTTCACGGTAATGTTTCCATGTAGGTCAGCTACAACTAAGTCTCTTGTAAAACATGTCGAAGAAGAAATTTTCCTTATGTTCGGTGCATCTCAACATATTATGTGTGATAACGGGGTTCAAATGAAATCCAAGGAGTTTCAAAACCTTTGTGACCGCTATAAAACAAAAATATTTTATACCGCATCCTACTATCCCCGAGCTAATCCAACGGAGCGTTCAAACAGGGTCGTGGAAACTATGATTCGTTCTTACATCCAAAACGACAATCACCGCAATTGGGACGAAAATTTGGCTTCTATCGGTTGTGCAATGCGAACCTCTCGTCACGAAACTACTGGGTACACTTCTTATTTCCTCAACTTCGGTAGGGAGCATAAGCTTTATGGACAAGACTTCTCAGATGAAATACCCACAACGGACTTAGAACCTAAAGACCTTGTTACGCGAAGACAAGCCACCCTTCAATCGCTTTATCAAACTGTTCAGTCACGAATTCAAGGGGCTCGAGTTAAAAATCAACACCGTTATAACTTGCGTGGGCGTCCAGTGCATTATGATGAAGGGCAGGTAGTTTGGCGTAAGAACAAAAGTCACTCCGATGCTGTCAAGTATCATAGTGCCAAATTGGCTCCGCCTCTTGTAGGTCCTTTCAGCATTAAAAAGAGAACTGGTACCTGTACTTACGAACTACAAGATAAGTTGGGTCAAAGTAAGGGTATTTGGTATGTGCAAGACCTCAAATCGTATAATCCATCTCATGACAATGTGAATTCTGACTAAGTAGATCAGATTTTTTTTCCTTTATTATCTATAATTTATGTTGATATTAGGGTTATCGTGGAAAATTTAAGTTCATTCCATTAGCTACCTTCAATTACTGTATCTTTGTTTTGGTTATTTTACATATTCATGGAATATCGTCGTAAAACTTCTTCTGGAAGTTTCCCTCCTTCCTATGGAGAGGGGGAGTTGTCACGGTTTGATTTTAGCATTAAATATTTTTGAGCCACCCCGTGTACATGAATTATAACTTTCAGCATTCTAGTATAATTTCGGTATATTTAAGTGAAATTTCTGGTTAATATATCCACAGCTGACTATCTATTATGCCCAGTTCACATTCTACTTCAACTAAATAATTATTTAACGTTTTTTCAATACCTTTATTGCTTCGTTTTATGGTAGTTGCATATAGGGTAATGGTATTGTGTTTTACTGGAAGCAACATGTCCATGGAATGATTCGGTAAAACGTAGGGTTTTGTAATAAAATTACAATCTCCTATTGCTATTATATTATTTTGCAACAATGCGTGTGTAAAGGCCTTCACTTTCTTTCATACACCTTCGATAGTAACCGAGCGAATTAGTTTTTGCCATCTAATGTTTCTTTCTGGGTTTTATTTTTATCAGTGTCAAGGAGTAGAATATTGGAATTTTACGTGGACTTCACTAATGAAATTGTGTTCGGATGGTTGGAGATTTAAAACCCATCATTTTGGTCACTTGTTTGTGGATTTCGGGTTTATTCTCCAGAAGTAATCTTCACGGCTAGTATTGGTATTGGTATTGTTGTATTGTTGTATGCCAGAAGATTCACCTGAAAATCAGGATTTGAGGCCACCGACTGCACATGTCTTGGAAAGTAACCCCTATAAACCATCTCGGGGGTTTTGGAGTACGGCCTACAAGTTTTGTAAAGGCCAAAGAGCCATACCAGGTAGCAGCTAGTTACTCTGATTTTCAATACTCCATTCCACCAGCTCACTCTACTAGTTTTAACTGCTCGGCTTAGGCTGGATGTTGATGCTCGGAGTACGAGCTACAAGTTTGTCAGGCCAGAGAGTTTCTGGATGCCGATACATCATTCCACCAGTTCACAGCAATTTTGACCATCGGCTATAGCTGGATATTGGTGATATTTTCATATTATCATATTGTCTCTGTTTAGATCTTTATATATATGTATATATATTTTTTTACTAATATCTCTGTAAGCGTATAGATAGTTGTATATTTTCATATATTTAATTAGATCAAATTTAGAGTTCTACTCTGTTGTTTCATTTGTTCGTCGCAAGACCTCTGCTTTGAATAATTTAGAGTTCATATCTATTATTTTTTTTTGTTCTCTTTCAATACAAATATTTTATTTAACTATATAGATTTTGGTAAGTTAGGTAGTTCCAGGACAACGTGGAAGGCCTCTGTTTTTGTACTTATCCCTATTTAAATATATTATAATACTTTTGTCAATATCTAAGAATTCCGTATTTAGGCACTTTTTGTACTTATCCCCATTTAAATATTATAATACTTTTGTCAATATCTTAGAATTCCGTATTAAGGTATATAAATTAAAAGTTTTTCATTGTATCTTCACTAGTTTGAAAAAGCTACTGTGTAGCGAAAGGCGTCACTAATTTTAATTTGAACGTTAGTTCAAAATAAATAATGAAGATTTAAACAAATTAAATTGTTTTATTTCATCATTAACAAAAATAATAATTATTACACCATAAGGAACATACAGAAAATGTGGTATAGGAGTTTTCACAAATGAATTGAATCCTTATAAAATGAGAAGTTTCACAAATATCATTAACCCGCTTCAAAAATTTCATCGTAGGGAATTTTCACTAGTAATACCACTAGAGGTCAAATTATTTACGGACATTTTTTCGAGCTCATGAATATTTTGAAATTTATCCCGAGTCGAAGTCGATTTAATTTGACCTCGTGTGGCATTCGGTAAGAAAATTCCACACCAAATTTTCATGAGGGGTTCATTTATTTGTAAAAATTTCCTTTTTATTAATGATTAATTTATTTACAAAAATTCCTATATTATGGACGTACGAAAAAATTTTTAAAGGGGGTTGATATATTTGTGAAAATTTCCATTTATCGTGAACGTACCATATACATTTCATGGAGGATTAATTTATTATTGGAAATTTTCATATCAAAGGCATACGATACATATTTATAAGGATTTCAATGATTTGTAATTTTTTTTCCTCTCATTTGCGGACGATCAAATTCATGAGAAGGGGATTATTTACAGTAAAAATTTACTTCCATCATGGGAATACGATAAAATTTTCAAGAGGGGTGAATTTATTCCTGAATATTCCTTTATCATTGGTGTATAATTATTAAAAATTGATTTATCTATAAAAATTTTCATATCATGAACGTACGAAGTTTCCAAGACTCATTCGTGTTTTCTCTTCTGTTGGCTGTTTTTTTGTTACTTTGTACTATAAATGATTAAATTACAATGAATATGACTATTATCTTACCAATTTTTCAGGCATGTGCTGGTTTTTGTATAATAGGAGGCCATTTGGTTAAAATACAAGAAACCCTTTCGACTATATGTAATATTTCAAAACACCTAGACATTCAAAGTCCCAGTTTTGAGAGGAGAATTCTCAAAAAAGCACATCATTTTGTTGTTATTTCGATCTTCATATCAACATTGAGCATATGTACTCACGTTTTATCTACACCATTTCTGATTGATGATGGATATGGAGAAGTTCTATATAATACTGTGAAAAGCAGCTTTGGTGGTGGTCCAGATTTCATTTATTTATTTTTTATCACTATATACCTAATTGCGTGTGAGTGGATAACATTGTTTTTGTAATGATAATATTGAAGTATTATTACAGTATCCTGTAAAATTGTCATATATAGTAAAGCGTGTTACCGGTTGCGGTTGTAGGTAAAGATGTCGCTGTTGTCACAACTTTAACATTTCCGTTACTGGAAGACATGTCAGTCCGGGATTAGGCCCTTAGAGCTCTCGGGCGGAGAACATATACCTTGTACTGATGAGGCGCAAATACGCCGAAACCAGTCTACAAGTTATGTTGTCCCTTCTAATTGCAAACCAAAATGGTTGATTAAATCTTGTAGATCATACCGACCCCGTTTGACTTGGAAGTTTATTTCAATGTCTGTCGAGGCATATAGCCCGGGAAGTAGTTGTTTCTTCTTAGTTGAACGGTCTCTGTTTTTGAACAATATTTTTCAATACTTTGTTGTAAAGCGTTAGAATAATATATTTATCCTTCGATGCCCAATGATAATATTCATTGAACCTGTAGTAACAAACTCAATTGCCTTCTTCCATCAAAACATATCTATACTTATTGTATATCTCTAGTGTAATATTTTCACTGCGACGTGAATGAAAGAAACGACGCAGAGCATATGTATAGGGTGTCCCAAATTGGATGGTTTCGGAGAGTATTTCGAAAATTGGAGATAGAAAAAAGTAGTCAAGATATCATTATTTCTTTTTTGTTAACCAAGTCATGGTCCAACCAGATCTCCAGTGAGTCATTTCATTTTGGAGATAATTTTGATAGAATGACCAAGCAATATCTCAATGTAGTAAGCAATATATTTCTGGGGGGTTCAGGCCTACTAGCCTGATATGACATATTATATGTAGGGTGATATAAAATGTCACGGTGAAGCTATATTAGTGAAGTATTCTGAAAAATTGAACATCCCGTATATTTTAAAAAAACTTGTTAAATATGTGTGGCAAAATTAAACAAACTAAATAAGATATTTAGCTTTAATTAGCTTCAATCCGACTTAATATAAAATACACATGACACGACTTGTCAATCAATGTAAAGAATAATCATAGACATTAATAGTCGGTGACAAGGAGGTTTATACGTCATTCTCCCCGTCTATGTTTTCTCCTCCTACCACAAAGTCGTGTAGATGAGAAGGTAGGCGGCGATTCCTCTTGGGTCTTTCGTTGGCAGGTGTTTCTCCCCTAACTTCTTGTGAAGTGCCCGGAAGATTCACGTCTTGATGATCTGAAGTGGGGCCGTCTGCGTTCACTGAATGAAAGGATTCATCAAAGGAATCATCTTCAAATGACTCTTCAATTGAAGAGCGAGAATCGTTCGGAAGCGGGGCTGAATGCCTATTAGACACTGTACTCTCCGTGCCGTTCGACCTTCGAATTACGGAATAGTGTGGATTATAGTCAAGCAGTTCAGCTTCTTCCACCAAGGGATCGTTTTTTGAGCGAACGTGATTTTTAACGAGAACCGGTCCTGGCGCTAGCCATGTAGGCATTGATTCTCCATTGGGCGACCTCCGCGGATGTTTGAAAAGTCTCTCGTGAGGCGTCTCATTGGTAGATGTGCAGAGAAGTGATCGAATGGAGTGAAGAGCGTTCTTCAAGACTCGTTCCCAGTGTTCTACTGTTATGTTGTTGGAACGCAAGCTGAGTTGTACTGCACGCCACAGAGTACTATTAAGGCGTTCTACTTGGCCATTTTCTCGTGGATTGTACGGAGTAGTTCGGGAAGAGGCAACACTGTTAGCTCTCAAGAAAGTTTTAAGTTCTTCTGACATAAAGGAGCTTCCTCTGTCGCTATGGATGTACAGCGGATGTCCAAACGTACTAAAAAGGTCTTGTAAGCAATTGATGATCGTTGCAGATGACATGTCTTTGCAAGGGTAAGCCCATGGAAATCGGCTATACTCGTCAATTATGGTGAGTAAATATTTATTCTCCGATTTTGATGGAAGAGGCCCTTTGAAGTCCAAATTCAGCCTTTCAAAGGGAGCCAACGCTTTTATTAGTTGTCCTTTTGTTGTCATGAAGCGTGGTTTAAGTTCAGCACATACTCTACAAGAGGTCGTCATAGTCTTTATGTCATTGATCGAGTACGGGAGGTTCTTTGAGCGTACCCAGTGGTACATCCTCGTTATGCCAGGGTGACATAGTAGAGCATGTAACTCATATAATTTATTATTATCCATGAGTGCGCAGACTCTGGATAGTGCATCTGCTGCAGTGTTTTGGGAGCCAGGTCGATAGATGATATCGTATTTAAAACAGGAGAGCTCAAGACGCCAGCGTTGAATTTTTTCATTTTTAATTTTACTAGAGTGGTTTTGGTTGAACATGAAACACACGGATTGTTGATCCGTTATCAACATGAAGTATTTCCCCATCAGGAAATGCCGCCACTTTCTCAGGCTTTCCACAATAGCGTATGCTTCTTTTTCAACCGATGGGTGTCTACGTTCAGCATTCGATAGTGTCCTGGAGAAGAATGCCACTGGTCGGCCTTTTTGAGAGAGCGTGGCAGCTATCGCATACTCTGACGCGTCAGTTTCAACAGTCAGTATCTCATATCCATCAATTGCTACCAGTGAAGCTTTACAAATATCTGACTTTAATTGCTCAAACTGGATAACGGCACTTTCAGGTAACGGGAAACTGCTTACGTTCGTTAAAGGCTGTTGTTTAGTCGAAAAATCTTTCACCCATTTTGCGTAATGGGCAAACAGCCCTAGAGCGCGTTTCAGCTCAGCAGTGTTCGTGGGGACTGGTAGCTGTAGTAGTGGTTGGATACGCTCTTTGTCTGGTTCAATGGTATTATTTTTGATCGTGTAGCCCAACAAACTTATGGTCAGCTGACGAAATTTACATTTTTGATCATTCAAAGTTAGGTTGTACCTTTTTGCAGCAGCTTGAAAGTTCAGTAGGTTCTGATCGTGATCGCTGTAATTTTTTCCGCATACGGTGACATCGTCGAGGTAAGTAAAAGTCCCTTTAAGCTTTTCCTTTTCTATTATATATTCGAGCGTACGCTGAAATGCTGCGACACCGTTGGTGACTCCGAATGGGATTCTCGTAAATTGATAGAGTTTCCCTGCAGCTTCAAATGCCGTGTACGGTTTTTCACTCTCTTTAATAGGCTCTTGGTGATAGGCGCTCTTTAAGTCTATCTGACTGAAGACACTGAATTTCGCAACCTTCGACACAATGGTCTCGATATGAGGTAACGGGTATGCGTCCAATTCTGTAAACTTGTTTACGGTCAAGGAGTAGTCGATCACGAGCCTTTTTCGGTATGCCCCTCCTCCTGCTACTAAGACCTGCGCACGCCAAGGAGATATGCTCGGTTCTATTACGCCGTCTTCCAGTAGCTTCGAGACTTCTTCCGTGATGAATTTTTCGTCTTGTTCACTATAATGTCTGGATTTCACGGCTATAGGTTTGATATCCGGAGAGAGGTTAGTAAATATTGAGGCGGGGGGCACTGAAGCTTGCATTACATTGCAAACCAAAGGTTCTTTAGATCATCCGAAGTTGAATTGGAGACTGGAGTGTTCTTTAAGTATATCATGGCCTATGATAACATCAGCTCAAAGGTTGCTGACGACGAGAAATGGCCTGTGTTTGTGTGAGCGTTCGTTCATAGTTACAGTTGCAAAGCAAACACTTCTTACGAAAGATACGTTATTTTGAGAGGCTAATGTGACAGTCTGTTTGTGAGGTTTCAGTTTCAGCTGCATTAGTCTTGCTATCTTCTCGTCTATAAAGCTCACTGAACTTCCCGTGTCAATTAACGCGTCGGCGTGATAGTTGTTGAGAGTTACGGGGATAGTAGCCTTTGAAAGACTCGATGGAGAGGCAGCTGAGACAGCATTAGCAACCACTTCAGACTCATCCGAGTCCGAGACACATTCTTCAACGGTAACGGCGTTATTAGTAACCTTCATAGCTCTACATACATTAGCAAAATGTCCCTTCTTGGAGCATAGTTGGCACTGGGCGCTGAAAGCTGGACATTTGAGTCTTCGGTGTGATGTAGTTCCTCCGCAATAGAAACAGGTCCATTTACTTGGCTCTTCCAAAGTAGCTCGGGGATTCTGGGAGTTTCTAGTCGCACGTCTTGATAATGACGGCACTGGTAAAGCATTAAGATTTATTTCATTCACTCCGCTGGTCATGGCCCGGGAATCCCTTTCCGCAGTTTCCAAGGAGAGAGCTTGATCGAGAGCTTTATCTAAGGTGAGAGAGTTTTCTTGAAGTAATTTTTCCCGGATTTTCAGTGATAGTATTCCAGATATAAATGCACCTCTTATAGCTTCTTCTTCATGCGTTGTAGCAGAGACAGCTTCGAAGCTACAATCGCGGGCTAAGAGTCTGAGTGACCTTCTGTAGTCGGATATAGATTCGTCAGGCTTCTGCTTACGCGTGGCTAGTAAGTGACGAGCCAGTATAACATTCTTTGGTTTGAGGTATATTTTATCAAGTACCTTCATGGCATCATCATAGGTGAAAGAATCACGTACGTGCGGAAAGATATGCGCTGATAAATGATTCATCAAAAGTTTAAGCTTTATGGAGTCGGTACCTTTAGGAATCTCTTCGAGTATAAAATTGTCAAAAGTATATTTCCAATGGGTCCACTTTAGGTCCGCTTCTGTTGCGGTGGGATCCACATCGAACTTCTCGGGTCGTAGGTACCTTGCCACATTGGGCGGGAGTTTCGTATCAGTGTCGGTCATATTAAGCTAATTAAATTGTGGCAAAATTAAACAAACTAAATAAGATATTTAGCTTTAATTAGCTTCAATCCGACTTAATATAAAATACACATGACACGACTTGTCAATCAATGTAAAGAATAATCATAGACATTAATAGTCGGTGACAAGGAGGTTTATACGTCAATATGCAAATTTAATACGTAACCTCTGTTGAACAAACCATTGGCTTCACTTATCAGTTTTGTTCGCGGGTGCAATTCAGAACCAGTTCGGGGACTAATCGCATGCGCATTCTAAAAACTGGCGTTCGCGGTTATGCAGTTCGGAATTTTAAATGATAGTTCATTATTCGCGGATCATATAGGATTGCTCCGTTATCTATTTGGAACCAGTCCTAGCGGTTCTCTGATTTTGTGTGTTTTCGACCACGTCAAGGTGACATTAAAGCAGTCAGAAAATAAGAATACCATCGCGTCCTTGAAAAAGTATTTAATAGTTGCTTACTGCCTACTACTGTGATTGTGTGAGAGTAAATGTATCGGTGATTTCAATTGATATGCGATAAGGTTAGAGAGCTGGATAGGAAAAGGGGGAGGTTACCAGCAGTTTGAAGAAGTAGTAAACCAGGACTGAGATGAGGAAATCTACAAATGCACGAACTTGAAGACAATTGGTACTGGAAATCAATTTGAAATAAAAAAGAGAGGAAAGTGAAGGAATGGCAGAGGGGATAGAAAAATGTGGAGTAGAGTATAAACTGGAAGCTGTTAGTACATCCAAGTCGAAAAAAGAATGTCACTACTATATCGGAAGAGTGAAGAAGGAAACAACAAACCAGGAAGTATTCTAAATGTAAAATAACAGCAGATATTTGAAAAGGGACATGAAGGAGAAGCTTAAGGAAGCGAAGAGCGAAGTCACGTATTGGAACTAGATGCATCATCAACCTTGATCGATATAAAGGAAGCCTTGAATCCAACAACGGTGTTGAGAGATGAAGTGACGGTGTAGCACGTAAGAGCCACCAGATTCGGGGATCGAATCAGCACAGTAATAGTGCAAACGGGACGGATATTATGAGGAGACTGAGGCGCGTCGTTATCGGATGGTGCTCTGGCAGAATAAAGGAAAGGATATCTCCACTTAGAAGATACATGTGTCTGGATTATGGACATAACTCTCGGAGTTGCATTGGAGAGGACAGGTTTAGGCAAGGAAGGTCACATTGCCTAGGACTGCATGGAGGAAGCGATGTGCCGCAAGTGCAAAACAAATGGTCACAGGATGGATTCAATGCAATGCCCTAAGTTCAGGGACCACGTAAATGGGAGGAGAATAGGGTAATCACTTACATTCACTACCATTTCCTCTGAGTACTATAGATTTTTATTTGCTTATACAAAAAGTTAATGTCCCGTATAGACACACTGGGTGTGCTATCTGGTGCAATAGTACTACTGCCCGACCCCAAGTTTATAAACCCATTTACATTTTTATTCATTTCTGGTGATATTTTATTCATATACTTCGGAGCTGTGATATTTTATCTACCGTGCTTTTGTCCCAAATTAACTTGTACTTCTTTTATCCTCTAATTTATTTAATCCTGTGCTGTTGTATTTCATCTATTCATTTGTTTTTACACGACATTTTAATAACAGGTAGGAACTCTCTTTTAATAAATGGCCCAAAACAACCATAGATCTGGAATGAAAGTGCTTCAAGCTAACATTGGAAAGGCGAAGGTGGCACACGACCTGATACACGCCAAAGCACTGATCCTTGACGAAGATCTGCTCATCGTTCCGGAACCAAGCAAAAAGATCACTGCATGAAACGGGTGGGTGCAAGATGCATCAAAGGACTTGGTGGTATTCTACCACAATAAAGATGTTGGGGTTGAGAGTACAACTAAAAAAATTATTTATCATTACAGAAATCAGCAGAATATATCTGATTCTCCCCCAACATCACATTAAGGAAATATAAGGAAAATGATGAGAAAGTAATGAGTACGGCTCGATCGAAAACCAACGTCATCATTACAGGGGACATCAATGCAAAATTCAGAGAGTGAAGCTCTTCCCAAAATGACGATAAGGAGGATTAAGGAATTAATAGATAGCCCAATTGATGTTACTATAGCAACGGAAGGGCTATACAAAAGAACCATTGGATGGGATACCTTGGATGATCACATTCACACCCACCATAAATATATAATATTTGACTCCAAAAACCATTTTACTCCAAAAACCAAAAGAAAAACTGGGCAGGTCCGAGAAGTACTTCAATAAAAATGAGTTCATAAAGGAGGCTAGAGAAATCTGCTCCTCTCAAATAAATACCTTTGAGGAACTGCACAGGGAAGTCAAAAGAATTCATGAAAGATCAGTGGAAACTGATAAATCAAATAAAAGAATTGTCCTTTATTGGTGGAACGATGAGATTAAAGATCTGAGGAGGAAATGCATTAAAAATAAAAGAGATTATACCAGAAGCCATGGTAGTAGGGAACAACAAATGATATTAAAGAAAAGTAGAAAGGCCTTGGCTGAAGCAATAAAATCTGAGAAAAAATAGGTGGCAGGCGATATATGCGATGATTTAGAAAATTATATATGGAGTGAGGAGTATTAAATAACCATAACGGGACTCAAGGTAATCGCCCCATATATATGGGATGAGGAGGCTTTGCGGTACACTTATTCCCTCAGAAAGACGTGAACCTTTACGAAAACGAGGAAAGTACCGTGGTGGATCTTTTTACAATGGATGAGATAATCGCCGCTGTTGAAGACCTAAAAGCAGGAAGAGTCCCGGGACCAGACGGCCTACCGCCGGAGGCTATAAAGATGATGGTCGAGGCTCAACCAAATTTGAGAGAAAAATTGCTTAATACACTACCACTGGAGCCAGTCTTTCCTAGGAAGCTGAAAGAAGCAAATTTGGTACTATTGTTAAAACCAGAGAAACCTTCTGATTAACTGTCCTCCTATAAACCAATATGCCTGCTGGACTGCACTGGACTTGAAAAATATTTTTAAATCTTGATTAAGAGAAGGCTGTAGGGGGTTTTAGCCAATAGAGGAGCTCTATCTGACTTCCAATATGGATTTTGTAATGGTGGATGCAGTCAAGTGATCACACGACACCATAAAACGGTCAAGAAAGAGATGAATAGTCATGATATTACTAGACATTATCAAAGCATTTAACTCGGCAAATTGGGGCATCATACTACTAAGGCTCGAAAAAATGGGTACCCCGGATTTCCTGATAAATATTATCAGTGACTACCTAACAGAAAAAAGCGTGACTGTGGCAGTGAGAAGATAAGGATGACAGTAGGAGTACCCCAGGGGTCCGTACTGGGTCCCTTATTGTGGAATATTATGTATTATGGGGTACTCGACGAGGAATTGAGAGAAGGTATCAAAACCATTGCATATGCAGACGACCTAGCGATTTTCATGAGGGAAAAGACAAACTTGGTTCTAATAAAAAAGGAAATAGAGTGGTAAGACAAATAATTAAATGGATAGAGGACAACGACCTCCAACTTGCCGTAGATGAATCGGCGCTAATTATTTTGAAAGGGCCTAGGGAAAGGGAGAACATCGACTTCGACGTAAACCAAAGTATTATAAAACCTTAGAAAACGGCGAAATATCAAGGGATAGTATTGGACGACAGAATGCGCTACACCAAACACATAAAAGCAGTAGTGAGTAAAGCAGGAAATAGGACGGTGGCTCTGCAGGAAATTATGCTGAACATAGGGAGCCCAGGTACTCTTCAAATGAGAGAACAACTGAAATATATTCATTCTATTTTATTATACGAAGCCCATCCTTAAATATACAAAATACATAGATCTACTAACGAGAGCTCAACGGAAGCTGCTGATAAAAGTGCATATCGCACCGCTTCTACGATAGGTCTGCAGGTGATTGCCGGTGTCGTGCCAGTACATATACAAGTGGACGAGAGGGGAAGAATTTATGACAGTTAAGACGGGGCAGTCAGAACGATCAGAGAAGAGGAGAGGCATAAGTATGTAAGAAAGTGACAGAAGGAATGGGAGAGAGAGGGGACAGAGCCAGAATTACTAGGACCCTAATACCGAATGTTGAAAGGTGGTACAGGTTTTGCTTTAGACGAACAAACTACTACTTCACGCAGTTCCTGACGGGGCATGGATCATTTTGGTCGTACACCTATAGAATTACAAAAACTAGGGATGATTGGTGCGGGGATTGTGAAGTAGTGATGATGCGGAACACGTCGTGTTCGAATACGAACAAGAGAGAAGCGGTCTGAACTCGGTGGTGCGAGAAAGCGAGAAAGTACAGGAATGGATGGAGGAGGAAATGGAGAGGAGGGAGGAGTATGAGGGCGCGTTAAAAGGAACGATTGGGAATAGGAGACATTGGATGTACCGGAAATTCGGGGAGGTAAACTACTTCTTGACACAGGTGTTCACTGGACATGGGTCGAGAGTAGAGTACCTCCACAAGATTGGAAAAAGTGAGACTGGAGTGTGCGAGAGGTGTGAAGTGGAGGATGATGTGGGACATGTGTTTAGGTGCTGAAGGAACGATGAAGTGCTGAAGAAGTTGGAGAGGAAGCTAGGGGAGGCGCTGTATTGGGAGAACATAGTGGAGATAATGTTCAGGGAGGAGGATGAATAGATGGAAGTAAGTGGCGTAGTAGAAAGCATGGTTAGGGGTAGAGAAGGACTCGATATGAGAGGTAGGAGTGAAAGTTAGGGAGAAGACGACGGTGTGAGCAGAGAGTGTGCAAGGGACCGCGGCCAGTCTCGAAGAATTATAGGGTAGTGATCTCAAGGCGGGGGGGCGGGGGTAACGGCGAGTTTGAGGTGGGTTTGGTTGGTGGGCATCCCCTTGGGAGTAAGTCCAACACTGTTTGGGTCCTGAACCCATTCGAACATGAGTTTCCCATCTCGATCCGAAGAAAAAACCTAGCGCAGTTAAAATATGCTAAGCACAATGATCACTTAGAAAAGAACGAGTAGTAGCTACTAGAAATAATGTAAAAGTGACGTTAAGTTGACAATGCTAAAAATGTTCCAATGACAACTCGCTAATTTTATATTGGCTTATGAATCCTGCTTCCAAAAATATATTTGTACTGGTTTATGACAATAATTTTAAAGTTATATTAAAATGTTGGAATACATATTTGTTGATATTAGTAATAAGTTGTGTATTTGAATTTATGCTAATCAGCAATTGTTCTTTCAGCTAGTTACTCTATTGTATTTCTACCGCTGTGTATACTCTATTTTACTTTTCATATTCAATTTCAATTAATGTGGTTGTCCATGTACGTTGAACTCAACCTCCATGGAAAATTGAATGATTGGTCAGTGGAAAACAGGAAAATTCAATATTCAATCCGTAAGCACCTGATAAATGTAGTCAAATATCGTATGCGTTTCAAGAAGTAAGTGGAAATCTGTAATAAATTGAGTTCATTGTGAGCATTTTAATTTGATGTTATTAATCTCTTAATTATGTATTCTTTTTAGAACTTTTGAAACTATTGGTACTATCCAAAACACCAGTATTTGTCTGTTAGGTATTGCTGGAACATTAACTGGTGTAATGTTGATTTATAATTTTAAAAATGTAAGTATCGATATGCACAACTATTGTTGTCCTGAATCAAATTGAAATTCCATATTTATGAAAAAATTGTCAAACAGCAAGTTTATCAATTGCTTGACAAAAGAGGGAATAAGATCGATCTTTTCAACGATGACCAAAATTATTAGTATTGAATTAGGAAACAAGTTATTGAGTAATATGCATTTTTCACTCTGGACTATTTTTCATTTTCCAGATAAATAGATGAATACAGCATTTTTTCTATATTCCTCGCAGGCTCAGAAATAATAAAACAGTACTGGTGTATGAGAACTGAACGTCCGTAGTATACAGACTTGTTGACAGCTGCTCTCTAAAATACATAGTTTTGTTATAATGATAGTCAAATTCCGCAGTAAGTGTCTTTTGGTTTGTTCTACTAAATTTGTTATGAAAAAAAAATTCCACCTCATAAAAATGTCTTCAACCCCGTTGTGCTCATACTGCTATAATGTGCTATTGGGAATCTATAGTCAGGTCACTTGTACCTTCTGTAATGAAAATTGTCAAAAAATGTGATCGATCATAATTATGCGATGACAATGAATAATTTGAGAACTGGAATTGTGAGAACGGTCCAATTCCTCCTAATACTGTTACTGTTCATATAAAATCACCTGTTTCTTCATCATTTCTGATCAAAAATTATCAGTTTCGTTCAATCATGGAAAAATTATCCACTATTGCGGGTACCATAACGAAGCTAATCAACAAGTTTTCTATACAATCACAAGTGCTTGATGAATGTATCCAGAATTTATCTGCCCTCCGCGATGAAAATACTCATCTTCGTGATAAATTGGTAAATTCTTTAACTACTCCTTTACAAGAATATGTAACGGAAAAAATGTTCTTCTCCTGAGACTTCCTAAAAAGTCGCCCGAAGATGAAAATTCTGTGAAGAAATAAAGATTATGACAAACCTCGTGTTCACCGTATTATATTTAGCACCCCGGAAGCTGCCTTTGTTGTCTTAAGAAACAAAAAGGAAATTCCGCCTAATTTATACTCTTCAGTGTAAAGAGCTGAAGAAATCAGTCTCTCAAATTTTGCCGAAAAATTTTAATTTTTCCCAAAACTGAACATATTTTATAGAAGTATTCGTAAGCATCCTCTTCTTTTTTATTCGGCTATTTTTTTTGTGGCCGAGATGGGAAACTTTCACTCCCGACCCTCATGCCATATCGAGTCCCTCCCTCCCCCTAACCACGCTCTCTACTACGCCACTTACCTCCATCCAGTCCTCCTCCCCCTCAACATTATCTCCACCATATTCTCCCAATACACCGCATCCCCTAGCTTACTCTCCAACTTCTTCAGCACTTCCTTGCTCCTCCAGCATCTAAACACATGCCCCACATCATCCCCCACTTCAAACCTCTTACACTCTCCATTATCTCTTTTTTCAATCTTGTGGAAGTACCCTACCCTCGACCCATTTCCAGTGAAGAAGTAGTTCACCTCCCCGAATTTACGGTCCATCCAATCTCTCCTATTCCCAATCGCTCCTTTTAGCGAGCGCGCCCTCACACTCCTCCCACCTTCTCTCCATTTCCTCATCCATCCATTCCTGTACTTATTCTCTGGTCGCAACCCTCCAGCGTTTATTCCTGGCTCTAGCCATCACGTCCAATGGGTAGGTCCTTGCCAGGTATTTGCAAATAACGTGACATCAAATTCAAGGTACAAAATATTTTACAGCCTGCTAACAACTTGAAGCAATCGTCAGTATAAGGACTCGGAAAGGTCTTCAACTCGTATCTACTCTCCAGATGCTTTCGGTACAAGAAATGCTTGCGATGCATATGATAAGTTCGTATCATGTACTATACCAAACCCACGCCAGTCGAACAGTTTCTTCCATATTTTCCTATTTTCTAAATTACAGCGATAAGCTTTTGCCTTAACGAGTTTTTTGTTGTCTTTTATATTCACTGTCATTAAGTATGTGTAGCCTAATTCCGACAAATCATCTCAAGAAATCCAAGATATGCATTCCACAAATCCAAAGGTCTATTTTTGTCTTCTTGACGTACGTCTCCTTCGAAATTAATCATGTCTAGAGTAAAAGTGACTCGCTAATGATCATGCAATCAACATCATTTTCGCAATTATGTCGAATTTCAGCAAAACTATCACCAGCTTTCGAACTTATATTTAGATTCATCATTGCTACTAGACTTTCTTTTCATCTCATTATCATCTTAACTCAGTTTTAAATCCTAAGTTATCTTGTCCTTTCAGTGTACCATTTTCTAGCTTTGCCAATCATATGAACTTTAGGTGTTTAAAAGATATACTCTTGCGGCCAGACTACTAAGCCAATCCATAGCAGGTTTTCCTAGATTCTGTCCATTGAAATTTTCTATACTTTTAGTAAAGTCAGGAATTATATGGAATGATTTATTCTTATGTACGTTGGTACAGCTTCCAAGCATTTCTAGAAACTTGTCTTTTGAAGCTAGTCTACGTGCTACTTGTGATTGATGTGGGTAATTGAAGGCTTATTATTAGTTTACAGATTAATTTATTGATCGAATTAACAATAATTATATGCAGATACAACAACTACAATCTGCTACTGACTGACAGTGACAATCTACGACATACATGACATATATGATTTCCCAATTTTACTTAACACACCGCCTCAATGGAATGTTATTGTTATTCTAACCCAACAACTGTGATTGACAGCAACAGCTGATTTGATGGCACAAAATTATAAACAATACATTTCATTGAAAACGTAAACAAACCAAAGAAATTAAAACACATTTGTGAATTATTACAGTTTCCTGTAAAATTGTCGTATTTAGTAAAGCGTTTCAACAATAGATGTCGAAGAATAAAAATATATTATTCTAACGCTTTGACAAAGTTTTGAGAAATAATTTTTCCAAAAACAGTGTCCGTTCAACGAAGAAGAAACAACTACTTCCCGGGCTACATGCCCCGACAGACATTGCATTACACTTCTAAGTCAAACGGGGTTGGTAAATCTACAAGATTTGAACCAACCATTCTGGTTTGCAACTAGAAGGGATAACATAACTTGTAGACCTCATCAGTACAAGGTGCAATACGCCGAAACCGGTCTACAAGTTATGTTATCCCTTCTAGTTGCAAACCAGAATGGTTGGTTTAAATCTTGTAGATTTACCAACCCCGTTTGACTTAGAAGTGTAATTCAATGTCTGTCGGGGCATGTAGCCCGGGAAGTAGTTGTGTCTTCTTTGTTGAACGGTCACTGTTTTTGGAAAAATTATTTTTCAAAACTTTGTCAAAGCGTTAGAATAATATATTTTTATTCTTCGACATCTATTGTTAAAACGCTTTACTAAATACGACAATTTTACAGGAAACTGTAATAATTCATTTTTGTTTCAAACCCACGTGGTTTGTTGTCTCATTCGAATTTTGGTTTGTGACTTAGAGGTGAGATGTCGCTATTTCCGTAACTGGACAATATGTACCGTTGTTGATTATAGTCACATTTCAGTCCGGGATTAACTCTCGGACGATAACATATACCTTGTACTGATTAGGCGCAATGCGCCGAAACCGGTCTACAAGTTATGTTATCCCTTCTAGTTGCAAACCAGAATGGTTGGTTTAAATCTTGTAGATTTACCAGCCCCGTTTGACTTAGAAGTGTGATTCAATGTCTGTCGGGGCATGTAGCCCGGGAACTAGTTGTTTCTTCTTCGTTGAACGGGCACTGTTTTTGGAAAAATTATTTTTCAAAACTTTGTCAAAGCGTTAGAATAATATATTTTTATTCTTCGACATCTATTAAAACACATTTTCTAAAATATTGAGTGCACAAATACAAAATATTGTCACTAATGAGTATATAAATACAATTATCATTACATGATGAGTTCTAAATGATTCGAATTTGATTCTAGCCAGAGCTTTTGTAAACAAATTAGCACAATTTTAACTAGTATTAATGTAGTCACTTAAAATTTTCTTTTTAATACATAAATCTTTGATAAAGTGATAACGAATTTCGATATGTTTACCTTTTTGAGTTCTCAAATGTATTGCACTCATATTGTCCACTTTCAGCTCAAACTTTCTTCCATCTGGGTATTGAATTCTGATAAGACGCCCTTAACATTCATAAGCTCTTGAGTTGCAGAAGCTGCTGCTATATATTCAGCTTCCATAGTTGACAAAGCACAAAATTTTGCTTTTTGGAGTGCCAAGCCAAATGGAATTACCGGAACGAAAACAGATAAATCCGCTGACAATCTTTCTGGTCTGTCTATCTCCTCCCCAATCGGCATCTGACATTCCTACAAGTTTCCCATTTGCCTTGGTGTGATTCAATCCAAGGAGATTAGTTGATTTCAGGTATCGGAGTACTCGTTTCGCTGCAATCCAGGCTTGATTGGTTGCCTTTTCCAAGTATCTACTGAGGTATGATACACTAAATGCTATATCTGGTCTAGATACCAATGAAATATACATCATACTGCATACCAATCTGCGATATGGAATGTCTGTTCTGATTAAATCTTCATTCAGGTTAAAATTAACCTCCATTGGCGTAGTCACTGGTCGACATTCTTCTAAACCAAATTCTTTGCCCAATCGATCAATCATTCTGGTTTGTACAATTTTCAAGCCATCTTCAGTATGTGTAATTTCCATTCCTAGGAGTATTGAGACTTCAGTACTGATTTTGATATTAAATTCTTCATGCAAGTCTCCAATCAACTTATTTGGTATTTGAGCTGGAGTCCAAGTATTCATCTTTTGATATGAATTTAATTCTTTTTGGATTGCTACATTCCATTCTGGACACTTTTTGGCTTCATTATAGGTAATCAGTCCGTGATTAACTCTCGGACGATAACATATAACTACAAGTTATGTTGTCCCTTCTGATTACAAACCAGAATAGTTGGTATAAATTTTGTAGATTTACCAACCCCGTTTGACTTAGACGTGTAACTCAATGTCTGTCGGGGCATGTAGCCCGGGAAGTAGTTGTTCCTTCTTCGTTAAACGTAAGTATTTTTTTCACTGAAATTTTATAAGCAGAATATTTTTGTTGTCTATAAGAGACGTAAATAATCGATTTGTTCTAAAATAAAATAAAAAAAAAACAGGTAATGAAAATAGAATGTTTATTGGAGGCCTAAATTTATCAGAGAAAAATCTTATGAACGAGTTCTTCGCGAATTATCTGATGAAGGAAGGGAAGCAAATGAACGAGGAGAAACCATTTACAACAATCTCGATATTGACTGTGACTGGTCTGATGGAGAAGATGAAAAAGTAAACCTCGATAACCACGAAAGTGAAACAGAACAAAGTGGTTCATCCGATGACGACAGCGTTGATACCATGGAATCAGAAGTAAACTTTTTCATGGGGAAAGGTGAAGAAACCATGTGGTCAAAGAGGTCTTTCTCAAAAAAAATAGTCGCACGCCAGCCAAAAATATAGTGAAGATATTACCAGGTCCCAGAAAAACAGCTGTTGGAGTAACAAAAGAAATTGATAAATTTCTTTAATTTATAACGGAGGAAATGATAAAAAACATTGTGAAACTCACAAATATTTTCATTGAACGTAAAAGACAAGAAACAAATTATTCCAGAATCAGGGACGCACAGCTTACAACTAAACCAGAAATTATGGCATTATTAGGACTTCTTTATTTACTTGGGCTTAAATCATACGAACGTACATGAAATATGGACAAAAGATGGTACCGGAATGATAGCAGTGAGGGCTTGCATGGGTTTGAATAGATTCTTGTTTTTGTTGAGAAGTATTCGTTTCGATGACCATGCAACTAGGGATCAGCGTCTAAAAACAGATCGATTGGCAGCACTTTCAACTTCTATCGATGAAAACTGCAAAAAAAATTCTCTTAGCGAGTTCGTTACCATTGATGAAAAATTAATTCCATATAGGGGCCGTAATCATTCATACAATACATGCCTGCAAAACCGGCTTAGTATGGGCTGAAAATATATGCTCTCAATGATGCAAAGACTTTTTACACATCTTCAATTGAATTATATTGTGGAAAACATCCAAGTGGTCCATTTCAATTATCCAATGAACCCTTTGATATAGTCCATAGATTATTAGATCACATAAAAGGCTCTAAACGCAACTTGACGATTGATAATTGGTATACCAGCTACTATCTTGTCGAATCTCTACTTGATCATAAAATAACATGCGTTGGTACCCTTCGCAAAAATGAGAAAGAAATACCATTGAATTTTTTGCCACACCGACACAGAGAAGTAGGTTCTACATTATTTGGGTACCAGTTTAATATGATGCTTGTGTCATATGTTGCAAAAGTAAATAAAACTGTTTTACTTTTGACATCTATGCATGATGACGATGCCATTGACGTGGAGACACACAAACCTGATGTAATTCTTGACTACAATCATATCAAAGGTGGTGTTGATACGGCAGATCAAATGGATGCTAAATACTCTGTAGCAAGAAACATTCGTAGATGGACACAATCTTTGTTTTATACCTTGATGAATATTCCTGATATCAATGCACAAATTATATTCAAAGGTAATAAAGAAAACCCACGTATAATACGGCGTAATTTTATAAAAAATCTTTCAATGCAACTTATGGAAAACTGGCTCAAAGAACGAGCTGTAATAATAACATTACCAAGAGATATTCCTGAATGAAAATGATTGGTTATGCTGATTCAGATTGGGATGGAGACGCAACAGACAGGAAGTCAACATCAGGATATCTGTTTGAGGGATTTGGTTGTTTGGTGAGCTGGAATACTAAGAAACAAAAATGTGTTGCAATATCATCCACTGAGGCTGAGTACTTGGCTCTTGCTGAAGCTGTCAGAGAAGGTTGTAACATGTCTATCGACCTGTTTCGATTTTACAGAATAAATCCTTTTAATTAGCGCTCGTCGTCACTAGCCACATCCAATTATAGTTCTGTGATCCCAAACTCTTCTACCCCGAACGTAAGACAATTGACGCCTGCCAACGGACGCTTCCATATTTTTTTGCACACCGCCACGTTAAACACCCCATTTTGTTAACAACCACCGAAGGCGACACATCTTTCGCTATCTTTCATATCTCAAGTACCTATCTTATGAATTTTGCTGTGGTAAGTTCAAAATCATAATTCATAATTAATAAGCTTCTTCTAAAGTACTGTCTGATATAATTTTCGTATGCATTCTTTATTTTTTTACAGAGATAGACGAAATTAAATTCAACACGTGGTCATAAACTGTTCTTTTGTACTAATATGGTAGTTTTAAGCCAAATATTCTTTTATAATTCACTTTTTACTTTCATACAAACATTTTCAAGCTTTTTCAGTTGCGAAATAACTCTTTTAATTATAAAATAACACTTTTATAATCTGTTAACCTATAAAATATTCTTTCGTAACGCCAGTGCCGGTCTCATATATTTCCTAAGCACGATATTTTTTCATATAACTAAATAAATAACTTTTTGCTATCATAAGTTACTTTCGGATCATTAGTATATTTTTTTATTTAGCCGATAATTGCTATTTTTACTGTTTTAACATGGGACATATAATGTTGGAAAGCTTTCAGTAAATTAAATCAATTTTTTGACTTTCAAATAACTGCCTTCCTTTTCTTTAACCTGAAAAGCTGACCAACATAATGTGCCATTACATTCAAGTTCCTACATATCCCTGATCCACTTGTACTTCTAGGTAAGCACAGCCCCTAGGCGATTCCTGAAAGAAAGAGAGGCCGATGTGGATTGTGTGGAGGATCAAAAAATATGGTAACCACGAGAAAATGTAGCTTCTGCAAAAATTTTATTTGTAAAGAACAGTCTTCAAAAAACGTGACACGCTTTAATTGCTCCATCAATACAGATGACGAATAAATAATTTGTTTTGTATGCTAAATAAAAGTCTTTCAAATCAATTTTGTTAGATTATTTGATTTTTTACTTCATTAATTACAATAATAGTATTTTATGCAACGATCATGTAATGATAGCCATTAAGACACAAGCATGTTGTAGGATACGAAACGAGCCGCAGGCGAGTTTCGTATATAATATGCGAGTGTATTAATGGCCATTACATGAAAGTTGCATACAATATTTTTTCTACTCCGATTAATAAGAATTATTTAATTAATAATTATCATATATAGTTACTTTTGAAAATCAAAATTATTTGACAGCTGTCAAATTAAGTGTCACCTAATATAATTAATTTCAGAAATGTCAACCAAGTATCCATGGCTATATTAAATATTGTGCGAATGTCGCATTCCTATTGGCTTAAAAATCTGTATCATAATGAAAATGATATTCATTATGATACAGATTTTAGTCTTTTAGTAAGTATATTATAAAACAGGAGTAGAAAAAAATAATTATAATAATTAAATGGACAAAGTCCGCCCACGCGTGTAGTCATGTAACTCTGTTTGGCGCGTGTACTTAAGGGTTAAGTCTAAAATAGTTCGAGTCACTTTTTAGTCCTTCAGGCCTTTTAATATACATTGTGTTCATTTGAAAAGGACCCACCCTTAATATTTCAAAAATGGGACATATTAGAAAAAAATGCCGAAACACGTCAACTTTTAACTTGAGGGGGATACTTTTTGGCGCTAATGACATAAACGTCAGATTCACCCCCTCCCTACTGAAGACACCCCTTACATTTTTTCAAATGGCATTAGGTATCAAGTCACACCTCATTTAAAAGGTCTGGTAAATCTCTATTCAATCATTTTGTTTTGCCTTTGATACCAGATATTTAATCGTTGATAAAAATTGGCTCTCTTTCAATTTTTCGTTTGTCCCCTTATTGTGTTATGATAGAAAGACTCTTTAAAGAATAAAAAATTTACAAATAGTGAAAAGACAACTGTTAACAAGAAAAAACTGCTATTTAATCATGTTACAAAGTGACCACCGTTAACATTCAGGCAATAAAAGCTGAAAAAGAGCCAATTTTAAACAACGATTAAATAACAATGAAATGCTGGTATCAAAGGCAAAACAAAATGATTGAATAGAGATTTACCAGACCTTTTAAATGAGGTGTGACTTGATACCCAATGCCATTTGAAAAAATGTAAGGGGTGTCTTCAGTAGGGAGGGGGTGAATCTGAAGTTTATGACATTAGCGCCAAAAAGTGTCCCCCTCAAGTTAAAAGTTGACGTGTTTCGGCATTTCCTCCTAAAATGTTCCATTTTTGAAATATTTAGGGTGGGTCCTTTTCAAATGAACACAGTGTATAACTGTGCTTTATTGTCCCACTGTTGCTCCAAGTATAATTTGGAGCTGGAAGATCGGTAATAATGTGACTCGAGTTTTGGTAAGTTATCTAAAAATTTAATTATTTTTTTATTGGGTTCTTGAAACGCTGTATATTTTTTACCACGGGTTCGTTCCTTTTGTTCTTTCTGCTCTGTTTGTTGCAAAATCGATCTGGTCCACTTTTGAATAGCCCAAGGTGTGTAAAAACATTATTTTGCAGATTCTGTAACTACGATCTTCCCATTTTAAATAATTTTTGGTCGAGTTGTGACTCCTTGAGTTTTCTTGTAAACCTCGTTTTCTTTGGGTTGGTTGATTGAGCAAAAGTGTTTTCACATATATTCTCTTCTTCTTCCACGACATCTTCCAAAATTCCGAAAATATGCTCAATCTAACAGATTCATCGACGGCCCGACACTGTAATTGAGAATTTTTCATTTCACCAGGTCCACAGTCACATCTAGGTTTTATCTCTTTTTTATTTTTGGGAATATCATATTTCCATTCACCGTCAATTTTTCTTCTTCCGTAATATCCTAAACCTTGATCCCTTCTTCTTCAATTTTTAACGTCTATCCATTGATCTGGATTTACTCAATTTTGCTTTACTCTCTTGCTACTGCGATTTTCACAAATTTCTTCAATATTTTCATAACTGCTTATTGAATCACTATCACTTGAATCTTCTTCATTGATGTAATCCATGTCATTACGATTTTGACTTTCCTCTAAACTTGGTTTACGCTGCTTACAGTGGACTGTTTATCTATCTCATTCTGACTGGTTGTACTAATACCACTTATTATAATAACGGGTAACTCACGAGTATTTTCCTCATTAAGTTCAGTGGCTGTTGACTGTTTAAGTCCGTCTGTTTCAAAAGTATGCCTCACTTCTGGAGTGGCTGTACTACCACCACCCAATACAATAACAGGCGACTCATAAGCGTTTTCCTGATTAAACTCTTCAACGTTAGAGGCAGTATGCTCTAACAAGGTTATTTGTGCTTGCCCCTCATTTAGCACTTCCATAGTCCGAAAAATTTCTGTGCGTAAATCAATCTTTTCATCTTCAGTATGCACGTTTTGGGATGCCTCCTCCTCCGATTTCGAAGGTAGTGATTTTACACTTTCCTGAGCCAGTAACATGATCCTCTGTGTCCTTGTATAAGCTATTGTTACGCCTGTGAACCAATAATACACTCTTATATTCTACATTTGATGCATAAAAGATGATCATTAATCAAAAAAATATATAGTAAAAAGTATGATTTATGTAATAAATGGAGAGTTTGTCTTCCGCCAATAATTTTACTAATTTAGTACAATATTGATAACAACAGTTTCATAAAATAAAGATTTCAACAATCAATTCTAACAGTGATCAAAGCTACAATAGATGTATAATTGTTCGTAAAAATATTAAATCACTTGTATGCAATATTTAAAATACCCGACTAGTAAAATACGGTAACTATAGTACATTGAATAAAATGTTTCACCTGTTCTTAGTATTTAATCTTTTGAAAATCAAAATTATTTGACAGCTGTCAAATTATGTGTCACCTAATATAATTAATTTCAGAAATGTCAACCAAGTATCCATGGCTATATTAAATATTGTGCGAATGTCGCATTCCTATTGGCTTAAAAATCTGTATCATAATGAAAATTTGTATCATAATGAATATCATTATGATACAGATTTTAGTCTTTTAGTAAGTATATTATAAAACAGGAGTAGAAAAAAATAATTATAATAATTAAATGGACAAAGTCCGCCCACGCGTGTAGTCATGTAACTCTGTTTGGCGCGTGTACTTAAGGGTTAAGTCTAAAATAGTTCGAGTCACTTTTTAGTCCTTCAGGCCTTTTAATATACACTGTGTTCATTTGAAAAGGACCCACCCTTAATATTTCAAAAATGGGACATATTAGAAAGAAATGCCGAAACACGTCAACTTTTAACTTGAGGGGGATACTTTTTGGCGCTAATGACATAAACGTCAGATTCACCCCCTCCCTACTGAAGACACCCCTTACATTTTTTCAAATGGCATTAGGTATCAAGTCACACCTCATTTAAAAGGTCTGGTAAATCTCTATTCAATCATTTTGTTTTGCCTTTGATACCAGATATTTAATCGTTGATAATAATTGGCTCTCTTTCAATTTTTCGTATGCCCCCTTATTGTGTTATGATAGAAAGACTCTTTAAAGAATAAAAAATTTACAAATAGTGAAAAGACAACTGTTAACAAGAAAAAACTGCTATTTAATCATTTGTCAAAGTGACCACCGTTAACATTCAGGCAATAAAAGCTGAAAAAGAGCCAATTTTAAACAACGATTAAATAACAATGGAATGCTGGTATCAAAGGCAAAACAAAATGATTGAATAGAGATTTACCAGACCTTTTAAATGAGGTGTGACTTGATACCTAATGCCATTTGAAAAAATGTAAGGAGTGTCTCCAGTAGGGAGGGGGTGAATCTGACGTTTATGACCTTAGCGCCAAAAAGTGTCCCCCTCAAGTTGAAAGTTGACATGTTTCGGCATTTCCTTCTAACATGTCCCATTTTTGAAATATTAAGGGTGGGTCCTTTTCAAATGAACACAGTGTATATTTCTTTGTCCATCTGATCATTTAAAAATGCAGTAGGCACATCTACTTGTTTTAATTTCCAGCCTTTTTGTACTGCTATGGACATAAGAATTCGTATTGTTGAAAGCCTGCTGACTGGTGCATAGCCAAAACTCACCGCCTATTTTATATGGTTCTTGGAAGCCTCTAGCCACTGATCGGGCCTTTTCAGTGCCATGTTCTTTTAATTTAAAAACCTAACGGGTGTCTATTGCAATCTGATTCACACAAATTAGCAACATAAAGAATAACTTGCTGATCACCATCAGCTGTATTTGCTTGTTGTCTGTTTTGTCCTTGATTAGGTCTAAAACCACGTCCCCGAAGTCAGGGAATAATTTCCTCTAGAATAGCCTCTGTTTTGATTTCCGGAGATTGCTCCTGAATTATTCGGAGATCCACTATTTACATCATTTCTTTTAGGACAATTTACTTGGAAATGGAATTTACTACCACATGCAAAACATGCTTTTGTAAAAGTTTTAATACTCACTTCATTATTGTCTCCATGTGCTTTGGCTAGTCTAGATTCTAGCTTTAGCTACTCATCTAGCAGCCTGGCCTTCGCAAAATCCATTTTTTTTCACTAACTGTTTCTAAGGCAATCACTACTGTATAAAATTTGGATGGCAATGATAACAGTAAGTGGCACACACGATCACTCTCATCGATAGTTGATCCAAGGTCTTTAGGGTCACGTATTATTGAATCGAATTTCAAGAAATGGTCCTCCAAACTTTCATTGATTCCAGAGCGTAAACTGAACAATTTTCTCCACAAAGATAATTTAGTAAAAGAACTTGGTCTAATAAATATATCTTTTAGAGCTTGTAATTGCTCTTTTGCGGTAGCACAATCTTTAACAATGTCCAAACGCTTATCTGACACACCCTCAACGATTATGGACTTTGCTTAGCATCAGTCTCCTGAATTTTTGTTGCTCCTCAATTCATGCGGTCGAAGGTGGCGGATCATTTTCAATAACATCATTACACTGTTCTCTAGTTAGCAAAGTCAATATGCGAAATCTCCAGTTGTTGAAATTATTCGCTTCCAAAATTGGCACAGAAAGACTACTCACAGCTGCCATTTTGTTGCTGCACCTTTTTCACTTTTTGCATCGCGATCACGCTAAGAAAAATTACCCACAGTTTACCCAAGGAACACTCCTGCACCCCATAACCTGATTGACGTGGGTAATTAAAGGCTTATTATTAGTTTACAGATTAATTTATCAATCGAATTAACAATAATTATATGCAGATACAAAAACTACAATCTGCTACTGACTGACAGTGACAAGCTATGACATACATGACATGTATGATTTCCTAATTTTACTTAACAACTTGGACTACCTCCTTCTGCCATGTCGCTAACCACACCAGGAACCAGAGGAAAAATTTAATCATCCAGAATATCAAACTAACACAGAACTGTTCAAAATTGCTCAGTAACCAGCAAAAACCACTTTTGAATTGTATTGAATACCTCCGTATGAAGATACTAGCAGTACTTTGTCAAAATTGAATTTACTGTTCGGACCCTGACTTTGTGGAATGACAGATGTTTGGTTGATAAACAATTTATGTCCAAAGATTCTATTAAATTTAAAAATGACAAAACATCAACTATTTCACCTTTTTGTGATATCTGAAGCTTCCCTGACTTTTTTATTGTACAGAGAGATCGATGTTTATTTTGCGGTCTACTGAGACTTCATATGAATCTATAGGATTCTTCCTAAATATGTTAAAAATCTTCTGTTTGACACATTTTCACTGCTAATATTCTCTTCTTCTGCCATGAGGAATTATGCTTATTTTCAGATTGGAATATTAGCAATGTTAATTTCCCAAGTATTTCCATTTTTTCAGAAAACACATCAAGGAGAATCAATCAAAATGTATGCTGTAATGATTATCACCTCAATTGTTCTGGTTGTGTTATGCTCTTGTGGTCAAGCAATTGCAGACGAGGTAACAGGTTTACAGGATATGTGGCTTTTGTTGAAAAGCCAACCAATTTAATTTTTTTTCTAGTCTCTGAAACTGCGGGATATATTATACGAATGTCCTTGGGTATACTGGAATATTAAAAATAAGAAAATACTTCTGATGATAACAACAAATACACTCAAGACATGGACAATTTCATTCCACAGTCTGTGCAATGTTGAAAATCAACTGATAACAAAAGTAAGTTGTACGTAGGCTGTTATTTATAATTCGTTACGCTGTAATGAATGAAAGGCATGTCAGGGTCGCCATGTAATGAATGTAAAAAACGTCAATGGATACGTTGGTAGACTAAAGGTGTAGAAGGGCCTCTGAATAGGTGGTGTTGCAGGTCACATGGAGGATCATCTCAAAAGAATGAAACAACTACTTCTAGCACTGGGATATGTTTGATTTATTTTCTAAATACATTACACTAATTACTATTACTAAGGCTTTTCATAAGTACATAGCCGTATTGCGTACTTATACTTAATGGTTAAGGATTACTTATCCCTGACCATTCTACTATATAGAATGTTCTTCATGACTTATTCTAAATCAACTTCTTCTCTGATAAATATTGAATGTATATTTATATAACCAGTCAAGTTCGAGTAAACCAAATAAACATATTATTGTTTTGCTTTGCTTCACGCTTGAACTTGACAATAACCTTCTTAATTTATATTTATATAATAATGAAATGCTCGAACGTTTTGTTGAAATAAGATCAAGGGAATTTAATTCTTATTTTAAATATTTATTATTATATTGGGCCAAAAGGCATCACAACGCGTCGTAAAATCGACACGAAAATTTTAAAGAGGAGCTTCCATGTACATGGATGCCCATTATACATCATTGTAATAGTTTCCACAACGCACGTCAATAACATTGGTTACATTATTGTAATTTTCGTGAGGATATCCAATTTTTTGGAAAATAGTCTATGCTACCCGTTGATAATATAGGTAGAAGAATTTTTGAAATCGGTTAAGTAGTTTTTGAGTTTATCCATTACAAGCAAACATACATACATCTCATATTTCTTCTTCATAGTAGTTAGAAACTATAGATATAATTTGAAAATCAATCTGCTTTTGCATGCGCTAGAATTAATTTTCGAAGTATTCCTTCACCCCCAATTTTTCAAAAATAGTTGCCGATCATAGTTGTACAAAAATTAAAAGAAATCGTTGGTGGCTGAGGTGCGGTTGATCCAATAATTTAACATATTGACCATGAAGACTAGACAAGGAGAACGAACTCGTACGGGAAAATTGACAAAATCTGTCGTCAAAATCGTATATCTAAGAAGTTTCTTTCTTCCAGAGACGGTTGATTACGAGTAAGCTGTACGCGAACTGTCAAAGAAGCTATCAACCAATAAAACATCATGAACTCGAGTTTTATGATTGGCTGTTATTGTTCTGCCGTTAGATGTTATGGTACGGGGATTCAACTGGCGCCCTCTGCCATGACCAGAAATTGGAATACATAGAGTCCGATCTCCTTATATAGTCTCCATGGTATTGACAATCTGCGAACTCACATTTTCATCCTGATAATGAGCTTTCGTTGATCTCATGTTTTGTTATTCAACCAAATAGTGATGGCATACAAATAGTTTCTTATTGTTTAAAATTGATCGTTCTACGTTACCATATCGATATGCTGCACCTAACCAGTTATGCAAATAAAAAAGCGAAAGGCGAATTTCTCTCGATTTCCATTTCTCATGATTTTCTAAGCGATTGTCAAATTATACAGAGTTCGACGCTATCTATAACTACATCGGAATTCTGCACACTTACGATAAGCAGAAGTTTTTGATTGCGCTTTATTGCTGAAGAGTGGAGATAATTCAGGTTAAAAATAAAAAAACTCACGGTATCAGAATGTTCATAATTCAATTTATTCACTTTGTCCAGTAACATTCTTTGCTTACTGGTCAAAATACCGTTATTATGGAAATTTCAAACTTAACGATAATAATTAGATAAGAACAAGCAAAACTAGAAGAAATGAGAATTTAGAGATAATTAGGAGGAAAAATGAAAAATTCGAATTTCAATTCAACGACAATTCTTTAGAAGCCAATAACTTGACAAATAAACATCATGCATTAAAAATTCATACCTACTAGAAGTACAATTAAGCCGAATATGAACAGAACGTCACTTTTTTTTCGCTGTCCACTTCAAGTGAAATGCCTCACAGACCATTTAACTGTCTGAGGGGATGAAGATATCAAGAGTCATAGAATTCGAGAATTAGAACAAATTAATAATAAGAACATGCAGTACAAGAAAACGAGTTCAATGTTGTTTTAAATGGTTTTTGTTAATTCATTTAACAATATTTCATAAAAAGCCCATATTGTATTTATAAAATTCTAAACATTGTTTTTGATAAACTTTCATCTACCCATATCAGATTTAACCATTGTCTCTTTTTCAGGGAACTAAATTGGTATACAGCTTAGCGGCTGTTGTTTCCAAAGTTAAATGAAGAAGAGATACTTATACTTATTTATATGCTATTGCAAAAATCACATATTCATCAGCTACGCTGCACCATAACCTGATAATAAAATGCACATCACCATTATGCGTATCTTCTCAATACTTGAGGTAGAATTTTTGTGATATGAATCTCAAGATGGAAGTTGAACAGACGATTGCAACGGTTACAGCAGTGCGATCTGCAGTATCATATATGAGTGTCAATTGCTTGTTTGCTTTCGCTTTATATATGGATATTTGAGAACATTTCCCTTGATCTACAGGATCTCTTGTTAAAATCTTAAACCTAAAGTGTTTTACCGAGTTTGACCCACTGGTGATTTCTCAGCTTTGTTATTTCTTGGTTTAACTACACAACACGTACTGTGCTCTGCTTTTAACCCACTACACTAGCTCAGAAGGTTTGGTCCTTTTGATAATTCTCACTATTCCACGTTGGTCCAGCAGCTGGATTGCTTCGACGTTCTTGTGGCTGTGAAGCCGTCCTTCATGCTTCATTGCGAAACGTTTCACCTCGTCTGCTACCATTTCCACTCCCAGGTCTCTGTGTAGGTCGCTGTTTTTACATACCAAGGAGCATTGACAATGCCCCTTAATACCTTGTTGTGAAATCTTTGTTTTATGTTAATATTGCTTGAGCAGGCACACCCCCAAAGTTGTATGCCATATGTCCAGACAGGCTTTAGAACCTGCTTGTATATCATTCTAATGGATATTTGAGATTCAGCTGTTCTCTTTTCTTTTTAATGTGTTCTTTCCATCGTAGCTTCGCATCTAGGTTCATTCCTAGGTACTTGGCCGTGTTTTCATATGGAATAATATGATTGTTTATAATTATTGGCATTGGACCAGTCTGTTTATTTGTAAAGTTTACATGCACTGATTTATTTCCGTTAAGTCGAATGTGCCAGCTTTTTTTCCATGCATTGACTTGATTTAATGCGACTTGGAGTATTTCATTAGCCTCTTGTTCGGTTTTGCCAACTGCCAGTACACATGTGTCATCTGCTAATGTAACTAATGTAGTTTGTTCTATTACTGGTGCATCATAGGTGTATAGTAGATACAGCAATGGATCCAGGACACTGCCCTGTGGTACACCAGCCTTTATCGGTCTTAATTCTGAATATTGATCTTCGTATCTAGTACGAAACATTCTTCCGCTACTTTAACAGTAAGCTGTATTGTTCTGGGGGAAGTTGTTTAAGCTTGTGTTCGAGTCCTTAGTGCCAGACTTTATCGAATACTTGGGCTACGTCCAAGAACACTGCTTAACATACCTTCTTTTCTTCTAGTGCTTTTTCTAGTCGATCAGTAAGTCTATGCACTTGATCTATTGTGGTGTGCTTTTGTTTAAACCTAAAATGATGTATGGGAATTATGCATTTCAATCATGGGTTTCAGCCCCTTTAAAAGTATTTTTCCAAAAAGTTTTGATATAATGGGTAGTAAGGAAATTGGTCTATGTGATGATACCTCGTTGACAGATTTCGGAATCATGATGACCTCTGCTATTTTCCAACATGTAGGTACATGTTTTAGTCTAAAGCTTGCGTTAAATATTTAAACCAATTTAACTATTGCTTTTCTTGGCAAATACTTTGTTTGTATGTATGTATGTATGTAAATTGGGGTGACATTCACTGAGACCTAACAGATCTGTTGTGTCCCCTTACTTCTACTTAGTTCCTGAGGAAAGTCTCGGAGACTAGTAGCTCCTTTAGTTCTATTTCCCGGAGGAATTTTAGGATATCTCCAGGCTTCAGCATAGGTAAATATCCCTCTTCTATCCAGTAATCTCCAAGGTGCCCTAGGATTATGAATTGCTGTGCAGTTCGCAAGTATGTGGATGGAGGTTTCTTCTTCCATGCCACAGAATCTACTTTCTTCTTCCTCCACTATTTTGAGCTTTTTCAGGTGCCCATTCAGGCGACAATGTCCCGTAAGGATGCCTGTTGAAACACTTAGTACAGTTTTACTTTGACGTATGCATTCATTTCATCTCAGCAGGTTGTAATCACCCAGAAGAATCTTTGATTGCCTAAGCCCTACTAGATCTTTCCAATGGTCAGATCTTCTCTTTTCTTCGGCTTTGCCTACTTCTTCCAATATTACCTTGGAGCTGATAACACAAGAGCTCAGTGCTTTAATGGCTGCTGGACTATCCGATATTATGATAATCCTTTGCCTTCAATATCCTTTATCAATATTGAACTGGGCACACTTTCTTATGGCGTGAATTTCCGCTTGAAAGATACTCGGGGTTTTTTCCAAGCTTTCAGAGTGTTTGGTTCCTGGCCCGTACACGCCTATCCCAGTTCCTTCTATTGCTTTTGAGCCGTCTGTGTACCATTGAATGGCATTCTTTCCAAGTCTGGTGATGGTATTTGGATCCCATTCCTCCTTGTTGCTTAATTCCGTAACGAATTTCTTTGAAAAGTTATACTTTTTCATCATACCATCTTGTGGCATGTCCCAGTTTTTCTGATTTCTAAGAAGTAAGGAGGTGTTTTTTTTTATTGATTCTCTCTCTACTTAGTCTGTATTGGCAAATGCTTCATAATTTTTCCTGTTATTAGGTCATAATCAGTTGCTTTTTTCGGGTTGATGTTTGTCTTTATTGCTTCTATAAGTTCTTTTGGTGTTACTGGTTCTATATCTTTGGTGGTTACTTCATTTATTGCAGATAGAATTTCTGCTCCTTCTGTTCCATTTGGTTGAAAAGTATTTTCCAGATGGTTGGCAAATAGGAGTGCTTTTTCTTGAATGCTTCTAGCCGATGTTCCGTTTTATTTTCTCAAAGGCGGGTTATGCGCTTTTGGACTTTTTATTCCTCTAGTGGCCTTCCATAGAGAGTACTCGGTGTCTTTCTCATATGTTAAGCCCCCTGAAGTATTCATTGTTTCATTCTTAATTTTCTTTATTTCTCTTCTCAGAGTCTGTGTGAAATTGTTTAATCTATTTTTATTCATTGGCGTTCTATTTTGCTGCTATTGTCTTCTCAGTGTTCTTTTTTCAGCTACAAGATTTCTTCTTTCAGCTGGGTAATTATTTCCGGAAATTTTTCTTTTTACTGGTCTCGTATTGTTCCAGATCGTCTGTTGTATATCGCTGTCTAGTTACTCGGCTTCTATATCAAGTTCTTCTGTTGTTTTTATCCTGACATTCAACTGAATTTTGTTATCTAGCCCTTTGTTAAAATTTACTCAGGCTGTGGTCTTGTTTGCCAGTGTGGGATTACATCCTTTGATTATAACGTTGCGCTGAGATCTGTGACTAGATCCAAGCCTTTTTCTATGTATATATAATTTTGTGCAATTTTTCTAGTTATGTAGAAGTCCAATAGATCAGGAATTTTATTGTTATATGTTGGCCAATAAGTTGGTCGTCCAGTAGAGTGGATGTCGCAGTTATACTCATTGGCTGTGCTGAGTAACTCTCCACCTTTTGTAGTAATGAGTCTTGACCCCCAAAAGGTGTGTTTCGCGTTGAAGTCTCCTCCTAGTATGAATCTTTCTCCAAAATGTTGGAGTAAGTTTAAGTAATTTTCTATATAATAATTGAAAAGTTTTTTTTTATTTATAAATTTCAAAACAAAGTAAACTTTAATAATTTAAAATAATATATTCTCAAAAAGGTGCAATTATATCTTTTACCTTCGGTATTGGACACGTTTAACAAAGGAATGGCATTACATTTTAGAGTGATTCTCATTGAATAATCCGGAAAATGTAAACTGCGAATCCTTATTGTGTTGTTACATTGCTCTGCTCTTAGATTTGCATATTTATGTGTATCTATGAACAACAAAAAGAATTTTTCCAACCGTTACATCTAAAACAATCACAATACATTGTTAATAACTGAAATAATTGCATAAACACTTAACAGACAGGCGTGTACTATGAGCATATTTTTAATTTCTTACCTAGCTTCATTCTTCGGAAATCGAAAAACAATATTACACAACGCAACATGAAACTACAACCGGTATAATACGTACTCAGCGGAATCTGTGGACAACTGGTATACACGAAACCCAGACGAAGGTTAGCTCTGGGCCCAGCCAGCCCGAATTCGGTGACGGGGCAAGGAGGGAACGTTTAGGGGCGTGCCGAAGAGTTGGACTACTAGTCTTGTTAATGTACGGTGGCACCACCTTAATATATACAAATTAAATACTTCTAGTTCATTGTCACTCTTATTGTGGGAAATATTGGAAACTGTTCATGTTCCTTGAAATGAACCCAATTGAAAATACATTTTAAATTGTGTTTCTCCGAACCAAGTACCTGCTTGCCTATTGTAAGTTAGTTGGGTTTAACCACCATTTTAGTCCATTTTTAGGAGTAGGTTGATTTTAATAAAATGGCTGGCAGAGATGGCATTGGAAAATATCTGCTAGAGTTGTTTAAAAATGTACCTTTTAACCACCCCTATACAAATTTTCCCAAAAGTTATTTGTTATCACTTCATACTGGAGTACGTATTTATTTTACAATAGAATGTATAAATCGCGACCTTAAAAGCAACAAAACAAATAAACCTCATATAAAGTTGTCAATATTAAAAAATTTGTAAAAATTGTCTGTGTTTATTAAATGCTTATTCCTGCTACTTCTTGTTTTATTTCAGTCAAATATTTTGTAAGCAATTCAGTACTAGTTAAACTTCTAGTGTAGTATTTGATATTCGATGACTACTTACTAAAAGAAAACATGTATTTGAAAAAAAAATAGTTTTCTAAGAAGGTACGTTTTTACCGGCCCCCGTAACTAACACTCAATCTATAAATCAACAACCCATGAATGTACGACCCTCGTAAATAAAAGGCACGTGCTTATCTAAGATCGTCACACTGGCGACAGCGGCTTCACTTTATAACACCGACATCAAAGACCCAAAGGGTGAGTTGGACTACTAGTCTTTGTTAGTGTACGGTGGTTATAATTAGAGTTTGTCATCATTATTGTCACGTTGTTATTACTAAGTGTGAATGAAATCAATTTTTTAATTTGGTTTTGACTTATTTTGTATCAATTCATTCAGTTTTCAAAGTTTCTTGGTGAAGTAATAGTCTCCACGAAAATGAGTACACCGTACACTCCTACTACTTTGCTAGTACCTTGCGGGGCAGTACTTCGTTTTGATGTTGATCCGGAAACCCTTTCTAGCGATGTTAATAAGTTTCATTGGAAATAGCCTTTCAAAAATTTTAATCGGAAAAACCTGTAGCACCGAATTCCTGAAATTGAAACTACTGGTTAATGATATTTACCCAGCTGTGTATAGCAATATTCGTGACAGTACAGATTATAGATCAGCCATTCCATCATCAATTAATATATACATCAAACCAAGGAACGAACTACTCGTCATTCACTAGTTTAGTCCAGGCGATTTAGAGTTTAGCGCGATAATCGCTGGTATCAGCTTGAAACTTTGTATAAAGGTTGCAAAAAATACGTACAATAAAATAGTACTAACCCGCAAATGCAAAACCTTGCACGACATTGTTTAAATGACCATATTGTGCTATTTTCTAGTAGAATTACTCGTTCATTCGTGAATATCTTTTTTGCTCTTGATTATGAAGGAAAAATGTTGAATACTTTTTTTTTTGTCTTCTAAAAACGAACAATATGAAACCAATCGCGTCGAAAAATATTGATTAGATCAAAAGTTATTGATGATTAAGTTTACATAAACATTAGTTTGATTAAACAATATTAGATTATTTTGTTAACAATGACAATATCCTGTAATTGTGCTTAATTACTGTACTCCGTCAACAGATCACGTGTGCCAAACCCGCAATCGGTAAGTTGAATAGTTAATGAGTTATAGCGTTATAAACAAATTGACGTAGCATTTTTTTACAATAAACCTGTACCACTTGGTCACTTTCCCTGCATGACGCTGATTTTTTCTAAGGTAGATTACGTACGGTGTAATCGAGCGGCGTCGTTATTTTTTCAAAAATTGCAATTGCACGACCAAGATAGGGTTTTTCTACAAATAACAACAAAAAATGTATACTTTGTTTGACGCACACGCATCTACTCAGGTTTCAATATTTCCAGATTTTCGACAACGGGAATAGATTTCTCTCGTCGCGAGGTATGAAATTAAAAGAAATCATCCAAATATCTTTATTGGATCCCAAGAAAAGTCGACTTTAAGTAGCACCGTTCAATTTGAATGGCTGCGTCAAGATTTTCAGCGAGTCGTCCGAGCGGCCAAAAAGAATTAAGTAACAAGCAATATGAAAGCACATAAATAATTTTAAATGGAAATTTAAAAATTTTAAAATATCAACAAACAACGACATGTTACATGACAACACCTAAGATATTTTTCTTTTCGGGTTAAAGATCTTAGCTGTCAGGCCTATTTCAACAACTCGATTGCAGCTAGTGCTTCAGGTAGATGGGTTTGAAACCTCATTTTTTATTCAAAGTCATTCTATAAATTTTCACTTCCATAGGTTTGTCTGTTATGTGCTAGGAGTGACATTGACAATATAAAATGAAATTTATTGTATTCCCATCAAATTTTTTATAATGATTACAATTCTTGTGATATTTATATACGCATTTTTTGCTATCTCATGCAACTGTGCAGCAGTATTACCTTGTCCAGTATCAAAAGATGTGGAGCAGTGTGGAAATAATACAAACGATGACAACACAACTAGCTGTATAAGTGAAACTGAAAAAGTCGAATGCCCTACAGAAATTCCTGATATATGTAAGGTTTTGGATTCCTATACCAATCACTCAGGTTTCGATATTATGACCCCACTGCACGTATCAATTTACAGTTCTATATCACAAGAGATACAACCTCAGATACAATGTAGTAAGTGCAACTTAAAGCTGGGCTTAGTTAATTCTACTGTATTTTTAGAGTGTTTTCAATGTTACCATCTACCTCGTAATAGACCTCGAAAAGGAAAATAAAAGTTTATTGATAAATAATAAATCAGACATTATTAATAAAAACCCATTACAATTACTCCAACTTTGGAAATGTTTATATTATGTCAATCCTGTGTTTATTTTCATTTCCCATCGTTGCTGTTTGTGTGGGAGCTAATTTCAAAGAAATGCAATTGAAATTCAAGTTGAAAAATAAAATGGAAGAATTCCATTCTTTTTCTTGCCTTGGGCGTTGGACATACTTTTAATGCGTAATATATCGTCGGCCTAATTTGTAAACATGCAAACTCCACTTTTTGGTGAAAATGAGTTAATACCTGCATCGTATGTATTATTATAATCTCTACGCTCTAGTAAATATTATACATACAGGGTGCGGCATTAGTACGAGGAAATCAACTTACTCACTTGTCGTCAGAGATACGAACAAACTTTATCGAGATAAAAGCTAAGCCATATATAGGACCATATTTTGAAAATAATTTCAAATATACAGGGCCACCCATATTGGCAGGATGCACCTAACTTATCTTTTTTTAAATAGAACACCCTGTATATTTCCAAATTTTTTTATTTTCCTCGATTTTCTTGTTTCTGCGATATAAGGTATTGCAATGTTATACGAGGTAATTTAAAAGATATAAGCACTTTTTTAATTAATTTCCTAGTAACATCAACACCCTGTACCATTGTATAGATTTGATATCAAGAAATCTATTTACGTCCGAACGATTTTTGATATAGTTTACTATTGTCCAAAATTATTAACATAGCGCGCTATTCGGATAGGTCATAAATCGGAATGACCATTTACTGGGTTTTCTTAAATGGAACACCCTGTATTTTAATATCGTAATGAAATGGTATTGTATTTCTTAAGCAGTCCCTATACCTAATTGCCTTAATTTGTGAGTTATTTGTGATATTTTCAGCCCTTCATTATCTGAAACAAATATTAGGTGAAATTTTATAGTTTGACGGTGGAAATATTTAACCAAAAATTATTTTCCAAAAAAAAATTACAAAATGATCTATTCTGATCCATAATTGATTAATAATAGGTAAGATTGTTGGTGTATAAAACATTACTAAAATCATACAATATTCTCGTTGGATATGAAAATAATAGGTTATGGTTATTGTATCACAAATATAAGCAAACTATAAAATTTCACCTAATATTTGTTTCAAATAATGAAGGACTGAAAGTATCACAAATTAAGACAATTAGGTATAGGGAATGCTTAAGAAATATTGAAGTGCCATACAATACCATTCCATTACGATACTAAAATACAGGGTGATCCATTTAAGAAAACCCAGTAAATGATCAATCCGACTTATGGCCTATCCTGTATATAAAAAACGAATATTGCGCTATGTTAATAATTTTGGACAATAGTAAACTATATCAAAAATCGTTTGAAAGTGAAAGGATTTCTTGATATCGAATCTGTACAATGGTACAGGGTGTTGATGTTACTAGGAAATTGATTCAAAAAGTGCTTATATCTTTTAAATTACCTCATATAACATTGCAATACCTTATATCGCAGAAACAAGAAAATCGAGGAGAATAAAAAAATGTGGAAATATACAGGGTGTTCCATTTAAAAAAAGATAAGTTAGGTTCATCCTGCCAATACGGGTGGCCCTGTATATTTGAAAATATTTTCAAAATACGGTCTTATATATGGCTTAACTTTTATCTAAGTAAAGTTTTACCGTGTCTCTCACGACAAGTGAGTAAGTGGACTTCCTCGCACTAATGCCGCACCCTGTATGTGCGAAAGAAATTCCAATAGTCGAAAAAGAAAACATTCTATCAGAGCGAAGAATGTTTTACTACGCATAACGTCTAACTCTTGCCTTTCCGCATGTGTAACGAGTTATTTTTTTTTTGGCACCGAATCGAGGTTCACTTTTATTTTTCCGTCATATTTTATTTTTACCGCTGTTTTATATAACTCGTTACTTACTTTCCGACCGCTTTCAGTTAGTTTTATTGAGATTTTGTTTTTTTTCTGCTTAAATGTATTTTATTATTAATCCGGAGGTACGCAAATTCAAATTCCATCGTATAAAATTTATCCGTTCCGATGTTCAAAATTTCCAACTAATGGGCCGTTCAGTATATATAAATTTTAATTAATTCCGAAGGACGGACAGTATAACAAAAATTTTTTGTTCAACCTAAATAAATTTTACGACCGTTAATTACAATATAAATAGGAAAACAACGATTGCTTCGAGATCTTCTTCTTCTTCGCTCGGTAACATATCTCTACAACCGTTCTGCGCTCTACATCCGAAAAGTTAAGATTATCCGGTCTTGTGCGAAAAATTCCGGGAGTGAAAACCGGAAGAAAAAGACAATTGTTTGTGCTACTAGCAACTGTGTGCCTACCGTCCGAAACCGAGGCCTTGTTTAAAAGGTAAAGATTTTGTTTTATGATTCGCCGTATTTTCGAAATTCGTACCTCCGAGAAAGTAGAAATATTTTGTAAACTTCGCTTTGGATTTGTTTTCTGCCGTTTTGTTTTTTTTCCTTTCGAAAAGAAAACCCGTTTGTATAGTTTTTTGATCCTTTCTTTCTCTCTTAACCACGAAATGTGGAAAATAAATGTTGATTTGTTGTATTAGAAGTGAGTTTTTTATTATATTCCTAAATTAATTGATTTCAGTTATTCGCCGGTTCTCAATTGAATTTACTACTTGAGTTTTTTTCTTCACAGGTCGTTTATATACAATCAACACTTGTGAGGATTGTGATATATTAATTTTTTTCGGGTCATTTATTCTTATTCTGTGTGTCGGAACTCGTGTCTACTTTAAATAAAAAATTTTATGTCAGTTTTTTTTGTTTAAAGTAGTTTGCCGGTTCAATTTGAATCCTAAGGGTTTCTCGAACTTGGAAGTGGCTCCGTTACAATTTGTTCGTTTACCCGGCCGATTTAAATCATAATTTTGATAACCTGACCGGCTCTGCCTGTTACGTCTGTTATAGTACCAGGTATATAGTGTAAATACCAATTTTTTTCACCGTTATTTAAAGTAAATAGACCACAGAGTATTAATAGACTGAAGTTTTGAATACCTATTATTTTCATTATTAACCGCAATTTATTGATTGGAGAACCAAGATTTGGCTTTTCCGGATTGCTATTAGTTAAATAAATTTAATTCAACCAGACCCCTGGAATTTTCCGTAACCTCCATCTGAGGCTATCTGGAACTCTTGACGCTAGGAGTCAAGGGGCCGTGGAGCAAACCACGTTAATAATCTGGCGCCCGAGATTTGAACCGAAAATTTTGCTTCAAGGGTGTCATAGTAACGTGTTCGTGTGGCAGGAGCCACGCGTAGGAGGTAAACGCGTTACACATGTCATGGATCTTCTGTGAATTACTGCCGATTAAATACTAAAAACAGGTAAAACATTTTATTCAATGAACTATTATAGTTACCGTAGAAAATAATTTACCGTTACTGTAGGTTTGATGCTCTACAAAAAAGGTATCCTTTAATTTTTCGATATTTTCACTTCTTTTAAAGTTATTCAAGGATAAAATTAACAGTAATAAATTTTGGATCTGGTGGAATGAAAAATTCTCAATTACAGTGTCGGGCCGTCGATGAATCTGTTAGATTGAGCATATTTTCGGAATTTTGGAAGATGACGTGGAAGAAGAAGGGAATGTATGTGAAAACACTTTTGCTCAATCAACCAACCCAAAGAAAACGAGGTTTACAAGAAAACTCAAGGAGTCACAACTCGACCAAAAATTATTTAGAATGGGAAGATCGTAGTTACAGACCAGATCGATTTTGCATCAAACAGAGCAGAAAGAACAAAAGGAACGAACCCGTGGTAAAAAATATACAGCGTTTCAAGAACCCAATAAGAAAATAATTAAAGTTTTAGATAACTTACCAAAACTCGAGTTACATTATTACCGATCTTCCAGCTCCAAATTATACTTGGAGCAACAGTGGGACAATAAAGCACAGTTATACACTGTGTTCATTTGAAAAGGACCCACCCTAAATATTTCAAAAATGGAACATTTTAGAAGGAAATGCCGAAACACGTCAACTTTTAACTTGAGGGGGACACTTTTTGGCGCTAATGTCATAAACGTCAGATTCACCCCCTCCCTACTGAAGACACCCCTTACATTTTTTCAAATGGCATTGGGTATCAAGTCACACCTCATTTAAAAGGTCTGGTAAATCTCTATTCAATCATATTGTTTTGCCTTTGATACCAGCCTTCCATTGTTATTTAATCTTTGTTTAAAATTTGCCCTTTTTCAACTTTTATTGCCTGAATGTTAACGGTGGTTACTTTGAACACATGATTAAATAGCAGTTTTTTCTTGTTAACAGTTGTCTTTTTACTATTCGTAAATTTTTTATTCTTTAAAGAGTATTTCTATCATAACACAATACAGGGGCATACGAAAAATTGAAAGAGAGCCAATTTTAAACAACGATTAAATAACAATGGAAGACTGGTATCAAAGGCAAAACAAAATAATTGAATAGAGATTTACCAGATCTTTTAAATGAGGTGTGACTTGATACCTAATGCCATTTGAAAAAATGTAAGGGGTGTCTCCAGTAGGGAGGGGGTGAATCTGACGTTTATGACATTAGCGGCAAAAAGTGTCCCCCTCAAGTTAAAAGTTGACGTGTTTCGGCATTTCCTTCTAATACGTCCCATTTTTGAAATATTAAGGGTGGGTCCTTTTCAAATGAACACAGTGTATAGAGAGTATAAGTCTGCATGTGTAGAAAACAATGAAGTGCCGTTATCTTGTGCAACATTTAGTAATGTATTTCAGCAATAAAACTTAGCTCTCTATCGGCCAAAAAAAGATAGTTGCGACATTTATGTTGCGTATGAGACTCGCAATTTATCAGAGGATGAGTTTAAACTACACATTCAGTTAAAACACGAGGCAAGGAATGAAAAAATGTGTGATAACCAGTCAGGAAATGAAGTGTTTACTTCTGACCTACAAGCAGTAATGTTGAGTCCCAAATCGAACGTTTCGTCTATGTACTAAAAAACAAAATTAATAGTACACAACTTTACAGTTTAGGACAACTAGCGACACGAGGGATACTGTTATTTATGGAATGAGTGCGATGGAGGTTTAACTGCTAATGAATTTACTTCAATTGTCACACATTTCTTGGGATCCTTCTTTGATGTATAACCTGATGCTAAAAAATATAAGACTATAATTTTATATACCGACGGTTGTACATATCAGAACCGCAATGCAACCTCGGCAAATGGTTTGTTCAACTTAGTAAAACTGAACAACGTTACTGTTAACCAAAATTTTTACAAAAAGGACATACTCAAATGGAGGCCGATAGTATGCACTTTGTGATAGAGAGAAGAATAAGAAACAAAACTATAAAGCAGATTATATTGAAATTTGCAAAAATCCCGTTATAAAGTGGAATATTTAAACTATTCATTTTTTAAAGATATTTAAATAAATTTATGTTTTTTTAAATCCATTAGACCAGGAAGAGCAAAAGGTGATCCAGTAGTGACAGATCTAATCAAATAAAGTATACACATAACACTGTAAGTTATAAACTGAGACATAGTGAAAAAAATTGGAGCACTTTTCCCTTTCGAATTAATCTTAACACCACAGGCACCAGTTTTACAGATTTACCCAACTTATATTATGCACGAATACTAATTACCTCTCAAAAGTTTCGACACCTAAAAGAATTTAAACGTAGTATACCACCAGATTATCACGATTTTTATGATCTACTACCGCATTTATAAGCATAATAAAGACTTTTTTGTTATTATCAGTAAAATTTTGTTATTTTCAGTACCGTTTCATACAAACTTTTGTTACTTTTATTTTCGACATTATTTCAGTAGAACTGTTGTTATTACCAGAAAGAAATTACTTTTATTCCCACTTTTTTATAAATATGGTAATAGCTACCAAATTTCATTTTTGTTGTTATTACATACTACCAACTATTAAAATAGTAATGTTGTTTTAATTAAATTATGTTTCTATATTCTGTGACAACATTCTATCTCCAATAAATAATGAACCGTAAAAGTCCTGACTCCTATTTATAGATTTTTTGTTGTTAAATTTCACAACAAAAACGTTTTTATCAGCATCATTTCACCATAATTTTGAATTTGCACCATTGTAATATTGCTAACAGTTATTTAGTAATGTTTTTTGGCTTTCCTGTAAAATTTATAAATATGGAGTTACAATGTTCACAAATTAGGCCGATGATATGTTAGATCTGAAGCTCTAGAGAGTACTTAATCGTTTACTCACATGATTATGTTTTTTTACGTTATAATTTGAATACACATTAGGTACGTTCGGAATTCAATTCCGACCAGTCAGACTCGTCTTAATCGTTCGTTTATGACATCGACATGTAGGGAAGGTAAATCTGGACCATTCGGTAATTCAAGTTGGATAAGAAGAAGAATTGCATTCCACGCTTAACTTCTGAACATCCGGTGGAAAAATTTAATAACTGAATGCTGTTTATTTGTACGAATTTTCTGAACAATTTCTTTTTTGATTTATCTCGATATTGAAACGGTCTGCGTACGGTCCTGATTTTAGCTTGTTGTTATGGTAAAAAGTCTTAGCGTCTAAAGAATGATGTTCTTCTGATCGTTTTGGATGTCATACTGGGAAGGATAAAAGGTACTTTTTTATATATATATATATATAGTGATGTAGAGTTTTATCACCGTTATTTCATGTGGAAGGAGTTAAGTGCTTGTTTTAGTATTATGTCATTGATATATGCTCAGTGAAATGGGAGATATCAGTTCGGAAGAAGGTGTGGCGGAAAAGTTGTACGAGTAGAGCTTAGTATGCTACTTAACCATGGCATTGGATCCAGATATTGGTTAAGTGATGGCTTTAGAAGGGTATTCCATGGTTTTGGTTTGTAACTCCACATAAATAGATTGCTATAAATTTAACACATTGCTTTGGCTCGGTAACTATTTCAGTGATATGAAACATTTGCAGGTCGTAGTGCAATATATTATTATACGTTGGGTTTTTACTCACCTTAATACAAAAATAACGCCTAATAGAGATACGTGTATATTTATTGATAGAGTATCCCTAACATCTAGTTATTATTGTAAGGTGGTAACGTTTTAGTTCCTTTGAAATCAAGATTTTACATTTGTATTGTTTATTTTCGGAACTTTCAACCTATAAGTTACATAGTGTCAACTTCGGAGAGTGATGTTTGTAATCAACAATCACGGATGAGGTATAACTGTTCCTACTCATATTCACTTCCTTTTGACTTAAACGATGACTGAAATGGCGTGAAATACACTTGTCGGGAGGAACACGTTGTTTTAGTGGTCTCGAGACTTTGGTGTGGTAGATTGTATTTCTTCATGTACGCACGATAGCCCTCCTGAGATTACATGGGGTGAAATCTTCAATAAATCCTACACAAAACCTCACGACCTTGTTATTTTAGGTGTAATGAACATTGTTAACTGTTTATTATTCTAAGTTTTCGGGTCAAACTGTGGATTGTTGACTAACTTGTGAAGTCACTGGATTTCGACATTATGGATGACAATTCCACTGATGTATAATAATTCCCATTTGTGAGTAAAAAAATCGTAGTTTCCTATCGGCTAAATAGGAAGAAACAGAAATGCGAGGGGATAAAAAAATCGGATAAATTACGTCACCGTAGCATTTACTGTTCGTTTATCATGAGTTGCGCAGCGCATCAGTTTGACAATTGTAAATGTCAAAAACATAATTAAACAGCAAATAATATTCCAGTATGTCGAGATTTGGAAATATTTGCGAGGCAAAAATAGTGAGGGAGATTAAAAAAGCAACTCCAGAAAATACGAAAAAAGTCCATTCCTCCATTTGGAATCAATTTAGCGAATTTTGAAAACAACGAAACTTCAATTTGGAAACCGAACAGTCAGTGGAGAATGTGGCAGGAATATTGATGAGCAGGGGCTTTAATATGAAGAAACTAGACCAATTGTGTATAATAGTTGTGTTTTTAACAATTGTTCTTTCTAAAAATTATTCTTCAACGTATTGTTCTTTCACTTTATAAAATAAAGTTTAATTGAATAGAGTTTTCTATTAATGGAATTGTCTCACCAAATACCGCCCGAGCTCAGATCTAGCAGGATAATTTTTGTGGTTGTTTTCTCATACTTACTTTCATATAGGTAATTTAACTCAGGACAGCTCTCGTTTAATTGCCAATAAAATTGAGTATTCTAAAACAACCACAAAAAATATACGGCTGAATCTGACTGTTGTGGTATTATCCCGATTATTTAATTCTGCACCTATAAAATTGCATGATTGAAGTAACATGATATGTAATATGAGAGGCTTTTTAGGTAAACAGAAGAATACGAGCGACTATATTAAGTGTTTTCGATTATTCACTTTTGGCTGCTGGTAGCAGCTCGTAGTGACTGAATTTCGTTTGTTTATTACCGGGCGTGACGCCTAGTCTTACCTTCCCCTTGTCCCTTGAGTACATACCGAAAAGTATGAGCTTCAAGCCACGGACACTAAATATTTGACGTTTGTCCGGTTTGACGTTTATTTAAAGGTTAAGATTGTGCCGATTACGATTTAAACCTTACTAAAAATATTTAAATATGCGAAATTATATTATCAAAAACATCATAATTGAAAACTGTTCTTCTAAAAACACAGGGGTAAAAGTCTAGTTTAGTGAACCAACGCGGATTTTGATGAAATATTTTTTTTAAAATTAATTCGAGGTAGCTGAACACGAAAATGAAAAAAAAAATCGGCGCTCTCTTACCAAAAACGAGTTATGAATTTTTGAAGATGAGGTCAGATCAGCACTGCACTGGTTTTAATGTCATATTATAACTGTTTTAAAATGATGCATTAAACTTGTACACAATATTAAATACACTATAATTACTTTTTAAGATATTCCTCTCACACACACATTTAATAAACACTGATATTGACATTCATTTCTTGTAAATTCTGTTTTTAATTCCACAATTATTATATATTTTGACATTTTCATGTAACATGACTGACATATAAGTTTTGGTCTGTTTCTTCTTAGTCGTACAACTTTTACCTAATAGCATATTCAGCCATTAGAGATATTTAGCCACTTGAATTAGTTGCTGAATATTTTCGATTTCATGATTGTGACATAAAAGATATAAACAAGATGAACATCATGAACATACACCTATTTCTCCGATAGCTGGCGCTGTATTTGGCTCAACTTCCGTTTAACTGGAATCAGTTATGGAAAAATTAAATGAACAGCTATCAACATACTGTGAAAAAGGCGCGCCGGATCGACGTTTCGCAATTCGCGCGCGCGAATTGCGAAACGTCGATCCGGCGCGCTCGCTTCACTCGCGATAATCAATCTACTTCATTATTTCAAACGGAAATCCAATATTATCTCTGAATTAGAAATTTATCTCAACTTCCGTTTAACTGAAATCAGTTATGAAAAAATTGAATGAACAGCTATCAACATACTGTGAAAAAGGCGCGCCGGATCGACGTTTCGCAATTCGCGCGCGCGAATTGCGAAACGTCGATCCGGCGCGCTCGCTTCGCTGGCGATAATCAATCTACTTCATTATTTCAAACGGAAATCCAATCTTATCTCTGAATTAGAAATTTATCTCAACTTCCGTTTAACTGAAATCAGTTATGAAAAAATTGAATCAACAGCTATCCACATACTGTGAAAAAGGCGCGCCGGATCGACGTTTCGCAATTCGCGCGCGAATTGCGAAACGTCAAAGCGGCGCGCTCGCTTTGCTCGCGATAATCAATCTACCTCATTATTTCAAACGGAAATCCAATCTAATAAATGTATCAAGCTGATAGGAAGCGATTGCGATTTCACTTTGATCTGTGTTAGTAGGTCGGGAAGCGATATTAGTAGAATTTTCAAATTTTTAAAAAAGGGGAAACAGCTTTTGATAACCAAAGTCTTATAATATTAGGAGTATGTTCAAAATTTGATTTGGAATTACACCTGCAGCAACTATTTTTGTGGTCAGCAGTGTTTATAGAGGCCGAACAACTGAGGAGGTAATTTTTTTAAAGAATTAATTGATGAGTGCAATTCAGGGAAAAAAATTGTTCAGCATCCTCAATGATCAAATTGAATGGTTCATTATCCTTCAAATAAATGATGAATATCAACCAAACTTATCTCAAAACTAACCTTCTTTCTAAAATCAACATCTCTCAAAATTTGAAAAAAAATGTTTCAGCTGTAATACAGCGCTAATCGGAAAAATATGTGCATGTTCATGAAGTTCATCTTGTTTATATCTTCTATGTCACGATATGGTCACGATCATGGAATCGAAAATATTCAGCAACTAATTCAAGTGGCTAAATATCTCTAATGGCTGAATATGCTATTAGGTACAAGTTGTACGACTAAGAAGAAACAGACCAAAACTTATATGTCAGTCATGTTACATGAAAATGTCAAAATATATAATAATTGTGGAATTAAAAAAAGAATTTACAAGAAATGAATGTCAATATCAGTGTTTTAAAACAGTTATAATATGACATTAAAACCAGTGCAGTGCTGATCTGACCCCATCTTCAAAAATTCATAACTCGTTTTTGGTAAGAGAGCGCCGATTTCTTTTTTCATTTTCGTGTTCAGCGACCTCGAATTAATTAAAAAAAAATTTCATCAAAATCCGCGTTGGTTCACTAAACTAGATTTTCTCCAACACAGGAAATTCATTAATAATATCAGATGATAGTTCGGATGATGAAATTGAGGAAGAAATGTTTTTTCCAAGAAGACAAGTTATTGTCAAAGTTAATAGATTTGTTGAATTTACTGTTGTAAGTTATTCAAATGAAGTGTTCCAGAGTTACTTTCGTATAAAAAAGAATATAATTTATAATTTAATTGGTATAAGTATGCAACGATAAGTTTTAAAATTGTGTAGTAATTCACTTCTCGCTGCAATAATGAATTTTTATACCACCTAATGATTTAATAATTTTTTGTAGATCAATTCAATCAATCAACAATTCATAAAAAAGAAAACATGCCAAAAAAACATTTTTATCTGGTGTTTGGTACATTAGTAACAATGAAACATTTCGGCAAATTACGAATCGTTTTGATGTATCTTTGAGCTCTGGGCATCAATTATTAAAGCAAGTTGCTAATTTTCTCATATCAATTTCCAAAAAATGGATCAAAATGCCAACAGAAAGAGATAAAACTGTTGCTGCTGTGCATTTTAAAAATAAATGTGGAATTGATAGTGTGATAGGAGCAATCGATGGGTGTCACATTAAAATTAATAAACCCCACAAAGAGCAAGAATCTTATATTAATAGAAAAGGCTATCACAGTCTTCTACTACAAGGGTTAGCCGGATACAATGCGGCATTTTTGAATGTCTATTGTGGTGAGCCTGGTTCCTTACATGATGCCAGATTATTGAAAAAATCCAAATTGTATGCAAAGGCTCAAAATGAATTTCTTTTCCAAAATTCTGTTGTTCTTGGAGATTCTGCATACCCAAATTTGGACTGGCTAATTACTCCCTTTAAGGATAATGGGCGCCTAACCCGTAACCATAGAACATATAATTATAAGTTATCTAGTGCTCGGGTAATTGTTGAAAATGCTTTTGGGGTTTTAAAAGGCCGATTTAGAAGATTATTCTTTTTAAATAATTTAGATTTGGTGTTGGCAACTAAATTAATAATGATGGCATGTGTACTTCACAACATTTGTGTTGATAGAAATGATGATACAGAATTTGAACCATTTATAGAAGATACTCCGAATGAAGATTTTGCTACCCAAAACTATCCTGAAGTTTCTCAAAAATCTACTAAAAGGAACGAAATTTTCCAAAAAATGTTTCTTCAGCTTTAGTTTTATTAAAAATTATATAAAAATTTTTGAAAAAAAAATGTTCATCTTTTAATCAGTATTTTATTTGCTTTACAACATTAAACAATCAAAAAAATATAATACTTAATTGAAAAAAAATACATTTCTTTTTATAACATCTATGCATTAATAATCAATCTATGAGAATAAAATTTACCCCAAATAAAACAAAACAAAATATTTAACTTTAAAAAATAACACAAAAATAAATAATCAGTTTTTTAACTTTCCTAATAATTCTTTTAGTACTTTGACTTTTTCCTCTTCTATTAAAATCTTCTGTTTTTCAATTGCACATATTTCCAAGTGCCTTCTTTTCTTCTCTGCTTCCTGATTTTTCTTAAAATTTAAAAAATTCTCCTTCATATCAATTTTTCTTTTTCTTGTTATTTCAACATTTTTGGTATCTCCATTATCTGAGGTTCCTAATTCAGTGTTAATTTCTGGTCCACTCTCATCAGTTGTGTTATTAACAAAGTAAGGTACGTTTTCGTCCAAGCTATCTAAGGTATGAACTCAAGAGATAGATGGCTTTTTTCCTAAAATTCCTTCCATTTTGTAATAAAGTCGAATCGACTTCTTGATCGACCTGTAGATTTTTTAACGTCTTTGCAACTTTTATAGGATTTATTTAAACTTATCCACTTATTTTTGCATTGAACTTCATTATGTTCGAAACCATTGCTACATAAGATATTGCTTAAGTGAACAAAAACATTCTTTCGTTTAACAGGACGGTGATGATGAGGTTGTGGTTGCAGAATAAAAATTTTCGGTTAATGATGATGGCAGAAAATTTTGTTCTACATTATCATTGTCTCTGGTATTATCTTCAAGTTGATGATACAAAAGTTTTTGAACAAATTTTGGATCTAAAATAAAATATTTGATATATATATATAAAACCAGAAATATTGGGGAAACGGCAAGTTTATAAAAGTGAACTCTTCTTACTAATTTAACAAGCTTTCGGAAACTTTTATTTCCATTATCAAGTTACAGTAAATTGAGGATTGATATAAAATGGTAAATATATATTAAATGCTAAAATTGGTATTTGAATTTTTTTTTAAATATTGGATTATTGTCATTATGACAGATAAACAATTTCATTTTTTTCCTTCTAATAAGTTATAAAAATTATGTCAAAAAATGGAGAGTGTAGGTTATGATAATGTCAAATTATTATAAAAGTCTTAAAAAAAAATAATTTTTGATTAAGAATTGAAATTTGAAATCTTATTATTGTGATCCATTGATAGTAAGTAGTGATAAATATCACTGAGATTCTTATGGTCACTCTTCTTGTTAATAGTACAAGGTTCTTGTGATATGTGAGCCATTTCTAAGAAAAGTATTTTTTTAGTATTTGTTTGTATGTCTAAAATATTAACAGATTCAAAATCCATTTCTGGTTTTATACCTAATTAGTCGGCAAAGACTATCCTATATATATATATATATACAGGGTGTCCCACGAGGTTTTGGACAGTATATATCTCGAAAACTATTTGAACTACAATATTGAAATTTTGCAGTTATAAACCGTAGGTAGTATTACACATTTTAAGCAATCAGCTACTTTGCTACAATGTCACGTTTCGGGTCAAGTGGTATCATTTTCAGAAATGTTAATGAGACAACCTGAGACTTGAACTACAAAATAATTAATCACAAGAAATGCAAATACAATATGGCGCAATCAGTCAGTAGCTAGCTGTACAAATACACAAATCAGTGAGAGAACTTACGTTATATTCTATGATAATTACGAAAAATGAAATGGGTGATAACAGAGGTATTTGATCCTTACAAACGGTAGGCAATATGGCGGAGAATTGGCGCCTATGGCGAGCACATTACATTGTAGATGAAGGATTTAAAATTTTTACAACGTTCAACTTTGAAGCAAATGAAGAAAATAAATTAGCCAGGGACTCAATATTTTGGCCAACCATGAAAAATGAATTAATACAAAAAAATTCGGAATGTCACTTATGTAATAAATATTCTAAATCTCACCAATCTGAGCCTCTTATGCCCCACGAAATACATGAATTACCTTGGAACAAGGTTGGTTGTGATATCTGTGAGCTAAGGGAAGTAAAACATTCATTAGTCATAGACTATTACTCTAAATATATTGAAATTGGAAAACTAAACGAAACAACTAACAGTTGCTGTTGAGATTTCATAATAATGAAATCATCAAGTGGGTACAAATGTTTCTGTGCTTTGTGCTCATGCTAAGTAATGAGTGGTTTTTCGTAGCATTAATAATATTTATGCCTTAGACTTGTATAAACTAACTAATATAATCACATACGTTGATTCTGGTTAGCAACGCGATATGTACATAGTTTTTGTTGTAAAAAAAAGATTTGACAGAATGACTTTTTAATATACATATATTCTAAAACTTTAGTTGGAGTTTTGATTTAAATTAATACTGCTCCTGCACATTTTGATCATTTCACATTCATTGAAACTTAGTCGTATCATAATTTGCGACAGTTGCCATATATTGAAAACTCTATTTGCAAGACATGGCATTTCACTGACAGTTGTGTCTGATGGAGGCCCACAATTTAACTCTGAGAAATTTAAAACATTTGCTGAAAATTGAAAGTTTGATCATGCAATGTCGTCACCTACTTATGCCAGTCCAACGGGATGGCAGAAAGAAATATTCAAACTGCCAGAAATATATTTGAAAAAGTATTTGAAGACAAAAAGACATTAATATGGCCTTACTCATGTATCGCAACATGGAAGTGTAGATGGTGTTAACTCGCCAGCTGAACTATTATTTTCATGGAAATTAAGGTCTATATTACCGTGTAAAAATAGTGAATTAATACCCAAAATTGTAAATAGAGAAAAATATGTTAAGTTTCTGGATAAAAGACAAAAAGAATGTTCAAAGTATCATAACAAAAAAGGTGTTAAAAATCTTCAATTATTATCAAACTGAGCCAGGTTCAATGTGGTCCACAGGAATTATTTTGAACAGAATAAGAGATAGATTTATAAAGCTTCACAAAACAAGAGAACCATTCTCCACTTCCTGGAAAGGAAGGAAGGAAGGAAGGAAGCTCTTCCCTGAATTCATCAATGCTTTCAATGGAAGGGAGGGTTAGAATTGGTATATAGGTGTGTACCTCACAATTTTTAAAGATTTTTTTATTCCATCTGAAAATTTTTGTTCAACATTGATGAAAAAAAAATTAACAAACTAGTATTGTTATAATCTGTCTTGTGTAACTAATTTATATATTTACAATGTATATTTTTAATAAAACAATTGTAAGAGTTGTGGTGGCATTATTTATTAATTCATTTCATTCATGATATGTAAGATAACTAATTCAGGAAGCATTTTCTAAAGAAAAATGTGTATAATACAGGGTTTTATAAAAACTGCAAAGAATTATTTTAAAAGTTGTTTTTGAATTGAAAGGTATCTCATCTGATTAATCGTTTTAATAGCAACACTCTCAGTTGCAGAAGAGGTTGAGAAGCTGAAAAAAAAATAGTAAATATTAATTTGGATCTATTAGAAAATTATAAATAAATCACCAATAAAATAATATGTATTGATTACAATTTTAATAAGTTCTGGTGATAGGGATAAGCTGCTTCCAATATAAAACCATTATAATATAAATAACTTTATTGTTTACTGGGATTATCTACATACATATAATTTAAGTAGTATCCCAAAACATAACGACTGGCCACAATTAGGGCAGAGGTTGACACTCAAGTTTATGTTTAAAAAGGAACCTCGTATATTCTAACAAATATCTATTTATAGTCTCTCTCGGCACGTCTACTTAGTTTGTTGTAATAACTCAAGGTGATGTTTACTAATCAATTAATAATTAAGCCTTTGAATTATTATACAAACTATTATACTGAGTGTTGAATATATTATGTTAGAATTCACTTACAGGATGCTACAATTTAGTCAATAATTCGCATATACCTTCATTCAGAGAATATAATGTATTCGCTCTTCTTTTCTGAGCTGTGGTGGTGCTTGCTGCACAATTTTCTTTTGTTGTGATATCTCAGTATGAAGATTTATTTCACCAAAAAATATAAAACAAAATGGCCTACCTTAAAAAAGTGATCCAGATTATCAGAATTTTACATTAGCCTTTCATATTGTAGTGACAAGATTCTAGAAGCCAACATGTAGGTAATTGCTATTGTAACCTGAAAATTATATTAGATAATAAATAATATTGAATTTTGATAAAATATTTTAGAACAAATAATAATTGACCACTTCATATTTTTTCCTTGATACTATTGCTATATATACTTAAATTTTAAATGCTAGTATAGTTCCATGATTTCTAACTAATTAAGTGTGTGGTATAAACATACGAATAAAACTGTTAACTATTCCATACATACCTTTCTAGTACAAGAAATAATTCCATATTGTTTAAAATAATAATTTCTCAGTTATAGTAAAATCGCAATCGGTGCGGAGTAATAAATCGAAAATTTATGGGACTACCTGCTGTAATGAATGTTGTGAAAACAAGAAATTTATTTGTGCCGACAGATATTGTAGAAAGATAACAATGACCGAATCTTATCTTAATATTTTCTAGGGGTATAATGACCTGTTCCGACAGTTTTATTACCCCGCACCGATCGCGATTCCACAGTGACGTACTGTTAACATACAAATAAAAGTTTTATATGTAACTGAAATAAGTCGAAGTTCGTTAGCACACAATAACCATCAATAACTAAACCTAACCCATAGCCAAATAAAAAGAAGAATATTTGATAGACTTCATTTGACATATACTAGATTCTCATACTATTTCAAGGGCTTGGCAACATGGTCCAGATATGACAGACGTCATGCACAACGGTTTTTATACTGAACAGGCTATATATACTATTTTATTCTAGATAACTATTCTAGCATTTATCTTTGAATACTACTCAGGCGATTATTTTTGGAGCACTAGTTTATTGTCAAGACTCGCATCTAAGCAAAATGCAAAAAATTGAAGACTTGCCAGAATTGATTGAAAAAATGCGATATGAGTCCTTCATTGAAGCAACCACCAAAAACAGTGCGGTAAAATTGTCATCCCTCGTTCCCATAGTGAATGCTCTCAACGAGTGTAGTGAATTACGAAGGATGACCTTTAAAATAAGGCTTTATTCTAAAGAGATCAACTAACATAAAACTATTGACAACTTTGTAACATAACTGACAATGTCATGAATCCTATCTAAATGGTAATATCATGACATTCTTCCCGCCTTCTTATTTCTCGAGGAAGTCTTCTAAATATTGAGGACGCCTTCGTGTCCTAACTGGCCTATCGATATTCAGTACTGCGTCTTGATTGTGTTGGTTTTGAATGGAGTGGTCTTGAATGAGATGGTCTTGATTTTCTTGAATGCTTTGGTCTTGACTTTCTTGAATGCTTTGGTCTTGATTTTGACTGACAGAATTTTCATCGCAATAAGTTAATGATGTGTCTCCTCGATGAGCTAAATGCCTAGTGGAAACTGTCTTTTCTTCTCCATTTTCCAATCGGATATGGGCGTATTCCGAGTTGGCTTCTAGGAGTTGGACTTCGTATTTATTCAAACGGACGAATCTCTTTAATAGCACTGGTCCTGGTGCAGCTAGCTATGTAGGAATCGATGATCCATAAGTTGAGCGCCTCACATAGTTAAACATGCCTTCGTGTGGGGTCGAGTTGATAGCAGTGCATAAAAGAGATCTAATAGAGTGAAGAGAATCCACTAGAACCTGCTCCCACTGGTTGATTTTCAAATTTTGAGATTTTAAAGCTAACTGGATGGTTTGCCATATAATTCCATTAAATCGTTCGCACTGACCATTACCCTGAGGATTATAGGGAGTCGTGCGACTTGAAGCAATACCGTGAGACTCTAAAAATGACTTAAGTTCACGAGACATAAAAGAGGTACCTTGGTCAGAATGAACATATGCCGGAGTGCCAAATATAGAAAATATTTGACGCAAACATTGGATAACTGTAGAGGATGATATGTCGGAACATGGAAATGCGAATGGGAATCTGGAAAATTCATCAACAACGGTTAGTTAGTACTTATTTCTTGAAGATGAAGGCAAAGGACCTTTATAATCCAAATTAAGACGTTCAAATGGTGAGATGGCTTTGATTGGCGTTGTTATACATAAATGCCACTGACTTCTGATCCGTAATGAGCTAAAAATGTCTGCCAATTAAAAAATGTCGCCCCTTTTTCAGTGCTTCTACTATTGCGTACGCTTCTTTTTCAACTGACGAATGCTTTTGTTCCTGAGAGGACAAGTTCTTGAGAAAAATGAGACTGGTCTTCCTGAATGGGATAATTGAGCAGCTATTGCAAACTCCGAGGCATCGGTTTCAACAGTTAACACAGCGTCGTCATCAATTGAAGAAATCGAAGAGATGGCTATATCTTGTTTGAGCTGTCTAAATGCCGAAATTGCTTTCTCAGACAATGGAAAACTTGTGCTGTGTGCTAGCGGCTGAATTTTTTCGGAAAATTTAGGAACCCATTTAGAGTAGTGTGCAAACATTCTTCGAAGAGAAGCTGGAGTATCAGGTACTGGTAAATTCAGCAAACAGAGGCTTAAGTCGTTCTGGGTCCGGCTTCATAGTTTTGTTGCATATTAAATACCCAAGAATGCAAATCGATTGGAGGGAAAATCTTGATTTTGTTTCATTAATTGTTAAACGGTACTTCTTAATGACATCTAAAAATTTTTGTAAATTTTGATCATGTTCTTCTTGTGAGTTACCGCAAACAGTAACGTCATCCAGATAAGTATAGACGCTTTTAAGATTTTCTTTCTTTATGATGCTGACGACGGTTCGTTGGAAACAAGCGACTCCATTGGTAACACCAAACGGAATTCGAGTAAATTGGTACAAGTTTCCACAAGCTTCAAATGCAGTGTAGATCTTTTCTTCATCTTCAATTGGAATTTGGTACTAGGCACTACGGAGATCAATTGTACTAAAAACGGAATATTTCGAAATTTGGTTTACAATGTCTTCTATCCGTGGCAATGGGTATGCATCCAATAATGTATATTTATTTATGGTTTGAGAATAGTCAATACACAAACGTTTCTTGTGGTTTTCACTTGAAGTTACCAGAGGTTGAGCTCGCCAGGGGGAGATACTGGGTTCTATGATCTTTTCTTTTAGAAGATGTTTGATTTCTTGTTCAATAAAGTTGAGGTCTGAAGTCGTAAATCGACGTGATTTTATTGCGATTGGTTTGCAATTAAACGTTAAATTTGAAAATAAACTGAATGGTTCAACATTTGCTACTGCTAAATTGCATATTGATAGGGTAGATTTGTCACCTCCAAAGAGAATTTCAAGTTGCTTCAGAATATCATGACCAATGATTGCTCCAGTGCAGAGTTCATCAAGGACTAAAAGCTTTACATTTGAATAAATGTTATCCAAAATTTGTAGGCGTACAATACAATATCCAAGAACTTGCGACGTGAGAGATGTTGAAGCCATTTTAACATTAATTCTTGATGGAATGACACAAATATTTCTACTGGCAACAATTTTACTTAGCTATCAGAACTCCCTGTATCGACTAGTGCATCTGTGATTATGTTGTTCATTTTAATTTGAATAATAGATTTGGATAAACAACTAGGAGAAACAGCAGAAATCGTAGTCAGAATAGTAGCAGATGTTTTCTGAGATCTTCTGGTCTTACTTGATCTACACACAGTTGAAAAATGACCTCTTTTATTGCAGGAATGGCAAATTGCATTTTTAGCAGGACAGTGTTCGCGCAGGTGTCTATCTCTGCCACAAAAAAAACATTTCTGAAAAGATGCAGCAGCTGGTCTGGTTGATGAATTTTCAGAATCTTGTGACGGTTCTGCGTTTTGTAAAACCGCAACACTTGAATCAAAAGTTGATGAATATGATTCAGCATGTTGCTTGGCTATTTCTAACGCTCTTGCAGTATCAAACGCTTGAGTTGAGCTTAAAGAAGAGTGCTCTAGAAGCCGCTGTCTAATTTGTAGTGAACTTAAACCACTGCTAAACGAGTCTTGAATGAAATCATCTCTATTCTGTTCGGCTGTAACAGCTTTAAAGTTGCAGTATTTGCTCATTTGCTTCAAAATTTGTAAATATTGGTCAATTGACTCACCTACTAACTGTCTTCTTGATGAGAGAGAATGTCGAGAAAATATTTTATTTTTGGGCTTTACGTAGAGGCTTTCAAGGATTTTTATGGCATCTTCATACGTTGTACTCTCACTAATGGACTCAAAAACGACTGGACTCACGTAGTTTATTAGTAGATTCAGCTTCTTCTTATTGTCCTCCGCAGCTGCCGCTTCCAGAAAATTCACGAACGATCTGTACCAATGATTCCAAAGTTGACCTGCGTTTTTAAGTGTAACATCTATATCTAATCGATTGGGGCGAAGAATTACGAAGGATCACCTTTAAAATAAGGCTTTATTCTACAGAGAACAACTAACATAAAATTATTGACAACTTTGTAACATAACTGACAATGTCATGAATCTTATCAAAATGGTAATATCATGACAACGAGCATATTAAAAGTATTGACGTTACAATCACGCTTCAGATCAAGAAAATAAGTTGTCATGTGGTTGTCATTCAATAAAAACAGTATACATTGAATAATTCTTGCTGGAATATTGTAAGTAGATTATTCCCACTATAATAATTGGCTAGAACGTATATTTATACGAAATACTGAAATTGAAAATATCCATTGGTTTCGAGAAACGTCAAAAAATAATCAGTAGTAATACTATACGTACTGCATAATTACAAAGAGTGTCAGTTTGACAGTCTCTATAATTATTCCGTCAAACTGATACGATTCAAGGCCATTCTATAAACTTGCACCTCTATAGGTTTGTCTTTTCTGTGCTATGAGTTTCTGACATTGACAATTTAAAATGAAATTTATCGTATTTAATTAAAATTTCTTGTAATGAATACCATTCTTATAATATTCATATATGCATTTTTTGCTATCTCATGCAACTGTATAGAAGTATTACCTTGTCCAGTATCAAAGGATGTGGATCAGTTTGGAAACAATACGAAAGATGACAACACGACTAGCTGTATAAGTGAAACTGAAAAACTAGAATGTCCTACCGAAATTCCCGATATATGTAATAACTTGGATTCCTTTATCAACTGCCCAGGTTTCGATATTATGCCTCCACCACACGAAGCTATTTACAGCTCTATATCACAAGAAATTCAACCTCAGATACAATGTAGCAAGTGCGACTTGAGGCTGAATTTTGTTAATACTGCTGTACTTTTAGAGTGTTTTCAATGTTACGATATACCTCGTAATAAACCTCAAAAAGGAAAATAAAAGTTTATTGATAAATAATAAACCAGACATTATTAATAAAAACCCATAACAATTATTCTAACTTTTTAAATGTTTGTATTATGTTAATCCTGTGTTTATTTTTATTTCCCATCGTTGTTGTTCGTGTGGGAGCTAATTTCAAGGAAACGCAAATTAAATTCAATTTGAAAAATGAAGTGGAAAATTTTAATTTCTTTTTCTTGCCTTGGGCGATGGGCATACTTTTAATGCGTAATATAATATGTTAGATCTGAAGCTCTAGAGGGTATTCAATTTTTTACTCACATGATCATGTTTTTTTACGTGGGAAAATACTTTAAATGTAATATGATGTTCTCATTATCATTTAAAAACACATCATCTTTGATCGGAATTCATTTCCGACCAGTCAGACTTGTCTTAACCGTTTGTTTATGACATCGACATGTAAGGAAGGTAAATCTCGAACATTAAGTAATTCAAGTCGGGTAAGAAGAAGAACTGCATTTCACGCTCAACTTCTGAACATCCTGTGGAAAAATTCAATAACGGAATGCTGTTTATTTGTACGACTCTTCTGAACAATTCCTTTTTCGATTTATCCCAATATCTGTATTATCGGACGAAAAATACAGGTTTGAGAGAAATAGTGCTTTATTGACAGCAAACATTAATATGTGCAGCAGCAGTATTATTATTTCTCTTATTGAAATCGAGTATTTCCTCCACGAGCCTGAATAACAGTTTTTATCATTTCAGGCACAGATTAGATTAAAGTAGCAACCGCGTCTTGGGGTATCTGCTGCCACTTGTTTGTCAATGCTTATGCTAACGCAAACAGAGCTGGAAACTTGCTGTAGTTCTGTCCAGCTTTTCCTCCTAATGTTTCTCACATATACTCAATAAGCTTGAGATCCGGACTTCTCGAGGGCCAGTCCAATACTTGAACGTTAACATCCTTCAAATATTGCCTCGTTATTTGCGCTATGTGCGAACGCACATTGTCATGCATTAACAGAAAATATTGTCCTAAAAATGACATGTAAGGTACCACATGTTTTTCTAAGTATTATCTAATGTATCTATCAGCGTTAATACCCCCTTGTAGTATAGCGAAGTCTGTACGGACTTCTAAAGAAATTCCGCCCCATACCTCTAATTGGAACTCTAGGAGAGAAAGAACATTGAGACTATCGTTCTTCGGGCCTCATCCACACTTTTTGACGTCAGCCAGGTAAATCTCTTGTTTAACGCGATGTTCACGTAAAGAGTTCGAGCATGTTCCAGGCGCTTTCGTCGATGACTTGCATCTAATGGAGGTATTAAATTCTAATCTCTCTCTCAACCTTCTGCATTCAATCTTAGCTAAAAGCGGATCAGAGTCAGTTCGCTATCGAAGAATCTGAAGACGAAGAAATCGATCACCATCGGCGCCTCATTTATTTATTCATTTATTTGGGTTGTGTTCATCAGCCCAGGCATTTGAACTAAATCTTTGTACCATTTCTCATTTACTTCCATTCCAGAAGCTTCGTGTCTTCTATAAAGGCCACTAGTTTGTCTGGAGGGATCTCCAGTAGTTGTGATGGTTGTATTAATTCCTATACAAAGTGCTTCCATCTAAGTACTTGCAGGTTCTCGCAGAAGCAGAGTATGTGAGTAGGTGTTTCATCATCAAGTTCACATTTTCTGCACATAGGTTCACTAACTTTGCTTATTTTGTACAGATGTTTCCTCAGGGTGCAGTGTCCAGTTACCTGGTCGGTAACTGTCTTCAAATGTCTCTTGCCCAGTTTCAGTAGCCTGATTGAGAGTTCCTTGTCTACCTTGTTCAGTAAACTCTTTGTATGGAGGTGCCCTTGTGTCAACCACCATTTGAATTGGTGTTCCGTATCTAGCCAGTTCCCGACTTTCCCCTTTATGCAATCTTTTGTGATTCCGGTTCCGGAGCTATGAAGTCTGCTTTAGAGCCTTCTTCAGCTAATTGGTCCGCCATTTCATTACCTTTTTTTTGGAGGGGAAAATGCACTTACTCACACCCTGCGAGCCATTAGACAGGGTAGTGTGGGACTAAAGATTTCTACTACCCACTAAAAATCCCTTTGCGTCCTAGTAGAGACTGGTACTACCATCCCTGGTTTATGTCAGCCCCTCTACCAGTGGACTCACTTTCTGTTTTTTTGTCTTTCTTCTTCCTCCTTATTTTTTCCTACCTTCCTCATCCATTGGTGCATTCTCTCATATTTTTCTTTGCTCACAACCATAATATTTATAATGTTGTCTGAATTTATCTCAAGTTGTAGTTCCGTTTCCATTTCAGTTTTATCTCTATGAAACCTTGGACAGTCGAAAAACGTGTGTTCCGGAGTGTCTATCTTCCTGAAGTAGATGCATTCGTCATCATCGGTTTTCTTTATTCTTTTAGTATATGTTCTGAAAGCCCCGTGCCCTGATAAGAACTGTGTTAGGAAGTAGTCAATTTTCCTATAGCTGCAAGATATCCAAGGACCTATTTGTGGAATAATCCTTTTGGTCCATTGAGCCTTTTCCGTTAGCTCACTCTATTGGGCTTGCCATATGTACTTTAACATCTCCCTACGAGATTCTTTCCTGGTTTCCGGGTATTCAAAGCTGTATTTGGTTTCCCAGATGAGCAGGTCAATAGGCGGGATCCCAGTAATTACCGTCAGGGCTTCTGCCGAGATTGTGCGATATGCACTGACCACTCTTATCAAGGCCCTACGTTGACTTCTTATCAAGAGGTTCCAGTATCGTGCAATCCTGGTGCATCCTCCCCTGAACTGGGCTCCATACGTCAGTATGGATTGCGCCACCCCGTATAACAGCTGCCTTTTTACGCTACTGGGTCCACCGGGGTTCGGTATAAGCCTTGATGATGATGATGATATCGGACAACATGGCCCCTGACGAAGCAGTTACCAAAGAATTAGACCGCCTGAAAAAGTCTGATTTATTGGAAATTATATTATCAAAAAAGGTGGCTGATACAATAAAAATCAGTGATAGTGTGAAATTATTGGATAGTGAAGAGAACAGTGGAATTCGTGAAGTAATCGAAAATTAAAGTCATTTGAGGTTAGAAATAACTCAACTTCAGTGTGATTTAAAATATGCAAAGTTAGAAGTTGAATATCCAAAACGGTCAAATACAGAGCTGTAAGTGGAAATGAACAGCAAAAATTAATGATTTCCCTTTTACAACAGTAAGAGGGCAATGAAAACAGTACAGATGTTGTCAAATGTACGAAATCTCTTAAAAATCAAGCTGAGCGTAATTTAAAATTTGTTAATGGAGATGTTGCCAAACCTCGTTTTGCAGATACTGCTGTCAAGAATTTTGAAAGTAACGATAACAAAACTAAGCCTCAAACTCACTCAACGACTGAAAGAAGCAAATCAACATCAAGTTATTCCTCCTCATCTAAGGTTGATCGTAAAGAACTAGTGCAAGCTCAACAAAATGCTATGTCTTCTATAGTGAATTCAAACCAAGACAATTCGCCAAACAATTAGTCCTGGCAAACCGTATTACGCAAGAATAGTAAGAGAAGACAATTAATTGTGGGCACAAACACAGAAGGAGTCGCTGGTACCATCAAGGGAGTGCCTAAATTTGTGGACTTATACGTTTATCGAATTGATGTCACAACGAACACCAATGTCACTACATTGGAAGATTTATTAAAACATTTTCCTGAAGTAATCTGTGAAAGCATTTCATCACGTTATCCAAATCTGTATTCCTCATTTAAAGTAATAAATTATCAAGAAAACTTTAACAAGGCTATGGAAGCAAATATCTGGCCAAAAAATGCCTGTGTCAATAATTTTTTATACCTTCGGAAGCCAGTCCAGCCTCCAAAATAGATTTTAATCCGAAGTTAATGCTACTAAATATGCATAGCCTGAACGAAAACAAAATTTGTGACTTAATATTAGACATTAATAAATACAAAAGCATCGACATAATTTGTTTGACAGAGTTATGGGAAACTAGTGACTCTGTAGAGCAAATTCATATTGAGGGTTTTAATTTAGCTAGTAGTTGTTGTCGTGATGCCAATATTAAGGGTGGTGATGTTGGAATTTGGGTAAGAAAGGGTATAACTTTTAAAAATAATTTTAATTTAAATGAGTTTTGTATCGCTAAAGATGCTGAGTTTTGTTGCTTTTCTTTTAAGGACGAAAATAAAACTGAATTTTTTGTAATAAATTGTTACCGGTCACCCTCAGGTAATGTTTACATTTTTTTGGAAAATCTTGAGAATATTTTAAATGATTATTTTGAACCTAATGTTTCTTTAATTATTTGTGGTGCCTTCAATATTGATACTAGAACAAAAAATAGTGATCACAGTAAACTTTTAAATGTGTTGTCACCTTTTAATATACACAATAATATTGTCAAGTGGCCGACTAGGGTCTCGAATACCAGCAGTACAACTATTGATAATGTATTTGTCAGCTTTCAGAGTATTCCTTTAGCTTGTGTCTTTGACAACACTGTATCGGATCACCGTACAGTATTTGTGGAAGTCGTTTATGGATCAGTTGCCTTACCAAGTCTTTGCTATAAGAGAGTTTTTGCTGAGAGTGCGATAGGTCATTTTGTCGATAGTCTTATTCTTGAGAACTGGAATACTATATATGGAGTTCTAGATACCAATCTAGCATTTGATAGAATTTACTGTTTGGACCCTTACTTTGTGGACTCTACTCATATTGATGTTATAAATGAAACTAACTGTTTCTAATTAATTCCAGTGGAATTAATTAGAAACAGTTAGTTTCATTTATAACATTAGCATTTGATAATTTTATGAATATTTCTATGCATTATTTTAATATTCATTTTCCATTGTTGAAAAAGAACAATGTTCTAGCAATAACTTAAAAAATCTGCATGCATTATCTAGACAATTTCCGCAACTACGTCCATACTATAATATACAAAAAAAAAGAACATGTAAAACTTCTACAAACAACTAGGAAAATACATTATCAAACCATAATTTCAAGTTCGGATAATCCAACAAAAAGTGCATGGAAACTAATAAATGATTTTACTACAAATAATGAGCGTAAAAAAGTTATTTCACTGTACAATAACGAAAATGTAATAATGGATAATCCTACTCACGTAGGTAATATGTTTAACACATTTTTTAACAATGTGCCTCGGGAAATGGTATCGAAAATTTCACGTACCGGCGCGATTGGAGAACCTCAATTTTAACTTAAATTAATCAAAAATACCCAATAATACCTTTCGCTTGTATCCTTTTAATCAGGAAGAATTATATGAACTCTTAGATGACAAACTAAAAAATAAAACATCTTGTGGTTTCGATGAGGTACCAGCATTCTTAATTAAAAAAAATATTGCCATTTATAATATCCCCACTGACATATATTGTCAATCTTTCCTTTTCGAATGGAACTTTTCCGGATTTGATCAAAACTGGAAAAATAATTCCAATATTTAAGAAAGGTGATTCTAAACAGGTTAGAAATTACCGCCCTATAACTATTCCTTCTATATTTTCAAAAATTTTTGAGTATAGCTATTTGAAAAGGCTTGATGCATACCTACAGCTAAATAATACGATTGTGCAAAACCAACACGGTTTTCAAACTGTAAAATCAACTAACACCGCAGTACATTCTTTCCATTAAGAACTTACAAATATGTTAGATTCGGGTGAGTGTCCTGTTAGGATCTTTTGTGATCTCAGCAGGGCATTTGACTGTGTCGATCATAACATCTTAACTATGAAATTATATAATTTGGGAATCCAAAATCACTCACTAAATTGGATCTCATCTTACTTAAATGCACGTCAACAATACGCGAGCTTCCAAAAAATAACAAAAAACAGTATTGAAACCTGTACATCAGATTATTTATCTTCAACAGTAGGTGTGCCCCAAGGATCAATTATGGGTCCAATTCTGTTTTTAATTTATATAAATGACATTGTGTCAGTTAACTTATCAACTCACTTTACATTATATGCTGATGACACCTCGTTGTTGGTTTATGATAAATGTCAATCAGTAGTTGAAGATAATTGTAATAGTCTCTTGGCGGGTCTTTATAATTGGTTTTGCATAAATTCACTATATCTTAATGCAGAAAAAACTCAAGCAATACAATTTCATCATAGACAAAAACAACTGCAGTTAGTTGATCTAAAAATTAAGAATGAATCGATAAAGTTTGTCTCTTATGTCAAATTTCTAGGCTTGCTATGACGAATGTCTTAATTGGAGTAAACAATGTGAGGCCATTATTTCAAAGTTAAATTCCACTAAAATTGAATTTACTGTTTGGACCCTTACTTTGTGGAATCGACTCATATTAATGTTATAAATGAAACTAACTGTTTCTAATTAATTCCACTATTCAATTAAAAAACTTATGATAATTATTAAAGGATATTGATAATTATTTCGATATTGACATATCATCGTCAGAATGACAGAAGTTACATTTTATGTGATACCTACTTGATGTTTAATATTTTCGCTAGACCAAATAGTAAGTGACCTATCTTGTGATTGACTTAATATATATGAATGAAAAAAAAAAGTTTTTTAATTAAATAGTGGAATTAATTAGAAACAGTTAGTTTCATTTATAACATTAAATTCCACTAATTACTTATCTAGAAATCTAAGATCCGTTCATACACAAAAACAAATGATTATGCTGTATTACGCACAAGTGGAATCCCGTCTGAGGTATGGCATATCTTTCTGGGGAATGTCTACCAATTCTAAACACGTCTTTGTGTCTCAAAAAAGAATAATTGTTTGTTTATTTTAGATGTTTGTGTTTTTATATATAACAACATACGTGATTTTAAAACTAACTACTAGATGCATAATATTAATACAAGACGCTGTGATAATCTGTCTTTGACTTTTCCTAAAAGAAATATTACTTTCAAATCCCCTCCTATAATTGGACAAAGACTTTTTAATAAATTACTATTATATATTAAATCAAGTAAAACAATAAAATCATTAAAAATTTTACTCAAAACGTTTTCAGTAGATATGTGTTTTTATTCAGTCGATCAGTTTTTAAATTTGTAAGAACTTTGTGTATATTATCCTATATTTTTTACTATACGTTATTTTCACTTTACTTTTAGGCTGTACTAATTAGTTACTCAGATTAGTTTTTAAGAAAACTTTTGACGAATTTTATACAAATTTTGTTTGTCATTCAAAAAATAAAGAATTTTATTTTTATTTTATTTTATTTTATCATCTACTTTTTCGACGGTTCGCTTGACGTGCTCCCCAAAATTTCCTTGATGGTCTATGGTCTATGTAGATACCGAAGTATTTCACATAAGTGGACGGGGTTATACTCTGCATGCCTACCTGTTATTTTATTAACCTCCTTATCTTCTCCTACTTTGTACCTTTTAAGAGGACTGCTTCCGTTTTATGTGTCGCAAGTTCTAGGTTTTTCTCTTGTAGCCATTTTTGCACTTGGATTATGCTGTAGTTTCCGCTCATCATTAGATGCTTTTCTGTATCCGCCTTTATTATCAGGGCCAGGTCATCAGCAAAAGCCACACTTTTGCACCCTACTGCTAGTTGCTATTCTAGAATTCCGTCATACAGAACATTCCAGAGGGTTGGTCCAAGGACCGACCCTTGTGGAACTCCTGCACCCAATTCAAACTCCATGATTCTTCCTATCTTAACTTTACGATCCGATAGGTAGTCTTCAATAGTCGCAGTCAGGTATGCGGGAACCATTTTCTTCTTGAGGCTCTTTATTATTTCATGCCATGCCGCGGTATTAAAGACATTTTTCATGTCCAGGATAATCATTGCTATCCAAGCATATCCCGATCCCCCTACTTGTTCCATGACCCATTTAACTGCCATCAGGGTTGACTTTCCTTTCCTGAAGCCGAATTGGCGATTTGACAGTCCTGTGTCGCCTAAAGCCTTTTCTAATCTCATTTTGAGTAGTCCTTCATACACTTTTCCCAGTACATCTAACAGGCAAATTGGTCGGAACGAGCTGGGTTCGTCTATCGGCTTCCCCTGTTTTGGTATCAGCACTAGTTGGGCTACTTTCCATGTACCAGGGAATTCTTGTCGTGCCAGTAGGTTGTTCATCATTTCCAAAATCATTTCTGGCTTATTTCGAATCACCATCCTCACTATTTCTGGGGGAATGCCGTCTGGTCCTCCTTCCTTCCTGGGTTTTATTTTTTCTGCCATTTCCCCTAGTTCCTGTAAGGTGAACGGCGTTATGTCTGCGACCTTTCGTTCTTATGGCATAGTGTTTTTACGGATGTAAATAGGTATTTGGCGATGGAGTCCTTCATTTCTGGGGACAGATCGTACGGCAACGCCGATTTTAATTGCCCCATCACGATAGCGTATCCTTGTCCCCATATGTCTTCTTCCAGTTCACTACATATCCTGTTCCAGTATTCTCGTTTCGCTTTATTCATAAGGCGCCTCAGCTCATTTTTTTGGAGTTTCAGAACCCCTAACAACTCTTCGTGATTGTGGTCTCCTCTTTTCCTAGTTAACAGTCTTCTGGTTTTAGTGCATTCATCTTTCTGGTCTTTTATCTCAGCTGTCCACCAGTATGGAATAATTCTATTAGAATTTCGGTTTTCAAGTTTGATTTTTTCCATTCTTTCCTTAATTTTCTTGGTAAGTTGTTCAGATGAGTTACATTCAGATAGTTGAAGAATTACTTCCAGTAGTTTCCTTGGTCATATACTGAAGGTGCGTTTTACTGTTTCGATTGCTCTTATTCGATGGACCGATGTTTATTTCGAAATATATATATTTATGGTGGGTGAAAACTTTTTTGTCCATGACTCTCCAGTTTTTTACAATTCTGCTTGCACTTCTGGAGCAGCAGGTAACGTCAATGTGCGACTGCGATCCCCGAACGAAGGTAGGCTCTCCTGTACGTACTGTCACCATATTGACACTAGCCATCCAGTCGTTCCATATGTGACCCATCTGGTCTGTCATTGGAGAGCCCCAAGATACCGACTTTGTATTTATATCTCCTGCTATTACTACTTTGTTGCTACTTGAATGTATGGCTTGATTCATTATTGAGTTCACTCTGTTTTCGTATTCTGTTATGTTTATAATAGGTGAGATACAGCAGGTGATAATACAGACTTGCCCTCAGTCAGTTACAATGTAGCCCTTTCCGCTGTCAACGCTTAGGACTCCACATCGCATCCTGATGTAAACTGCCAATGTTTTGACGCTATCTGTTACCCATCCCTGCTTATGTGTTAAATATAGTATAACATTTGGTTCTGATACCAGCATTAGATCAATGTTTTCCCTACACATAATCTGGTACGCGATGTCATGCGCTGCTCGTGATCGTGAACATTTATTTGGAGAATTCTCATATTTTCTTCTCCTTTTTTTAAATTAAATTAATTATTTTGGGCTCTATTTACAGTTTGCCTAAACGTTGGGCACCTGGAACTCGCATTTCGATGTCCTTCCTTCTTTCAGGTCCAGCAGTATTCCACATCTGCTTTACACTCGATTGCTTTGTGACCTTCCTTAGTGCAAAGCCAACTTTGAAAAATTAATGTTTTACTTTTTTGTTGTCAATAAAGGATTATTGCGTTATTTACTTTAAACCTGTGTTTTTTCTATAATAAAGCAAAATCGGGATTATTCTAAAAACAAATTTTTCAGAAAAGATGGGAATTAAATACGTCGTACAAATAAGCAGCATGCAGTTATTGAATTTTTACACAGGATGTTCATAAGCTAAACGTGAAATGTATTTTTTTGTGCTACCCTGTATATCACCACACCCAGTAGATCGTTATGGGATAATGATAAAAATGGAAATTTCTACAACTTGACAAAAAATCATTGAAATTCATGCAAAACTTAAGAAAAAAAAATTAAATTGAATTGAACATAATTTTGCCGGTTCGGTTAATTTTGCAGTGCAGTGTATCTGTGAAACCGGAAATACATTATATTTCTTTTGAGAAATTTGTTATTTGATGATCATTATGTAATATTTATTGAAAGATTTCACGAAGTGAGGATAGAAATAATTAGTTTGTTATTAATAATTGTTTGCTGGCATCTTAAGTTTATCATTAGAAATCCCCAGACCGCACCCTACAAAACAGCATTTGAAAAATTGATGGATCGTTCCAATCGCATTGGTATAATAAACTACGAAAAAAAAGAAGTGGCAAAAACTGCCTTCACTGATGAAAATAAAATTGTAGAGGATCGCATAAAAGTGTGAGAAATATTTCTCAGTAGCAAGATATTAGTCATGGCACGGTTCAAAGAATCGTTAAAAAAAATGAAATTTATCTCTATCATATTCAACATCATCAAGAGTTATTTTACCGTGATCTTCGAAGGAAAATACCGTTTTGCGAATGGGATGAATCTCATGTTTTTTTTTATATTGTGCTTTTTGCAGATGAACCGACTTCACACAAAAATGGATATTGTAATGTTTTTTTGTTATTTATTTAAATAGTTTTTACTTATGGGATAAAATTATACACACTAAGGCTAGTTACTATCTATTGATTTATTTATTAAACTTAATTTATATACACACTATACTCAATGTTTACTAATCTATTTAGGTACACTCGGTATAATAGTTCTAATTTATTTTTACCACTTGAATATTACACTATTCATCGATACTATTTCATTCACTGTCCGATTACTAAGAACTGTCTGTGAACTAACTAACTGCCTTCGTTTCACTAATTGTTAACTCACTCAAAAACCCGCGTATATATAGTCTTAATCAACTCTCGAAAATTCTAGTTTTCTACGCTCGTCGTATGCGTAAACAAAACCTTATTCCAGAATGTTCTCGAAAGGAGCGCAGCCACCAAAATTTTCAGTCGAGAGACAGGGCCGGTTTTGAGTTGGTTATTTCGCAACAATATGATAATTGGGAATCAACATTACTTTTATTATTAGGCAACTTTTGAGCTGGATTTATAAACTCTGCGGTTCATGCATTTATAAACCGTTGATGTCGAGTTGTTCGTCGTTGTTCCCAATCTACCAAATTTCATATCCTGTTATTCGTGATTCGTAGCTCAGCCAATGAAAATTGGGGTTAGTGCCGCCTGACTTGGTATCCGCCAATCATGCCACACTCCACATATTTCAATAATAGATCTATTGTTGAAGAACTAATTTCTATTTTACTTCCTTCATAACCTGATACATAAACAAAAAACAATAACAAAATAAAAATAATTATTGAATTAACTCAATAAATAACAAATTGCACAACAAAAATATAACATATCTCTTTTATATTTTGCATATTTATAGATATAGAAAAAACAGTTGATAGCTTTTGAACACTGCTGCCTTTCAAAGTATTCTCCATGAATAGAAATGCATTTTTGCATCATTTGTAACCAATTCTGGAAGCAGATATACCACTTGCTTGTTGATGCATTCACAATAGAGTTTTTGAAGACGTTGACTGCATTTTCTGGGGACTGGAACCTTAGATCACGCAGTTCATTCTTGATTTTTGGAAAAGTAAAAAAGTCGTTAGGACTTAGGTCGGGACTGTATGGAGGATAGTTCAACAATTTGATATTTTTCGAGCTATGTGGATCTTGCATTGTCTTGAGGATTGGTTCTTCGGAACTCAGCAATCACTTCCGGCAAACAAATCGATATGTACCAATTAGTAGTTACAGTTATTTAATCTTGAAGAGGAATTGTTGATACATGACCTGCTTTTGAGACAAATGTCGCCACCATCTTTTTGGAAACACTTCGAGAACGGATAACTTTCGTCGGTGTCATCTTGGAACACCCAAACAGCCGTCTGACGTTTATTTTCGGGTTCATAAGGGTTAATCCACGATTCATCACCACTGACATTACTGTATATATTTTTTAAGTTTTCTGCGTTAAACCAGATTAGAGTTTTTTGACACCAATTGACTATAATTGCTTTCTGTTCTTCCGGCAACAGACGCGGTGGCATTTTGAAATTCTCAATGATGCTCCAATGTCACGATATGTGACTTGTCGATCTTCTTGAATCAGCTTATGTACAGCATCGACATTTTCCTGAGTGACTGCCGTTGTTGGTGGACCTGTTCTTGGATCATCGCTAAGATTAATCCGTCCACGTTTTAATTCTCCATACCAACGAGAATATGTCAACTGATGTGGTGCTTCATTGCCGAAAACAGAAACCAACTCGGCGAGGCATTCTTGTTGTGACAAGTGTCTTCGAAAACTGTAAAACAATATTGCGCGAAAGTTTTATCGGCCTAACTCCTTTTTTCGACTGAGTCATCAACTTTAAAAATTCAGTTTAGATACAGCTTTAACCAAAGCGGTCTGAAACTTTGGCGTTAAGTTAACTGAACATGGCAGTTAAGTTTGACATTCGATATTTGTTGACAGGCTCCAACTACGTTATTATATGCAACACTTGAAAGAAATCCTACGTATTACTCGACCGGTTTCGGGAATAATATTTGCATCGTCAGGAGTGAATTGTTATTATTACGTAGAAAGGGTTGAAACATTCATCATCAACATCATTATGGCCGTTCAATTCCGAGGGATTATGGCTAGCTCAATAGAGCTGTGTTAAATCCTATTGACGAGGTGGATGACTCCTCTTATATCAGTGCGACTATAATCTTTTATCCGTCCTGGCCTCATTTGTTATAGTTCTCCATTTTCTTATGTCTGCATGCATTTTGTTTTCCAGTCTCTGATTTTCAATGCTTTTATATCTTCCTCTACTTGATCCCACCATCTGCTCCGTGGTCTTCCTCTTATTCTCGTCTTCAATGGAACCCATGCTGTTATTCTCCTTAATATTGCAGTCGGTGCTCTTCTCATAATGTGTCCCATCCACTCGAATCCCCTTGCTTTTATATATCGGCCTATTTTTACTCCACCTGTCTCCTTTTATATTTCTATGTTTCTTTTTAATCTTCTTTCTCCATCTCTTGTTATGTTTGGTCCAAGTATTGTTCTCAATATTTTCCTTACTAGTATTTTTAGATCTTCTCCTTCTGTTGTGTTTATAGTTGTTGTTTCTAGTGCGTAAGTAATGACTAGTCTGTTCAAAGTCTTCCTAAATAACTGAAGCTTGTTTTATTAGACTTTTCTATGTTCTAGTGACGATTATGGGACCGACTGCATAAGTAATTAGCTGAGTCTCGTTCACTATAATATTTTTCTCATTGAAGTTTGTATTCCTTAAAAAGGATTCAAGTACTAGGTTAAACAGTGTTGGAGAAATTGAGTTTCCCTGTTTTACACCTTCATTCATTTTGAATTCTTCTGATATCTCACCTTGGAATTTTACTTTCCCTTTAGTATGTTGTAAGGTCATTTCCACCAATTCACTAAGCTTCTTTGGGATTCCTAGTATTTTTAGTCATCCTATAATCTTGGGTCTTATGATTGAGTCAAATGCATGTGGATCATTATTGTATTCCAGGGATTTCTCAAGGTTTCGCTCGATGGTGTGTATTGCCGTTAGTGTTGATTTTCCTGGTCTAAAACCGTTTTGGTATTCTCCTATGACTTTTGTTTTACCTTTGATTCCAGCCATCCATTGTTATTTAATCGTTGTTTAAAATTGGCTCTTTTTCAACTTTTCGTATGCCCCCTTATTATGTTGTCAAATCTAAAAAACAAAATGATTGAATCCTTTTCAAATGAACACATTGTATATCATCGTTTCTCAAGCGGGGTGTCACGACCCTTGGGGGGGGGGGGGTCGAGTTTGTTTTTGAAGGGGGTCGCAGTCAGTTGAAAACTAAATATAGGTAGGTACAAAAGATTCGTTTATTAAAGGAATGAATTTTAGTGTGAGTGAGATAAGATAGTTGTGGTATGTACTAGTAATGAGAGATATTTCACGAACTGTTACTTTTCCACTGATACGAACAAATTACAGTCAGTTACAGTTCTCTTAAGCAAAACTAAAGCGAAAACGACAATGAATCGAATGAGTGAATCGAAATATTCGAAATCAAACATAATATTGACCTCTTCATCGCTCTCATTCAACGAAAATTCGTCACAAACTATGGAAAAAATTTTCGAACAAAAATATTGAAATTTTTTCGGCTTTTCACGTTTTTCCGGTAAAAAACACTTTTTTTGGGGAGTGGAAAAAGACATTATTGCGATTTACGGCCAAAGTTGAGGTTCAAGAAAAAAAATTTGATCATAATAGTTGTGTATTTTGGGAAAATCTACAACTTTTTCATCTGTGACTTTTTCACATTACCTCAAAATTAGCCCGAAAAATGCAAAAAACTGCATTTTATATTTTTATTTTCAGTTTCTGCAAAAATTGTTCGATTTCGATGAAAATTTGGTAGGAGGTAGCATAGTCACAAACTGAGGGAAAAAATTTCAAATACAAGTTTTGAAATTTTTTCGAATTCTGACGTTTTTCTGGGGGGTGGAAAAGACATTGCGGTTTCCGGCCAAAGTTGAGTTCCTAGAAAAAAAAGTTGATTATAAAAGTTGTAGATCTTGGGAAAATCTACAACTTTTTGATCAGTGACTTTTTCACATAACCTCAAAGTTATCTCGAAAAACGCAAAAAACTGCATTTTTCGTTTTTTATTTTTCGTTAAAAAATGTTGGATTTTGATGAAAATTTGGTAGAAGGTAGTTTTTATAGTCATAAACCATGAAAAAAAGTTTCGAAATAAAATATTGGAACTTTTTCGAGTTATAACGTTTTTTCGGTAAAAAATACCTTTTTTGAGGGGGTGGAAAAAGAGATTATTGCGATTTCCGGTCAAAGTTGAGGTTCAAGAAAAAAAGTTGATGATAAAAGTTGTAGATCTTGGGAAAATCTACAACTTCTTGATCAGTGACTTTTTCACATAACCTCAAAATTAGCTCTATATAAAAACGCAAAAAACTGCATCTTTCGTTTTTTATTTTTAGTTTCGTCAAAAATTGTTCGATTTTGATGAAAACTTCTTAAAGAGTAGCAATGATAGTCACAAACTATGAAAAAAAAATTCAAATTAAAATATTGGAAATTTTTCGTGTTATAACATTTTTTCGGTAAAAAAACACTTTTTTGGGGGGTTGGAAAAAGACATTATTGCGATTTCCTTCATCGCTCTCATTCAAGCTTGGCCTCGCCAGGGTTGCCAGTTCAATTTTTATTTCATCAGAAAATACCTTGTCGAAAATTCAGTAGATTTATTTTATGCTATACAAATTTAAGGAAAGGATAATTAAATAAATCTATGACGTCAAAAAAATATTTGAAAAATTAATCTATTTCCAACAAAATAGTGACGGGGGGGTCGCAAGACTTTTTACTCCACTTTTTGGCATTTTCGTGGGTCGCCACATAAAAATGGTTGAGAAGCAATAGTGTATATTAATACTTATAGTAATCAAGGGATTACATTTCACTTAGCGGAAGCATTTTACAATAATTATTTAATAGGATTACATTGATCTTTCTTGTTTAAGACCTCTTTTTCTTTCCATTCACTTTTCTTTTACGAATATTTCTATCCTTACAAATTTCCGATATCATTGGATCACTACTTTCTATCGGACTGCCATCCATGCATCGCATAGAGTGCGGTACTTAGAATAAGTATATTTGAAGATCTGGTAGTGCCCTGGGAATTGTTGGATTATCTGGATGTTACGATATACCACTATCACAAAGGAGGTTTACAGCTCACCTGGATATGCAGATATCTGCAAGTAAGCTCGTTCCACCTATAACTAGGGTCTTTTTACAATGTTAAATAAACTCTATAATTCATACACTGCCACTGTGTGACTACTACAGAGTTTCATGAACATTTCGATTGAAACTAGAGTTAAGTACTGTGCCATGAGACTCTTATCATTCCTTTGTTGTCTGTAGTTATGAACTTCTCCATTATTTAGTTTAAATTGTTGCTACTACAAGTAAATAATAGATTAGGTTAAAACTTGATTGAATATTTCTAGGTATCCTTACCTTTCTCAAGGTTGGAAATAACCAATTAAGATAGGAGGTATTATAAATTATATACTCACCAATACCTGTAAACATACATTTTTGATTGTCAGACATTTAGTATAAGTTTTGTATTCCCAATTTTCACTTATATAATGTCACGCCCCATGTTGGGTTCGACAATTTGTCATGAGTGTGAATGGTAATGGGGTTTATTAATTTTTTATTTATTAAATTGATGATTGAATTGTGATTTTATTGTATTGTATAGTTGGGCGCCAATATCTATTTTAAAATAAAATAAATATGAAGTATTGAATACAGTTGATGGTGTTTTCATTTCTTTATATAATTCCACATATTAAAATTTTATTAAATTTACCTGACCTTTCTTTCTCAGTACAACCCTGTAACTTACTCTTATAAAGCACAAAACTACCTATCTCAGTCGGATTCGTTAGTTGTGTTTGGAGTCGACGCTCTACGCACTCTTATTAATTATCTCCAAAATGGCTGTTCAATAATAGACAAGTTGTTGAATTAAACGAAGAAATATCATATTTTTTATTAAGAAACAAAATCTAACACAGTGGCAAATTATGTATGATGTATTACCATCCCTTCCAGTAGAAATAATTGCTAAATTCGAGAAATTAGTTTGCAAATGAGAAGTGTTTACAAAAACAATGGTTATCATATAAGTACAAAATCAATGATGAAAATTGCTTATCGACCAACAAGGTAAGTGGAAATTAATTTTAGTAAAGTATTTATTCATAAAGGAAAACTAGAAACTTGTTTAGTCTATAAGCAAAAGGTAAAAATAGATAGATGTGTACAATCTAATAATAATACATAAAAATATAAATACTACAGTAAATAATAAATATGTCAAATCTTCTTTAATTGCTTTTTTAGTTTAAATGCATTTATTGTTTTTGTTTGTCTTTTTTATTATTATTATGGCCTTTAAGTCTCTATCTAGAGTTATTTTTTTAGCTATAGCAAATCTTTTTGGAATATTATTGTTATTATTTAATAATTAACTTTCTTTTTCTTTTATATTGTAGGAAGAAGGAATTAGGTACCTTATTTTTTTGTTAGTTCTTCTTTAGATGCTCATCGTCGTCGTCCATAAACAAATTGGTGAGATTTTTAAAAGAAATCTTGTTGATTTCTCAGCACGTGGGGAATTTTAAATTTACCACACTTTTAAACTTCAACATGTCCTACTGTCAAAAGTCAAGGTAAGTTGACTACCTACTTTATCGATATACTACTTTTTCTTAGACTTTATTGTGCAAGTGAAAAAACTGGAATGAGCCATCCTCATGGAGTTTTTACTTTTATTAATTAAGTACACAAGTCACAGGTCACTATGTTAAATTTTTTAATAAAATTTGTGTCAAAACTGATATACGAGGATGGTCAAAAGTTATTTTGGTATTTTTGATTTTCTTACACACACCTTTTTAACACATACAATTATAATCTACATAAAACATAATATTAAATGTACAAGTCTTACATCTTAAAACCTCTTCTAGACATAGAAATCACACTTTAAAAATTTCTCATTGTCAAAATGATTTCTTTTAAATTTTCGAAAATTAAAGCATTTTGGTTATTCAAAACCTTTTATAACATGTCCTTGCATCCTTTAGTTGCAGTTTATGTGTTTCTTATGTATTTACAAGTGATACTATAGTTTATTTTTTAGGTTCACAACTGGAGTCTTGGTGGATAAGAATTTTCGATTCTAGTGTTGGAGGTAGGACTTCTTAGACTTTGAATTGTTTCAGTAATTCATGAGAAGACTCCAAATGATGTGTTTCCACCCTTTTTTCTCACTATTCTCATCAATTAATATTTTCAAAAAATATGAAAACATAGTTTTGACAATTGTACCTAGTATAAACTGTAAGTTACTTTATAATAAATCATACATAGGTATTTTACTATTATATTATTACATGATAACAATCCTTAATGCTTATATCCATCAATACTTTTTATCAAATTTAGTTGCTGCTAAGTTTTTTAATAGATTTAGAACTTTATTTTGGATGCTGTTGTATTTTCAATCCGTTACAATATATTTACAACTGGAAGAGTCTGGACGAACTTGAGATTGTCGAAGACAAGTGAATATAGATTCTAACACAAAATATAACATCACCCGACTGGGGATTATTCTGTGGATATTCCCATTCTTTTTTTTTCAATTATAGATAAGATAAGTATGAGATATCTATAATACTCAATAAACATTGTTTCTTACTTTTATGGAAAGTAGTTTCTTGAAACAAAAATCCCATCCCTGAGATAGAATTTCCAACAAAACCTACGTCCCGTTAATATCAAGAATAATGAAATTAAGGGCGCAACAAGCCACCTGGGGCCAGATATTTTGTCTCCGTCATTGTAGTAAACGTCACGGAGTAAACAAGAAAGATGAAGACAAAATATGAGTTCTCTCTGTAATCTTTACTCCCTCGGTTAAGAATCCGGTCTCTGAGGTGGTCATTATTGACGGATTGCATCGTTTACTTTAGGACAGTCTTAAAATAAAGTGATCAAAGACTAGTTTGCGTTGCCACGCTCTCTAAGTATTCCTTAAATTAGTTAAGGAGGACTTAATAATAAGTTCCCGATTGCGTCGACTTAGTTTGAAATCGTGGTTGACAGCTGATTTCACCTGAAAAACTTTTCTTTTTCGATAACATTTTCGAAGTTGATTTTGATATCCTCCAAATAATGGACTTCCCGAGATGCTTTACACTCGATCTGAGGCTTCTTAAAGTTAAGAACAACTTACGAAAGGCATGCTTAAATTCTAAACGGTGCAAACGGGCATTAGTGATGGGACCATACTTTGATGAACGGGTAATTGGTGGAGTTTATTCAAGTTTTCTGCAGAATCATCTGCTTGTTCCATGAGAAGAAGTTCCACTCAATATCCGACGACAGATATCGTATTTGGATGATGGTTCACTTGTCCGTAATACTCAGCCTATACAAGACCACCTAAATAACGAGTGCAGATGGATCGACAGGGGTTGGGTTTGTGATGAGTGGGTCTATTAGGGCCTTCACTATGACTCGCAAGAGTTTATTCACTTTATTTGCTGATGACACTAGTGTAACCTGGAGTAGTTCAGATATGCCAACTTTACATTCTACCATAGGCAAAGATCTCATTACTATTAGGTCCTGGTCTGTCTCTCAACGAAAACTCGATAGGATCTTCAAATTCGATTAAGTTTCTTGTCCATTTTGACGGTGCCCTCAAATGGATTGTACTTGTGGACACACTAGCGAAAAAATTATCTTCTGTTTTGCCATTGAATCTGTGTCTCAGTTTAGTTTATTTGGTGGATGATATTTGAGATTTGAGAGCCAGAAAGAGACCCTGCCAAGTTTCAGATACCTGATTCGAATCCCTGTGAGACAGGCACAAAATATATATTCCGGTGTTTCATTATCTTCTAGACAAAGACGGTACGTCGGATCTTCCGATAGTCTAAGTATTACCATATGATGATTCAGACAACAGTGGCCTGTGAAAATGTCTGTTAGACAACTTTTAATAGGAGAGCTGGCTCCAATTTTTGGATAGGTATTTGAGGCAAGCTGAAAATTTGTCCTATACCTCTCCTATCATATCTCAACACGGAATTGCGGGGCTAAGTCAACCACTAAATTTTTAACAATATTAATTTTCTTTTGCAAAAATAAATTTGAGGCAATTTGAAATTTTTGTATGCTGTAGTTTCATGTTTGAAGTGTAAGCCAGATGATTTAGTCGGGTTTTTAACTTTGCCAGTCGCGAGCAAAAATATTTTGCAAAAGAATATTAAAAATTTAATTGAGGCAACTTGAAATTTCGATAGGGTATTGTTGCGAGGTCACCAAATCAAAGCCGGCCCTGTCTCTCTACTGTAAATTTTGGTGGCTGCGCTCCTTTCGAGAACATTTTCGAAAAGACGGAAATTATTAGAATTTTCGAGAGCTGAGAAAGGCTATATATACGCGGGTTTTTGAGTGAGTTGAGGAATAAGTAAAACGAAGACAAAGAGTTAGTTCACAGACATTTTACAGAAGTTTTTAGTAATCGGACAGTGAATTAGATAGTGAAGATAAATAGTGTAATATTCAAGAGGTAAAACCTAATTAGAACTATTATACCGAGTGTAAATAAATAAGTAGACATTAAGTAAAGTGTGTACATAAATTGAGTTTAATACAGTATGTGTTTATTTTCTTCTCTAGTTCATTAAATATTGTCATGCGTTTTTCGCAGACATCATTTACGTTAGTGTCCGCGAACGTTTTAAAATGTTGTCAGGAACTAGCCATTTTTTAAATTTTGGATGCTCTGGCAAAAATAATAGTCCTATAAAAAAATTTTAAGCAAAAGTTGTTGAAAATTTAATTTTCTAAAAAAAGTCTCATGATTTTTCTGGAAAACCATTATTTTCGCAGTAATGGGAAATATTTAAATGATTCATTACATTTAGAATTGTATTAAAATTGCCTGGAAAACAAATTTTTCATGATAAAAAAAAATTATACAAAAAATATGTCAATTTAACGCACAAAAATCAACACAAACATACAAATCATTTTCAGCACAAATTCCTAAACCTTATGTACAACAAGGGTTAAAGGTACTGAAATGAATTTTCCTATTTCATTATTTTGATCATGAAAATATTTCTTAAACCTGTGGCGATTAATTAGCTTATCTACTATTTTCCTACCATACCCGTCAATAACAGCTACATCACCAATAGGGATGATGAATGATGACAGTCATTAAGAATAACTGAAATAATGATTTGAAATCATTGTATGGATCACAAAGATTCTATAGCAATCACTTATTTTTACAATATAATTCTAATTATATTTATTTTAGTAAAAATATAAATACAAAATATGACAATCCGCCCTCTTAGCTGAAATAGTCCAAGAGCCCAGGGCCGCCAGACGTTACTTATTTTCTGAGTAACAAAATATATCGTACAGGGTAGTCTTGAAGTATACTCTGAAGGTATACATACCTGCTAGCTTGGGCGGGCGGCCAATTCACAGGTACCAGGTGCTAAAGGTAGATAAAAACATCGCTCACATTTCTTAAAGTCGGATTGCTGATTTTTATATATATTTTACAAAATTTTATTAGAAATTTAAAATAAATATTGCCAGACAGTCTTCGTCGGCGGTAATTTCCGCCAGACGCTTTAAAGTTTGCGAAAAAATAACTTAAGTTTACTTCCAGTTTGAGTGTTGATTTTTATATATGATATTTAAGAATCTATTTCAACACTATTTGCATGCAGCCAGACAAATTGTAGGGGCCAAATATCTCCCAGACATATTTAAAATCTCGCCGTGAGTATGAACGCGCACATAAAGTTTTCGCGGTTTTATATCACAGGCCCATTAAATTTATGTTTTATTTCAGTCTTGTAAAATTTTTGAATAATGATTAAACCATATTTTAGTGCTCAATTACAAATTATAAATTTCAGTATGATAGAAATTGTTAACTTATGAGTGGAAAGGTTCATACTAGAAGTAATTAGAAAATTAATTTTTTTACTAGCATTTAATTCTATAAAAAAATATTTATTCGCATTTTTCTACAAGATATAAAGAAATATGTATAAAAAATATAAAAAAATTTATTTAAGACTAATTACTTTCTCAATTAATAATTATATTGTTGTTTTTAATTTTCGTCATCGTCATCGTTGATATTTGATAACTCGTCACCTAGCCAATCTTTGTATTGAGTGTCTAAGTCATCATCATCATCATCGTCATCAATACCAGCATTACTTGTTTCTGTCTCTGTAAAAACAAATGAAATAACATAATTAAGAATAAAATAGCTACACATTTATAAAAGAAATTTAAGAAAAATACCTGAGTTTTTGTCAAGCGATTCACTGACGGAAGCTGGTAATTGGTCTCCATCGAACCAATTGAATTGATACTGGTTGTCTTCTAACTTCCATCCATTATTCTCAGGTCTGAAAATACCAAGCATCTTCATGTGAGCATTATTCCAGAGACTAGCAATGTAATTTGCTCTCCGGAACTGCTGTCGAAGTTCAGTCTTACACGCTGGTAAGTTGCTCGCATCAAAGTTTTTAATATTTTTCCGGATAAACTCTTCATTTACGTCAGAAACAGTATAAGTGTTGATAAACAATTGAAGTCTTGCAGCATCTACATCAATGACTCCGGCCACGTTGTAAACATCACAAATAAATTTCTGAATGGTATTGAAGGTTTCTTCCTCAAGTTCAGTATTACTGAATAACCCCAGCTCGCCGAATCTGGCAAATGCTTCTTGGTACTCTTCGTTTTTTCTGAGAATACTGAATGGCCTTTGTTTACCTTTCTTAAAAAAAGCTGGGTTGTAATCACAGCCAGTGATCGCATGAAAGCCTGGTAAACTTCGAGATAAACACGGTCCTAACATCTCGTAAATTTTTGAATCATCAATGTATCTCAGCTTATTTCCAGTGCCAGTCAATATCCACACGTGAGAGTCATCGTTTTTCAAACGATGCATATTGCCTAGCATTATTGCTGCAACATCAGTATCAGAACATCTAATCACAAAATTACACTGCGTATTAATATTACATACATGGTAAATAATTTTAGTGTCAGCTTGTTCATGATCCGGACATGAAAGACTTTCCTCGATATTAGACACAATTGTATTGTTGATGACGGTATAAGAATGACACTGTTTAAAATTAATGAAAATCTGTTTATTGCTTATGAATGGAACCATCTCGTTAGAAGCCCAGTGTAAGATGAAAAAATCAACAAGAGCCTGTTTAAAGTTTATATTTTTTAATTCTTTTGCGAAGTCAGATGGTCGAACTTGATCGGATCCAGTAATGTTAAACTCCAGCTGTATTGATTCATGCCGAAGAGATCTCTCATAATATTTAATTGATGGCGAAAAGTACTGGTCAAAAATGACGTCGTATCTTGCCGCTTTTAGTTGTGTTACCATTTGCAACATTTTCTTTGAGATACTTCCAAAGGTTTTAGGGACATTAGTCATAGTATGAAGTAAGAAAAATCCATCAATTATTACGATATCAATCTGAGGAGGTGGATCTTGTTCTACGTTTTTTTCCAGAGCTTTCATTAAAGTAGACTTTTGGGTTTTGCAGATACCACCATCGAAATGGCACATAGATAATGGCACTTGAGTAATCGGATATGATAAAATTTTGGCCATATCAATTTTGTGATCGATCGATATACCCAGCATGCGCCCAAATAAATCTCTTTGAATACGTACTTCTTGCACTTTACCACCAATCTTTGTTTTTATTTTTTTAGAATAATCAACAGAAAAGTTGTTTAGCGGATTTTTTTTTATGCTCTTTTCAAACCTATCTACATCATTTGTACATTCCGCAATGAAAGTTTGACGTTTAATCTCACCAGTTTGTTCAATGATGAGAAGGAATTTTTCAACTGGCTCTGAGGCTGCTTTACCAGACGAAATATTTATCAAGAGATCTTCAGGTACTTCAGCGCCAAATGGATTGATAAACTGATCAAAGGTGTCAATAAATTTTTTTAATTGCTTGATATTATTTTCCATATTATGATTTGTTAGCTCTGCTGTGACATCTTGTTCTCTATGCAAATCCAAATCCTTATAAACATAACTGATTATGGTTGATCTTATATCATGGCTGAGAGCCCATCGTTGACGTGCTGAGATTGGGTTGGTGAATTGTATTATACCTGTGAGTCTCCTCGCTGCGTCTGCGTTGATTGTTTGTTCTAGAACTAAATCGATTGGTTGTTTTGAAAAAGTCTTATTGGTTCTTTGAATGCCAAAGAAGCCTTGTTGAAATTGCTGAAACAAATCAGGGTGAGTTTCGTTAACTTTTTGCAAATTGTCACTGTATTTAACTGTCCAGCGAGCATAATTTTGTTGATTACATATGAAAAATAAGTTGGTAATTTTAGGTAGTACAAATTTAAATAAATCAAAATCTCCTGTGCGGATGCTTCTTGATAGATTTAAATAATAGTGAACTAGATTAATATAAACTAAATAAAATTGTGGTGTTTTTCCAAATTGACCGTCGAGAGTTTGTTGCTTATATATATTGTAGTTATTTAATAGATCATTAAAGTCTTCATTCTCTATAATAAATGAAGATACTGAAGAAGTTCTCAATCTCTCAATTTCTTCGGTTACTTGATCTGTGATCACAACATTATTTACTTCTAAAAATGATTTAAAATGTAAAATTTCCAATCCTACAGCGATCAAAGGATGAAGTCTTTTACACCTATTGAAGTGTTTTCCTTCAAGAAACCCATTTACCGAGCCCGAAGCTAACAGATTGCTCTGTACCATAATATTGGTTAAACCACAATCTACGATGATTTTGCCTACAGCTTTAAAATGAGCCATCATGATATGAAAAGGTCCCAGATGTATGAATAGATTATCCAGATTTGGCTTGCTGTTAGCTTGAATTTGTAAAGCTACTTTTGCAATGGCGAGATCGTAAGTGACTTGGATGGAAGACTGTTTAACTTCTTTACAAATTTCTTGGCTTCGTTTCATGGTCTCCAAAACTACTGATTTATTGGTTGGCGATTCATTAATGGGAGTTAAATAAGAAACTATTTGTCTTGGATTATCACTGTCACTCAGTAAGTTATTGAAACCAACCCACATTGGAACGTTTGGTAAGTGAAGAGCATGGCTAATCATCCAAATTGTGTCAATAATTTTGTATAATTGCAAATTTACAGGCTCAGTATTTTCATTTTCATTAGCTGACAAGTCTAAATTATTTGTTTTTCTCTTTTTTGTTGCCGATGGTTGTTCCTCTACGTTTGCAGGTATAACCTCAAGTGTTCTTCGTTTTCTTTTATTTGAGTTTGAAGCCATATCGCTATTGCCAGTAGGTAAATTTGATCATTGTGTTTCTTCTGATCTATTTAAATCAATATTTTGATAAATAATGCCAACAGTATCGTGTAACGTATCTTTTCCACTCTTTGTTTCTACGAATCGATCAAAATTGTCAAAAGCAACACCGGTGCAGAGATGTGATGATTTTTTAATTGTTTCAGGACATATACTCGACTTCTGTAATGAAGTATACGTCGCTTCTGTCTCCAACTCTTCAATTCCAGTATAACTAATGCAATGGCCATACCTATGAATAATATCTATAATTTTGCGACTACTAGTTAAACTCTTCAAAGACATTCCAAGCATAATGTGTTTGGACGTTTTGACTTTACCATTGTGGACAGCATATACGATATCTTCACAATATGATTTGACTTGACGAATACATTTAGAATTTTCTTTACGTTTTCGGTTGCTACCAGCTATCAGAGTGGAATAAAAATCCATTAATTCTTGTGGAACTGATGCTTCTCCGTCCTGTAAATTTTGTACTGTTATATGTTGTGGTAATTTTTTCTTCTCGATTTGTAAGACAGATTTCCTCAATAATAAAGCAGCTTTGTGTAGCACATCTTCATCTTTCAAATTGTCATATGATTGTTCATCGATACTTATTAAATGTTTAGGAGCTAATAGTTTTTTATTTTGTATGATAAAAAATTTAATCTTTTTATCAAATAACTTTATCAGCTTAAGTTCTAAATTGTGCGGTGTAAAATTTTTATTGCCATTTTCTTCATCAATTTCCTCTAATATTTCCATATAATATCTATGGAGATAACTAAGAAAAAAACAGCGTCCTTTCTTAATTACATTTTCTTCAACAAAATTACATATTTCTTCAAAAGCTATTTGATGATAATTACAAAGATCATGCCAACGAGTTTTAGTTGTTTTTTTATTTGAAGATGCCTTATATGAAAAGTCCAATTGACATTTATTATGATAGTAGACTTTTAGACTTGGATAATTTGTTACTTTATTAATTAACTCTGTAAAATTTTCATCCTCTTGATCTATTTTCGACAGAAAGTCTTTTTTGTTTGATGAAAATAAAGGCAATCTTTTTGACCGAAGTTTTTTTGTTTTTTGATCACAAAATATACAAGTAGCATTGTTTGGAGCAATACTTACATCACTTTCAGTCAACATATTAATTTCAGAAGAGGAAGTAATATTTTCCAGCAGTACATTACTTGCTTGTGAATGTAATGGGACCGATTCAATTAACTCAGATACAATATTTGACTCAGGTATTGTTTCGGAGTCCGGTATAAGAGAAGTTGCTGGACTTAAAGATTCTGAAACGGATGACTGTGGCTCAGTATACTGTGTATCAAACTCAGATCTTGACAAACACGCTGTTGACTGTTTCTCTGTAATATTTGACAATTTTTCCTCTGGAGTAGTCTTTTCTGTACGTGTAGATTTTGGCAAATAATATTTTTTCATTAATCCTGTAAATGACTTGTAACACTGTCTATGATAACCACTTTCAAAGAAATCAACCGGCAAAACAACATCCTTAAATTTTAGGTTATGTTCCTTCCTTTGTTTTAAAATTTTTCGACACTTTCGTAACGTCTCTTCTGTAAATAATGTTAAATTCACATCAGAATTATTACAAAAAACACAGTTTAATAACTCTGCCATGATATTCTTTAAGACACTGTAAATATATTTATTTCACTTACACACGCTGTAGCCGAAATAACAGCTGCACTGAACAAAATGAACACGATGAACACGACTGAATATTGTACGGGTCCCGAAAATCGCCTACGTTGTCAACACTACAGAGTATACCGACAGGGGGAAAAATCGACGCACATATATATCTCTCTCACGTTTGAGCGTATGAATAATGATCTCACTCATACTCACGGCGAGATTTTAAATATGTCTGGGGATATTTGGCCCCTACAATTCGTCTGGCTGCATGCAAATAGTGTTGAAATAGATTCTAAAATATCATATATAAAAATCAAGACTCAAGGTGTAAGTAAACTTACATTATTTTTTCACAAACTTTGAAGCGTCTAGCTGAAATTACCGCCGACGAAGAAGGTCTGGCAATATTGATTTTAAATTTCTAATAAAATTTTGTAATATATATATATAAAAATCAGCACTCCGACTTTAAGAAATGTGAGCGATGTTTTTATCTACCTTTAGCACCTGGTACCTGTGAATTGGCCGCCCGCCCAAGCTAGCAGGTATGTATACCTTCAGAGTATACTCCAACACTACTCTGTACGATATATTCTGTTACTCAGAAAATAAGTAACGTCTGGCGGCCCTGGGCTCTTGCTCTAAAACACCGATCACAAACGTGTGACGTCAACCTTCTGTGTATCGTTCAAACTTTTATCGTAATTTCTGGTTTATCGTTTAAATGATATTTACTCGTTATATAATTCATAATTATCACACAAAATAATTTCCATAGGAAACGTTTTGGGTTTTGGTTTTAATTTCCCAAGTTTCTTACGTAAAATAAACATAACCCTGAACATTTTCCCTTTTGAACACACACCAATTTTCGTATTATAAATATGATAACCTATGTGTTAATTCCGTATGCCTCTATTTCAAGACTACTTCGTTTACTGTACAGATATCTAACCACTTTGTTTTTGCAATTGTAAATTTTGTTTTCCCGCCAGGATGGTTTGTTACTGCGGATTAATCAGTTTGGCGCGAAGAATATTTAGTATATAAGGATGACGAAGCACCATAGTGTTGGTTTACCTTCAGTCTCTGAAGGAGATAACTTGGTTATCGAAACGCGCATAAGATAGAGTAAAGTGTAGTGTTGGTGTTGTGGTAGTGTAAACAGTGATCAGTGTTAAATTGTTCATTGTTTACTCCGAAATTCTGACTCTGACTAAGTAACAGCGAGCGAGAACACAGACCGCTGCCGATAAACGCTCTCTCTCACACTATAGCGCTACCCACTCGCATAATTTTTCAGATCACCTGGCAGGCAGAAACTCCCACCAAAATGATCTGTCTTTTTTATAATCAAATTTCTCAATTATAAATACCACCCTATTGAAATTTCAAGTTGCCTCAAATACATTTTTTATATTTTTTTGCAAAATATTTTGCACATGTCTGGCAAGATTGAAAACCAGACGAAGTCGCCTGGCTTATTTTTTTCTTAACCCTTTCAACAATAAACTACAACATACAAAAATTGCCTCGAAGATATTTTTGGCAAAAAAATTTATATTCTTAAAAATTTAGGAGTTGACTTAGCCCCGCTACTACCAGCCAGGTCTGCAATTCCGTGTTGGGGTTCAATAGAAGAGGTATAGGACAAGTTTTCAGCTTGCCTCAAAAACTTACTCAAAAATTACTGCCAGTTCTTGGACTAGTAGATCATGACTGCTGCATAGGCCAAGCAGAAGGTGAATATTTTTAACAAAAATCATTGTACAAAACGGATGGTGCCATCATATATACGCGAAGTATAATTTTAATATGTTTTGGACACGTAAATGTTTTTAAGTAATTTGTTATGAACATTTGATCCGGAAAAACGTACTTTGATTAGTTTTTTCTCATATAACGTAAAAGTAGTGGAGCAATCTCAATGGTATGTATAGAAAAAACGTAAGTAATTGAAATACGACCAAATTGATGCTCTAGTGACTTAATCGGATAATTAGGAACCAAGGAAATTTGGAAAATCAGGAAAATGAGTGATTCATTTGAAAATTAATATTTCCGTCACTTCTTTTTCAGAAGTTCTTCATATGTGTGAAGGGAAGGTTTCTTTTGTCGCAATTTTAATTATTTAATGCGATAATTTTCAATGTGTCTGGATGCGTTACATAGCGATAGAATATTTTCGATTTGTAATAAAATGATGCGAAGTCGGCCAAAAATGCTCGAGAACGCCGCCGAAGATGAATGGTTACGCCGCGAGCCAGCGCGCTTGTATATCTACATAGTATGCCTCTCCTCGATCCCCGCTACCCTACTACTCTGCTACTTTCCTGCGCTCGGTCAATTTCGACGGTATTCTCGGGCGTTTTTTGGCCGACTTCGCATCTTTTTGATAGAAATCGAAAATATACGTTTTGTTGCCCTACATCTATACTTTTCAAAACAAAAAATTGAAATTGCAATTGCGATAAAAGTAACCATCTCCTGGCGTCTGCTCTTTACACATATGAAGTAATTCTTCTGTACAAAGTTTCTTTTTTTAAAATTGAAAAATGACAAAGATATGAGTTTTCCTGTTTTTCCGAATTTCCTCGGTTTATAATAATTTGATCAAGACGCTCAAACACTTCAATTTGTTCGTATTTCAATTGTCTACGTTTTTCTATACATACCATTGAGAATTCTCCAGAACTTTTTACGTTATATGAGAAAAAAATTGACGTTTTTTTTCGTTTCAAATGTTCATAAAAAATCATTGAAAAATAATTGCGTGTCCATACATATCAAAATTATACTACGTTACGACTTTAATATGATGGCATCATCCGTTTTCTACTAAAATTTTTGTCAAAAATTACTATACTTGCTCTATTGCTTGGCCTAATCGTCAAACACTACTGTTGAGAAATTTTTCCGAGGGTGTATAAAAGTCTTTGAATGAACCATTCCCGGTTAATTGTGCCAGAAATCTAAAACTTTATTGTTCATTTTGCGAAAATTAATACCTATACTTACCTGCGGCACCCTTATCTGCAAGGGAGTCGCCTTTTATAACACCTGTTATAAAGGATGTTAAACAGTGAAAGGGTATAAATAAAGATATTAAACACCCTTTGAATATCTCAGGGTTAAGGAAGGGGTTCTTGAGGGGACAAATAAAACTATCGCGTTATGTAGATATATAGATAGAAATATAATGGTTTTGCCTAACAGGTGGTAGGCCATACAGACTACAAGTATGTATATGAAGGTACTCACAAAAAGAGGCTCTTACGAAAGGAAGCTAGGGAACACGTGGTTTATCTATGGTGAGAACCACGGATATAATTAAACTTCAAATATCAAATTTGGCGTTGACTTATGTCTAGAATTATAACCACGTGCAAATTTGAGAAAAGTTTAGATAAATATAATTATAATAGATATGAATTTATTGAAAATCACCCAAAGTATGCATACCTAGGACTCACAGTATTTATGATTTACTTAAAATTAATATATCGTATATACAAAGATTACTGAAGGTAAATATTTAAAAAGGTATGAATGTACAATTAAAATCCTGTTAACTTTATTCTTGGTAAAATACGAAGTTGTCGGAGAGAACTCCTAGGGATTTACTTAAACCTATGTTACCTGGGATAACCACTTGCGAAAGGTTAGGACGTGTAGGGGTAAAACCAATAGTATAGTCCTCGCACGTGTAGATCGGGGTAACAATAGTCCCATGATGATCCAGAAGTCCACACAGATTCTTAGAAGGTTCCGATCACCCTTAAGCCGATATTGGGTGGCCTTTAAGTGAAAAATTGATATGAAGAAAAAGTTGAAATTGAAATGGAAGTTGAAAGATTGAAATGAAAGGTGCAAGATGAAGTGGAAGGTGAAAGATGAAATGGATGGTGAAAGATGAAGGCCTGAAATAGAAATAAACGTAAGTGAATGATATTGAGCCAGTATTCAGAATATAATCACATAAAAGTGAGTGGTCGACAAACTTACCGTTGATGGTGGGTGGCCTTTAAGTGAAACAAGACAAGTTGGGGTAATTACAATTTGTTTGTGAAGGAATAAATCCAACCCACTGGTTGAGTTCCCAGTTCTAAGGAACCTTGGAAACTTTTCCTTTTTAAACTTTTTGTAAATTACAGAAAAATCCGTTAAATCAACGTTAGGTGCTCTTAGCTAGCATCCAAAAAGCAAAATGGATCAATATCTCTCTTCCCTTGATCACAACCTGTCCTGAATGGTTGGTTCTTTTCCTTTACCAGAAGCTTCTAAGAGTTCAAAAGATATGCTATATGTGAATTTACAAGGGTGGAAAAGGATAAAGGATGTACTGAATTTGTAAAACTACCACTTTGTTAATTAATGATTGATTATCAGTCATATCTGATTATCAATCAATTAATTTTATTTTATTTTCTTGATCTGACAGATGTCAATTTAACCCAGATGATCCAAATGTAAACATTTGAACCTTTGAGGTCTATATTTCATTATTAAAACTAAATACCTTATATTCTGAAACTGATCTTGCTCGCAATCACTACTTAAGAATCATTTTCTATTTGTACATATATGTTTAGGGAATTGAAGTGGATATGAAAGTCTGGAAGATGAACTTCTGAAGATGTAGTTTATGTAACATTTAAAAGAGGAAATGTAGGTCAATTACGAATGCTAAGTAGTATGATTAAAATACAAAATAATCACAAATATAAAGAGTAAGTCCCAATATTTATTTATTTTCACTATAATTTGTTGGTAAAATTTGGCATATTGAGTGAGTGTTTCATGTAACTTTTTCGTTGATATCTATACCAGAATGGCCAGGGATCCAAGCCAGAGACACTTTGTCGAGTGTTCCTGTTGTGTCAATCGGCTGAAAAATGTAAATCAATCATTTGAACTTAAGCTGCAGCGTTGCATGGATGTTAATGGTAAACACTTTGAACATTTGGCTAAATATTACGATTAAGATCAAACTTTTGGTGTTATGTTCTATTTAATATGAATGCTTGAATTCGCTACTTTTAGTCCTATCGGTATTCAAACTAGAGATGTAAAATATCGTAGGTAACAAATAACTACATCATTCATCATCAGTTTTGTGTATTCAAGAGTGTATCGGTCAACAACAATTCATCATACGGAAACCTGGATAGAAATCTAGCCAGATAACACGGTATTTGATTATAAAAAAATTCTTTCTCCAATATTGGTAAAAGTTTTTCACTATATTGAAAATAGAATAACTTTTGATACAGACAGAAAAGTATGAAATTTATATAAAGAGTTGAGCACAGTTGAACACTTCAAGAAAACTCACAGATTTCATTTATCATTTATTAACTGCTTCGATATCTTTTAAAATGAAATTGAAGTTTCAGAAAGGTAATGAAACTATCAAAGATTTATTTTCGAAATAAAGACAGCTCCATAAATTGAACTCAGGTATAAAGATTGTCAACAATTTTTTTAAATATTTCACTCACCATTGTATATCACGTTCACGTTACAAAGTTGGAAAATATCTCAAATATTCACATGATTTCATTCTACAAATATTAAAAATGTAAAATTATAAATAATTCAAATGAATTTTGAAAAGAGCTGATTGGAATAGAAATTAACTACCTATGCACTAACATGCAATAAAAATTGTTCATGATATCAGTGCGATTCAAGGAAAAATTCAATAACGCTTTGATCCAGTGATGCACGGTATAGGACATTTGGTCGCGGCCGATCGGGTGTGGCCGTTTGGACGCGGGACTTTTGGGCGCTGGACAGTTGGGCGCGAGACTTTTGGGCGCCAGATTTAAATGGTTTATATTGTTGAATGAATGAATATTGTTGAAATTCCCTATTAGAAACTGCAAAAAATCAAGTTTTTTAAACTAAATTGCTTGTAACCTTTTAAGAACAATAAAAACCCTTTACCGCAGCTGTTAGTAACATTTCACAGTACAGGCCCATTACAGGAATTAAAAACTGATTATTAATTCACAAAATTTATTTTAGATATATTTAACATATAGGGGAAAATGGCAAAATGGATACCTCGGATACCATGGATACATGGCATAGTTGTTTGAAATACCTCTTAAGAATTGTATAATATTTGCATTTGGACCGTTAAGATAATCTTCGACCAGTGATTTTATTCTCCTATCACCCTGGATATACTTTCATCTTTTTGGAGATGGCTCGTTTCCAGCAACTTAATGTTCATAGGCAACATCTCTGCCTCGTTGGAGAGTTTTAAGGCTGTCAATGACTTTCCAAATGGTTGGATGGTCCATTAAGAGCTGTGATTGCAACCTCCTGTGTGCCGCCTCTGTGTGGTTATTTGTCCTATCCGTGATTGTCAGGACTCGATTGTATACTGACCATATCTCTGGAGGAAATATTGCCTGTCGGCGACCATTTTCTCTCCTATTCGGACGTCCAATATAAGAGTCCTCAAACCACTTGCAACGGCTACTCAGTTTAGAGAGCACCTCAGGTGTAGATTCTGAGACCAAACTAGTATAAATTCAGAGAGTAGTCTTACCGGTTCTCGGGTAATTCTACTTGAAATTTATTGAAGGTGAAATAAAGATAAATTAGGAAAATTAGGAAAGGTAAGTGGGCGCCACTCTGAATAATACTAGCCTATTTGTTATTCACATCTGCATTATAGCGACAAATCCTGTAAGATTGGAAGGGAAAAAACTATATGAACAACGTTATTAAATTTACAAGTTGTATATTGACTTTGTTCAAAAAAAATTAAATAGAAAAAAAAATTGACTAGGTAGGTTGTTGTTCAATGTTGATGAGCTCACTACATGTAGCAGATGTACTTTCCTGAAGTGATGGCGGAGAGATGGTGTCCTTTTGAAGTTCTAGTTTCAGTTAACGTTCTTGCTTGTTCCAGGTGAAAATTCCTGACCCAGGTAGTGTCTCAGGTAAAGTCTCAGGTAAAGTTTCGGGTCCAGGTAAGGTTTCGGGTCCCGGTAAAGTGCTAGGGAACAAATATAGTATCAGGAACAAATTTACCAAATTTAACAAAATCCAGGATGTCTGAAGTATGATATTACAATATTGAAGAAAATTGCTAATTTAATATTACAGTACATATAATATTTAATATTGAAGAAAATTATTTGACAACGTGGTTCATACATCCTGTATTTTTAGATAAAAAGAAAGCAAATAAAAAAACGATAAAATAGAATAACCGATTCTGCACCGGTAAATACATACATTTGTTTAAATACGTATATATTTTTAAATAGATATTTTTAAATAGATAATATAAAAAAAACCTGAAAGAAAAAAACAAATTCATATCGATATATATTATTCCTGGCACTGGAATGACATTGCTACATAATAAAGATAGGAAGGTAGAAGCTATTAAGAAAGGAGAGTTAGTTATACATTCAAGCGAAATGACTTACCACTCAAATGAATGCACTTCTAAGATAAGATAAGATAAGCCAGAAAGGCTTCAATAGCACATGTTCGCCGGAAAAAAGAAGAACGAAACCCCTTTGCCACGAAATCATGTGAACGACCACCGACTTACGTCTCATGTTCGTGTCACGCTCATACGCTTTGACCAGGAAAGGAATTTACCTTTCAGTAGTGAATTCTTGATTCATATTTGATTTATAATTGGTAGAAGAAGAGACACGAGATCGAAGTGGGAATTTCAAGATGGGCGTGACTATTTTCCGACAGACTGACCTCGATCAGCGCGCATAGAAACGTTGATTTCGACTCTCGTCGACAGTAAATATATTCAGCCTTGAAACATTTCTCGGTGTTGGGTATGAGAAAGGACTGGCTATTCGCCGCCCATACGATCATTTATTAATTCAATCGAGGGAAGTAAAGTGAACGAAATTAACGTTACACGCCCTTAAAACCCGAAAAAAAAAAATTTCTCAAAAAAAAAATTTTTTATAAGTGAAAATCATTGAGCTATTACGAGACTGAAATGAAGAAGATATTAAGAAGATATTGAACGATGGGAAGACCAAGAAGAAAGGAACGAGTCACTGCGATACTGAAGGAAAAGAACAAATTTGAGGATTCTTCCGAATAGTTAATTTAGAGAAAAATAAAGATTTAAAAAAAAATGAAAGAAAGGGAGCGTTCCAAAGTCTTCACCGGTAAGCCAGGTGATTTTTTTTCTTCCTAGGCTCTTACCAGGGAGGTTGCCAGTTAGCGTCCACAGTAGCCATTGGTCATCGCGCAAGCAGAACATTAGGAAAAAAAAATCATCTCACAAACACAGCAGAAACTTTGAACGGTAAATTCTGGGAAAAGCGGAACCAGTACCAGGTATCTACATACCAATAATTTTAGAAATTTAATAGTAAGATAAATCACTGCATCAGTGGGTTCTCAAAGATAATGACTTAAGATAAGATAAGATAAGGGAAGAAATGAGACTCCCATCAGATACATTGATTATCCCTCAGTTAGATAAAAAAGATATGGATGAGCTATTATTTATAAAATGTTTCTTTATTTAATTACTACTATCATATGAATAGAAAAAAAATATATTTTTGGAACAAATCCAAGGAAGTTTGTATTACTCCCTAACAGAATGTAGCTCCTGTCAAGCTAAAATGTTTTGGAACAATGCCAAGGAAGTTTGTATTACTCCCTAACAGAATGTAGCTCCTGTCAAGCTAAAATTTGGGGAAAAGAGAAATTGACAACGGCATCCCACAACAGTACTGTTGGAAAATCCCCAGAGCGATATGTGAGCCATGTTGGCACCAACGCAGTAGCTAACCCCCCAAGTAGATTTAACTAAATGACAGCAGACCTTAGCCACGTCTGCCTCCCAGGCTGATTAACCCCCCGACGCTGAACCCTGAAACACATTCCAGACCGCTCTGAGCTCCCTCAACACCCACTGCTGAGAAATCCAACAAAAAATATAATCAAAAAGGGAAAATGTGATGCAATAAAATATAGACAGATTGAATCCATGTCTATAAGTGAAATATCTAGATCAATCTTTCGGAATGATCATAGATAGAGGTATGTAATGAGCAAAATAGAAAAATTTCAAGTATCAAGATATTAGGTAAGATATTGACTGAAGATAGGCAAAAAGAATTTCTGTAATGTAAGTTGACATCTCGAACATATTAACAAATAGATAATAAAAAAAATTTAAAACACTTGAGATACTAAAAATTATCAACATGAAGGTAATGAAAATTTTTAAGATAATTAAGATAAAGGAAATTTTAAAACAGTTAAGATATTAAGATTTCAAGATAGTTAAGATAATAGAAATTTTAGATAACTGAAGTAATAAAACTTTAGAGCTAAGATAATAACTTCGATATCCCCTGATATGTCAGCAACTATGTAAGTTAATTGCAAAGTCAAATTGTCAATGGTCTTTAAAAAAATTTAATATACCCTTTCGGTATATAACTACAGACAAGACACTTTGTCTGTAACGATAAGATAAGATAAGTACTATAAAATATATAGTACAGTAGACAAAGTTACTACCCTTGTCCACTTAGATAAGATAAGATAAGATAAGGTAAGATATTTATCGTAAACTACGATAATTAAGATAAGATAAGGTACTGAAGATATAATATCACCCCTAAAACATTTAAGGTATATCCGATATTTCTCCAAATCGATTAGACCCAATTCATTAACCTCTATGCATGTGCGCAACAGGTTTATTACTCAATTTGATTTGACGGTGCAAAAAAACTTTTTCAAAATTATAATAAATTTGAATATTTTAAAAATTCGAAAAATTCTCAACAGATTTTATATTATAATTCTTAGATTAGAATTCCATCCGGCTAGGAAAATATTTATTACTACTACTCATTTATCCCAGAACACGAATGCTTATTTGCTAATCAGTAGTAGGGAAAGAAAGTCATTATCGTCTTCTAGTCAAAGAAAAGGAAAATCTCTATGATAAAAAGAAAAAAAAATATTCGAGACACCAACATACAACACAAATAGAATGAACAATTAGGAAAGGTACATTTATCTGATTACGTTAGGGCTGCTTCGGAATCATCGATATCAGAACACTCATCATCAGACAAGATACCAGCTTTAAGGTCTTTCATGTGCCATCGACCAATATTTTTTTCCGTTTCATCTTTTAATTCATACACTAAGGGAGAGATAACACGATATACGGTACATTGTGTATATTTCGGTAAAAATTTTGCGGAAATATATCTGGCTTTGTCCGATTTTGGGTAGTTCTTTTTCCAAACCCGATCACCTACATAAAACCTATGATCACGTTTGCGCAAATTATAACGTTGACTACTTTGTCGATATGCTGTTTGCAAGTTCTTTCTCACCACTTCGAAAAATTTAGGCATTTCTTGTGTATCCTGAATTCGGTGAACTTTGTCAGAAATGGTAACCTGATTATTTGCATTTTCCGCAATTTTACCATAAAAATTTCCCGAGACAGGTACATTTCGAGCAAAGGTAAGGAAGGAAGGGGTGAAATCGGTAACCTCATGTTTCGACAGCCGAATTGCTTGAGCAATTTTATATATTTCTTCATCCCATGTTCTATGATCTTCATAACTATAAGATCGTATAGCTGTGACAATGGATTTGTTTACGCGCTCAGTATGATTAATTTGCGGATGAAAGTTAGCATTATACCATATCTTTTGTACTGAATATTTTTCCATGAGATTTTTGAAAAGATGACTCGTGAACTGTTTACCATTATCACACGAAACGATTTGAGGTATCCAAAAAATGAGGAAAACATGATTTTCTAAGAAATCCACTATAGAACGAGCGGTAGCCTGACGTAAGGGATGAACCAATACGAATTTAGTGAACCAGTCAACTACAACAAGTGCGAACTGATTACCTTTGCGAGATCGGGGATATGGCCCTAAAAGATCACACGATATTAATTGAAAAGGGAAGTTAATATTACGATATTGTCCCATTAATCCTGCTTGGGGTAAGTTAGATGGTTTACACGATGCACATATTTTACAACGAGTGACATATTTATAAACCGATTTTCTAAGATTCGGCCAATAATAAATTTCAGAAATTCTCTCTAATGTTTTAAAAACACCGAAGTGAGAAGAAGTTGGACTATCATGGAAATGATGTAGAATTTCATTTCGATTTTTAGTAGGAACGACAATTTCCCAATCGGAAATATTACTAATTTGGTCCAAATTTATTAAAGACATGTTTATATAATATGTTATTCTCAACTCGAAAACTTGGGTATTTTTCCGGAAAATCCTGAACATGAGAAATCATGTCATTATACCATTTATCAGGATGCAAGGTAGATAAGTCTAAAATACTAACTTCAGGTATACGAGATAAAGCATCCGCAACTACAGTTCCGGTAGATCTACGGTGTACGATAGAAAAGTTGTATTGCGACAATTGCAATATCCATCTAGCTAAGCGAGGAGAAGGTTTTTTCATGTTATTCAACCAAACCAGAGAAGAGTGATCGGTAATTACGGTGAAATGACGACCGATAAGATAATACCTAAAATGATCGATCCCTAACAAAACTGCTAACAGTTCCTTTTCGGTAGTACTGAACTTCTTTTGACCCTTTGTGAGTTTCTTACTCATATAAGCTATGGGATGTTCGAGTCCATCTTCTAGTTGAAAAAGAACACTTCCTACCCCAACATCACTAGCATCTGTCATAAGGAAGAAAGGTTTGGTGAAATCGGGACTACTTAAGATAGGAGCGGTAGTTAAGACTGTTTTCACCTTTTCGAAAGCTTGATCCGCTTGGGGTGTCCAAGTAATGGGTTGGTGTTTCTTTCGCTCACTTAGAAGATCAGAAATTGGAGCAGATAAGGAAGAAAAATCTTTAAGAAACCGTCGATAATACGAAAGCATTCCCAAGAATCTACGCACCTGAGTGGCAGTTTTCGGAACAGGATACTCACAAATAGCAGAAACCTTTTCAGGATCGGTACGAAGACCATTTTCATCCACTACACAACCTAGATATCTAAGGGAAGAACGACAAAACTGACATTTATCTAAATTCACCGTCAAGCCGGCATCTCGTAATCTCTCAAAAACACTCTGGAGAATTTCCATGTGTTTGTCAAAATCAGGAGTACAAATGATGATGTCATCCAGGTAGTAAAAACAATAAGGTTCTAAGGAAGGACCAATGACCAAATCGATCAAACGACACATACTAGCAGGAGCAGAGACTAAACCGAAAGGGGTAGTGACATACTCGAATAAACCATTGCCCTTAACTGCAAAAGCTGTTTTTTCCCGAGATGATTTCTCCAACGGAATTTGATAAAATGCTTGCTTCAGATCGATACTAGATATATAACGAGTATCTCGAAGTTGACTCAGTATAACTTCGATTGAAGGTAAGGGATAAGCATCTTTATTTAAAGTTACACTATTTAATTTACGTCCATCAAAACACATTCTGTATTTACCATCTCCCTTTTGAACTTACCAGATAGGGCTACAATATGAAGATTTACTTTCCTGAATTACTCCCAATTCAAGCAAAGTATCTACTTCCTTTTCCTGGTAAGCTTGAATTGCCTGAGGTAAGGGATATTGGGTTTGTTTAAAGGGAGGGGAATTTCCGGTATCAATGAAATGCTCTATCAAATGAGTTTTGCCGATTTTATCTGAAGGACTAATAGTCTTGAAGAGGTCCATAGTTTGATTTAATTTACCAGTTTGATTAGGAGTTAAATGAGATACATCCCGAATTGTATTGACTACAGCCAACGAGAGAGAATTTACAGTTAAATATAATTTAGAGAAATTTATTTTTACATTAAAAATCTTAAGAAAGTCCATACTGAGAATAATGTCATGTTTAACAGAAGGTATTAGATAAAATTTCATAAGCCTAGATATCTTGTCTGTGATGACATATGTTTCGATATAACCAAGAACGTCCTGCAACTTGCCATCTGCAGTAGATATTTTTAAGTTATCATCGTTTAAGATAGGTATCGATAAGTTATGAATAAAATCTAGTGCACGAGAACCAATCAATGAGATATTTGAACCAGTATCAACAAGGCAAGAAATTGTTTTATCAAAAATGATGATATCGACATAAGGTCGATTATCATTTTCCATGTTATACAACAGTGATCCTACATTTGCTAAAGACTTATGCTTCGAATTTGAAACTATTGAATTTGATCTTGAATTTAGTTTATAGAAATTTTTGACAAATAAAAGCCATGAATTCCAGTCGGAGCGACTTACAGTAGGAACCTTTTTTAAGATAGAAGGAGAAATTTTCCTTGCAGAACTGAATTTACAGGATTTATTTGAGATAACCTCAATTTTTGTCTTTTGTAGGTTTTTCCTGAGGTTTTGGTTTTACTTTGGTGCTGGATTTTCCTGATGTTCCCGGTTTCTGAGCGACTGTGGTAGAGTGGGAAGCTCGACCACCGCTTTGTTCGTTTTTTGAACACTTTGGACATTTCGTTTTTACTGTATCAGGATGTCCACAACCAAAACAAAACAGTTTCCTAGGAACTTGACAGTTATAATACATATGACCTGCTTGTTTGCAATTCCAGCAAGTCCAGGTAGAAGATACTACAGATAGATTTTTTCGTGTTTGTTTAAAACAAGAATTATCCTTAAAAGAGGTACTAGGTATGCTCAAATCTGGTTCAAGTAAATATTGACTGCTTTTATGATTAGCTGTGAACTGTTGGTCCCAAGTTAATGTTTCCTCTAGTCGTTTACATTTTTCGGTCAAAATATCAACAGTATCAATATCAATTAAAGCTAATGGTTGTGCATAATGAGGTAAAAGATTTCTACGAATAATACGAATGATGGCACTTTCACTTGGTTTGTCATCAAGACGGTTGAACAAACCACACATGGCGTTAATATACAAGGTAACTCGTTCATGTTGACCTTGTTTTCTAGCTTTGATTTCCTCTAGTAAATCATCTTGGTAGTTATACGGTAAGAAATCGGATTTTAATTTGGTCACCAATTGTTCCCAATTCTGAACTTTGCATCTGTTAATAAGATACCAATTAAAAGCCTGATCACTAAACAAATCAGCTGAGCTAGAAAACAATTCAGCATCTGTGATACCTCTCGAAAGTTTGAGGCAATTTACGCGTTCTAAAAATCCAAGTACAGATTCTTTGGAATCTATTCCTGAGAATCTTATCCCCCATTTATGTACAGGTACAGGTTTAGAAAAAGAAAAGCTTTGACTTGTATTTACTGGAGTGGATTGTCTGTCTAAATCGATAACATTGATTTTGCTATCTAACTCACCTTCTAAACAAAATATTTCTGTTGTTAAATGTCTCTTTACTTGTTCTTGTTCGTCCTCCTCGCAAGTTACACGAGAAGTACGTTGAGTGAGGTGAGTTAGACGGCAAGTCAATCTTCTGTACTCGACATCCGAAGTTCCAACAAAATCTTGAACCTTCTTCTTCAAGTCGGCAAAAGACATCTTAATACCTGTAATTTCGGTAATAAAAGGAAGTTCAACATATGAAATCGAACTCCTCATAGATACTTCCTGTGTTAGAACACCGCGTAATAATTTCCTCTTCTCTGTAACCAGTGAAGGGATTTCCAAGCCACGATAAGAAAGTTCGTAATCCAATTCATGAGATAAAAGATAATCAACATTTAATTTGAAAATTCGAGCCATGTTATTATACGTTAATTGACGGTATTAAAAATATAAGATAAAAGAGAAAAAACGAGTACTGTTGATATTGACGAAAAAGAAAATTTTATAGGTACGATACGTGAAGATATACGATAAAAATATAAAGATATGTTAGATAAACGATAATAAAAATAGATATTACCAACTCAACATATGAACGATATGATAAGTAAAAGATAGAAGGATAAATAATACGATAAGTGAAAAAAAATATATATATATAGAATATTAAAGTGATTGCTTCTGACTTCAACTACTGTCCAAACTTCCAAGTTTCAAGATTTATTGATATAAAGCAGATGTGTAAAACAAGGCCCACACACGTTCGGGTGCCAATTTGCAACGGCTACTCAGTTTAGAGAGCACCTCAGGTGTAGATTCTGAGAACAAACTAGTATAAATTCAGAGAGTAGTCTTACTGGTTCTCGGGTAATTCTACTTGAAATTTATTGAAGGTGAAATAAAGATAAATTAGGAAAATTAGGAAAGGTAAGTGGGCGCCACTCTGAATAATACTAGCCTATTTGTTATTCACATCTGCATTATAGCGACAAATCCTGTAAGATTGGAAGGGAAAAAAACTATATGAACAACGTTATTAAATTTACAAGTTGTATATTGACTTTGTTCAAAAAAAATTAAATAGAAAACAAAATTGACTAGGTAGGTTGTTGTTCAATGTTGATGAGCTCACTACATGTAGCAGATGTACTTTCCTGAAGTGATGGCGGAGAGATGGTGTCCTTTTGAAGATCTAGTTTCAGTTAACGTTCTTGCTTGTTCCAGGTAAAAATTCCTGACCCAGGTAGTGTCTCAGGTAAAGTCTCAGGTAAAGTTTCGGGTCCAGGTAAGGTTTCGGGTCCCGGTAAAGTGCTAGGGAACAAATATAGTATCAGGAACAAATTTACCAAATTTAACAAAATCCAGGATGTCTGAAGTATGATATTACAATATTGAAGAAAATTGCTAATTTAATATTACAGTACATATAATATTTAATATTGAAGAAAATTATTTGACAACGTGGTTCATACATCCTGTATTTTTAGATAAAAAGAAAGCAAATAAAAAAACGATAAAATAGAATAACCGATTCTGCACCGGTAAATACATACATTTGTTAAAATACGTATATATTTTTAAATAGGTATTTTTAAATAGATAATATAAAAAAAACCTGAAAGAAAAAAAACAAATTCATATCGATATATATTATTCCTGGCACTGGAATGACATTGCTACATAATAAAGATAGGAAGGTAGAAGCTATTAAGAAAGGAGAGTTAGTTATACATTTAAGCGAAATGACTTACCACTCAAATGAATGCACTTCTAAGATAAGATAAGATAAGCCAGAAAGGCTTCAATAGCACATGTTCGCCGGAAAAAAGAAGAACGAAACCCCTTTGCCACTTGTTTAAATACACGAAATCATGTGAACGACCACCGACTTACGTCTCATGTTCGTGTCACGCTCATACGCTTTGACCAGGAAAGGAATTTACCTTTCAGTAGTGAATTCTTGATTCATATTTGATTTATAATTGGTAGAAGAAGAGACACGAGATCGAAGTGGGAATTTCAAGATGGGCGTGACTATTTTCCGACAGACTGACCTCGATCAGCGCGCATAGAAACGTTGATTTCGACTTTCGTCGACAGTAAATATATTCAGCCTTGAAACATTTCTCGGTGTTGGGTATGAGAAAGGACTGGCTATTCGCCGCCCATACGATCATTTATTAATTCAATCGAGGGAAGTAAAGTGAACGAAATTAACGTTACACACTGTAAAAGGGGCTCTAGCTCCTGAGGTAGCACATTTGACAATTCGTCTATAGCTTCGTCTAAATGGTTCGTCGGCAAAAATTATATTGATGTAATCATCCGCGTCTTAAGCGCAAAATCAGCGTCTGTATTGTATCTTCCTACAAGATGCAACTCTCCCAAATGCTTGCGCATGTTTTTCACTAAATGGAAGAAACATCCCATTATTTCCACATCCGGAAAAGCTGCTTTGAAAGCGTTGATGGATGCCAATTTGAAATCGCAGGAGATTTTCTTCGGGTGTAGGTTAGATTGAAGGCTTTTTAAAATATCTATTAATTTAGTATATGTTACTGATTGTTTGTTTGGGAGAAATGCATAAACCACGGGATGCACTCCATCCCATGTTTTACCCATTATGACATATACTTGGTAGAACAATGGTGGTGTAATAGAAAATGTCCCATCGACGAACCAGTGGTCGGATTGGAGCAAAATCTGTAAACAAATATAAATCATGTTAATAGTAATAATATTAATAAGCTTTATTAATCCCAAAAAACTTACAGTTACAGTTACACATAAATAAATAAATCCCTGAGTAACAAATAGATTGCCGTCCAATGTTTGATTTAAACTTGATTATTCTAAAAATTTTAATATATTACAAGTACAATTACCTGTTTAGGAAAACGCTTACCTCATCTAAGTTTTTTTCTCTGCTAAATAACAGTATTCGTTGTGGTTCTGCTCCGCTTTTCTAGTCTTCCATCATAAAACTGAAAGCTTCCAGGAATAATCAGATCTTCGACACGTAATGGAATTGGTGGTGCAACTAGAACATCGTTTCTTTTCATGCGAATCATTTTTTTGGAGCATTTGATTTTGGTAGATTTGCCTGTGCTGTAAGCGACAAATTGGCTCCATTCAGTCAGAAGTTAATAATTTGCGACGTTGCTTCCATCGTTTCGGCAACACGAGTTTTCATTGCATCGCAAACCATCCTTTTCTCTAAGTTCGCCGGATAACAGTCATGTGAATGGTTATGTATTTTATTCACAATGATATTATTATCGTTCTTAGTAATTTGGTAGGTATTGGGTAGGTTCAGAAATATTAATAAACATTCACATTTTGCTAATTTGTTTGTCAAAAAATGAGGAATCTACATGAAGGAGCTCGTACTCATCATAATGCGCTCATTCAGAGTCAATTGAATAATATATTTCTTGGAAGGTAGATTGGAAGAGCTGGCTCAGTTTTCTGGTCACCAAGATCACCAGAGTTGAATGAAGTTGATTTTTTATTCAGATGCTGGAGATCAGGAGTACAAAGTATAGCAGACTATAGGAAAGATAGAATAAATCAGGCTTTTCAAAACTTTAATGCGCAACTGCTCAAAGATGTAAATCGATCTTACGAAGGCCATCTTCAAGCCTGCATCTTTGTAGATGGTAGTCACTTAAAGTATCTTATAACTTTATTGTTGGATATTTTTATCATAAAATTGAAATATCATGGAAACTATCCAGAATACTTGATCATATTTTGAGTATGGTAAAGTAACTTTCATTTACCGATATAAAATACAGGGAAATCCATTTAAAAATAAATTGTGAAACCGATGTATTCGAGTTTGGACTCGCCCAGTATACGGTTTCTTGAGTATGATAGCAGGTCTAGTGAATTATGATACTAGAAAACCATCACAGACGTAAAGGTATAACATATTGATTTCAAATTGTGCAGTTCAAAGCGTTGAACTCACGATTTTTAGGAACAAGTGGTCAGAAATATCATTGCAATGGTGAAGTCAATCAGAATATCAAATAATAAGTAGAATACATGGGGTCCCATTTAAAAAAAATGTAACTTTGATCTGGCACGGCGTTCTGGAACACGCTGTACAATTTCGACTAAGTTCAAAATATGTGCCTTTAGGCTGGCTACAATCGAATATTTTGGAAGGTTCAAAGATATTGGACTTTATCGCACTGATGAATCATCCCGTATATTATCACAAGAGAAAAAATTTTGTCGGCAAAATTTTCGAAAGGTATGAAAGTTTGTTGTTTGGCAGCGAAATTGCCGAAATGCAACAAACTTGAATAAACCTCGAGAACAATTTTGCCTACACAATTTTTCTCGAGTGATATTCGACATGACTTTTTCACGAGAAAAAGACAAAAAACAATAAAATTAGGGAACTTTCATTTATTAATGTAGCATAAAAAAATAACTTATTTATTTATATAAAAGTTACAGTTATGATAATTGAACGGTTGTGAATGATATTCATCGTTATGATGTGATTGTAGAACATGTAGGTACTTGCGATACGTTTGAACTCGTACTAGGAAAATTTACCTAATCTGGTGCTTTTTCTCTCAAGTTTTCAATAAATTTTAATATAATATTGTTCAGATCCCAACTTCAAATAAGGTTTCAAAGAATTGGAATGGGAATGTCCTGTTAATTTGATCATTTTTTGCTCACCAACACCTTTTTTTGCAAGGGCAGAAATAGTAGAAGATGTGAATGGTTTGTCACTTTGAATTTTTTGGTACCTATTCACGCCAATTTTTTCTGTCAACAGTTTGGTCCATTTTGACATGCTGTTGATTCCAATAGGTACCAAATTACATTTTTCCAATTTGGATGGACTTGTGATTTCTAGATTGGTATTTTTATTTTCCAATAATTTTAATAATAGACGAGTAGGACCAATATGTTACTGTTGTTTCTTACCAACCATTTGCTACTGGCCAAGACTTTTGCACCTCCTTGTGTGTCCTTTGAAAATATAGGATTGTATTCGATACGTCCCGTAAATTCTCCTCTTAGGTCTAATTCTTGTTTGAAATAATGTACTTTGCATTTCACTGCTTCGTTGCCTCGCCAGGCAAGTTCAAAAGAGAATGAGAAAAATACTTTTTTCTGTAGGCCGTCTGGGGGGTGCCTGCGCCATGAATTTTTATCATTTCTAATAATCCTTGTATTGTGAGGACTTTCAAACTTTCTTTTCTCATGTTTACCTTGAAGTTGTTTTCGTTTTGAGTCTTTTGCCTATTGTCTATTTTTATATTAAATTATTGATAGTACTTTTCTTGTAGCATCTGCGCTAAGATGTTCCATATGCTTTTGATTTTTGACTCTTTGAAGTCCTCTCCGTTTTTTTCATATTGTAACCATAATCTTCCAGAATTTTTGCAAATTATTTGGCTGAAGTATGCTTTTCAAGCTTATAATCTCTTATCAATAAAAACTGCGAAAACTGTGGCCAACAGGAATATTTGGAGATACACGTACTTGGAGATATATTCTCCGACACTGCCTTTTTAGTTTCTGCAATGGATTGTGTTCCAAATTTGTTTTTTCTTCAGAAACACTCATTTTTGAAGTGAACTAATCTGACGTTTTCTAGCAAGAAATAACACAATGACATTTTAAATAAATATTAGAACCAAGGTACAACATTTGCTTTGATCAACGCTGCTTGAAAAATCACATGTGGATGTGTGAACTTTTTTATCAGTAAAAAAGATACCGTTGCTTTGGTATTTTGCCAGTGAAAAACACTAGTGAAATAGTCAAAAAAAGAATATATTGTGAATTGACCTTGAAAATTTGGCAAGAACTTTTTGCAGTCTTGAACTTCAAAATATTATTGTCGAATTTTTCCATTAGTGTCACATAGGGAAAAAAATTATTTTCCTTAATAACGGTAGCCAGAACGCTACCTAAACATAGTCATAAAGATGTAAAAAAATACATTTTTATTTTATATATTCCTAATCCAGCTTCAAATCCTTTTCAAGCTATCGCTTTTATGATCACTTGAGTTCCTTGAAACCTTATCATTTGTTTTATATCTATGTAACGATCCATTGTTTGCTGCTACTTCAATTCCAGTTATTCGCAACTTATCACTTTTTTTATTTCCAAAAGATCTTCACATTTTCTTCGATTATTCCGAACTTGAGTAATGTGAGTTTTTTTCAATAAGTTTAATCCCTTCAATATAATACTAAATATTTCATTTCATTTTCTTCATATTTTTTCAACAACATTTTTAATCACGAACTTAGCGTTTATCATACTTTTGGAATCATCCATATTTTCGCTTTCCTCCGCCTTTCTAATAAGCGTTGTTTTGCTTTATTAAACTGTAATGTTCCGTGTAACGAATGCACATTATGAACAGTGGGATCTCGAAAACGGTAAGAGGTAGAGAAACGGTTAAATTGTAGCAAAGTTGCGGATTTTAGGGTACAATAATTAAACGCGATCAGATTTCGAATATTTTCTTTTGTTTTTGAGGTAACTGAAAATGTGATTTCTCAGATTTTTGTTTTTATTTTTTTTTGTAGAGCCGTTTAAAATAATATCAAAAAAAAGTTGACCCTTCTGACCATTGTCAATTGATTTTTTTCAATTTCAAAAAATCACTTATTTCATTGTGGCAACCATAATATAGAGGAAAAAGAAAAGATTGGTCATAAATTATACTATATATTCGTGGGAGAGAAATAGTGATCTATTTGAAAATTTAAATTTATTTTTTCAACGTTGCTCGAAAATATTGTAACGTGAATTTATGAAAATTTATATAAGACACATGCGATAACCCATAAACTGGAAGTAGTAGCGCTCATTTATTTTTATTTATTATGGTGTTTCAACCCCCCAACTTTTTTTGAGGATCACATTTAACAAAATATGGAACGCCACTGGAATAATACGACTATTCTTTTGCCTTTTTGTATTTTTTTGTAAACATTTTATAAATATTGAATCAGTAGACTATACTGTATTTTCATCAAAAACAACTTTATTATGGAAAGAAATTGTGATGTTATAAATAACCTCACAAAAGATAAACTTAATACATGTAAAACTCAACGAGAAAGAAAGGTAGAAACTACTGAAGTTACAAAAATATTGTGACACTAGATGAACAAATACTCTGTATGATAACAAACAAACACTCTGTATGTTAACAGAGATATATAATTAAATTAATGTAATTAAACTTATCTTATTATCACTTTTACATAGTTACAAAAACCTAGAATATTTGATTTGATAACAATTCAAATGCAATAATGAGAATTTGTCATTCGAACAACTATCTCAAAAAGCTTAGGTCCAGACTATCTCATTGGAGATTAATATTGACGATTTGATGTAAGAATAAGTTCTAACAATCCTTCCTCTTCAATTATAATTTGCAAAGTCAATCAAATAACAATTTATAATTCACAGGTAGTGAAATTAAAAGATATGTAGTCACAAGAAAATTTGACAGATATGAAACCAAATAAATAAAATTTTCTAATAAGATTTTTAGGTAATAATTCTATTAGTAAATGTTGATATTATGTTTAAAAAGGTTATCAATATCATTAAAGCAAAGATATAAGGTTCAGAAAGAACACAATTGTGATAAAAGGCATAACCTTGACATTGATATTTAAAAATAGAAAAGGATTGTAAATTAGCATAAGAAAGGTGAAGGAAAGTATGTGAAAAACATTCTACGAAGGAATACAGTGTTTTTAGAATCATTTCGCGTGTGTTTAACAGAATATAGTGCTTTTTACAACATTCAAGTGACAAATATTGAAATCTTCTAAATAAGCAATAAAACGCAAAAGGAACGCGAATGAGGGTTTATTTTAGTTATAGGATGTCATTAGCCCTAATTAGGAAAAGTTTTTGCATATCCTGAAGTCATATTAAGAAATTCGGGAAAATTTTGACCATAAAAGTAAGGTTAGGGTACCCAAATTTATCAGTTTAGTGTCATAAAAGTCGTCGTTCAGGGAGGATGTATTTGGCTTCTCTCTGACATTTAATTGTTTCAAGTTATATTAACCAAGAAAAAAGATTAATTTTATAATCAAGTAGGAACATAACCTAACTTTGACAGTTAAGAAAAATAGACAAGAAGTGACAGCTTGTTGTTTACTAAAATATTAAAAATCAGATTTAACATTTTAAATCATAAAGAAAAGAGTAATACTCACCGATTTTACAAAATATTGAAGAAAACGAAGAACATTTCCAATTTGAAACAACTTGTTAGAGATTCCAAAAATCTTAATACTATCTCCATGTGTGTTTTATGTTGAAACACATTTCCATACTGATGTTTGCTGAAAGAAATAAAAATTAAACTCTTATTGTTTAATAAAGTGAAAATAGAATCATACTGATGGTTCAATGCGACCCAAAGGTTAGTGATTAACTAATATTAATAACTATACTTGATTTGTTTGACTTATGATAGAACTTAATAGCAATACTTACAGTTCTTGATAAACTTGATAAACAAGGATTTTTCAAAACTTTGTTGACGACATCTCAGTCGTGACACAATATTTTATAATAATAATTGATACCATTAATTTTTTTAATTGTGAATAATTTCAATCAATACACATCGTGGCGTGAACTGTAGGCCATTTTGTGAAAATGATCAAGAAGCTTGTCATCAGTCAACGTCACGATCCGTGAACAGTGTTGTCACACTAACATTTAAAATTATTGTTCATAGGTTTGTAGTTCGATAAAAATTTTGTTTCCTATTTGTTATTGTTCAATGAAATTTTATGACAAGAAGGTTTAGGAGTTTGATTTGTTAAACATACATCTGTTAGGAACTTAACCGCACGTCCTTTGATGGAGAATTTTGTTTTGATTTAGTTTAGCTGAGCATAGAACAAAATCTACAAATTTATTTTCATTTCAATTTATATTCTATAAAAAATCAACCCACATTTCAAATAGTAATAAATCAAAATATCAACACTCCATGAAGACAAATAAAAAAATATTATTGACGTAGGCAACACGTTATATACGCATGTATAACAGTGAACCTGCAAAATAAAAGTATTAAACTTAATATTACAAATTGGCGTACAACGTGGAACATTTGGTGTATTAAAAACAATACATAACAATTTGGCTCACCAACGTGGTGTAAAACATAACATCACAATATAGCTCACCAACCTGGGACATTAAAGTAACACATTAAGGTATTCATAACAAAGTGGCATCAACGTGGAGCATTTAACATAATATAACAAATTTGACACCAACGTGGGGCATTAACATATTTATTACACTATAAATAACATTACAATTATGGCGCAATCACATATCATAACAAAATAAAGCTTACCGGCCGCTACTGCATTCTTCGGTTCCCACTCTCACTCTAAGTCAACTGTTCACTTTTTTATTAATTGGTTGACACTACTTAAACGAAAAATTTTGTTTATTTGGAGTCTTTATTCAACAATTCACCAAGTCGATCAGAAACTCAAATTTTTCAATATTTTTGTCACAGTGGCTACCGAACTTTAAATAATGTTTTCTCCGCTTCTAATGGTCGAATCTGAATTTTTCTTTTTTTTCATAATACGTTGTTTTTGAAGACAAACATTTTCAAAATATGAATGAATCCATCCATCATATTTTTCGATGTCAAATTTAATAAAACCAGAGAAAAGATTTTTTTTTCAGAAAAACTGGGGAAACATATTTTTTTCATTCAACTACAACTTATTATCTAACGATTTTATTAAAGGTATCGATAGCGTTAATGTTTAATAGATGAGGCGAGGTTAAAAAAAAATACTTGAAATTTTGTGTGGCCGCCATTTTGAATTTCTGAAATCTGAAAACACCAATGTTCTCAGGGGCCGGTTTGTAGCATAGTTGGTATAAACAAGGTTGTCATCTTGGACTGTCAACAGTCAATGATTGACATTGGACATTAAGACATGGTAGTGAACATGGCTGTTGATTGTTGAGCGGAACATCTACTTATTAAAAGTTATAAAGTAACCAAAGTGTTTTAATCTACTTAACAAGTGAACAGACCTTCAAAAATACATGTCGCAGTCATATAGTAAACGTTCCTAAGAGTGTGAGTAAAAATAACATATCTAAATTAAGTATTTGTGGCACCACGTGAAGAAGCCCGCCATTACCATGACCAGCTTTAATTTGCTGCAACCATTGAAAATGTCTGGAAATCTAAACGAAAACTGGAAATGTTTCAACCAGTCATTAAACATTTACCTAAGAGCTTCTGGTCAGATTACAAAAAGTGATGACACGAAAATAGCAATCCTTCTCAACTGTACAGGACATGATGGTCTAAAAACATATAATAATTTTAGACTTGAAGAAAAAACATATAAAGCAGTATTGAACAACTGTGTAATCCCAAAAAGAACATTTTATACTGTAAGCATATGTTTTATGAACGATCACAGAATGTAATTCCTTCTTAATATTGCTTGTGGTAGGTTTCTCCAAATTAGACCTTTTTCTTGCCTTCTCTTTCTTATTTTTAGAATTACCGGTTTATTTTTTGTTTTCTTTAGATTTGGATTCTTTTGATTGTGTTTACTTTTCTTTTTCGTTTCCATTTTCTTTTTCGGAATTTCCATTTTTCTTAGTGATCTTTTTAAATAGAAGGGTATCGTAAAATATGTGGAAATCTTTTTCAATTACCTTTTTAAGTTCTTGCAAATGATTAAGTTTAGTATCGCTAATGGGAAGTTTTTCCAAGTATAGTATTTTTGGATTGGTAGTTAACTTTTCTTGTCCCCTTACTGTTCTTTGATCTAAAACTGTAAAGTCATCATTGTAGTCCAAGTTATACATTATATCTCTGTTTGGCAAATACAAAAGTTGTCTTATATCAGTCACACAGCTTTATCCAACTTTATTACCAGGTCTTAGGGATTTGAGATTTGTTTCAAGAGCAGAATATTTAAAAACAAACTCGTAATCAGGAACTTTAACATTATATGGCTGTTCTCTACGAGCCATTCTCATTCGAGCAACATAATCAGATGGGGCATTCATTAGTGGATAAAAATATCCTTCCAAAGTAGTCTGCCTCCATCTGTGTATGTACTTTTTCTAAAATAAGTTGTAAAATTTCCACCGAAAATTGTTTTGTGAAATCTCTTAGTGCTGAAGCCAGTACTCTGTTGCGATTTTGATAATTGCATCCGTCGGATATAAGCGCATTTTTTGAAGATAGGTAATCAATCATGCAAAAAGTAAATTCATCACTACTCACTCTTCCATCCACCTCTTGCCAAACATAGAGGTGAACGTTCTTACTACCTATTTCATAAATGGTGAAATTATGTACTTGCAGCTTCTGTTTGTATTACATAGCAGAAACCTCTGTCTTTGGTGCGAGCAGTACACTTTGAAGGTCCATGGTTATCACCAATTTTTTTTCACTGGCTTTGCCAACAAGCCGTGTTTTAGCCTCCCAGCCAAGTTTTTTTTGCAACATGTGCAGCGTAAGTTTCTTCTGATACATTACAAGGATCGTATGCACTACATGTATCGCATTGGTCTTTTCTATGTATATGTATTGCTGTTTTTTTCATTTTGTGCCATACAACAAAATTGCTTCCTTCCAAAGGATACTTTTTTATTTTCGTTGCACTACTTTTTATAAATTTTGTACATGAGATTCCATGATTTAAATATTGGCTCAACGTATACTTTTATTGAGGAAGCTCTACAATAGTGACTTGGTACTTTCGGTAGTAGTAGTAACCACTCTTCCAGGTATTCCCGGTTTTTTTTTTCAGTCAAAAAAACCCGCTCGTTAGGACGTTTAACTTTATTTATTGTCTTTCCTTTTATTTTTACTATTTGCTTCTGTTTTTCTATTAAAAAATCTTCCATTTGTTTTCTAGTCATTTCTTTGTCATTCAGTTCTTGTAATTTTTCACCATCTCCAATGTTTCCAGACGTGAAGCCCATCTCCTAAAAGAATCTTCTCCGAGATCTAGAGTGTCTAAATAGTTATTTGTGTATTTAGAGCGTAAAGTAACAGATTGCCGCTTGAGAAAGAATGTTGCCGCGCGACGCGGAGTGGAGCGCGGCGATCTTTCGGAAGCGGCAATTTTACTTTACGCTCGAAAAACACATAATTTTTTTCTACAGTCGCCCTTTTAATAATTAAAACAGTTTTTTATATATTATTTTAGGTTATAATAGGAGTGATAGAATCGTCATTTTCGCTATTCATCATGATTAACCTTAAAAAGATCTACTGACTAGGGATGAAAACATAATCGATTTTCATATAAATCGATTATTATTTTGTTTATATCGATTTTTATAGTAATATTAATCGATTTTTAATAAATCGATTTAATAAATTACGTGTTTAAATCGATTTTCGGAAACGGCTCGTATTATTTATTTATTTTTCAAAGTTTTGACAACTTTTGACGATTATTGACCATTTCTCAAAATTTTGACAATTATTGACCATTTTTCAAAATTTTAACAATTATTGACCATTTTTCAAAATTTTAACAATTATTGACCATTTTTGACAATCACTGACCTTTTGACTGTTTTTCAAATTAGTGACTATTTTTCCAAATTTTTGACAATTTTTCAAAATGATGACAATTTTTAACCATTTTCGACAGTTTTTGGCAATAATTGTCCATTTTTAACAATTTTTAATCATTTTTGATAGTTTTTGACCAGTTTTGACAATTTTTCAAAATGTTAGACCATTTTCCAAATTTTTGACCATTTTTGACAATTATTGACCATTTTTGACCATATTCAAAAATTTTTACCATATTTCAAAATTTTGGACAATTTTTTAGAAACTAACAATTTTTGACAATTATCCACTATTTTTCAAAATTTTACAATTTTTAACAATAATTGTCCATTTTTGACAGTTTTTGACAATTATTTGCAATTTTTGACAATTTTTCAAAATTATTGACCATTTTTGATATTTTTTGACAATTTTTGACCATTTTTAATAGTTTTTGACAATTATTGGCAATTTTTGACAATTTTTCAAATTTTTGATAATTCTTCAAAAATTTTAACAATTTTTCAAAATTTTTGACCATTTTTAATAGTTTTTGGCAATTATGGACCATTTTTCAAAATTTTAAAAATTTTTGACCAATTTCGACAATAATTGACCATTTTTGACAGTTTTTAACCATTTTTGACAATATTTGAAAATGTTTGTCCACTTTTCAAAATTTTAACAATTTTTGACAATTATTGACCAATTTTGACGATAATTGTCCATTTTTGACAGTTTTCAAAAATAATTGACAATTTTTAACCATTTTTGAGGAGGTAGGAGGTATTCAACTCAATTGAAACCTCCGATGTGGAACTAAGATAAGAAAACCAATTATTGTTGAAATATAAAGGTTAATAGCTATTAACCTAGGACTGCAATTTTATTCAACAAAATAGTTATTTGTGTATTTAGAGCGTGAAGTAACAGATTGCCGCTTGAGAAAGAATGTTGCCGCGTGACGCGCAGCGGAGCGCGGCGATCTTGCAAATGCGGCAATTTTACTTTACGCTCGAAAAACACACATAATTTTTTCTACAGTCGCCCTTTTAATAGTTTTTTTATATTATCTCAGGTTATAATAGGAGTGCTAGAATAATCCTCATTTTCGCTATTCATCATGATAAAGATTAAAAAGATCTACTTACTGAGGATGTTAAAAAATAATCGATTTTCATAGTAATATTAATCGATTTTTAGTATATCGATTTTATAAATTACGTGTTTAAATCGATTTTCGGAAACGGCTCGTATTATTTATTGACTATTTTTCAAAATTTTGACAAATTTTGACGATTATTGACCATTTTCCAAAATTTTGACAATTATTGACCATTTTTCAAAATTTCAACAACTATTGACCATTTCTCAAAATTAAGACAATTTTTGACCATTTTTCAAAATTTTAACAATTATTAACCATTTTTAAAAATTTTAACAATTATTGACGATTTTTGACAATTTATTGACCATTTTTGACAATTATTGACCATTTTGACTGTTTTTCGAAATTACTGACCATTTTTCCAAATTTTTTATAATTTTTGACCATTTTTCAAAATAATCACAATTTTTAACCATTTTTGACAATAATTGTCCATTTTTAACAGTTTTTAACAATAATTGTCAATTTTTAACCATTTTGATAGTTTTTGACCATTTTTCAAAATTTTAAAGCATTTTTCAAAATTATTGACCATTTTTTATAATTATTGATAATTGTTGACAATTATGGACCATTTTTCCAAATTTTTGTCCATTTTTTATAATTATTTACCATTTTTGACCATATTTCAAAAACTTTAACAATTTTTGACAACTATCAACTATTTTTCAAAATTTTGACAATTCTTGGCCATTTTTGACAATTTTTCAAATTTTTTGATGATTTTTCAAAAATTTTAACAATTTTTCAAAAATTATGACCATTTTTGATAGTTTTTGGCAATTATGGACCATTTTTCAAAATTTTAAAAAGTTTTGACCAATTTCGACAATTATTGACCATTTTTGACAGTTTTTGACAATTTTTGACAATATTTGGAAATTTTTGCGTTTTTGCTCTGACACAGACGCACATAGAAAGGAGCGCTTGCTCTTAGGGAATGTAAGAGCATGGTTACATCTTGCTCTTATACTTCTGCCTTCTTTTCTTGTTGAACAAGTTATTTTTGTACCGACTCTTTTGTAGCTCAAGTACTCTATACCCTGCACTCTATTTTTTACCTGAAGGTCTTTTTCTTTAGTCTTATTTATTGTTGATTTAATTTCCGTCAAATTTTCTTCAACATCATTACTTTCAATATTTTCTTTCAGTGTTTTTGCCTTTTTTACATTTTGTTCTACTTTATGGTCCGTGTCAGCAGATTCATAATTCTCTGTCATTTCTTCAAATCGATCATTATTATTATTCACTAATACATCTTCTGTCGGAATAGTATTATTTCTCTCTATCGGCCCATCAAAAACTGTCAAACTGTCTAGCACAGCTGCGCAATCTTTGTCTTTCCCAACTGTTTGGCTTAGATGTTGTAAATAATAAAAAGTGCTTAGAATAACTTCAAAAATTACAGGCATAGATTGCAGATTCTCTGAAGTTATTAGAACAGGTTCCATAGGCGTAAGTGGCAGGTCTTCGAAAGTTAACAGAACAGGTTCCATGCGAATAGATTGCAGGTTCTCTAGAACTGGTTCAATAGACGTAGTTTGCTGCTCTTCTAGAGTTACCGGAACTGGTTCCATACTTGTAAATTGCAGGACCTCTGAAGTTTCCAGAACTGACTCCATAGGCGTAAATTTATTATTTGTGCATTTGTTAAGCCAACTTTGCACAATTGAGTTACTGCCCAACCGTTGATCTTCATTTTCTGAAAAATAATGATTGCCTTAAATCCTTAATGTCAGCGTCTGCTACCAAATGGATTTTCTTGATTCTAGGACGCCTTTGTCTCAAATTTTGCACAACGAATCCTAAGAGTGGTATAAGGTCCCACATAAACATAATATTTTTCTTATTTTCAATCTAGTTTATTATTTTTTTATGTTTTCAGCATCGAGTTTTGCGATATTGTTGAACAAAACACGAAAAGAAACTGGATAGAAAATAAAACTAAGTTTATCCGAGACATTGCACCATTCACAGGATACATTGTGCAAAATTTGAGACAAAACCGTCTTAGATCAAAAAAGTACAGACATAGAAAAAAGTTCAGGTCGTTGATATACCTAAACTTATCCTGAATTTTTATTTGGTTAGAGAACGCAACAAAATTGTACGCCACTGTGTCACTCCATACGGTAGAGAACATGATATTATTTATCATATTTTTTGTTTTAAAATCTAACTCGTAAATTTTGTTTGAAAAATTAATGTATTTCTAAGTTTTCTTCAATATCCCTTTTTAGTTCCTATTCCTCCTGAAAGTTTAACTTTATAATGTTTAATTCAAATACCTGCTATAACTTGTTCTCCATCTAGGACAATTTTTATAAAAATCGTGTGAGCATATATAGATAGTGTAAGCTTGTCGTGGAACATCCTGTATATTTTCTGGTAACCACAAAGAAATAAGTGATTCCTTGAAGTTGAAAAAAATCTAGGTCCGTATTTACAAAAATTAAGTTGATGATGAATGTTGGAATCCGGAATGTTAGATAAATATGTAGATGACACGATGTTGAAGACAATAAAAAATGGAGAAGTGTCAACTCTTTTCGATGTAAAACTTCTATTGGAGCGCCTTGGCAGTGAAATATGCTAGTTTACCATCACGGCAAACGACACGACCATCTGATTTAAAGATGCGCGCGCACACCGATACCGGAAAGGGTGAAAAACCACCCCATCAGCTCTACAAAAAAAATAAAAACAAAAATCCGAGAAATCACCAGTTTTTAATCACCTTAAAAACATAAGAAAATCTATGATCGCGCCAAATTGCTGTTCCCCTAAAAGCGCAACTCTCTTATCATTTTCGAGAGCCCAAATTTACACCTCAAATTTGGGACACACTGTTCATAGAAGCTCCTGATTCAAATATGCGATTCAAAACTTATGCCAATCATTTCAAAACCAGACCTGCTCTCAATTATGATAAAAGTTTTAATTGCCTGGTAATAGTTATTGTTATGTGGCAAAGAAGACCACAATTGTTCACATTCCTCCCGATTTCACCTATTCCCAAGACAATATTAGAATTATACATTGCTCGGCTCCATAATTTGCTCCGCCCTAGAGAGATTTCTTGAACAGTATTGCCTGAATGCAGCTGATGTAGAAGTTATTACGGAATAGGAGCATTTTAGATACAGAAGGGGCATTTTGTTAGTTTATTGAGTACATCTTACTCTTAAAATGTTTTTAAATGGTATTGATGACATCCTCGGTTAAAAATGAGTTTTTCATACCATTTATAATGCCAATAATAATATGTAAAATTAGTTTTGATACACCTTGTATACTGAATAATTAAAGTCATACCTTAACAAACAGTAGAACAGGAACACAAACTTTAAAATAAAAGATTAACAGAGTACCAACTTAAAAAGTGATTATTGTAAAATTGAAATATAAATAAAATGACCACCATATAGAAAATTATAATCTAAAATGGAACTTCAGGTAGAATAAAAATAATCATATAACTTAACATAATTAAACTATGTATCAATATAATCAAAAATAGAGATAATAATTCAGTAACTAAATCTTTCAAAGAGTCATTGGTAGGAATAATTTTAAAATAAAATCTAAGAGTGTTTCTTGAAAAAACAAAGGAAAAAATCAACAACGGGTTGAGATTTTGAGAAGGAAGGAGGAGGTTGTTCGAAGTAAGAAACTAAAATTGAAATTTATGCAGAAATATTCAAAAATAAATAAAAATTTGTAAGTATAAAGTTAACTAAACATAAAGTGATTATAACAATAGATAAGTAAGTGAAAGGTAATATTTACCATAAAATATTTGTTGCTAAGTGAACACTGGTATAAGCCATATAATATACCTATATCCAAGGCATATTATCAATAAATTACAAGTGAAAAGAAGAAAAATATTGAAATCGTTTATCCAGCACAGAAAAAAACTTTCCAAGTGACCCAGAATTTTGATCCAGGGCCACGAACATTGAATTCAGTGTGACCTTCAAACATATACTTCCCTCGGCGTTGTGCGTTAATAAAAAACTAAATAATATCGATGAATATCGTAGGTTCTTGCCAAACTGAAATTAAATTTTGGGGATAACAAAGCCAGTTCTCAGGGCTTTGGTACCTGAGGAATTTATAAAAGAAAAGATACAAAAAGTTAACATAAAGGGCGCCACTAATTTTGTTTCTTTAAACAAAATTAGAAAAAAATTCAAAATTTAAAAATCAGCGAACGTTTAACTGTTGTTTGTTTTTTGAAGCTACTCTACAAAAAATGGTTATCAGATCTGTGTGTGAAATAAAACTTACTTGATAAAATATATATATATATATATATATATATATATATATATATATATATATATAGGAAATAGTTCGTTGCCGATACTAGTTAGGTCTAACTATTATTGTGGGGGATGCGGCAATGTGAATAAGTGAACTCTTTTTAGTTTGTTCTGAGCTTTCGGTAATTTATTATCACCATTATCAAAGAACTACAAAAGATACATTCATAGATATTTCAAACAGGTATAAATAAATTTAGTTTAAAAGTAAAACATTAATTACTTACAACTAAGCGAGGTTAATCACAATATCTATATATAATACGTATAATATGGAGAAAAAACATGGTATAAGATATAATTTTCTTTTTCAAGAAATTAAATTAAAAATAAAACTATCAAAATTGACATTACGACATCGATGTTAATTTTTAGTAGTCATAGAAATGTCTTTAAATATGTTTAGTATATTAGCAAGTGAAATAATAGTTGGTAAGTTAATATAAAGGAACAGAATTCTCATCTTCAATATTTGAATTTTTTGTTTTTTTGTCAAAAGATAATAAATAGCCATAAATTGTACTAAGTTTTTGAATATCAGTTCTTTTATTTAAGCAATTATCTTCTTGAGATATGAATGCCATTTCCAGGAAAATCCTTTTAGAGTAGTTGTTTTCTTTATGTAATATTTCAAAGTTTTTATAATCTATTATATGATTTGTAAAAAAAACGTTTAGTTATTTTTTGTGATGTTTCACCTACATATGCAGATTTACATGTAGAGCAAGTCAATCTATATATTACATTAGAAAGATCAGTAAGAGGATCAATTTCTTTCAACTTACTATAAACACAATTAAGTGAGAGAACATTTTTATTTGCAAGTTTTATATTAGTTACTTCTTTTAATACTTTGGAAATTCTAGGTGTAAGCTCTCTAAAGTAAGGTAAAGATGCAAAAAATATGTTAGTTGTAGTTGTGTTCGTTACATTTTCTGAGTTCGTAATAACTAAATTTGGTTCAATTGCAGTATGTATGGGATGAGGGGTGTTAAACCACTAGAATTGAAAATTTACAATTTTGCAAAGATGGGTTAGTAATCAATGGTATAGAAAATTACAAAAGTTTAAACATAGGTGAAGCCTTACGAAATGAACACCTTACTTTCATTATTTAAAGTTCTTCTAAAATACACTCCGGGGTTCAATCCAGGAAAATTCATTTCTTGTAGTTGTTCTTCCATGAATTTACTCCAGGGAACGGTACATTCGAGGAAACTTGCCAAGGAACGGTATATTCAACAGAAACTTGTCTTGTTCTGGAACGGTATATTCAGCAGAAACTTGTCTTGCTCAGGAACGGTATATTCAGCAGAAACTTGTCTTGCTCAGGAACGGTATATTCAGAGACTGATTTTTATTTTATCCCCGGAATTTTGCTAAAAATACAATTAAGTAAAAGAAAGAGATACAAAAAAACTGTAGGATGCAAGGATATCTGTCCAGGATAAATACATCGAATGTTACAAGTTTACAACTAAAAGCCCAATGATTCGTTCTGGACAAACATCTATTTTATTTAAAGAAAAGTTTATAAGCAAAAGAGAGAAATAAATATGGAAAATGTGAGTGAATAGCAAAAAATATAAAAAGGTAAGACCATGTGATATCTCGAAAATTAGTATCCATTTTGTTCAACAAAATATTACTATAAATATGAAACTTCGAACATCTACAACATCACGTCCTTTAAATTGTGAATTTATTACATACCAGTAATCCTAGTAGATTCGGCACAATCCAAACCCCATATTTGTATTAAAAACTAACCATAGAAAATTAGGACTACTGCACAATTCCTTTATACATGGTTGCTTGAATGGCAGTTATCAACAACCCGCCGGATGTCTTTCTGTTCATATATATATATAAAACTCAAATATTCGAATTTCGCGGTGACATTCACATCCGAAACTCTAATTATAGAATTTTGGTCCGAATAAACATATGGTTTATTCCACCAAAAGATAAATTTTACGAAATTCTTAACAATTTTTATTTTTAAAATATTTTCGGATATACTGGTTGTATACTCCTCCAAAAATCACTAGTGAGATAAAATATCAGAGTACTGCAAACTCAATGATATTTTAGCATACCATTACCGCTAAAATAATAACCTGAAGGGTTATTAAGAGATACAATACTAATAACATCAGTTATTAAGGTCAAAATCGAGACAAGAGAATAAAATATAAGAAAAGTGTAAAAGTCGGAAATTTAAAAAGGTGGTCCAACATTAACCACCCATATTAATGTTATAAATGAAACTAACTGTTTCTAATTAATTCCACTATTTAATTGAAAAATTTATGAAAATTATTAAAGGATATTGATAATTATTTCGATATTGACATATCATCGTCAGAATGACAGAAGTTACATTTTATGTGATACCTACTTGATGTTTAATATTTTGGCTAGACCAAATAGTAAGTGACCTATCTTTTGATTGACTTAATATATATGAATAGAAAAAAGGGAAGACATGATTTTACAAATAATAAAGCTTAGGTATTATTAGCCCTATGGGGATATCCTGGATATATTTTTCCCACTTAAGATCAGTATAACTGTGCAATGATATAGAAAACCAAGGAAAACTATATCTGCTGATCTTTAAAATAGTTACTTAAGAAGACAATTTATTAGTGGAGAGCTCCCTAGATTTATCTGTTCATTGACAACTTCATATTGTGGGTCTCTTAAGTGTCTTCTTATTTCTAGTTCTTCAAGGAAATCTAGTTCTTGTTTCTTATCACAAATATGCAGTACTTCTAGTTCTGTGTTAGGTGTTAATGAATGTTTTGTGTCAAGAAGGTGTTTTGCGTAATGTGATTTATCTGGCTGTTTTAATCTGTATGCTCGTGAGTGTTCATTGTATCTAATTTCAAAATTTCGAATTGTTTGACCAATATAGACAGCATTACGTTCTCTTTAAGATCTTTAACATGCCATCTTCCTATATTTTTACCATTACTATCTTTAAGTTCATAAATCAATGGTGATATTACACGGTTTACAATACAGTGTATATTTAGGCATAAATTTTGCGGATATAAATTGCGCTTTATCTGATTTTTTATAATTCTTTTTCCAGACGTGATCACCTACATGAAATTTAATATTGCGTTTACGAAGATTATAACGATTACTCGTTTTTATGTAAGCTTTATGGAATCTTTTCGTAACATCCTCGAACATTTTTGGCATTTCTTGCGTATCTTGTATACGGTATATTTTATTAGAAATTGCAGGCTGATGTTGCATTTTCTGCAATATTCCCAAAAAATGACCCTGATACTGGCACGTTTCTAGCAAACACTAGGAAAGATGGAGGAAAATCAGTGACTTCATGTTCAGCTAACCGAATTGCCTGAGCAATTTTCTGTAATTCTACATCCCAAGTTCCATGATCAGAAAAACAATACGAACGTATTGCAGTAAAAATAGATTTGTTTACACCTTCAGTATGATTGGCTTGAGGTGTATAATTAGAAGTGTACCAAATACTTTGGACCTCATACTTAGACATTAAGTTTTTAAACAACTGACTAGTAAACTGTTACCATTATCTACAGCTACTATTTGAGGAATCCCAAAAATTAAAAATACATTATTTTCAATAAATTTCACAATCGCTGAAGAGGTAGCCTGTTTTAAGGGTTGAATTAAAACAAATTTGGTAAAGAAATCTACAATAACCAATGCACAAGTATTTCCCTGACGGGATCTAGGATATGGACCTATTAAATCACAAGAAATTAATTGAAAAGGAAACTCTATATTTCGGTATTTACCCATGAGACCAGCTTGCGGTAAATTTGTAGGCTTACACGCAGCACAAACTTTACAACGCCTCACGTATTTTTGCACACTCTGTCTCATTTTGGGCCAATAATACAACTCTGAGACTCTTTCTAAAGTTTCAAATACTCCAAAATGAGGTGCAGTAGGATCATCATGAAATTTAGATAATAATTCAGGTCTGTTTTCTGTTGGAACTACAATTTTCCAGTCAGTTAAATTACACATATTGGCATATCTATTAAAGACATGTTTATATAAGATATTATTCTCTACTTTAAAACTTGGATAAATATCCGGATCTGATTGAACCTTGTTAACCATATTTTTATAAATATCAGGTTTTAATAAAGATAAATTTAAGACATTAATTTCAGGTAATCTAGATAAAAAATCAGCGGGGACGGTACCTGTTACTTTACGATGAACAATTGAGAAATTTCATTGTGATAGCTGTAAAATCCACCTAGCTAATCGAGGCGATGGCTTTTTCATATTATTTAACCAAATAAGAGAAGAAAGATCAGTGATAACAGTAAAATGTCGTCCAAGAAGATAATAACGAAAATGATCAATAGATAGCAGGACTGCCAGAGAAACTTTCTCAGTAGTTGTATATTTCTTCTGACATTTATTCAGTTTTTTACTATAATATGCCACTGGATGTTCCAACCCATCATCTAACTGAAAAAGCACACTTCCAATACCTACATCACTTGCATCACACATTAGATAAAATGATTTGTTAAAATCAGGACTACAAAGTACAGGAGCGGTAGTTAAAACAATTTTTATGTCGTCGAAAGCTTTTTGAGCTTCCGGTGTCCAACTTATTGGTTGATTCTTTTTTCTATCAGATAAAAGATCAGAAATAGGAGCCGATAATGTTGAGAAATTATCCAAAAAACGTCGATAATATGAAACAACCCCTAAAAATCTACGTACTTCCGTAGTAGTTTTCGGTATAGGATAATCACTAATAGCTTTTGTTTTTTCACCATCAATACTTGACCCGTTTTCATCCAAGGTATAACCTAAGTAACGAAGAGAGGGACGACAAAAAGGACACTTATTTATATTGATCGTTGAATTTGCCTCTTTCAATTTATCGTAAACTTTAGTTAAAATTTCTGAATGTTTATCAAACTGGGATGTACAAACTATTATATCATCTAGATAATAAAATCAATATGGTTCCAAAGATGGACCTATTACCATATCCATTAAACGTGACATGGAAGCTGGACTTGAAATTAATCCAAATGGCGTACTTGTAAATTGAAATAATCCTCTAGAACGAATTGCAAAAGCCATTTTTGGACGAGACGACATTTCTTAAGGAATTTGATAGAACGCATGTTTCAAATCGATACTAGAAATATATCGCGTATCCCTAAGTTGACTAAGTATTACCTCGATATTAGGAATCATATATGAGTCTGCCTTAGTTTGTTTGTTTAAAAATCTGGCGTCAAGAAGTAGTCTTCTACTGCCATCAGGTTTATGAGTTAAGCAGATAGGAGAACAATAAGGCGATTTACTGGGTTCAATAACACCTAATTTTAATAAATTATCAATTTCATTATTTACATGAACTTCCATAGCTTGAGGTAATAGGTACTGTTTCATTTTAAATGGAGGAGAATCTCCCGTGTCGATATAATGTTCCATGATACGTGTCCTACCGATTCTATCAGAAGGGCTTATCTGTTCAAATTTTTCGATAATAACATCTAGTTTATTTTTTTCTTCATTAGATAATGTGGTAACATCCTTTACCGTATTGATGACATTTAAAGATAAAGCATTTAAATTCATAGTAAATTTAGAAAAGTCTATTTTAATATTGAATGTCTTTAAAAAATCCATTCCTAAGATAACTGTTTCAGTAACTGAAGGTAAAAGATATAATTTTAAAATCTGAGATAACTTATCTGCCGTGACATAAGTTTCTACAAAACCACCGACTTCATGGAAAGTACCATCAGCAGTCGAAACTTGAAACTGTTATGTATTAGAAATAGGTGTAGATAAATTTGAAACAAATTCCAAACCTAGAGAACCAAAAACACTCAAATTACTACCTGTATCAATCAAACAACGTTCGCTGATTTTTAAATTTTGAATTTTTTTCTGATTTTGTTTTAAGAAACAAAATTAGTGGCGCCCTTTGTGTTGACTTTTTGTATATTTTGTTGTCCCCAAAATTTAATTTCAGTTTGGCAAGAACCTACGATATTCATTGATATTATTTATTTTTTTATCAACGCACAACGCCGATGGAAGTTTATGTTTCATTTTTAATTTCAGTTTGGCAAGAACCTACAATATTCATTGATATTATTTATTTTTTTATTAACGCTCAACGCCGAGGGAAGTTTATGTTTCATTGTTTCATATGTACACATTGAATTAATATATAAAGTTACTTTTTCATTATGATTTTGTTTTCTATTTTTAATCTCATCCAATAAATCTTCCTGATAATTGTAAGGTAAAAAATCTGATTTTAATTTAGAAACTATGTCTGTCCAATTTTGAAATTGACTTCTATTATTTAGGTACCAATAAAATGCTTGATCAGTGAAGAGATCTGCGGCACTAGAAAATAATTCAATATCCGTGACACCTCGAGAAATCTTTAAACAATCGACACGTTCTAAAAATCCTGCCAGAGACTCATTTTGTGAAATTCCGGAATATTGTAATCCCCATTTATAGATAGGTACTGGTTTAGAGAAAGAAAAACTGTGATTCTGACCCACAGGAGTTGAATGAGCCGGAATATTGCCCGGTAATCTACTATCAAGTTCACCTTCTAACAATAAAATTTGAGTGGCATATTGCTTTTTGGTATTTTCTTCAACCTCATTGTTACAAGATAATCGCGAAAACTTACATGAGCTAGTCTACATACCAATCTTTGATATCCATAATCCCTATCTGATCCAACAAATTCAGAAATTTTTGTATTCAAATCTATTAAAGTTACCTCGATACTGCTAACTTCTTTTTCAAAATTTAAGTGAACATCCCCTAAAACAATAGCGCTACGGCCGGATGCTTCTTGAGCTAAAATACCCCTCAATAATTTTCTACGCTCCGCCACTGTTGGTAATACCTTAACATTTCTATAAGCCAATTCGTGTTCCAATTCATGGCTTAATAAATATTCGACCTTCAATTTTCAAGTCAAAGACATTTTTATATTCTAATTCGATAAATTAATAATAGAAAATGAAATGAGTGAAGTTAAAAATCAATCAATCAATTAACGTGGCAAAAAAACTGGAAGAGCAATCCATAGCAATTTACACACACTAATTATTTACGAGACTGAAGGTCAGCAGGAGATAACGATAAAATACTAATTGACTACTTAATAAAAAATATACGAATCCTTAAGCTTTACACCTGTTATAGATACTATTAAATTTTCAAAATCAAAAAGATATATTTAGCACACAGAACCTGTTTTATATTAAAGCTAAAACTAGAAAAACTAATGAAAGTTACAAGTGAATATAAATTTATAGTTATTTCCCCTATAAAGCAGGAAAAAAAATTTCCACTAAAAATTTTTTAAGAAAAGACAAGATAACAGCTAAACATTCTTACACGTTGGAGCGCCAATGAAACATATACTTCCCTCGGCGTTGTGCGTTAATAAAAAACTAAATAATATCGATGAAAATCGTAGGTTCTTGCCAAACTGAAATTAAATTTTGGGGATAACAAAGCCAGATCTCAGGGCTTTGTTACCTGAGGAATTTATAAAAGAAAAGATACAAAAAGTTAACATGAAGGTCGCCACTAATTTTGTTTCTTTAAAAAAAAATCAAAATTTAAAAATCAGCGAACGTTTAACTGTTGATTGTTTTTTGAAGTTACTCTACAAAAAATGGTTATCAGATCTGTGTGTAAAATAAAACTTACTTGATAAAAAAAATATATATATATATAATGAAAAACCACTAGAATTGAAAATTTACAATTTTGCAAAGATGGGTTAGTAATCAAAAGTATACAAAATCACAAAAGTTTAAACATAGGTAAAGCCTTACAAAATGAACACCTTACTTTCATTATTTAAAGTAACGGTACATTCAAGGAAACTTGCCAAGGAACGGTATATTCAACAGAAACCTGTCTTGTCTGGAACAGTATATTCAGCAGAAACTTGTCTTGCTCAGAAACGGTATATTCAGCAGAAACTTGTCTTGCTCAGGAACAATATATTCAGGAACTGATTTTTATTTTATCCCCGGAATTATGCTAAAAATACAATTAAGTAAAAGAAAGAGATACAAAAAAACTGTAGGATGCAAGGATATCTGTCCAGGATAAATACATCGAATGTTACAAGTTTACAACTAAAAGCTTAATGATTCGTTCTGGACAAACATCTATTTTATTTAAAGAAAAGTTCATAAGCAAAAGCGAGAAATAAATATGGAAAATGTGAGTGAATAGCAAAAAATATAAAAAGGTAAGACCATGTGATATCTCGAAAATTAGTATCCATTTTGTTCAACAACATAATACTATAAATATGAAACTTCGAACATCTACAACATCACGTCCTTTAAATTGTGAATTTATTACATACCAGTAATCCTAGTAGATTCGGCACAATCCAAACCCCATATTTGTATTAAAAACTAACTATAGGAAATTAGGACTACTGCACAATTCCTTTATACATGGTTGCTTGAATGGAAGTCATCAACAACCCGCCAGATGTATTTCTGTTCGTATATATATATAAAACTCAAATTATTCGAATTTCGCGGCGAAATTCACATCCGAAACTCTAATTATAGATTTTTGGTCCGAATAAACATATGGTTTATTCCACCAAAAGATAAATTTCACGAAATTCTGAACAATTTTTATTTTTAAAATATTTTCGGATATACTGGTTGTATACTCCACCAAAAATTACTAGTGAGATAAAATATTTTTGTACTTGGAATGTTATCGGCAAAGATAACGTTTCAACCTTCAAGAGAAGAAAGGAAATGAATACTTTAATTACGAAAGACAATAAGGTATCATTTATCCATATAATTTATTTTGAATTTATTGAAGTATAAAATTTAAATTGTTCAAATTTAAAAAGTATTACATAAGATTATACTTACTGATTTTCAAAATAATTAAAAAGGTATTAACCATCATTGACTCCATTTTATTCTAGAACGTTGTCGAATGTCATTTCTTCTCATATAAAATTAATCATCTCTTCTGTAGTTTTAAAACCATAGAAATATAAGACCATAGACTCTGATAAGTATAATCTTAATTTTGTTGTGAATGAGAGAGTAAATGAATTTTAGATAAGAAATAAATAGTGTTAATGATTTCTGAAGTTAGTTGAGCAGAATTAAACAATAAATTAAACGTTTCATTTATTGAACATTTATTTAAAATTGAATGAGTTTGTTTTTGTGATATGCTATATTTTACAATCAACACAAGCTGTCAACGTTGGAACTTATTGAAGGTCAAAGGACAGAGTTGGCTTCACAAAAATTTGAACACACAAATAAAAATATAATTCCCTGAGATAGTTTAAATTAATTTAGAAAATAATATTCAAACAATATAATAGAGTCTCATAACAATCATAATAAAAAAATATAATAAAATAAATATATTGATAATTTCCGACTGAGCTAGATTGATATAAACAAAGATAAGTATTGAAATTAAAATAATAAATAAATAAAATTGAACTTATAAAAGGTATGGAATTGATATAGCTCTACAATTCAATTCAAAACCATATCAATATTGAAAAGAATTGGGTAATGCTTTTAACCCTTTTCTTCGAAGTTATAAGGTATCCATAGGCAAAAGAACACAATACACTACAAATATATTTTCTTTTCCTTTAAAATGTTTAAAAAGTACATGAAAATTGCATTTATGCTGTTCGTTCTGACATCTTATTAGCAAACTGTCACAAAATTACTGACACTGTGTTGCTTCGCTGTTTAGATGGAACATGGGTTCAATAGTGAAGATTTAATTTCAATGTGTATAAACTCAGGTGGAATTATCTAAGAATTTCACCATACTGGGCCTGCCAGCAACGGGAAGAATGCCTTGGTCGACGCGCAAAGGGACCTTGCATTACTACTTATTCTCATACAGCTGGTGTTATTGCATAAACAAAAGGAAAGGGAAACTTAATATTTAAATAAACTATGACTAGTAAAGTGTTTTATTATAGTAATTTGAGCAAAGGTAACCTATATGTCAAAGAGCTAACAACTTAATAGCATATTCGGCAAGAATACTTGGTAAAACACTAAATTGTTTGTAGAGCAGACACATCAGTGTCGTTGCCCTCAGTAAAGGGAAGAGGGAAGATTTTTACTATGGGTCTGGTGTACGTACCAGACGAAGTTCGAACTTGGACAGCACGAACTTTGCCATCCTTTCCAGGGATGATGTCCACAATTCGGGCTAAAGGCCATTTTAATGGTGGGGAATCATCATCTTTGATAAGTACCATGTCATTAATTCTAAGGTTTTGCAGGGTGAAGTCCATTTGGGACGATTCTGGAGTTGATTTAAATAATCAACTGTCCATCTTTTCCAAAAGTTTTGTTGGATAAACATACAACGTTGCCAAAATTTCAATCGACCCTCAGGTCTAGAAGAAATGTCTAGTTCAGGGAAGGATGTGAGAGGGGCTCCGATTAAGAAGTGACCAGGAGTTAAGGGCTGTAGGTTATTTGGATCACTGGAAGAGGGAAACAAAGGACGAGAATTGAGAATAGCTTCTATTTGCGTTAAAATTGTAGCAAATTGTTCAAAAGTGTAATTAGAGTTTTGAAGCATTCGGGCAATATGGTGTTTGGCACTTTTAATGGCTGATTCCCAGATTCCACCCCAATGTGGAGATCTGGGAGGAATAGAGTTCCAGTCAATGGATAAAGAAAGAAGATAATCATTAATGGGTGAGGAGTTGTTCTTCAAGAATCTATGCAAGTCTTTAATATGATTACGGGCTCCAACAAAGTTAGTACCATTGTCACTGTGAATGACGGATGGCAAACCTCTACGAGAAATAAAACGCTTTAAAGTTGCTATGAATGCTTCGGTTGATAAGTCAGACACTAATTCAAGGTGGACTGCTTTAGTGGAAAGGCAAATGAACAGAGCTAAATAACATTTTGTAATAGGAGCCTTCCGCAGTGAAGAGGATTTAATATTAAGAGGACCTCCATAATCAACACCAACCATGGAAACGGTCGTGAAGGCGTCACACGAGGTATGGGTAAATCGGCCATTATCTGTTTGGCTGTTATGGCATTAAATCTATGGAAAATCAGACAATTGTTGATAAGTTTCTTTATGTCTCTAAGGCCATCTAACGGCCAGTATTGGAGTCTGACATTGTTCAAAACATTTTGAGGACCGCTGTGTCCTAAACGTCTATGTTCTCTTAGTAAGAGTAATGAAGTGAAATGGTTATGTGAAGGCAAGAGAATAGGATGTTTCCGTTGGAATGGAATATTCGCATGCTTGAGTCGACCTCCTACTCTTAATATCTTGTTGTGATCTAAGAATAAATTTAAAGATTGATATTTTTTTTTGATGGTGTTTTGTTTAATCTAAGTTCCTGTATTATTGACACAAAACAATGTCGTTGCACTTGCAGTATTAAAAATCGTAAAGCAGCATCTAGCTCACTCGTAGAAAGAAGTGCATTATCTTTCTTTTTGGTTTTTAAAATGCATACAAATCGTAAAACGTAGGCTAAAGATTTAATTAATTTATTTAACGATGAAAATCTTTTGATAAATTCAATCCAAACGTTATCAGGAGATGATACAGCTATTAAAACCTTTTTCCTTTCTTCAGGTGGGTTTAATATTTCAGCAAATGTATCGTGACTTTTTGTGTCTTGAGTAGTTTTCCACAGAAAGTCAGGTCCTGAGAACCAAAATGTTGAAGGTGGTGGCAATGACTGCCCACGGGACAAAATATCTGCAGGGTTATGGTGGGAACGGATGTGACTCCAAGATTCCCGAGGAGTTAATTGTAATATTTGGGAGACACGGTTACAAACAAAAACTGACCAACGGTTGGGGATCCCTCGGACCCATGTCAGGGCTATCTGCGAGTCTGTCCAAAGAACTGATAAAGTGATGGTAAGTTGATCCTTGAGAATGCTCAGTACTCTAGAATGAAGATTAGCCAGAAGCGTCATGGCACAAAGTTCCAGTTTTGGAATGGTTAATGGCTTACTAATTGGAGCAATACGGGATTTGGAAATAAGTAATTGAAATGAAGCAGTGTCATCATCATAAATGGCTCTAAGATATATGCACCCTCCGTAAGCCATTGAACTGGCATCGCAGAAACCATGCAGTTCAATATTAATGACTTTTTCATCTAATAAGGTAAATCTGGGAATATGAAGTTGAGAAAGTTGCGATATATTTTCTGTGTAAAGTTGCCATTTTTTAATAACAGAAGGGTCAGTTATGGGTCATCCCATGAAACTTTCAGTGACCAAAGCTGCTGCATAATTGCCTTTCCAAAAACAATTACAGGATTAATTATTCCCATGGGGTCAAAACATTGTGAAACGGCACTTAATATTTTTCAGTGGTGTTAAGTTATGGTCAATTAATGTGGAAGGTGAACAAATTTGTAATGTGTCTTTTTTAGGGTTCCAAGATACTCCCAAGACATTACATGGGTTTTCTTCTAGATTAAGATCTTTACCTAAAGGTGAATCAATAAAATGTTTATTTGCCATTTCTAATGAATTCGAGCAAAATTTATGTAATGTAAAACCCGCTGCATGTAAAATTTCTTTCAGGTTCAAATATAAGTTTTCAAGTTCCTGGACGGAGTTTGCTCCAGTTAGTACATCGTCGACGTACGTCTGAGTTAATAAAGCATTTTGTGCGTCAGGGTATTGAGGATTTCTAATTGCGATTTCTTTAACGACTCTGCACGCTAAGAATGGGGCACTTTTGTGTCCGAAAGAAACAGTAGACAACTGTATGCAAGTAAATTTTTCAAGTGAAGAGTCTCTCCATATCACATTCTGCAAGAAATGAAATTTTGGATTTAACGCTATTTGGCGGTACATTTTTTCAATGTCTGCTGTCAATGCAAACTTGAAGTTTCTGAATCTTAGTAAAATGTCTAATAAGTCGAGTTGGACTCTTGGTCCTGTTAAAGATATATCATTCAATGAATGCTGAGATGATGATTTTGAAGAATAATCAAAAACTATACGAAGTTTTGTGGACGTGCTATTTTCTTTAATCACACACAAATGTGGTACAAAATAATTATGATCTAGTTCAGGGTTGTGAAGTATTAATGGGACGATTTTCCCATGTCCTAATTCAATATGTTCAAATAAAATTTTTTTATACTCTTTTTTCAAGTTAATGTCTTTCTCAAGTCTTTTTTCTAAAGTAATAAATCTATGTCTTGCTGCAACAAACGAATCACCTAAGTTTTTATAAGCCTTTTCACTTACAAGAGGGAGGTCAACTTGAAATCTTCCATTGGGAAGTATTTCTAGGGTTGAATTGAAAATGTTTTCCGCCTGAATGTCTTCCTCAGATTGGGATTCTGTATGAGTTGGCTCTTCTTGAATCCAAAACTTTTCTAGTAGTGCATCCACACAAAGCTCTTTCCGGGCCTCGGATGACGAAGAAACGTGGAAAGAAAGGGCATTTACGGAAGAAGGAGACTTTCTCAAACAGTGGGGTGGTACTACGCCCGAAATTACAAAACCAAGATGGGTATCTAAGAGAGTAGGTCCATATTTACCTAATCGATGGATGGTGGGTTTCAACAGCGAATAATAAATATCTGCACCTATCAAGAGTTGTATTTCAGAAGGTAAGAAAAACTTTTTATCCGCAAGATACTCACTAAATTGGGGGGGATTTTAAGAGCCTCGAAATCAATGAATACTTGTGGAAGGTTCCGAGTTATTTTCTCTACAACGGCACATGAGGTGTCAAAGCTCATGGTGGGGTCTACAAGTGAATAAAAAGTAATGTCAGACATTAAATTGATATTCTTACCATCACCAAATATGCCTGATACTTGTAAAGGTTGATTAAATGTAAAGCATTGTAATTTGTTTACAAGTGAAGAACAAATGAAACTATTTTGACTACCAGGGTCTAAAAGGGCTCTAGCTACTATCGGCGGGCCTCTTCTAGGGTAAATTTGAACGTTTGCTGTGGCCAAAAGCACATGGCCTCCGTTTATATTCAAAGCAGATATTTGAGGTAAGGGTGATTGAGAGTGTCTCTGGTTTTCTGTAACAGGTGAAGATTGACTAGATGACGGTGTGGTTTGATTATTATAATTTTTCCTATCATTTGTGTTATGAAAATTATTTGTCGAATTCAGGGTTTCATTGCTGTGATTATAATTTGATAAATGGATTAGAACATGATGTTTTTTGTGACAAATTGAACACGACCCAGTCGACAAACAATCGGTAATTAAATGCTTCGATCCTAAGCAACCAAAACACATTTTGTGATCCTTCAAAAACTTCTGCCTGTCCGGCACTGACATCGCACTAAATTTTGAACATGAATAAATTTTGTGCCCGGCTTCCTTATAGTAGCTGCAAAATTTCGGAATGAAATGTGGTGAATTGGAATTGACTGGTGAAATTCTATTTTGAAATTGTTTGGTTTTATTCCCTATATTTCTATGATTATTGTTTCCCTGAGCAAATAAAGTAACTCTATTGTTATGTTGTGGTGAACTGGAATTATATGATCTTTGGAAGTTCTTGTATTGATCTGGTCTTTGATTTTGTATCGCTAAATTTTCAAGTGTATTACATTTTTTGTCTAACAAATCGAAAAACGATTTTCGTTTCATTAATTCAGTGCTATTGTCCGATTCCTCTAAGCTTTTCCGTGTATTATAGTCTAATTTAGACTTCAAAATGTGAATTAATAAGTTATCTAAAAGATTCTCTTTTTTATAGCAAGATTATAAATTGAATTTAGTAGCTTTTGCATTTGCAATAAAATGTCTTAACGTAACAGCATCACATCTAGTCAAATTTGTACAATTTATAATGTCATTAAATAGCGCTCAAACTGTTTGTTTTCCTTTTTATAACGTGAATTCAACAAATCTAAGGCGGTTTGAAAGTTTTGTTCGTTAACTTGTAGTTTTTCTATGAGCTTACTAGGTTCATCTCTCAAAGCATTTTTTAAATAGTAAAACTGTTCAATTTTAGACAAACGACCATTTTTTAAAATTAACGCGTCAAACAAATCCATAAAAGTATTAAATTCTGCATAATTGCCCCTAAAGACGGGCAATGAAATAGCCGGTAGCTTAAGGGAATTACTAGAGGTGCTACATTGAACATTTACCTCACTATTTGTTTTGTCATTATTTTGTACTTTTTGTAAACAGTTTTGTAAGTCTCTTTTTATAGCAAAATACTGGTCTTTGATATTCTCCCTCTCTCGAAATTCATCTTCAAGAGATTCTTCTTCTACCTTTTCCTCTATGGTGTCCTGTATTTGACAATATTTGAAAAATGTTTCGTTCAAATCTTGTATTCTAAATTCTAAATCTAATTTTTGAATTTCGGTATTTTTAAATTTTTCAAACCAATTACGCAATTTGGTTATTGATGCTTTCTGCCAAGCACGTTTTCTAATTAACGTTTCCATTATTTATTTCAAGTACTACGAACGGACCAATAAAATTCACTTGAAAAGCTTTGAAACTGCCTTAGGTACAGACAAGGAAATTTACAATGACAAGTTATACGCATGAAATCAGTAAAATGTTTTTAAAGCACCTTCATAATCACGTTCATTATGTGATTAATTCGGTTTCAACTATGACGAAATCTATTTTTCAACAATATTTAACTCAAATCTAACATTAGCAAACCCGTAGTATAAAAACTCCAAACAGTAAAATCAACTTATAACTACCACGAGTCGTTACTATTTTTCGCGTGCGAGATATTCACAAATCAAAGACCTTTCTTTTGATTTCCAATCGACTGATATATTTTCATTTATTTTCGCACCTCAACAATCAACAAAAGAAAAATCCCTAACAAATATGCAAGTGCCCAAAAAATGTTATGTAGATCCGTGAATATCGAATCAATAAAATAAACTTACGGTTTGCTACTCGACAATCCTGATTTTCCCATTTAAAAGTAAATAAAACGCACCTCACCAACTAACAAGTATTTCAACAAATTGTACTAAATGAAAATATTTGTCTCCAACGTAGGTATTTTCACATATTCCAAGACCATGTAAAATGTGTTAACTCCATCGCACTTTAAAAGTTAGTTTTTTTTTTCAGTAGGCAACAACTCAACAGCATGGAATATTTTCAACTAGTAGGTACTTACACAATCAGCAACGTCTTCCACTATCAAGTATAATATTTATTTTCAACCCTAATGTAGGTATTTTTAAATCTCCCAAGTAAATTCGTAAATTTTTTCCATGTAAATTCATCTGTCATGCAATAGAGGC